>OY754469.1:47552752-48752752 GCA_963575645.1 Xanthostigma xanthostigma | reverse complement strand
GTAGCAACTGTAATCGCAGTAAACTGTCGTTTAACAAAATGTGTCACTTTTTCACTTACAGCGACGTGCGTACCAAACAACTGCTTTGACACAATCAAAATAGTGTCGTTATATTAGTCATGACCATGGGCAATTCTTTCAAAATATAAAGTGACACTAGCTCAGTCTAGCGGAAGTAAGTGGGTTTATGAGCAAACGAAAATTTTCGTATAGTGACACTTTTGCAGTAAAACATGAATCTTACAAAAGGTGAAAAGTCAACTTTTTTATATAGTGTCACTATTGTTTTCAACGTGCGAGGTGTAGACACTGCCGTGGAATGAAAGCCAAAATTTTACTTCATTCTTTGTATTAACAAGGAAATTAAAAAGAATATAACCCAGTTTTTGCGCTAATATAAAAACACAACAAGATGTGTTAATTATCGTATTTGTGAACAAAGGAAGCGTTTTACTTAAATTTATAACCGTCCACGTTGTTTGAATAAAACATTTTCCCGAATACAAATAACACGAAACAACGGTCGCCGTTTCAGATTATTATTGGTGTTATGCCGTACTAGGATCAACAACGATGTAATCATTCTAACCCGAAAATAGTTCACACGTCAAATTAAGGCGGCAATACTATTTATTTCATTACCGAAAGTTGAGAGGATCAGTATTTTGTACAATGACTTATTATAGATACAAATATGTATATTCAAGTACGTAAACCTTCAATGCGTAGTCGAAGGTATCTTCAAGTCATATTAATTTAGAAAAAGTTGCAAAAATGTGTAACAGAATTATGATTGTCGTATATGACATGATTTTATTTTTGGCAATAAATACAGGTGAGTTTTAAGTTGATGCTTTTTTTTACAGCGTGTAAAAATCAAATAGACGAGCAAATATTTCAAATAGTTTTTTTATCAAAACTCAAAAATAAGAGAGAAACAGTCTTTCGAAGTTTAAATAAATTTTCTTTAATTTTGAGGTCGGTCCTGGGGTTATATTATGTCACTATGGAAATATGTTATTATTATCAAGTATTCACAGAAATTGTTCGAAGTTGTCCCCGTTTTGTTGGACACAAAGATAATAATACTTGATAATAACAACTTATTTCTATAGTGACATAATATAACCCCAGGACCGACCTCAAAATTAAAGAAAATTTAATAAAATTTATTTAAACTTCGAAAGGCTGTTTCTCTCTTATTTTTGAGTTTTGATAAAAAAACTATTTGAAATATTTGCTCGTCTATTTGATTTTTACACGCTGTAAAAAAAAAGTATCAACTTAAAACTCACCCTGTATAAATATAATGTACAGAAAAAAAAGAGTCATAAATATTATTACAAAAGAACGTCAAAAGAACGAATGGGGATATGAGTACACACGTTCATCTTAGTTTACCGAGATGAATGTTGTGTCCAAATTTCATGATGATCGGAGTTACCGTTCAAAAATTTTTGTCGGACAAATTTTAAGTTATATTTTGTAACATTTTTCATTGATGCTCCGCTCCTATTGGTCATAGCGTGATATTATATAGCCTATAGCCTTCCTCGATAAATGAACTATCCAACAATTTTTTTCAATTCGAACCAGTAGTTCCTGAGATTAGCGCGTCAAACAAACAAACTCTTCAGCTTTATATATTAGTATAGATATTCGTAAATCTGCTAACATATTCTACGCTCTGAAGGCCATTCGAATAAATAAATATAATACGCGCCACGGATCTAAAAGGTTTGGAAGTTAGTCACAAACAGCGTCGCAAAGGCACATTTTAGAGCCGTTGTGACTACCACCACCTTCCAGCTACCTGTACGGAACGTGCGCTCGTCGGTGATTTGCCGTGATCGTTCGTTGTCACTTGTCGCTTTCCTGCTTTAAAGTACAGTCGAGTACGCTATTGTCAAGTTGTTATTGTTATTTTATTTTGGTTGAGTTGCGAGTTAATAGTTTTTCACTGTACAAGCGCAAGCCCGCATTCGCATCTAACTTCCGAGCCTTTTAGATTCGTGGCGCGTATTATCTATATGAAAAATGAAACATGCAGCTCTACTTGCACAGTTCTGCTCTCAGTTGTGGCAAAAGCTCAAGCAGGCATACATTAACTTGCGGTCTCACAGCCGTTAAAACAACGACGCGACGTTTGGTTTGTGTCGCTGGCTTTCTCGCTCGAACACGCGTCTGTCTCTCTCATTCGCTCTTTGTTTCTCTTCCGGCATCCCCTTCACAGCATATTAAACCATAATATTATACATACAGACACAGACGGGCAGGCGGTAACATCTTGCTGCCCCCCACCCATAACCTCAAACCATTCTCGCACTGTGCCGGTCTGCTGGATGTTCATATTGAAGCCCAGCTGCGATATGGATTATATTATTATCACACGGATTAAACTCGAATGAGGCTTTTGGCGGTCGTATTGCGCCCTATACTGTTGAAAGGTGGCTCTTTGGCTCTCTGTTTTGTGTCTGTCCAGCCCCTCTTCGCGTATAATAATTCAATTATTGCGGAAGGAAAAGTTATGCGGTCTGAGTTTTGGTTTAGTTTCAATAATACGTTGAATATTTGTTCATGTGATTATTATTATTACTTATTACCTAACTGATATTTCAATAATTGTAGATATTTCATAATACTGACTATACAAGATGGGCCATTAATAATAGCACAGTTAAATTAAGTCAACTAACAATTAAGTCGATGTACTTTCTAAATTATATAAAATATTCCAGCCAATTGGGCGACGGACCCATTCCAACTTCAAAAATGTTGACATTTGATTAAGAATAAAGAAAAGAAAATTTCTGATATCGCGTGAGCTGACGCGGGTAATGGCTAGTATGCCATATGATATTAACTATTCATTGCCATGGTTACCTACATAATATGTTCCACGTTATGTAAAAATTAATCAAACTAGTTTATTTTTGACAGATCCATAAAACAAAAGAGCGGCTTATTTTTTTTTATTTTCAAAATATTTCCGAAACTATAGTTTAGAAAAAAATTTTTTTTTTCAAAACTTTCTTGAAAAAATAAATAGAATAATAAGCCGTTATGAAAAGTAGGTATACCATTATTATATAAAAAAAAGCCGTTTTAGCATATATCTCTTCTGCGCATGCGCCGATTTTCCCTAAAAACAATAGGGTGTTTATTATTTGCATACCAAACATCCTCTTAAAATTTGGTTTCAATCCGGTCATCCGTTTGACCTGTAATCGTGTTCACAGACTAACAGACGCAAAAATATGTTTTTTTGGATTCAGGGGACCTCAAAACGGAAAGATATTGTAAAATTTTTGAAAAGTGATTTTTGACCTAAACTAGTGCCATTCCCCACTTGTGGGTTGGAATGGTAAAAATATTGCGTAATTACCGTTGCGTCGTTGTAGCACTGTGGAGCAATAAGCTCGTCCCACTCCTCGCGAGCAACTGGCCAATCAGGCGTTGTTGTCTTCAAGACCTGCTCAATTTCACATCGACACTAAAAACCTATGGCTCTGATTATAAGAAATACAGTGGATTTCGGTTATAGCGACAATGAAGGGACCCCACAATTCCGTCGCTATATCCGGAGGTCTATAAATGAAATCTACTGTATTATAATAGAAACTCTTATTGCTATACGTCACTGATAATAAGACAACCGCAAACTGTTACATTATGGAGTTGTATGAGAAGCATTGAAATTAATAATTCACTTTCGCAACTTTTACGCTCTTGAAAAATCAGCACAGAAAGAACATCAATATCGTTACACATAAAAAAAATGTTATTATGAAATGACATAATAAAGATGGAATGCTCTGAAGAGGACTTTCGTCTATGACCTAGTTTAAAAAAGAAAAATGACTTGATATTTAAGTAGAAAGAGGCGTACAAAAAAAAAACGATTATAAGTTTTATAAGTGATGAAA
This sequence comes from Xanthostigma xanthostigma, assembly GCA_963575645.1. NCBI lineage: Eukaryota > Metazoa > Arthropoda > Insecta > Raphidioptera > Raphidiidae > Xanthostigma > Xanthostigma xanthostigma. The sequence goes on along the minus strand of OY754469.1, from coordinate 48,748,826 downwards.
ACAGATTGCAGTAACAATTATTTCTATGTGTGTATACAAGATGTTCTTAGAAATCACAAAATATAATATGAATTAATCTGCTGGCTTCAAAAAATTCATCTTCTCGACAAGTTTACAAGCAGTTGTTTACAAACTTTTTCTTCATACCTCGATTCATACTTTCGGCATCAATTTTAGGGCAGAAAGTTTAACATTTACGCATTGGCGGGATTAAACGCACTGAAGCGTTCAGGCGGCAGTAAAGAAAAATAACCTAGATCAACTGTTGTTTAGATGTCTATTACATTTTAACTAATAGTCGCGACCAGCTGTCATTCGTGTTTTTACGTATAACCTCAAAGCTGCTTGCTTGGAATTTATCTGTGTTTTTATGTAGGTAAATAATAAGTAATTAATTAATCAATGTATTTAATAAGCGTATTTACGACCGGGGTATAAAGAAAATAGTATACACCACACTGGCCTAAAGTTTGATATCCTTGCACTGCGCGTCATGATGCCCGAAGCAATCAGAGAGCATCATGGCGCGCAGTGCAAAAATATCAAACGTTCGGCCCTTGTGATGTAATATATTATTTATTTAGTTACTTTATCCACGCAGGTACTTATTTTTTTTTAATTGTGCTTGCTATGTTAATAAAACTGATTTAAAAAAAAACCGTAAATAAATAAATTAAGTACGCCTATGGAAAAACAATAAAAGTTCATGTTTTACTTGGGACCAAGGAGTCGAAATCGGCGCCTACCCCGAGTTATGCTTCCGGTGTTCTTGTGATGTCGGTACGGATTATTGAATTAAAATGCATAGTGCCCGTTTTTGTGAACACACGGTATAGTTTATTGTGGAGTTTAAGTGAACAAGGACGAGCTGGCATGGTACTTGCTGTTCCTACTGCTGTTGAACAGAGAACAATCCGTTATTACTAAAGTTTGAACGGAGTTTGGACAATTCGTTTATAAGTCTATTTCAAAACTTAAATGATATTCATTGTTATTAGCTCTCAACGATGATTCACCATCTTTACAACAAGCTGGCGATCTTTCATTAAAAACTGCTCTACTATCTATATTCTATACCTACTACTTAGTCACAGTAGCGTAGATTATTAATTTGACTTCTGTCTAATCTATTAAAAAAACTCAAGACAATACAGAATGATTTTTAAGTTGATTCTTTTTTTTAACAATGTCTAGAAATTAAATAGATGAACAAATATTTCAAGGAACTTTTTTTTAAAACACAAAAATGAAAGAGAAACAAGCTTTCTAAGTTTCATTAAATTTTATCAAATTTTGATGTCGGTCCTAGCGTTATGTTATGTCACTATGGAAATATGTTATGTCATTATCAAGTTATCACTGAAATTGTTCGAAGTTGAACACACAGATGCGTACGTCGTAGCTACGTTTTTGTAAATGCAATAAGGGCCTTCCGCGAATTATTTGGGATGCCTTTCCGATTCGCGTGTGTTTGAAATTTTGAATTAATTCAATGAAAATTAATTAAACTTTGAACGGCTGCCTCTCTCTCTTATTTTTGAGTTTTGATAAAATAGTTACTTAAAATATTTATTCGTCTATTTGATTTCTACACGCTGTTAAAAAACAAGAATCAACTTAAGAATAGTATATAGTGTACTATTTGCTAATACAAGCAGTGTGGTTTTATGGTGAATTTTACATGAACTTAAGATAGATAGATAGATATACATTTATTTGCGGAGCTATTATAAAATAGATACAAAACGTCAATAAAAAACACAATCATTATGGTGACATCAAATCACATAGAATCTATGTCATAGATCATAAGGCACAGCTTATAAAAAATAATGCTTTAGATTTCTTTGAAATTGAGATTCATTATTTGCGTTTTTAACTACTTCAGGTAACCTTGCATATATTTTATATCCTATGTATATAGGCGATTTTTCATAAAATGCCGTTTTATGCTTCATGGCGTTCATTTGATAATTGTCGCCGTCGCGTCGAAGTTTCATCTTATTGGTGGGAGACTCGGTTTACTTACATAGTATTCTTATTCTGACACATTTAGTATTAAGGCTAATTTACACTTTGTTAAGTAGCAAGTGCAGGTGACAATGATTAGTTAACATGATTTTATGGTGTTAAGTGTTAAGTGTGAAGAAAACGTTCACACTATGTTTAGTGCTTTTGCAGGTCCCAAGTGTCTGCCGTGCAAAAATCGAACATGACTTGTTATTGAAATCCAAAAATCTAAGAGATTATGGCAAAAAAAAATGGATAAGCAGAAGACTTCAGTATGGAGCTAATGATAAACTTTTCCAAGAACTGATTAATAAAGATCCAACTGAATTTTGTAACTCAATGCGAATGACAGAAGAAATATTTAATAAGTTCTATTGACTATTGTTGGGCCAACTATAAAAAAATGTCAAATAATTCACAGTGATTCGGGTGACGCTGCAAGTGCGGGAGTGCGCGGGTGTACGGGGAGAGCTACTTAACAGAAAAAATAGACCGACCTTCTATTCACTTTACTTCGCACTCGCACTTACCACTTAACAGCGGGGCCGTTTACACTTTGATTTTACTAATCACTTAACACTTGCACTTGTCACTTGCACTTGCTACTTAACAAAGTGCCTTTACTCGCATCAGTTTAAACATGCCTTGTTAAACTATAGTTTGAAAACTATGCATTCGTTCGGCCACCTGGTACACGCCGATGTCTTGTAACTAAGTGCAGAAACTAAATTCATAGACGATTCTCTATCTTATTCTCTTCTCTTAACACAGACTATTTTCTCTATTTAACGCGTACTGTGCAACATAAAATAAGACGGGTGGTAGATAGATAGATAAAATTGAGGACAGAGAAAGATTTCCGCTACACTCAAGCCTACGAGGGCCCATTGTGCAACCTGATATTTAAACAAAGTCCAAAATAGTCTTGGGTCTTCAAGAGAAGTCGTCCCGTGCTTATTAAAGATGGCTTGTTTTAATTGGATAAGAATTAAAACTATGTCCGTCAAAATAGCTTCGCAAATTTCGCCAAGCAAGTAAATCATAATCAAAAATTATTTTGTTGCGAGTAATTTTTAAAATCTTTGATATCTTCTAAGATATTCATTTAAATGATGTGATATAAGGGTCAATTTTGATCTTAATTAAACGAAGACACCATAATGTAACATGTAAATATGTAAATAAATAAAATAGTTGAAACTCTACACTTCAATTATTTCAAAGTAATATCGTTGGACTCCTTATTAATTTAAGTTGTCCCGCACACTTCTAACCGGGTAATAACTCGTCTTAGGATTGTGCCTATACAGGGAGACCCCAGACATGGGATACCTCACTTTCAAAACATGGTCCTTAGAGCCGGATAAACAATCAGAAGAAATGTTAATCGAAATCATTAGTGCTTCTCAATTGTGAGAAATATACGTTACAAAATATGAGTTCTCTCAAGTTTGAGAAATATGCGCGTTCAGTGGAAAAATTATACGCTAAGTAAAATCACAATCAAAGTATTATTCTTGACCAAATTTTTGAAAAATTAATTTGAGTATTGTGGCTTATCCTTAAAAGATAGACATATGCTATTGTAGACTTTTCTGTAGGCCTTTTTAAGACCTACAATTCTTTAGTATATTGATTTGATGTATTTCTTATGGTTTTCATGTAAACGTCCTAAAATATTCCGACAGTAATTCGCAACAAAACCCTGTATAGTACGCGTCACGAATCTCAAAGGTTCGAAAATTAGTCACAAACAGCGTCGCAAAAGCACATTTTAGAGCCGTTGATACTTCCACCACCTCCCAGCTACCTGCACGGAACGTGCGCTCGTCAGTGACTGGCCGTGATCGCTCGTTGCCTTTGTCACTTGTCGCTTTCCTGCTTTAAAGTACAGTCGAGTATGCTATTGTCAAGTTGTTATTGCCATGTTAGTTTTGTTGAGTTGCGAGTTTGTAGTTTTCAAACAGACTGTACAAGCGCAAGCCTGCATTCGCATCTAACTTCCGAGCCTTTTAGATTCGTGGCGCGTACTATACTTTACAAATATGTAAATAAATCTGAATATATTTACAAATTAAATTCAATGATAATATGACTCCTTAAATTTTATGCAACGCTTGTATACGCAAAACTATATTCTAAATTGTGGCACAAAAATGTTTATCGGTCTTCAGTCTAATTTCTTATCGGTCACAGATGCTTCTTTGAATTAAGGATTTGGCGCTCTACAGTTGCAGTGCAGCCAAGCATTGACATTCAACGTGTTTTAGAAGTTAACAGTGTAGTCGAGCCCTAATGGAAAACCGCCGGGCGACCGACGTAACACAAGCTTGAATATGTAAAGATATGCTTGCAAAAGTTATTAATTTTCTTGGATTTCAATTATTGTTACTTGAAGTTGTGCATCTACACACAGCTGTATTAAATATTTTTTCCTACAAAGTTTACTTTTGATTTATGATAATTAAATATTAAACTATGCACGTTTTTTTTACTTTAATTAAATTTTATTATTTATTTCAATTAACTTTTTCTTTACAATATGCATTGTAATAATCTTTATTTAGAAAAGTTCTTATAATGATAAATACTTGATTGTTATTTCAATAAATATTACTTATAGGTACTTATTTAAATTTTTTTAGTTGCTAACAATTTAATTGTTTACTAATTATTAACAATGATTTAATTTTTGTTACAGGTGCTGCTCTCTACTTTAGAATATTGGTGAGTGAGATATTCTTTTTATAATCTGCTTTCATATTTCACTCCGAAAGGAAAGTCGATATATTATATCACTTAACTCGGCTATTATGAAAAATACGGAAAATTTTCATGATACCAAAATTAGAGCATTTTATTCAAGAAAGTTTTTTAATAATAATGGATTTTTCATATAAAGCTTCGTTTACAAGATACGACATGAAAATATGTTTTTTTATCAGAATTTGTTATTTATTATTTAGTGTTCCAATAAACCTTATTTTTTTGAACAAAAAAGTTCCTTTTCAATAATGTCAAAATATTGAAAATAAATAAGCTAGAGCCGATTTCATTATTTCGGGTTACCGGTTTAATCGACTGTTGAAGTCTTTCAGCCCATACAGATTTTAATGCTAATATATAGTTTTTCACTTAACTCGGCTACTATGAAAAATACGAAAAATTTACAAGTTGCCAAAATTAAAGCATTTTATTGAATACATTTTTTGGCACTAATTGATTTCTCATATAAAGCTTCGTTTACAAGGTACGGCATGAAAATATGTTTTTTTAACGGAATGTTGTCTTTATTTTTTGATATTCCAATTAAGCTTCATTTTTTGAATAAAAAAGTTCCTTTTCAATAATGTCAAAATTTTAAAAATACGTATGCAAACAAAATTGTTGATGTAGATACAGAAACGCAATAATAGATCGTATGTCAAGTTATGTAATTGAGTTTATTACGACCTATTGTGTTGTTATTCGGAAATATTTTGAAAATAGAAGAAAATCAGCTGTTCTTTTGTTCTGAAGATTTGTTAAAAATAAATTAGACAAGCATGCTTTGCCTAATTTTTACATGTAAAACTATGCTATGTAACCATGCAAACGAGAAGCAAATATAATATTTATTACTAGTCATTACCTGCGTCCCTGCACGCGTTTACGGACACTGTATCAGATTTGTCATAATATTATGTCAAATGCATATATCTATTAATTAACTATATTAATCATTGTCTATCTACTCAATGTGCGGTGAGTGAACGCAACAAAACGTATCGAAAATATATCTGCGTCTCTTTCTTCGATGTAATTCCCTTACAAATTTTAGAAAAAATTGTAAAATGTTCTTGCTTCAAGAAATGTATGATGAACATGTTATATAGTGTCATAAGTATCTTACACTCTATTTTCGTATATCTGTTCTATTGTATATTTTATTTTGATCAATTCATTACTGCTCTATTATATTTATTTTAGATTCTAGTTTTTAATTTTTGTAACTATTTGTCATTTATTATTGTATGGCTTTGCGGCTTTTATCTAAATTTTATAATAATAATAATAATAATTTCTCCGATGATAGGATTGATTGATGTACTTGCACATTTTGCCTTTTTCTATGACGTTAACATGGGCGTACTCGGCTTTGGACCCAGGAGGGGGCAAATTAGAAATTTCTTAAGCCGGGTCCCCCGTGCTTGTTTTGCCCCCTGAATACCCCAATGCTTACGGCTTAAAAAAAGACAGAAATATATTCTTGCACCCTAATGGTTCGATTGCGATTTTATTCCTATGCTCGGTATAGAATAAAAGTATATGGTCAAATTTCAGTATTTTTGTAGTTGAAATGACGCAGTTTGGAATTTTTTTTATTTGTCTAACATTTCGCGAACACTTCGTACACAATCGTGAAGGTTCGTATTGCGAGCTTATATTTACATCTCATACGTATAGTATGTAAAACACATTATTGTAATGTAGTTGATTTTTTGTTACAACACGTCGGATATCTAAAGCAGAGCTATCGTGGCAACCGTTTGTTTAATAAAGCTCTTTTCTGTCGTAATGAAATAAACAAAGCCTTTTGTTTGTGCGAAATATGTTTTTATTGTCGTTAACTTTAACATTTTCAGTTAAGGGCTGACGTAGGCGCTAGTATTGTGTATCTTTTGTATTTAGACAAACAGTTTGTCATAATCATTAAGTATTCTCTTAACAGTTACGCGGTTACATAATGTTAAAACGACTTTAAACAAGTGACTGCCTTGCGACTCGAAACAAACACTTTTTTTAAATTTTTATTAATTATTGAGGATTCATAATTCCCGCCATGACCTATGGAAAGGTTCGAAATATATAGATGATTCCTCGTCCAATAATGTTTATTGTATGATTTACAGTTTATACTGACGTGTTGTCATCTAGAATTATTACATAGTATATAAATGTAGATTACTTCAAATATCTTGATAAAAAATCCATAAGGCCCGATTCACACTATAGTGCCGGTCCCGGTTCGCTCTCGGTCCAGTCTCGGTTCGGTAAATAATTCTTACACAAGAAACAATGAGCGTATTCATACTAAGTTCGTTCCAAGCAGCCGTGAACGGTAACAAAACCGTACACAGTCTTGTTACTGCGCAAGACTGTCTTGCGCAGAATGATTTTTGAGCTAGTGCGCAAATTAGTCTTGCGCAGTGACAAGACTGTGTACGGTTTCATTACCGTTCGAGGCTGCTTGGAACGAACCTACTATCAGCACCGCTCAAGTTCGGATCCAATCACGCTCCGGCACCGATCCGTTTAGAAGAATATTTTGCTGGAGCGTGATCGGACTTAACCTGACTTATGAATGGGTTTTGGTTTCAAATGCAGTATTCGTCTATTAAATGACGGTACAGGGTGTAGTATTCGCCTTCCGTTTTCCTCGCTAATAAGCTTGGATGCACCCACATTCTTCTCTTCGTTGTCTTGCGTTTCATTTTCTTATTTGCCGTATCTTCATCAAGAAGAATAGCTATAACAGCTAATTCTTCAATTGAAAAATCGAATGACATTATCAGACAACTAGAAAAATTGTAGTTATGAAATAAAGTAAAATGTATTGCAAAGGAAATACATCAGACTTCTTGCAAATCGAGATTGAACCGTGATCGAACCCAGAATGATAGTGTGAATACAGTAAGATTTTACCTAACCGAGAGCGAACCGTGACCGGCACTATAGTGTGAATCGGGCCTTATATTGTGTAGCAACTGGAAACCTGTGACATGGTTTATTGTTCAGTTTGAAATGGATAAATCAGTTGCATAAAATATACTCAAATGGTCGATCAATAATGTATAGTACTAGACGTTGTTTTAACTCTAAATTGTCGATATATCGTATTAGCCCGAATATAACGCGATATATTTTCCGTTAAAAAATCAACTCGCGCTAAATTCGGGGTTTAAGTAATGGAATGAAATATAAACAAGGACATTCTCCTACAGAGATTGAAAGCGTGAACGAAGTGACATCAATGAGTTCTCATTCTGAAACCAGCTCAGATTCTAACAATTTCAGTTTTTTGTTGTTACTTACGTAATATTAATTTTGTTTTACATTACTTAATTATATTGACACGAATGAAACATGTGTTATTACCTATAATTTACCTAAATGCTTATCTGATTGAATTTTACTTTGATTTCTTTTAAGAGTACCTATTATTTTTTTTTTCTAAATATCTTTATGAAAAATTCGGAGTCGCGTTAAATTCGTGGTCGGGTTATATTCGGGCTAATACGGTAGTATTACAGCTTTTATTATATTATGTTATGATACTTTAAAAAAAACATAAATGTGAATTTTAATACGGTATAGTGCGTACTACTATTTAATAACTTTAAAGAATAGCTTCTGTTGCTACATTGTTACCCCGTATCCCGATGGTGACATTGTTTGAGAAATAAAATTTTTCTAATATAGACATGTAACAATGGGTGTTTCAACAATGTAGCAACAGAAGCTATTCTTTAAAGTTAAAACACATAAATAGTATAAAAAAACATAAATAGCTTAAAAAAACATAAATCGCTTAAAACTAATAATTATAATCACAGTGAATTATTGTCTTATTATTTTACCATTCAAACTCCACAAGTGAAGAAAAATACTAATTTAGGTCAACATTCACTTATCAAAATTTTTAGTTTTGAGGTTCCTGGAATTTTAGAAAATTCTGTGCGTCTGTTTGTATTTTAGTTTCTTACACGATACAGCCCAAACGGATAAGCTGATTGAAATTTTGGGAGGATACATTTCCCAACGGCTTGTATTATTCTATTTATTTTTACAAGAAAGTTTTTTTTTTTCTAAATTTTATAGTTTCAAATATTTTGAGAATAAAAAAATCAGTTGATCTGTTGTTCTGTAGATGTGTAAAAATGTTACGAGTTACGTTAGAGCTCGGCGCCACCGCTTACTGCAATGTAGAATCGTAATACATATTATATAACTAGAGTGACCTGTGCGAATTATTCGCACTAAATAAGTATAATAATTATCACTTTACAAAATTATTTTTTAAATATGATTGCAGGTATTCAATTCGTTTCTACTTTTGCACACTGCTTATAACGTTCTTCTTTTTGTTGTATTACAATATGAAGCTCAGATGACAGATCGAAGAAATATTTTACTAAAATTGTCATATAGAGGCGCAAGTAGCAAAAGCGTTGAGCTAAGCCGTCAGATGGCATCATGCAGCATTGCTGTGACGTTGTTCAACGTTGCTCGCCGTTTCAAAATTACAGCTGTCAGATGGCAGTATGCAGTATTGTGTCTGTTATGAAGGTCAGATGACAGATCGAAGTGTTGACGTTGTTTCAAAATTAAAGGCGTTAGATGGCAGACGTTGTTCAGCGTTGCTGTATTTTAATTAATTTACAAAAACAAAAGCAATAATAAATTCTTTAGTTGTCGATGTCAGTAAAGCAAGCAATTATTTGTAAAATGGTATATAATTTATGTGGAGAAATTGTGAGGTTTTTTCTAAAAAGGGAGGCAAACATCTTTAACCTTAGCGTATTAATATATATGATAAGAGTGTTTGTTATTCTGCATTTAGTGCATATACCTAATACATGCTAATTCGGTCGCATAAATGAACTGGGCGATGAATAACAATGTCTTAGGCACACAATGTATATAAAATAGTAAAACAATATACAGTTGGGTAACTATCTATCTCTCTATGCAACTCGCGTACTGAATACTGACTATTGTTCTTTGTTTCCTTTATTATTATGTCCTCGTCTTTGTCTGTTTGTCTATTGCCGCGTTATATTATAACAACGTACAAATGCCTCTAATAAGAAAACGTGTATTAAGTGTTAATTACAGTACAGTTATTTATATTACATGCAGTTGGTTTTAATTCTCAATTGTTGAAGATAATGTTTTAATTACTGAAATGTTTGTAAAGGATGCTTGATTTTATTGGTCATAATTGCCGAGATTTTATAGAATGCATATTAATAGTAAATACTTGTATAATGTGTAAACTCCATTTAACGTCACTCGAAGTAACGATAAACTCCTTAAAACGTCGAAATTACTTTACTTTAGTTGGTTTACCTTGATGCTCATACAATGATGCACTCTAAATAACGACACACCCACTCCAAATAACGACAACAATACGTCATCAGTAAACAATAAACAGTACTTGTTTGTTATTTTGTTGCTTTGTTGTCGGCATCATGCGTACACCGAAGATTTGTTTGTTTGCTTATCGATTATTAGTTGCCCACAAACTGTGAACATGGCGAGTAAAAAAGAGCTTTGTGTATTGACGAAAAAGTTCTATTAATACGCGCAATAAAGGTGGGAGAAAAGATAAGTGATGTTTGGATTCAGTCGCTCGACCGTATAATATGGTCAGTTGTAAATTTTATATATTAGGTATTAATAAATATATATTATAGTAAAAACATATTAATAGATTATTTCTTCTCTTCGTTTAACGACAACTCTCAATAACGCCACAAAATGCACAGTGCCTTGAGGGTCGCTGTATAGAGTTTACACTGTATTTAAAAAACATTTAATACTTATATAAGTTCTTCCTTGTTTTTAGATACTTACTAGCGGCCCTGTACGTGCTTCGCTACGTATAAAGTGAAATAATAAAACAATTTAATTGGAACATCTATCTATCTATTTTATTTATTTTAAAATATACATGGACGTATAATATGTGTGTATGTCGAGCACTCCGGCTGCGCCGTCGTGCCCGGTGCAAAAGAACGAATGGGGAAGGAAGAAAAAAAATTTAGGGGTGGACTACCCCTAACATTTAGGGGGATGAAAAATAGATGTTGGCGAAGTGACACCTGTAGACATCTGGCGGGGATAACTAATTAAATGACGATTGATCAGTTTTCGACCGGAGAGGAAAAATGATTAAATTACTAAAATGGCTATTAAAAAATAAGGGTTGATCGTAGAAGGGTGAAAATTGAGGATTGTATGTATTTTTGTATGTTGTATCATAAAAAAATAGAAATTAAAAATTTTGTCTAAAAAATAAAAAAAAAAATTTAGGGGTGGACTACCCCTAACATTTAGGGGGATGAAAAATAGATGTTGGCCGATTCTCATAGATACCGGATAAGCTTAAAAAATTTCATCAAAACCGGTCAAGCCGTTTCGGAGGAGTATGGCAACAAAAACTGTGACACGAGAATTTTATATATTAGATTATTACTTACCTATTAATATTTCTCATCATAAGTATTTCTCTGGAATGTTCCAAATTCCAATTACTATCGACAATATAGTGTATTGTGGTTTTTTTATGTTAAATTAGTTCTTAGAAGAAATAAAATAAAGCACATACCGCTTTGTAGCGGTTTGTGCAAAATTTAATCACTGTAATATACGACCCTTTTATATTTTTTTTTTCAATTTTGTTCCCGGACAAAATAAGATTTTTTTTTAAATTAGATAAATCGTAGGAAGTTGAATTTGATTTTATTAAATTGTACGTTTCGTCATTTAATTATGACTTCATCAGCAACTTTAAATAATTTATAATGAAATAAATACATTTATACAAATACTAGCGGACCCGGCGAACTTCGTACCGCCTAACAGTATTATATATATATATCTATATAATTGGAACATCTATCTATCTATTTTATTTATTTTAAAATATACATGGACGTATATGTGTGTATGTCGAACACTCCGGCTGCGCCGTCGTGCCCGGTGCAAAAGAACGAATGGGGATATTTGAATATTTGATTAACGTCTGATTAGTACTCTTCAATAAATAAATTATCGACCAATTTTTATAAGATCAACAACATTTTCGATATGAATAAAAAAAAGTATACTTACAACACAAAATCCGTTGTTATTGGAAGCTCGTGTCACGTGTTGAGTACTTTTGAGGTTATAAAATCACTTGAAAATTATTTAATGATGAAAAATGTTAAAAGTATATAAATCAATGTTTTTTTAATTTTTGACAGAATTTTTTCAAATCATACATAAGGCTGTTTATATTTTAAAACCATGGATACGAATTTAAAAAAAAAAATCGTGTCTTTAATAATAATTATAATCAAAGGAAGAAAAAAAATTTAAGGGTGGACTACCCCTAACATTTAGGGGGATGAAAAATAGATGTTGGCCGATTCTCATAGATACCGGATAAGCACAAAAAATTTCATCAAAATCCGTCAAGCCGTTTCGGAGGAGTATGACTTCGAAAACTGTGACACGAGAATTTTATATATTAGATGTTATTAAAAGTTATAGTTTACTTTAAATAAAAAATCGCAGGATTGTGGACAAATATTAGATTTATTAATTGTACGACGTTTCGTCTATAAATTTAGACTTTTTCAAGTACAAATTGAAAATTATTAAAAATAATAATTTTCAATTTGTACTTGAAAAAGTCTAAATTTATAGACGAAACGTCGTACAATTAATAAATCTAATATTTGTCCACAATCCTGCGATTTTTTATTTATAATTATCTCGATGGACACGATATCTAATATATATGATATAGTTTACCTTACCTTACTAATAAAATTCAATTGTTAAATATAAAAACTTTTTTGTTAAAATAATAATAAAATCTAATAAATGCCATTTTGTCACTTTAAAATAAAATTCGAAAATAAAATAATTTTCTTAATTTTCTGCTTGCGTGTCCTTTGTATAAGGTGTCAGTTATATAACAAGTTTGATTCTAAAATTTTTATATTTTGTTTTGTGTGACAAATAAATTTTAGACAACAACACATCCTATGATTGGCTTGTTTAATTAACAACAGTCTTTAAATAAAATACTGATTGCTAACAGTATTATTAAACTATATAAAATACGGGTAAATTTAGAGAGAATTTATAAACTAACAGTCTATAATGCGAAAAAAAGAAATTTAAGTTACGAAGGTAATGATAAAAATGCAAATTTAATAAAGTAAATCTAGTATACATAAATTTAAAAATGAACTTTCTTTCTCGCACTGATACTTTAACTAAATTCAAAACAATTCACTGGAAAATATAGTTAAACATCAAAGGTATAAGGATTATTTTTTGAGAGTTTATAAAAAATGTGTACATATAACGCGACGCAGAACTGAATTGTATAAAGCATATTGCAGACTAAAGGTCGCTGCACACGAGGCTAGTTTAGCCGCTAGATTCTTTGCTAGTTTTCAAGCGTCGATTTCCGTGATGGCTTTTATGTGTTCGCTTCACACGATGCATATATTTCAGCTTGCTTTGTAGATGGGTTTGAATGTTATCAAAAGTGGATCTTTATTTTTCATGCTCTTATAAGTTATAACATTGTGTCAAATGAACATTTTTAACCGAGCGGGGTGGCGTAGTGGTGAGAGCAATGGACTCGCATTCGGGAGGTACCGGGCTCGAATCCCGGCAGGGGCAGATGTGGCTGGAACTGTTTCCTGCTGCCTCAAACCGAGAAACGCTAATTCCTGTACCTGCTCATAAATACATCATATTATTTTTAAAAAATTCTCCCATAAAATGAACACTTTAACCACCAGTTGGCGTGAAAATCACGAACTCGGTCCCAATAGGTAACCACAATCTGACACAGTTGTTGGACAGTCTGTCGAAAGCTTAACCCTGGATCCAATCTTTCTGTCAACATAATTTAAATTTGAGAATAGAGACATCTATCAGTACGTACATAGTTTATTTGTACACATCAAATCGTATGTCGCCTTGCCTCTATATACAGCTTTAGGAACGTATAGGGCCAGGTGTACAGTTCTCTCCATATACAGGTGTTTCAAAAGTTCCGGAACGGCTGAGTATCTCAGATTAAGTTTTTTTGAAAAATGTTGCGAATGAAAGTTGCTCAACTCGTCATAATGTATTTTTCAGTCATAAAAATTCCAGCCAAATAGGTGCCCCCGCGGGGGGCTGGCGTGTAACTCCAAAATTTTAAATGACAAACTCAATTTTTTTATTGGGTCAAGTACTTCGGGCAAAAAAATACATCTTTTGTCATAAACTTTTTTTGTTCAGACTACAGATCACGAGTACACGGGGTAAAATTTACCCTCTCAAATAAAATTTATTCATTTTGTAACAGGTCAAAGAATGGTTCTCTTTTACTTGACCTTGATCTCAATCTTAAAGATGTCGTTTTTAAAGTGGAATATGCACAAAATGAACAAATTTTATTTGAGGGGTAAATTTTACCCCGCGTACTCGGTGATCTGTAGCTGGAACAAAAAAATTTAGGGGCAAAAGATATCTTTTTTTGCCCGAAGAACTCGACCCAATAAAAAAAATTGGGGTTTTCATTTAAAATTTCGAAGTTACCCACCGCCCTGTCACGGGGGAACCTCCTTGGGAGGAATTTTTGTGACCGAAAAATACACTACAACGAGTTGAGCAACTTTCATTCGCAACATTTTTCAAAAAAATTTAATCTCTGCAGCCGTTCCGGGTCTTTTGAAACATTCGGTATACAGTATATTTACAAAGCAAGTATATTAGTGATGTGTCGCTTCTGAGCGAGTCGTGCATAATGAACGACTCCTTTCTCGGAGCGGAGCGAGTCGCTCTTTTTTTTGTGAATGACTCACTCCGAGCGCCATTGCTCTGTGCTAAGCTATTCTGTACTGTTGAATTCGCACATTTACAGAGCGCACACAACGCAGGCCACAGAGGCACTAGTGGATTTTGCACGTACTGAGTCATTTAATGTTGAACGACACACTGTAAGTGTAATAGTATTAAGCTTACAGTGACTTAAACCATTCACATTAACGTCGTTGACAAAGATATAATATTGTAACTATAAACATTATTATTGTTAAGCTTTTAATATACCTACTTTATAGTTTATCCGAAATGCGAATAATAATATAAGATCAGAATCATATTAAAATGAGCTCAGGGGCTGAGTGTGTGTATTGTGCTGTGCAATGCTAAGTGACTCCTGAGCATGCATGATGACAGTTCACACCTCTGCAGTCTGCACTTTTGTGTAGTGCTAGTGTCGCTCCTTTGAACGACTCTTTTTAGTGAGCGGAGCACACGGAGCCTGCTCCCAATAAAGAGTCATGTGGACACATCACTAAAGTATATGTAGGTACGTATATTTTGACATAATTTAAATAACAAACAGGTAATTTTAAATACACAGCTAGTTAAAAGAAGAGAGAAAAAAGCGGGAGAATATATTTTTAAATTACGTACCTCTGTAGGTGGATGTTGATGCCTGTATTATCATGGAGCGATATTCAAACCGTACCTATCTACATACTTTTGATCAAAGGAAAATCTCCCGTTAAATAAAAAGTTGTAATTTGGTCAGAGGTTTTAAAACATATATATACACCGATCATTAATTTATCGTGTGTGCTTCGTGTTCGTTATATATGACATTTAAAGAGGAGCAATTAAATTATTCATCTATTCACCTCTTACAATAACAATTGCATAAAATGTACTGATTCGATAAACTGGTAATTCATTTTTTTAGTAGTTAATGCAATCTGTATACAGTATGTAAACGCGTAAAGTGCACATAGGGAAATTAGCATTGGAAAAAAACACTTGCATCAGAGTTAGCCATGACTGCAGCATTATTTGTTATTTCTATTGAAATATCCGGGTAATCTTGAGGATTTCTATTTTATTTTGATTTATTTTTATTTTACTTGGCTTTTTGACGTGATAACGTCTTATAAATTGATGAATCACCAATCTTATAAATTGATGAAATACCGGCTACATGCACGAAAAAGTGTAACGTTCCTAACGTTCCGCCTGACCCTGTGCGTGCTTTTCTCGAAAACGGCCCTAACGATTTGGATGAAATTTACTGAAAAGGGATTTTGGGGGGCAAAAAATCGTTTTAGCTAGGTCTCATCTCTCGAAAAAATCGTTTTCATACAAATTTTATCATTATAAAAATCAATTTTTTGACGTATGAAAATACTTAAATATTGTAAGTAGGTTTTGGAATTTTATATAAACAGTGAAACAATTGTTTTCAAAATATTATGACAATTAATCTTTGAGACTTAAAATAAATACGAAAGAAAGAAAGTTACAATTATTATTATATGTGGTGAGTATTTTAATACATAAAATTAACCTAAATTTGAAGCGAAAGATGCAATATCATAGATTCGAATTATTATAATTATTATATAAATTTAGGTTATGTATTACGGAATACGTTATCACGTAAAACTATCGTCCGTAAATCGACTTTACAGACAACCAATTTTTTAATAATAAAAAGCTCTTATAAATCATTATTTTAATTTTTTTGTACAAAAATAAAACAAAATATTGGTGATAGAGTTCTGGGAGATGGGACTTTTTTGTAGAAAATTTCCTGCTCTTTCAGAATATTTTTTGTGATTTCAGATATTTGCAATAGTTTTTGAGATATTTGAAAAAAACCAAGCCCCTATTTTTTTACTGAAATGTAGGTATTTTTTCGTCCCCCACTTCAATTTTTTCAAAAAGTTTCTTGATGTCATTCCGAATCGAATGACACCACGATGAATAATTTATACGTTCAAAGACATAGATATTTTGGTACTGCTGGCATAGAACGTAAGTTGGCATGTATATATGTACATTAAGTTTGTAGTAGTCAGTGTTTTTGCTAATTTGCATATCGAGCCTCTTTTTTACATCATCCAATTCTTATTCATCACGACATCAGGAAGTCTAGAAGGAAATCTTATTTTTCTGAAAATCCACTAATGAAAATTTGACTTGCAGAGTCTCCCGTTGCTTACAGTGCTCACTCCACCTCTTTCCTTTTCAACGAAACCTGACTTTCTTGTGTATCCATATACGTATATATAAATGTACAGCTGTCAGGAAAAATATGATTTTCCTTTGCAAATTGTGTAATTTATTTTTCTTCTGTGTTATAATTCTCATTATATCAAAATGAACTAATGGATATTTATTTAACTTTGAGTTTATTTATAAAGGCTCTTTTGAACATTTCGAATTTTTATATATACCTTCATTAGAATAAAAACAAGTAAGACATTCCTGAAAGTTCGTTTCAAATTATGAATACTTTTTAGAATAATGAAATAATAATTTTAATGTAGCTACCTACGTGCGATAATGATATAAAATTTTTAAGTATTAAATCTACATTGACTTCAATTCCAGATTAAATGAAAATTAGTTAAAGATATATTTTATAAACTAGCGGTCCCGTCAGGTTTCACCCGGGTGTAAAAGGACGAATGGGGAAGGGAGAAACATGAGTATGCACATGCATCTTAGTTTACCGAGATTAATGTTGTGTCCAAACTTCATAATGATCGGAGTTACCGTTCAAAAGTTTTTATCGTTAAAAAGCAGTATTTATAATTTTTTTAAGCAATAAATTTCTTTTAAAACAATAATTACTGTAATTAATAAAATATAATAAATATATAACTAAAAACACTGTAGGAAAATTATTTTTATATAGATATCTATAGTTGTAACAGTTTTCAAATGAGCTATTATTTAGATGTATTTAATTATAATAAGTCGCTAAAAATTTCAAAAAATTGAAATGTAAGCCTTAGAAGAAAGCAATGTAGAAAATAAAAAAAATGAATAAAAATATATTCGCCGACGTGGGGCTTGAACCCACGACCATGACATTAAGAGTCTCATGCTCTGCCGACTGAGCTATCCGGGCTTGTGAACGTGAGGCACTAATATTGTAATATTTAGTTAGGGCATTTCACCTAAATAATATTTGTCGGACGGACTAATTTTGAGATACATCTTGCAACATTTTTTATTTCCAATTTGTCGTAGCGTGATATTATATAGCCTATAGCCTTCTTTGATAAATGGGCTATCCAACAAAATTTTTTTTTTCAATTCGAACCAGTAGTTTCTGAGATTAGCGCGTTCAAATAACCAAACAAACAAACAAACTCTTCAGCTTTATATTTTAGTATATAGATGGACTCCTGATGATGGGCTTAAGAAAATATTTTGTAGAATTTTTTGTTTTTACTATTTGTTATTAATCATGTTCTACCAAGTGCCGAGTGAAAAATAAATGCAAATTACATAAGAAGAAGGTTTAATATTTTTAAAAGTCGGTCCAACTTTTAGTTTATCAACTGTACATTTTATAAAGGAAGCGTTTACAGGAGCATTTAAATGAAGTGCAGAAATTACATATGTAAATAACAATGTACTTGATTTTACATAAGTAATTTGCAAAGTTTATTTTTGTTTCCTCAATCATTTTTAGTGTTTTCTTACAATTGCCACTTCGTTCAGGTTTGTTTATTTACTCATAACTACGAAATTAAACTTTATTGAAAATGGTAATTATAACATTTTTTTGACGTGATAACGTCTTATAAATTGATGAAACACCAGCTGCACGCACGAAAAAGTGTAACGTCCCTAACGTTCCGCCTGATCCTGTGCGTGCAAGCGAGAGCGCAGTAGCCTTCGACCCAAGTTTGATAGCTACTAAAATTTAGGTTATGTATTACGGAATGCGTTATCACGTAAAACTATCGTCCGTAAACCGACTTTACAGACAACCAATTTTTTTGTGTCACTGAAAAGACCCCGTATAAACCTTATGGGATTTGGTTCTCGGTTAAATTGATCGAAAGTTGTTTTATTTTATAGTTTAAAGGTCACTAAGAAAAAGTGTCCAAGAATGTATAGCCTATAAAAATCAATAGATTTTTAGCTACAGATGTGTTTAGCGAGATTTTAGATATATGGGATATCCATTGAATTCACAATCTTAAAAATCTAGAAATATGTTTTCGAGTGTTCTGAATCCGAATATGACATTGTTATTTTATACAGAGTGACATCTTCCTACATTACCCAGTTTTCGACTATTTTTCTATTTCAAAAGTTGTGAATTCAATAGGATATATCCCCATATCTAAAATCTCGCTAAACATATCTGTAACTAAAAGTCTATTGGTTTTTAGGCTATGCGCTCCCATCGACACTTCTTCTTAGTGACTATAAAATAAAACCATTTTCGATCAATTTAACCGACAACCAAATCCCATAATGTTTGTGCGGGCTTCTTTAAATACAAATCTCGATTTTTTTATTGCAGAATCGGGTTCTACAGCAAAAACTACATAGAGTATGTTGAAAACAGTTTTCTCTATTCTTGACAGACGTCGCTACAATCGCTATTTTTTTATGTAATAACGATTCAAATTTCCGGGCTTGTATGCCTTTGATAATGTCTACCGCAGTTGTAGACGAAACGTCAAGTAGTAATATCAATGGACCAAGGCATACAAGCCCGGAAACCAAGAAGATTTGGATCAACACCGTCCGTGAAAGCCTACACACTTGGATAATAACGATTCATTTTCAGATTTTCAGTTCATGAAACAAACTAACTTGCACTCCCGCTTAATATGTATGCATGTAGGTATATTATATTATCGACTGTATACACACTGCAATTTGAATATCTAATAAATTCATACGGAAGAAGGGTGGGCGTGACGTCACCATGTCTCGACAACACTCGACTCTTGTGTACCGCGTCGCTCTTTGTGCCGTGCAACGGTGCTTTACTTGTGCTGTCGTGGCCTACTTGACTATTCAGATATTCAAATCAGCATGCATTTTTACCCGAATGTCAACTTGTTCCGCCTAGTTAAACGAGGATCCCGCTCCTCAATAATCTATACATATTTCACCTCTTTACCTCTCTCTCTCTCTCTCTCTCTTTCCCTACACTACCTTACAATACAGCTTGTTGGTGAAATTTAAATTTTATACTTAAACTATAGGTACTTATATTATTGATTTTACAATTCCCACTTTGCGATGTTTTTTAAATTTTAAGAAAAGTTTGCGAGTTCACCACTTATAAAACAGTTTAATTTCACGTTTGACATTTTTATTTTTTACTGAATTCTATAAGTACAATAGTTTAGATATTCTTTTAAAAAAAAGCGAGTGTGCTTTAGAACACACGACTGAAGTAAAACTTCTTCCTGCCATAATTATTTTAAATATATTTATTAAGAATAATGCGTAAATACCTCAAATTTGCTCATGTTAAATTCATAAACAAACAATAATATGCAGTCGGTTCGTTTCAAAGTTTATCGAACACAATATAACATCACTCTTTAGCGCATATCTACAAAATATAATTTTTGATTAATTAATAGGCAAAATATGTATATAATAGGTTTATTAGCATAATTTATAATACATTTAAAAGGATTTCTTAACTAACCTACATTATTTCCCATTACAAAATGCAGCAAAATTCGATGAAATGTATTTTTGATACAAAAAAACAGTTGTTTTCATTTTAAACGTCAAATAGTTGTATTAATGCTCCGTTTTTGTCGCACTCATTAACTTATATCTCCCTCTCAACTTAATGCTTCGTCTTTGTCGCACTCACTAACTTATATCTCCCTCTCAACTCTGTTCGCCTTAGAGGAAGAAAGATTATTACTATATCTATGGTCGCGATGATGCACTTCCGTAAACGATTTCGTCAGGCATTTACCAGCTTACTCCCCAAGTCAAGCGTGCCTAAAAAAGTTTTACTTCAAAACCAGGTGTGTCACTTGGTGGACACACGGCGGAAACAAAGCTCCTGCGTCTGCCTTGAAGTTCGACTTACAGAGGTTTCACTGTACCTAATATACACACAGTTCCGTGAAAGACGGGTAAATCGACGGGTATTTTATGACTTGCTTGACGCCAACTTTTACAAGGCATCGACAAGATGGAAAACTTACATTAATTATTTGTCTCTGATCTTTATCGTTTCTTTTATAGTTTCCTGGTTGAATTAAATATTATATTACTTTGGTATAATATGGTAGGGCGACACTTGATATAAAGCTAAACAGCTAAACGACTAATTAGACAGACCTTAATCTAATTTCACACGCAGTCGATTTTTATATTGTAATCATATACTTTTATTCTATACTGAGCATAGGAAGAAAATCGCAATCGAACCATTAGGGTGCAAACATATGCTTCTGTCTTTTTTTACGCCGTAAGCACTGGTGTATCCAGGAGGGCAAAACAAGCACGAGGGACCCGGCTTAAGTAATTTCTAATTTCAAAAGCTGGGTACGTAAGCACATTAACGTCATAGAAAAAAACAAAGTTTTTGAAACAGAGATACTTTATTCAGATTGAATGCAAGTACATCAACCAATCCTAACATCGGCGAAATCAGGGAATTACATCGAAGAAAGAGACGCAGATATATTTTCGATACGCTTTGTTGCGTTCACTCACCGCACATTGAGTTGATTGGCAATGATTCATATAGTTAATTAATAGATATATGATTGTAATACTAGCGGTTCGTCCCGGTTTCACTCGGGTGCGATAGATATAATTCTGCTAAATGTATTTCGTTTGCGGCCCGGCGTCTGAATTAATAGCTTTAAGCTTTTTCTATCAGATTTCGCTCCTTAGTACTAAAACAGATTTTTTCTGTTTGTTTCTGAACTAATAGCTTTCAGTAAATTCTATCAGATGTCATTACAAGCTTTTTGAGAAAGTACTGTAATTTTGTACAAAATATTTAATAAAAACTATCCTATAGCGTATGTTGCACCAAGCCAGACACATTTACAAAATTTCATTAAAATCTTTTCAGTGATTTCGGACATTAGCGCCGTCAAAATAGTGGAGAATTTTATACATATAGATACATACAGTGAGGCATGTATTGAAAAGTTGGCTGAATCAAGGCGATTTACAGGAAAACAAATACATTTTAGCTTTTCGTTTTTACACCGTGAAACGGCCTTACTGTTGTGACAGGTGCAAACATGCTTTTTTGTATAACAGCGCCATCTGTTGGACGTTAAAGCAACACACACTGTACCAAATATTCTCCGGCAACGATAGCGCCATCTGTTGAATACAGAGCCGTCTGTTGGACGTTAAAACAACACACGCTATACTACCTAAATATTTTACGGCAGTGAAATCAGTTTCAGAGCACGTTTTTGGCACTGCGAGGACGCCAAGTAGAGAGATTATTGTAAAGTTATGCAAAGTGAATTTTGAGGCGTTGAAATGGTAAAATTTAAAAATGCAAATTCATAGCTCAATATTACACGTTTTCTTCGAAATTTATGCACTTTTAAATATGAGCATTATATTTATATTGAAGGCAAATTAAAATATGATACAAACCGTTGCTAAATGTAAATACAACACAAAACTCACGTTTTCATTATTAAATGTAAATTTCAGCAGACTGAACATTTTTATATATGCAGATTTATATCTCGTGAGCTACAAATTAAATGTATTATGCAAAATATAATATTATATACTGTAGGTAGGCAGGTAGGTACCTATACAAAACACACGTCCGCTTGTTAAAAGTCTGGTCCCAGATGCATTTCTAGCGGATGTCTTCGATACGCCGCGCGCCGTGCGCATCTATTTTCAAAAGTATACAATCTGTCTCTAATGAACATTTTTAACGAGAATTTTCCGGAAATGTGTGAAAATTTAATTTTCTACTGGCCGTATTCACCGAACGTAAGTAGTTATTTATTCGGTTTATTTGTTCTTTAGGTAACTATTTCTCCAAATGAATAGCGACAATTCAATTCACCAACCATAATTATGTTTACTTCCAAGGTATAAATATTTATTCGCCTGATAAAATAATCGTGGAGTATTCTATCTACAGTTTGCTTTTGTGAATTTATTTATGTGTTGTTTATTAACCTTTTGTGAAGTGTATAGCTGTAAAAAATTAAAATTAGTGAATGTTTTGTGTCAAATTGGGTTAGAATAAAACGTTACTATTTTGTGTGTTTTTCGACGTTTACACTAACGCCATCGGTTGGATTTTTGGGTGAACGTCAAAACATTCAACAAAAAGAGCAAGGTGTATAGTGCAGTACCTATATACAACATGTAAATATTTTAACAGATTGAAAGTAAATTTTATTTGAAGGAATAAATTTGTTCCAACGTCTATCTTTAATGGTGTTCAATGAATTTTATCAGGATTGCTGTTATAATTAACTAGCGGCCCGGTCCGGTTTCGCCCAAATTTGTACATTGCCATCATCGTTATATCGCGACTTACGTTGCAAAATTGGTCTCCACGATAAGCGATTTTATTTAAACGCGATAATATATAGCCTATGTTCATCCTGAAATATATTGGTGAAACCATTTTTGAAATCGGATGAGTAGTTTCGGGGATCGAAAGAGGTGCTGTACCGCACATTTTCAAAAAAAAAGAGAGTGTGCTTAGACCACACGACTGAAGTAAAACTTCTTCCTGCCATAATTTGTTATTATTCACCCGAAAATTCACAAAATAGGAACTTTAAAATGAATTTACAATTTTATTCACTTTAAACATAGAATATTACATAAAGATAATGAAAACAAAAGTAATAGATTGCAATTACTTAGCTCTCGTTGGATTTTATGCGTAAATATTTATGAAATATATTTAGCTCTGCAAGTTAAGTAGGCTTACAAAACTTTTTTCTGTCACCCGATAGCGCTACTGGCAAGTAAAGTATGTGTCATTCTATTGTTAGTACTGATTATATTTCCGGCCACCTGATGGCGCCACTATCAAGTGAAGTATTTGTCATTCTCTTTCTATCTTCACTAACTTATATCTCCCTCTCAATATCCGTTCGCCTCGCCCGATCACAGCGATCACAGTTTCCGTAAATCTGTCGTCACGCATTTACCAGCTTACTCCCCAAGTCAAGCGTGCGTAAAGAAGTTTTACTGCAATAAAGATTGCGTTTCATAATATTTAGCGCAGAAGTGTAGTCAGTCGGTATTCCATCTGTTCACATAGATTTATGTTTATACACGTTTATTAAATTACTTGTGCCTTTGTAAGCTTGATTGCGTTTGAGAGCAATTAAAATGTTTCCTATAGTTTTTCATCTAACGATACAATGCTAGACTACATATAATATTGTGAACGGCGCGACAATATGAAATAAATTAAATCTTGTTTGAATTCAATTCAAGATATGTGTATAAAACATTACGGAGTATTCATGTATACCTTTCCTTTGTGACTGAAGAAAGTACAAATCCCACTTCTTTTATATGTCCTCGTTACGTCACTGTGGTCATACAAATTAAACTCTTTTTTTAAAACTATTCATGCCACAGTACGATATTATGAAGATAATTATTTTTATGGCGTGATGTAGTCTTTGTGACGTTATTGTGGTCAAACATTTTATTAGTGTATTTGCCATAAAGCACTTACACTATTGGCGTCGGTGGGATGGCGGGACCTAAGGGTCGGATCAAAATTTCTTGACGTTTCATAGCCTCTTGAACACTTTGGCACCATTTTTGGAAATGTTTATATACGATAACTCTGAACAGACTTATTTAAACGAAATTTGGTTCAGATGTTGGAATACATCATCGCAAGAAGCCTGTTTAAAATGGGCCCGATCGGGCCATTTTAAGGGTGGTGTTTAGGGGTTGAAAACAGTTTTCGGGCCCAAAAATACCGAAAAAATTCTAGGAATCGTTTCAAATTTGAAATTTAACCCTTTAGTTATTATTAAAATGTGCTGTTAAAATTAAAAAAAAAATCGGCTCGACAGGACCGGACTTACAAGTTTTATGAAAACACAAGTTTACTGATATAGATTTACATACTGAAGGGTGTATATAATTTGGTACAGATGTAGTATTGAAATAAAGTAAAAAAATGTTGTTTTAAGGGGTGTATTGAGGGGTAATTTTTTATTTTGTCCAAAAACAAAGTTAAGTTCATACAATAGAGCCACACTGCCTATAAAACAAATACACTATATTGTCGGCAGGGTTTGGCACTGCGACCCGGAGTTTTTTTAAGTATTATTACAGTTAATAATACAGCATTTACGAATTGTCATTTTTTACCTTTGATTTTATATCAGTACATGTGCCGTAAAAATGCCAGCTTTCGTCGTTAAGCGCGCACGGTCGTTCAGCGTCTCCCTTCCAACCAGCTGCACATTGCGAGTAAGGCATCATCAAATACCGAAGCTGGAGATGGGATTCGAACCCACGACAGTCTGATCCAAAGGTCAGCACCCTGACCATTACAACTTACTGTCGTCTTGTCGTTCGGTTATATTATTATTGTTCCGTCGTCGACGTTCAATGTAATTTGTAAGGTCACAGTAATGTCACTAGAACATTCGGACTGCTGTAAGTCAAGTCATACACGCCTCTCTATGTGGCAACAGAGAGTATTGTCACAAGAAAACTCATTTCGCTTTCTCAGATATGATTAAATTTGTCGTCTCTCTGCAAAATGTAAGCGAAATGCATCTCGAAAGGACAAACGGTCTCCTGTATGTATCGCAAACCACAAATTACATTAGATTTAACTCTCTAGCTGCTGGATATACATATTATGTAGTACAGTTAATACAATTAACAGAGCTGCGTTTAAAAAAAAGCAGTTGATGGACTGCAAACTTGTCGGTTATTTGGAATTATCTGTACAATTCAATTAAACTAGAGTGACCTGTGCGAATTATTCGCACTAAATAAGTATAATAATTATCACTTTACAAAATTATTTTTTAAATATGATTGCAGGTATTCAATTCGTTTCTAATTTTGCACACTGCTTATAACGTTCTTCTTTTTGTTGTATTACAATATGAAGCTCAGATGACAAATCGAAAAAATATTTTATTAAAATTGTCCTATAGAGGCGCAAGTAGCAAAAGCGTTGAGCTAAGCCGTCAGATGGCATCATGCAGCATTGCTGTGACGTTGTTCAGCGTTGCTCGCTGTTTCAAAATTAAAGCAGTCAGATGGCAGTATGCAGTATTTACAATATGAAGGTCAGATGACAGATCGAAGTGTTGACGTTGTTTCAAAATTAAAGCCGTGAGATGGCAGACGTTGTTCAGCGTTGCTGTATTTTAATTAATTTACAAAAACAAAAGCAATAATACATTTTTTAGTTGTCGATGTCCGTAGAGCAAGCAATTTTCTGTAAAATTATATATAATTTATGTGGAGAAATTGTGAGGTTTTTTCTAAAACGGGAGGCAAATATCTTTAACCTTAGCGTATTAATATATATGATGATACACTTTGGGATATTCAGAGCCGGATTAATGACTATTGGGGCTCTTGGGCACTTGAGCGTGTGAGGCCCCTTGCAAGGAAATTTTTTAAGGATATTTTCTTTGAATAAAAAATTTAAAATGACAAAGATTTTATTTGTTGTTTTATAATTAATTTATTGACAAATAGTTACATACATTTTCCTTTCATCTTTTTTGAAACGAATTCATCTATGATCTCTTCAAAATCGATCGTTTGAAGTAGATCATTTTCTATACATAAAACGCTATATTCATTTAATTTTTTCTGGCTAATAGTTAAGGAGGTTGATGCATTACAGTCCCAATCAAAAGAAGCCGAATTCTAAATTGGAACTTTTCCATAATAAATTTTTACAAAAGGTTATAAGTCGATACCAATAAATTATTGTCATAAAGGCATAAATAAATATATTTTTTTTAATATTAATTAATTATTTCAGTATTTTACTTAATGGATTAACTTTTGAATTTTTTGTATAAAGTTAGGTTTATGTAAATATCTGTATTTTACCTATTTTTTGCAGTAAATAATTAAAAAAAGAAATTAGAAGTAATAAACATTAAAATTAAATCATTAAAAAGTTGAAAATTCAGTTAAAATTGTTAAAATTCTCAAGAATAAAAGTCCATAATCGAAAAATGCTAAGGTTTAATAATTTTTTTATTGATTAAAAGTCTCCTAATTAAATTGGAAAAAATATTAAAATATGCGTAAAACATCGATGCTTTACATAGTTAGTTTTTTGGGAACTGCTGACATTATTTGGTTATTTGCAAAAATTTAAAATGAACTGTTTGCATGCTAGGTTGACATATTTTCTATAAGACTACATGTAAAAGTTTTTTTTAATTTTTAACTTTATAAATCTCCTAATTATTTTGGATTTTTTGCAGAAAATTTTGCCATAAAAAGTCTATTAAAAAAACTGTAGGTATATCAGATTTTTTTCATTATCTTCGTAAAACGGCTCAACCTCCTTAATTAAAACTAAGAAATTTGGTAATGTAAACTGTATATTTAAAGGTATTTTATGGAAAGCGTTTGAGAAATTTGAACCATTCGATATTTTCAAAGTTCATTTTGATTAGTTGCGGTCTCGTGTTAATTTGTTAATAGAATGCAAATTCAGGATTGTAAAATGCATCAGTACCAAACAATTACTATTATTAGAATGTGCATATTGGCACGTAAATATTCACATATACATGGAGTACACAAAAAAATCTATATATTTAAAACACAAGCCCTATTTCTCTAACCAATTCTTACTCAGCCGATTGGCGCTGTAAATATTTCGTGAATGCGTAACTAAAAAAATAAAAATCCGACTACTGAAAAGTATAAAACAAGAAAATATTCTCATCTGAGGATAGCCGTGGTCATATGCCACCTACCCTAACAAAACATTACATTTTAACAGTAGTAAGCGATCATAAGCTCTAGGGCAAAGTGCATCATGCTATACATCTAGAGGGGCCTCATATGGCATACGATCACGGCTATCCTCAGATGAAAATAGTTTTTTGTTTCATACTTTTCGGTAGTCGGGTTTTAACTTATTTTTTATTTGTTTTCAATTTGCTCCCTTCTAGGACCAAAATTCAAAAATAAGTGTAGTCTATGTTACCCGAGACATAATAACGAATCGATTGACACCTTATTTATCAAAATTGGATGGATAATTTAGGCGCTACGGTGGAATATCCGTAAATACAAACATACATGCATAGACTGCTAAACTCATAACCCTTCCTTTTGGCTTAAGGAGGTTGAGGCGTTAAACGAAGATAATGAAAAAAATCTGAAATTTTTTTAATAGATTTTTTTATGACAACATTTACTGTAAAAAAACCAAAATTATTACGAGATTTATAAAGTTAAAAATTAAAAAAAACTTTTATATGTAGTTTTATGGAAAATATGTCAACCTAGCATACAAACGGTACATTTTAATTTTTTAAAACTAACCAAATAATGTCAGCAGTTCCAAAACTAACTGGGTAAAGCATCGATGTCTTACAAATATTATATTTTTTTTCCAATTTAATTAGGAGACTTTTAATCAATAAAAAAAATATTAAACCTAAGCACTTTTCGATTATGGACTTTTTTTCTTGACAATTTCCACAATTTTAACTGAATTTTCAACTTTTTAATGATTTAATTTTAATTTTCATTACTTCTAATTTCTTTTTTTAATTATTTACTGCAAAAAATATGTAAAATACAAATTTTTACATAAATTTATTTTTCCTAACCTAACTTTGAATAAAAAATTTTAGTTAGTTTATTAAGTAAAATACTGAAATAATTAATTAGTAATAAAAAAAAATTATTTATTTATGCCTTTAGGACAATAATTTATTGGTATCATCGACTTATATCTTTTGTAAAAATGTATTAAAAAAGTTCCGATTTAGAATTTGACTTACTTTTGATATAACGCACCAACCTCCTTAAAAAGGGTAAAAAGTCAGAAATTCCCCGATTGACTGTTGAAACAAACCCATTATTTCACGTAGACCTTGTATATTAGATATGTATCTATGTATATATTTGAACTGGGTATAATCGATTAACGATTTACCTAGCGTCCGTTACGTAATACTGATTAATCACCGTATATATTACTAATGTACAAATCGTGTAGATTTCATGTAAGCGACTAATACCTACAGTACACGTTCAAATTCTCGTACACAGACAAACAAACCAACAATACATTACCCATTCTCTTATCTGCATTATAGGTATGTATTCTACATCCTTATACGAACTGGGAGATTATTTCAGTATTGCCAAAATGACTTCATAAATATTAAATTATTATCACTTAAACATTATTATAGTCAAGTAAACTAAATCAAAAGATTAGACATTAAACCTCGAATATTTTAGTCAAAAAGAATTCAACTAGATCGTAACGATCGAAATACATTTTTCGAAACGTTAAACACAAGCAAAACATCGGCACAGCTCCTTTTTAACATGTTTCTTATCTACATTTTCCCTACACGTTATTTTCAGTAAGTCTTAGATCCCGATTTGACTTAATCTTCACCCATCGAGTTTTCTAATGAAATTTGGAATTTGATAATAATAATGTGTTAATAAAGAAAAATTGATTTGGTTGCTATTAAATTTTTTGGCACAGCCATTTTCAATAAAAAATTAAAGCTGTTAATTTTATTGTATTTATTTAGTGTTAAATATTATGATTCAAATCTTTGATTAACGTCTGATTAGAACTCTTCAATAAATAAAATTATCGACCAATTTTTCAGACAATATTATATTAACAAAAAATATAATTAATACATTAACGTTTCGACCCGGATTTGGATCTTCTTCAGAACTGATCTAAAAAATATAAAAAATAATTAATATTTAATTCTAATTCGCTTTATATAAAATTCTTTCAAAATTATTAAGTAGTTTAAAATATTGAAAAAATAATAACAAACATTATGATAATTGTTAGGTATTTGTTGCTATGGTTACCTACATACAATATGTTCCACGTGTCGCAATAAAATTATCTATATTTTCATATATGACAAATTAGAAAACCCTATAACTGCAAAATACTAATTGGAAGGTGCCTGTCTACCTGGTTTTATGCCAGGAATCAAAATGTCGACCAAACTTAGGCATTTCATATACTTACATATTTTACTTTCGATTGGTAATAAATGTATCTGAAAACTCGATATAACTACATTTCAAAAATAAAATTAACAACTTTAATTTTTTATTAAAAATAGCTGTGCCAAGAAATTGAATGGCAACCAAATAAATTTTTCTTTATTAATACATTATATTATCAAATTCCATTAGAAAACTCGATGGATGAAGATCGAGCCAAATCGGGATCTTTACGACTTAAATTGTGATATTTCCTTGGCAACATATTGGCGCAATGCAAATGATTCTGTCTATAATATATAATAAATCATAACAGTTCTATGACACAAAGGACGGTCGTTTCTATCTTTGTTTGTGTCTATAACTAACCCGACCACTTTTCGTTGCGTGTATAATATATATTCGTTCAATTTATATGGAAATTTGATGTCAGTTCGGTCACTACATCGATACTGTCCCGGTAGCAATGAAAATACACGACGCCTAACGTACAGACTGTTATATAATTATTAACTTCTACGGTGTGCGAGTATTCGAAAAATCGAGTACGGTTCGAGTAGTGTTAAACCTTCGAAAAGTAGTTGCTTAATCGGTAAATTGAACATGCGGGTTCAAATTGTACCTTCACCATGTGACACTGCACCTCCACCATATATGACATTGCACCGCCACCACCATATTACGTCTACTATCTACTAGTGATGCCACGAATAGTGATT
The DNA here is from genome assembly GCA_963575645.1 of Xanthostigma xanthostigma. Taxonomy (NCBI): domain Eukaryota; kingdom Metazoa; phylum Arthropoda; class Insecta; order Raphidioptera; family Raphidiidae; genus Xanthostigma; species Xanthostigma xanthostigma. The sequence goes on along the minus strand of OY754469.1, from coordinate 48,718,290 downwards.
TTGCCGAATACCGAATACCGAATATTCTGCCATGTTCTCGGCCGAAGCGCCAAATATTCGGCGGCCGAATGTTCGGCAAATTATGTGTACATTTCGCGGGTGACAGGTTACGACTTGTCCCATTACGGAGCGTGCGGTAGCAACGCCGCGGGCGTATTTGTTTCTTTTGCGCAACAAGACCGTGTCACGACACGCATTATTTGTTCATTGTTACATCAAATTGTGTCATTAATAGTCCTTATTACTAAAAAATATCACTGTTTGTTCACAAAAAGCTTTACAAAATAATACTATTTAAGAAAAAATTCGCATATTTTTGAGTAATATGTGCGTTTTTCCCCATGATTTGATATTCGGTATTCGGCCGAATAGTACGCAACATTCGGCCGAATACCGAATATTAAAAAAAGTAGCCGAATGGGCCGAATACCGAATAGTAGCCGAATATTCGTGGCATCTCTACTATCTACAGTCTACACTCTACACCAGGGGCGGAAACATCTTTTTATCGCCGGGCCACATTGCTGATGAAAATTCGACCGCGGGCCGTATAACTGATGAAAATTTGATCGCGGGCCAAAAATTTGCAGAGCAAAAAAAAAAGGTCCTCACATTCTATTTCCGCATTTGGAGAGCAAAAAAAAGGATTTTCGTCTGTTCTGGCGCCCTTGCTATTTTTTTACTATTTTTCTAAAATTTATAAAATGCTTCGCGGGTTGGACAAAATTGTGCTGTGGGCCGGATCCGGCCCACGGGCCGCCATTTTCCCGGGCCTGCTCTACACCATTTGATATTCGAAAAGTAGTTGCTTAATCGGTAAATTGAACGACGGGTTTAAATTGCACCTTCATCATGTGACACTGCACCTCCACCATATATGACATTGCACCGCCACCACCATATTACGCCTACTGTCCACAGTGTCTATACCATTTGACATTAACAGTAGGAATTAGTTGAAACAGTTAACATTTTATAATCTACTGCTTGGCAGTTATGTTTACCTTCACATTTAACAATTAATATCTCGGAAACTGTCAGTTCATGTGTCAAATAATAGCGTAACGCTGAAATTTGAATTTGATAATAATCGATCTTAAACTATAAAAAAAAGGTTTGCACTCCGGGAGAAGTGAAAACTTGAATATTAACGTCTGACGAATTTTCGATCAAAATGGTTTGTATCATAGATTGCATTTTTATGTAGGTACGATATTTCAACGCTAGATGTCTAGCGTTGTATAAATTAGAGAGTTTTCTCGCTCACCCAGTTCTTACTTTACCTGACGCCTGACGCGAGTTTAACATTTTTTACCCATTACAAAAAAAGTGTACAACACCGCTAAAGAAGTTTTCACTTCAAAAATTAGGCGGTGCCATTAAAACAAGAGCGATGACGTAATTCCGGAAAGGGGTGGGTGTAAAAAAGGAGACTACTGTCATGTACGGCAGCCCCGTCTACCGTAGACGGGGCTGCCGTCACGCACCCAGCGAATACAGTTTTCATGTGACGCTTTGTATAATATGAATAAGAGTGCTCAGTGACCACTGATCTCTGTTGGCTAGATTTAGGTGTTTATTATGCAGATATGTATGTTTGTATGTTCCGTCAAAGCTTTGTACATATGAGCTTTATCGGTTTATAAATTTCAATGCAAATAATATTTTGTTGAAAACGTATGTACTTTACAAATATTTATGATAGTTGCAAATTGTTACGTTGACGCGGCGTGAATTGAATTAGAAATTTAAATTAACTAGATGCTTCGTCTATAATTAACTGCCTGGGATACATTTTTGGGGTTCCGTATCCAAAACGCGCCCAACGGGACCCTATTACTAAGACTCCGCTGTCCATCCGTCTTTCTGTATCTCATGAACCGTTATAGGTAGAGAGTTAAAATTTTCACAGAGTGTATTTCTATTACAACAATAAATAGTCAAGATGGCGAATTTCAAAATGGCCGCTATGCAAAAAAAGTAGCCGATTATACTGATATTGGGCATTTTCAGTCCTATTAAAATTACACGAGAATGAAACATAAAACCAAGGCGATGTTAAAATTTCAAAATTCCTCAAGGACTTTTTTTGCAAATAAAATTTTCGGAAAGTTAAAAATTTACAGCTTGACTGGGCCCCACTACCTTCCAGTCAGTTTATTCATTTTGTGTTCATACATTTCGAAAAAAATGTTACCCAAATTTTCAGATTGCCTCAAAGTTTGATTAATGATGATTATTTGTATCTATTGTTTATATATTAATATATTAGGAAAGCTGATTGATTTAAAAAACACAATAAAAAGTTATCTCTGTTTGTCAGTTAAATAAGAAAACATGGCTGAGAAAACATTTGAGTTCATTTTATGAATGTAGAATCTAATCTTAGAGGTTATGTTTCATACGTGTTTACTGTTTATACTTTTTCTTTTTGAAACATAAAAATGTAATAAAATTCTGCACTATACCATAAAGTATAAGACTGGTGACCATTAATGTTAAATTATTAAACTATATTATGTTCAGTCAATTTTATTTGTTATTACAATTTCAGCTTTGTCAACACACTTTGTCTTATTGTTGTTTACAACTGTATACTAATATCTAAAGCTGAAGAGTTTGTTTAATAAATAAAATTATCGACCAATTTTTTTGACAAATATATTAACAAAAAATAATAATTAATACATTGACGTTTCGGTCCGGATTTCAGAATTAATCTAAAAAATACAAAAATAATTAATTTATAATTCGTATTTGAAAAAATTCGCTTCAAGTAATTGGTCGATAATTTTATTTATTGAAGCATTCTAATCAGACGTTAACCAAAGATTTGAGTTTGTTTGTATGTTTGGTTGAACACGCTTTCTCAGAAACTACTGATTCGATTTGATTTTTTTGTTGTTGGATAGCCCATTTATCAAGGAAGGCTATGGGCTTAATAATAGCACGCTACGACCAATAGGAGCGGAGCATCAATGCAAAATATAACTCAAAATTTGTCCGTCCGACAAAAACTTTGGAACGGGAACTACGATCATCATGAAATTTGGACACAACATTTATCTCGGTAAACTAAGATGAACGTGCGTACTCATATCCTTCCCCCCATTCGTTCTTCTGCATCCGGGTGAAACCGGGCGAGACCGCTAGTTTTTAATAAACACAAAAATAAACAAGCTGCTTTGGCTTAGTTGATAGCTTCTCTTAAAAATAGTTTTTCTTTATCTAAATATTACAATTTTTTAACTTTACTGAATCTGGAAAAAAGTATTGTAAAATAAAACATATTTTAATGATAAGTCAAGTAGATAGCTATTATTCCCTGAGCTCATTGTAAAAAAAGAGATTGAGACCATCTACATTCTGTATTTTCTATCTCGAGATAATAGTTTTTTTCCTTGACTTTTGTAGTATTTACCTACTTTGGTCTTTTAGTTCTTTGCAATGAATGTGTATGCCGAAGCAAAACCCTGCCGTACATACATATGGACTAAGACAGGGGTGTATTGAGTATTATTGCAAACAGGGATGTACTGGAATTATTATGAATCACTTGATATAAAAAAACTAACGTTGTCGATATTATATTAACATACAAATCGAATTTATTAAAAATGTGATAATTTTAATACACATCAAGTAATAATAATAATAATAATAATAATAATTTTATTTCCAACAGACCTCGAAGGATGCTTGGATAGTCAAAAAATACATAATATAGTTACAATTTATAAAAAGAAATCGCTAGTTTTATAAAAAGACTTTGCGACTAAAAACTGTCTAAGAGCTATTTTAAACTTAGAGATAGGCGTAATATTTTTCAAAGGTGTTGGTAATTTGTTAAAAACAGCTATAGAAAAATTAATAGGACTCCTTTCAAAGCTTGTTGTGTTGCATTTCAAACCCTGAGAAAATTTAAAAATTTAACTAAATTTTTAACGAAACAAATCGAATCATTATAATATTTTACATATTATAATGGTTCGATTTGTCTTTTACTTACAACTAAAAATTCGAGATTTAAGATGACCTCATGACTATTCTAACCAATATAGTATTTTAATGTATTTAATTGCCCAGCTGAAACCGATGCTAATGCGATCTCAGTTTTCGAGCGTCTATAATTTACAACTCCTCTCTCTCTGCGTGTGTTCGACTGTATATATAAGAACAAAATAAAATAAATTGAATTTTTTCTATTTGGTGATTTCTAATGTGTGGAGAAACTGGCAACGCGAACTAAAGGCTGAAAACACTGCTTGGACTTCTGCTGGCCGGTAGGCTGGATACGAGACTGGTTATGACGTCACTGCGGGCTCGTCTGCTAGCTCACAAGACAGATTTTAAAATTATAGAAATGAGGCTATTTTTCTTGCTAGGTCCTTTACTTACTCTGAGCAAGAACCAATCAGAAAACAGTATGTTGTCACGTGGGCGACATGAACAAACGCCCACAAACCAACACGGCGTCATTCTGCTCAGAGTCAGACAATGGACACGTTTTGCTATGTGGTTTATATTTGAACTGTCACTGCGCGCGCACCAGATCTATCCAAGCTTGAAAAGACGTCTCGTGTGAAGCGATAATAAGAAAATCAGCGCTAGAAAACTAGTTGTCAAATCTAGCAAAGAATCTAGCGGCTTATTCAGCCAAACGCCCACAAACCAACACGCCGTCATTCTGCTCAGAGTCAGACAACGGACACGTTTTGCTATGTGGTTTATATTTGAACTGTCACTGCGCGCGCACCTGATCTATCCAAGCTTGAAAAGACGTCTCGTGTGAAGCGATAATAAGAAAATCAGCGCTAGAAAACTAGTTGTCAAATCTAGCAAAGAATCTAGCGGCTTATTCAGCCAAACGCCCACAAACCAACACGCCGTCATTCTGCTCAGTCAGACAACGGAGACGTTTTGCTATGTGGTTTATATTTGAACTGTCACTGTGCGCGTACCAGATCTATCCAAGCTTGAAAAGACGTCTCGTGTGAAGCGATAATAAGAAAACTAGCGGTCAAATCTAGCGGCTAAATACAGCCTTGTGTGCAGCGGCTTTAACGTAATAGATATATAGGCACAATTCGGACAACGCTCGATTTAGAAATACTTGAGTGTCTCCTTTGTTTGACCGCTGGCCTCCCGAGGCACGTATTTTAACCAGAACAAAGCGAAAGGTGTTCTGGTTTCAATGCGGACCGCTGCAGTAGGCTTGTGGAGGCGGATTCACTCGCTGCCGCACGTATGTTTGCCCATTGAAAGTCGCTTAGTCGACTGTAAACAAAACTCACTTACGGAAACGGACGAGGCTAGCCTTAACAGGACCGACATTCGCTGAAGGTATTTTATTGTATTTTTTCAATTGTGCCGACACTACTCTCTATAAGCTTGATACCAAAACACTTTGTACACTGTGTTTGGAAATGGTTGACGTAACGTCGATCAAGGCCGTAGGATCTGTGATACGATAGGTAATTGGATTCCACGTTTTTCGGAACGAGTAAAATCGAAATGTAATCATATATATATTAATACGCTAAGGTTAAAGATGTTTGCCTTCCTTTTTAGAAAAAACCTCACAATTTCTCCACATAAATTATATATCATTTTACAGATAATTGCTTGCTCTACTGACATCGACAACTAAAAAATTTATTATTGCTTTTGTTTTTGTAAATTAATTAAAATACAGCAACGCTGAACAACGTCTGCCATCTGATGGTTTTAATTTTGAAACAACGTCAACACTTCGATCTGTCATCTGACCTTCATATTGTAAATACTGCATACTGCCATCTGACGGCTTTAATTTTGAAACAGCGAGCAACGCTGAAAAACGTCACTGCAATGCTGCATGATGCCATCTGACAGCTTAGCTCAACGCTTTTGCTACTTGCGCCTCTATATGACAATTTTAGTAAAATATTTCTTCGATCTGTCATCTGAGCTTCATATTGTAATACAACAAAAAGAAGAACGTTATAAACAGTGTGCAAAATTTGAAACGAATTGAATACCTGCAATCATATTTAAAAAATAATTTTGTAAAGTGATAATTATTATACTTATTTAGTGCGAATAATTCGCACAGGTCACACTAGTGCATTGTTAATAAATTAAATAGATCATTAAACTCTTTCGTCGAAATCTACGTCGGCTGTCTTTTAATTAAATTTGTATTTATGTAAAGTTATAATATACTCGTATGTATGCTTATTTTCAAATAAAGTTATTACTTATTGTCTTTGGTCCAGAGTTCGACTCCCCCGATGTGATTTTCTGGCTACGGCCTTTACGTCAATCAGAAAACATAGTCCGCTGCACACGAGGCTGGATTTGCCGCTAGATTCCTTGCTAGATTTGACGTTTTCTAGCGCTGGTTAATTCTTAATCGCTGTTATGTGCTCGCTTCACACGAGACGTCTTTACAAGCTTGCTCTGCAGGTAGATTCGATGCGCGCGCAGTGATAGAACGGTAACAAATTGTCTCTGAACAGAACATGGCATTGTATTTGTCTGTGGGCGTTTGTTCAAGTCGCTCACGTGACAAAATACCGCTTCCTGATTGGTTCTTGCTCATACCTAGTAGCGGACTTAGCAAGAAAAATAACCCTATCTTGTGAGCTATCAGGCGAGCCCGCAGTGACGTCACTTCCAGTTTCGTACCCAGCCTGCCGGCCAGTAGAAGTCCAAGCAGTGTTTCTAGCCTCGTGTGTAGCGGCCTTAATCATCTACAGGATGAGTCATTTATGTACAACAAATTAATTTACTTGTATGCTACAAAATTATTCTGACTGCACTAACAGAGAGATTATTGTGTTTACTATTATGACAATCATTAATAATAGTGCTGCCGCATACAGTCACGTGATCTATTCATATAATAGTGCATTCTACGTACAGGCAGTATAACCAACACAAACGAACTAAAACGCACTAATTAGAACATATTGTATTTATAAACACAAAATTAAAGCACACGTTGTGTACATACAACAGCTTAACGGGGCTTTTTAATTAATAAATTGTTAATTATGTGTAGACAGACTAGAGGTAGTATACAGGATGTGCTGAAAAACTCTACCGTCAAACTGTTAGGGATGAAAGGATGCACTAAAAAAAGTTTATTTGAATCAGGAACTGTGACTCGAAAATGCGTTTTTATAATTGTGGGAGAGGGGCTAATTTGTGACGATTGATTTTTTGCATGATTTTTAATGTTACTTGCTGGCTAAAGAAAATCTCTTAGTCTAATTTTGACTGAATTAAACGTGAAACTTTACAGAAATGCTTAGTTTCGGAAGTCTGAACATTTTTAAATTATTTACTTGTTTCAATTGGACTACCTATGTAATTTTTAATTGCTTCGGTATCTCTGCTTTAAATTTTTTCGTTTTATTTCAAGTTCATAATATTTAACGCCTAGTTCCTACTGCGAATATTGGTTGGCCCGTTTAGAAATATTCCGACCTTTACAAACACGAAAAACGTTATATCTATTACAAGAAATAGTGAAAAAATAAATTAATTTCACTAGTTTCTTCTTCATAAAAGCATATAATATCATAATATAATAAGAATAGTTATTTTATAAAATTACACCTAAATAATATACATGCAGATACAATAATATACATGCAGATGCATAACCTACATTATTTTAGTAAATTAAACGAAAAAAATAAATTTTATTTCACTCGACCTACCAAAACCTCTATTAAGCATAATACAACATTTTTGAAAAAAGTCCTATATATATTGGCTATAAAATCTACTCAAATCTACCGGATGATATTAAATCTAGCAGTATCACCATTAATTTTAAAAAACGTTTGAAAAAGTACTTTTTAGAATCTGTGCCTTATGATCTAAATGATCTTTTATTGTAATGTATTTTATATTTTTCGACGATTTGTATCCAATTTGGCTACACAAATATAATTAATAATAATACTATACACTTTTGCACATAATTATGTATTTTGCAATCAAAATTGTTCTATGTATAGTGTAGATGCATATCTTAATATCTAATGTATATTTTTTTATCTGCGTATTTTCTTGCATTTTGACTTGTCATATTCAACTTGTATTGACAACATGACCAATAAAATATTATTATTATTATTATTATTATATGATTAATATGGAAAGTCACTTTATTACGCCTCTTTTGTATTATTTTTCAATTTACCCATCCTTAACCAGGTAACTGCAAAACAGTGACAACAAACAATAGAATATACAAACACAATTTTTGTGGTTATTATCACTTTTTTTTGTCTTTCTTGCGCATCACGACGGCGGTATGCTGATTTTTTTAAATTAAAAATTCCTCTAAAACATTGCATTAAGTCTGCAGAGATACCGAAGTAAATAATCGATTTATAAAAATTACTCTACATATTACAGATTTTAATATGCTTCTACTATCTTCAAAAAAGAAAAGTGAGAGTGTACATTATTTTTTATGTTTCATTATAAAATTACACAGCGATGGAAGAAATTATATTAATAACTAGTGGTCCTGCCCGGTTTCACCCGGGTGCAAAAGAACGAATGGGGTAGGGGAGGAATATGAGTACGCACATTCATCTTAGTAAACCGAGATGAATGTAATGTCCAAATTTCAGGATGATCGGAGTTACCGTTCAAAAGTTTTTGTCGGACGGACAAATTTTGAGTTACATTTTGCAACATTTGTCATTGATGCTCCGCTCCTTTTGGTCGTAGCGTGATATTATATAGCCTATAGCCTTCCTCGATAAATGGGCTATCCAACAAAAAAAATTGCAATTCGAACCAGTAGTTCCTGAGATTAGCGCGTTCAACCAAACAAACAAACAAACTCTTCAGGTTTATATATTAGTAGATACATAGATAGTAGAGGACAGTTTTCTAGCTGATGGTGTAACGTCTATCCCATCAAAAACATAAATGTGAAAAATGGAGTCAAAATCAATATTCAATACAAAAAAAGGTGCCAAGTTTTTACTTGGCATGTTTTCATGTTTTATATTAATATGATTTATATCTAAACTTCATGTGTATATGTCGAAAAACTTGGCACCTTTTAAGATCTCAATTCTTTTTGTATTGAATATTGGACTTGGCTCCCAAAATCTAATTGCACCATTCGATAAAAAATTATTAAGAAAACCATTTTAACATTTTTACCCGGTAATAAATATTAAGCCGTTCCGGAACTTTTGAAACACCCGGTATATAAAAATCTCGTGTCACAATATTAGACGCGCTAATCTCCGAAACCACTGAACCGATTTTAATGAAATTTTGTAAAAGTGTCTTGCTTGGTACAACTTACGCTATACGATAGTTTTTATTAAATATTTTCTATACAAAATTACGGTGTTTTGTAAAAAAAAAACTGTTTTAGTAACATGTAACGACATCTCATAGAACTTACTCAGTTCAGAAGCAAACAAAAAAAACCGTTTTAATACCAAGGAGCGACATCTGATAGAATTCGCTCAAAGCTAGTAGTTCAGAAGCAAATCTGGTAGAATTTGCTCAAAACTTAGTTCAGGCGCCGCGCCGCAAACGAAATACGTTTTGCAGAATTATATCTATCGCACCCGGATGAAACCGGGACGGATCGCTAGTATGAGTATAAAATAACAACGCAGATTTTCTGTTTTCAAAAAATTCCAAATATTATCCGTAACCGCTTTTGAAGTATTAATTATATTATACAATGTCACAAGTATGTGTGCTTGAGTAAACATAGCTATTTTTGATTTTAATTCATATTCCTGTCGTTATTAAATAATGCAAATATTGACAACGAGATGATGCAAATTCTTTGAATATATTCCAGAAACATAATATTCCTCTCATGTAGACACGTCTTGAAAATATCCGAATTATTTTAACAACCCTTCAGTGCGAATGTGCCGAAGAACATGCAAAGTATTTTCTGCAAGGCATTTTATTCAGCGGGGATTACCCACACACACATATTCACACACAAACATAAGTATTCACATGCATGGAACATACATGCGTCATGTATATATTTATACCGGGAGTTTGGTAATAATGCCATTGTCCATTCCTTAACGAAACTGAGACAATTTTTAATAAACTACTTTTTTATTGAGCTCCAACTATTTTAAGGAGGTCTAAAGACATAAATTTTGGGTTCGATAAAATAAAATATTTTTTTATTATTTGTTGACGTGATAACGTCTTATAAATTGATGAATCACCAATATTATAAATTGATAAAACACCGGCTGCATGTACGAAAAAGTGTAACGCGTAACGCATAACGCGTAACGCATAACGCGTAACGTTCCGCCTGACCCTGTGCGTGCTTTTTGCTAATTTCTCGCTCAATTTAAATCAAATCGGTTTGAAACCAGTCTTAAACGAAAGAGGAGAACATTTTACATAGATTTCGTATAACAGAATTTGCCTAAACAGTTTTTTTATACAAATTTATATAGAAAAATATTTTATACAAATTTATATAGAAAAATAGCTGTATAAATGCAATGTTGTGTAATGCATGGCGCGACGCGGTCGGTTGTCTTTGTTTGCCGTACATGGAAATTAGAAGCAAACGTATGTCTTGTCTTAACATGAAAACGGCTGCATTTCTAATGTTTAATTCAATTTTTTGACATTAGTATATTGTGAAATGCAAAGCCTTCTAAGTTAAGTATTGGAATAACTAATTATTATTAGAACATAATACTTTGTAAGTTGCAAACGTCACTTTTGACATTTCTTATCATTCCGACACCAAGGATAAGCGGATTGAAACCAAATTTTGGGAGGTTTAAGTTATGTATTACGGAATACGTTATCACGTAAAACTATCGTCCGTAAAATGACTTTACAGACAACCAATTTTTTTTTATACAAAATATTTATTGATGTTTTACAAAACATTTTTGAAAAAAAAAAATAAAAATTAAATAAGTTACAAGCTGGCAAAGTTGGGGTTAAAAAAAGGAGTGTGCTGGTGGAACCGATTGCTGTAGTGGATACATACATTCAGTAGGTTAAGTTACGTATATTAATTGAAATGTAAACTGCAAAGGTAGTGTTGATTATAACACTGTCTTAAGTGTTCTAGTTAATAGTGCGTGGTTGTATTTCAATATAATACTAGAACACTTAAGTAAGTGTTATAATCAACACTACCTTTGCAGTTTACATTTCAATTAATATACGTAACTTAACCTACTGAATGTATGTATCCACTATATTGCAACAAAATTTAAAAAAAATATTCTTCATTTGTAATAATGTTATTTATAGTTCCTACCTAAGAGAAAACTAAAAAAAATATCGCAAAATGGCGGTTGTCTGAAAAAATGCATTTTTTGACTTTTTTTCAATACTTTTAATTTTTAAAATACAGTGTAACCTCTTTATAACGAATCTCAAGGGACCAAGCATTTTCTTCGTTATAAAGAGTTTTCGTTATATGGAGGGAAGAAAGAAAAATAACCAAATTTCACCTAATTAATTTATTCCAAACACATATAATCTGTTAACTTTGCCTGACGTTTTTTGCTATGCCAATATTTGTTTAGTATTTTATTAAGTATCTTATGCATGTCTTAAGATGTGGTGGAATCATCTTCAATAAACAATAGGAATTTTTCGATAAGTTTGACGGCATCGAGTACTTGTTGAATAGTTAGTGATGATTCAGAATCGTCCTCTTTACGTCTGTAAATATTTGCTGACGCCTAAATATGAGCATATTTCTTCGTAATAGAGAATGGCTGTTGCGCTATAAAGAGGGTATTAATGTATGAGTTTTAAGGTAAACCAACCAAACTGTAAAGATTTCTACGTTATAGGGAGTTTTTCGTTATAACGAAGGACGTTATAAAGAGGTTACACTGTAGTAAAAATATAGAAAATGGTAGCCCATATTTTTTATCTCGGATTGTTGCGCTTTGAGTCAATGAATATAACTTTCCAGTATCTAAAGATGACCTGATCTAGGTCGAAACGATCGTTATAAATTAATTTAATAATTTTTTGGATTTAGTCTATTCTATTTTATTTTTTACAAGAATATAACTTTTGTATCAAACATTTGATGCAATCCTGAGCATCTGTTTGGTTCTGAATTAATCCCATATTTCCTGTTTCTGCCTCGCATAGGCTGAGCTGTCGCGTTTTGTTTGTTTGTATACATACATACATATATTTATTGTATAATCGGCATAAGAGCCATACATAGTCACATCTTAAAAGGAATACATATAATAAAAGTTACATTAAAAGCTAAGTTAAAATTGGGCAAAAGTCTTTCACAAGATAGTATGCGTTTTTTATTAGGAATTGCTTCAATTTATTTTTAAAATTATTAAAACTATGAATATTTTTAATGTCGTCTGGAAGTCTGTTAAACATTATTGCTGCTGAGTAGTGTGGTGTTGCCATATATCGGGAGAAATTACATTTATTAATAAATATGTTGCTACTGAACCATGTATTATACTCATGTACATCCCTGCAAAGAGTATAACCATTTTCTTTAGCATGTATTATTATTTTATAGATATATATGCAGGACAGTGTGAAAATATTGTTTTGTATGAATGTTTCTTTCAATGATTCTCTGGGTTTTAAATTAAAGATGAGTCTTAAAATTCTTTTTTGTATTATGAAAATTCTGGATATATCTGTAGCCTGCCCCCAAACCAATGTGTTCAGCATCCTAAAAAACTAGTTGCATCAGACAATATCGGGTTTTTTCCTAACACAATCCACTATAATAAGAAACTCTGAATAAACTGAAAAACAAAGGAGGTGGCAATTTTTGCCCAAATCTTTTTTTTAGAAAACCCTTCCTCTACAAAACAAAATATTGTTTGCGTTTTAAAAATCCACCTGTATATTTTGTTGATAGTGTATTCATGTGTTAGTATGAATACATAGCGAATATACTACCCAACATCAATACACGTGTTTACAAGTCGAGAATATTAAAAACTCCATTTTCTTCGTGATATAATATGACATATGCATGTGTAAGTAGCGACCTCTATGATATTATTATATAATAAATGTACATAATAATGCATTCATTTGATGTTGATCCACATATCATATTATATATTAATACGCTAAGGTTAAAGATGTTTGCCTCCCTTTTTAGAAAAACCCTCACAATTTCTCCACATAAATTATATATCATTTTACAGATAATTGCTTGCTCTACTGACATCGACAATTAAAAAATTTATTACTGCTTTTGTTTTTGTAAATTAATTAAAATACAGAAACGCTGAACAACGTCTGTCATCTGACGGCTTTAATTTTGAAACAACGTTAACACTTCGATCTGTCATCTGATCCTCATATTGTAAATACTGCATACTGCCATCTGACGGCTTTAATTTTGAAACAGCGAGCAACGCTGAACAACGTCACAGCAATGCTGCATGATGCCATATGACGGCTTAGCTCAACGCTTTTGCTACTTGCGCCTCTATATGACGATTTTAGTAAAATATTTCTTCGATCTGTCATCTGAGTTTCATATTGTAATACAACAAAAAGAAGAACGTTATAAGCAGTGTGCAAAATTAGAAACGAATTGAATACCTGCAATCATATTTAAAAAATAATTTTGTAAAGTGATAATTATTATACTTATTTAGTGCGAATAATTCGCACAGGTCACGCTAGTTTATATATAATACGTGGTTCAGCTATTAAAACCGCACCAGTGCGAGATATTTTATACCTAATTCATAATAAACTATTTTATATCGAAGCTTAACTTCGGGAGCTATGCTCTCATTTTCAACAAACACTAAGTTTAGTGTTTGCTGAAGATGAGAGAATAGTTCCCGAAATGTACATCCGCTAACCAAACTATTGTGGTAAGAAGTAACTATTCTTTATTTTTGTTTTTGTTTCAACCACAGTGCTCCTTATATTTTAATTTTTACGGGCTGATATTAATGAGTTTAGTGTTTGCTGTAGATGAGAGCATAGTTCCCGAAATGTACATCCGCCAATAAAACTGTTGTGGTAAGAAGTAACTATTCTTTATTTTTAATTTTTGTTTCAACCACATTGCTTTTAATATTTTTAATTGAAAATACGATTTAGTGCCAGGCTGTCGGTGCATGTATTTCCTGTGTGTGGTATTTCGTCGAACAGTATGTATACATTTTATTATGAATATGAATCAGAAACTGGAACGATGAAAGACGGCTTAGTTTTGTTTGTATGCAGCTATGAGGGGGCACTTCCTAGTAGTCATGTTAGATCTAGTCACAGATCATTTAACAAGTACAACGCTTTAGTATCTTTAAAGCGTTGTAGAGTTATTTCGAACTTGAAACACGAAACATTTTACTACATTATTAATAGTCAAGCATGTTTATAAATCAGATATGATTCTCTTTCGTTGTTACAATCTTTTTTTATACAGCTAAAATGCAAATAATAGTGTAATAATATACAATAGCAATCTATAGGTCTCGTCTTATTTAAGCTCTAAGCTTTTAATATTCATAAAGCTAATAAAGCACGCAATAAGCCATCATTATCAATGACTTCGTATATTATGTAACAAAACACTTCTCTAAAAATCCATTCTTCGACGTACACACTGAAATACTTTAAAAATATATAAAAGAATTCTCACAACTTTCTAAAAGTTCTCAAAAATTAAAATAGTGCCTAAGTACAAAGAAAAATGTGTCGAATTTTAGCTGATTTTCTTTAATATTGGTTTAGTTGAAATTATTTGATTAAATAAAATACTGTATTCATAAATAAGTTAATTACAAATTGTATTGATAAATTAAATTAAGTGTTATCAAAATAATTTCTTATGACATTCTACAATTTCGATGACTGCTGGTCAAAATTTTATTAAAAGACGTTGATTGAAATGTAATGGTGAACTATACATATAAAATTCTCGTGTCATAATTTTGGCCGCGATAAACTCGAAAACCACTGAACCGATGTAAATGTGTCGTGCTTGGTGCTACTTACGCTATAGGAAAGTTTTTATTAAATATTTTGTACAAAATTACGGTGTTTTCTCAAAAAAAACTGTTTTAGTAACATGTAACGACATCTGTTTGAATTTACTCAAAGCTATTAGTTCAGAAGCAAACAAAAAAAAAACTGTTTTAGTACTGTTTTAGACGTCTGTTAGAATTCGCTAGAATTAGTTCAGAAGCAAATCTGGTAGAATTTTTGCAAAGCTATTAGTTCAGACGCCGGGTCGCGCAAATGAAATACATTTTGCAGAATTATATCTATCGCACCCGGGTGAAATTTTTAAATTGTGAATTTTAAAAATGTCAGACTGTCCAGAACCGCGTCAGCTGTTCTAAGAAACAAGATTCAGACTTGTTGATCATGGATGGCTCTAAACCAGCGTTGCCAGTTTTTTTTTGTCATGTCTGGATTTTGTAACTCTTTGAGTGAAAACAGCGGAACTCTTTCGTCGAAAGCGGAGCATAGTAAAAAAACGTATATAATCAGAAGTTTTCAAACATTTATCTTTTTATTTGAATTAAAATTACGTTTACGTGACAATAGATAACAAAAAGCCAAAAAGCGGGACTGAGCCTGTCCCGCGCGGGACATTTAATTTTGATTTAAAAATCGGGACATCCCGCCAAAGTCGGGACGTCTGGCAACGCTGCTCTAGACGCAAACTTAATTTATCGAAAATGTATAAATTCTTATTCAATATTGCTATAAATTTTATTAGCACCGTTATATACAGACATTCGGGGAGCTTAATTATAAAAGCCACTGTAACGTCGTCGTCATAATAAAGTGCCAAGTCCAAAGTATAATCAAGTATAAATAACCGTCAGCAGCGTTTAAACGGGATTCAGTTTTAAGGCGTTATTTTTATGAAGCAGTAAAACGTTTATGGATATATTTTTTATGTGTCACGTCCACTCGTCTCGTTCTGTCCACTGAAAAAAAACATTTACACTTTTACATTCCGTGGCGACGCGACGTGGCCATGCTCAGTACTAATGCATTCAAATGATCTTTGATTTAAATTATTGTGTTTTTATACAGGCTGCGTCAAAAGTCACACAGAATCAGTCGAGGATTGCAATTTGTAGCATTAAAAGAATAGATTTTTTGTAGGGAAATATTTAACGTTTGAAGTTTTAGACTATGGTTCAGCCTGCGGCAGAGATGAAGTAAATTTGGTTTTAATAATAATAATGCGTTAAACGTCCGTTTCTCGACTTTCTGTCATAACAGACGCCATTCGTACCATTACTATTTTTTTTCTACTACACTTCCCGTTATTTTCTACAATTTTTAAACTTCAACTTATTTAATAGCAATGGGCGAATGAAGGAATTTTTAAGAAATTAGGATAAGGTAATCGACCATGGCCTTGAATAAGGAACCATCTCGCCCGAAAATCAGGCTTTCCAATTTCAGCATGTTTAGTTAAATTTAAAAATACAATTTCAGTACAATGGCTTCAAGAGAGATTAACCAGTTTGTCGCGATGTATACATAGAATGTGATATGCTCAAAAACATAGATTTTAAAGAAGTGATTACCTATTTTGCCCATCTCAAATCTAAAAGGGTACCTCTTTAATCAACATAGTTTTTTTAACCATTAACATGTGGATGATAAAAGAGTTACTTTTGTGGATTATATTATATTATCTACTCATTTAATGTGACTGTAAAGAAATAAAAATAAATCTGGAACCTTGCTTATCTACTTTCTTTATTCTAACAGAATAGTGCTCTGTCAAGGCCCTAAGAGCCCCATTATCCAAATGTGCCCAGGGCCTTCAATAGGTCTTGTTATTAATATAAAACATTGTTCAATAAATTAAAAAAAAATATTTATTGAAGCGTTCTAATCAGACGTTCATCAAAGATTTAAAAAAAAATATTTTTAACAAAAAAATTGAACCGACTTCACACTAAAAAGTAAAAAATAATTGCGTATTGAAATGTTTTGGAGTCGGTGTCAGCCAAAATGAAATCTATTCCGAGAACTACACCGACTCCAAAACATTTCAATACGCAATTATTTTGCACTTTTTAGTGTGAAGTCGGTTCAATTTTTTTGTTAAAAATATTTTATTTTTCTCTTTTTAGTGTTAATCTAACACTAAAAATCGGTGAACATAAATAAAAAACATCGTGCCTTTGAAATTTGAGAGTTTCCCTCGATTTCTCCGGATTCCACCATCAGATCCTGACTTGGTTCCGATGGGACCACCTCTGAGGTGCACTCTTTCGAATAAAAAAAAATTTGAAAATCGGTTCATAATTGACGGAGAAATCGGTGAACATACATAAAAAAAATTTTTTTTTAAAAATATACAGACGAACACAGAACCTCCTCTTTTTTGTTGAAGTCGGTTAAAAATTGTACCTCCTTCACTAAAAAGCTAAGCGCCCAACTGATCGAATCTGTACGTCTTTCAATTGTGAATCAATTTC
Source organism: Xanthostigma xanthostigma (assembly GCA_963575645.1). NCBI lineage: Eukaryota > Metazoa > Arthropoda > Insecta > Raphidioptera > Raphidiidae > Xanthostigma > Xanthostigma xanthostigma. The sequence goes on along the minus strand of OY754469.1, from coordinate 48,700,819 downwards.
TGTCACTCTCTCAACTTTCGTTCCGTTCATTTTACTCCCTCATCGAGGTGTCGCATAAGAAGTTTCACTTCAAAAAGGCGTGCACTTTATGCTTTGAAATGTGGACGCTGTACTTTATAAGACAACACAATATTCATCTATGACAATAGAGGGTTTGTAGAAAAACGAGTGAGAGCTGATTCAAGTTATTTCACGCCGACTGTCTCTTGGGGCCGACGACGACCCGCCAGTTGTTGGCGGCGACCTGGGCGACACCGAACGACCGGAGTTGAAGAAGAGGGGCAGGAGACAGTAAGAGAGTGACAGGATTACCGGAGCAAGACGACAATCCAATAGTAGTGGACGTGTTCACCACTCGCTCTAACTTTGTAGCCACAGCTTATTTCTCTCTTAACTAAGTCCGTCTTTATTTATCTCTTCAAAAGTAGATACACGTGATTCGTTAACGAATTATACATAACCTATATCTAAACAGATTACGGTTGCACTTCAAAAGATTTCTATGACAGAAGTGAAATAATGTTACTGTGATTGTATATTATTAAGGAGATTTGTTTCTGAACTAATAGGTTTCAGCGAATCCTAACGGATGTCGCTACTTGGTACTAAAACCGTTTTTTTGTTTGCTTCTGAACTTATAGCTTTGAGTCAATTCTATCAGATGTCGTTACGTGTTACTAAAACAGGTTTTTTGAGAAAATAACGTAATTTTGTACAAAATATTTAATAAAAACTGTCCTATAGCGCAAGACACATTTACAAAATTTATTAAAATGTGTTCAGTGGTTTCGGAGATTAGCGCGGCCAAAATTGTGACACGGGAATTTTATATATATCAATTACTATATGAAGCATTGTCTATTTACTCAATGTGCGGTGAGCGAACGCTGCAAAGCGTATCGAAAATATATCTGCGTCTATTTTTTGAAGTAATTCCTTCGTTATTCCGACAATATATATCATTATAATATATTATATTAGCATTGACTATATCTCGCTTTATCAAAAGTTTTATGTCTTTATCTATGGCGTTAGCCAATCAGACGAGCTCCTACGACTTAAAAAAAGACAGAAGTATATGTCTGCACTCTAATGGTTCGATTGCGATTTTATTCCTGTGATCGGGATATAATAAAAGTATATGGGTTTTACATATCTAAAAGAGAAAAAGAAGAACACAAGAATGAAGTTGCCTGTTCTCTACATGCAGGCAGTCATTTTCTTCCAATTTTCCGATCTCTTGATTGGTTTTCCCTTGCGATATCTCTGGTAGTATATCTTTCAAGAATATCTCGAATAATTCGTTTATAATAAATAAAATTATCGACCAATTTTGCAGAAAATTGGTCGATAATTTTATTTATTGAAGAGTTCTAATCAGACGTTAATCAAAGATTTGAATTCGTTTATAAAGCTTGAGTGGACTCCTCATCGTAAAACAAAGGTATTCCAATGTTAAACTTAGCTTAAAATACAGTGTTTTTATGTTCTGAGTTCAATTGCTAGATAAATATTACTGAGTAATAGATAATAACAATCGAAATAAGTTACTTATAAATAATCTGTAACCCCTTGAAGCAAGAGTTTCGGCTTCACACTATTGTTGTCGCTTCCGTGTTTTGTCGCAATCGCGTGCGAATCCGTGGGTAACGGCTAGTATTATATGTATTATGTATAATGCACACACCGTCTATATCAACTCTGCAGAGTATAGAGAAAGAAATAAAAAAGAGCGTTGTGCATTTTTATATTTTATTGTGATTTGTCGCTTCAAAATTTTCTTATTGTTTTCTGTCAGCTGTGACATATCGATAGAAAAATTAGATTATGTAAAACAAGTTTGATAAATTTAAAAGCTCTGTATCTTTTATAAAAATTGTAAGTTACAGTCTAAAAAAAACTTTACTATGACAATATGAGGTCAGTACGTAAAAATAGTAAATTATTATTTATCTGTAATTTATATATTTAGATCGTGTGATATGTTTAGTATTAAAATGGCTTCAATTAAATAATTTAAAAAATTGTAAGCCATTTAAAATAAGTTATCAAATAATCATTCTAAAACAAGTGAGTGGGATTGTTAATTCTATTCAGCTGATTAAATTAAATTAATTGTATTATTGACAAATTAATTAAGAAATTTTAGATTTTTTTTGATTTATAAAATTCATACTATTAGCATCTTTAAACAGCCAAGTATCATATAATCAAATATTATATTTCAACACTGTGAATATGTATGTACCATTGGCTAAAAGCCGCTGCACACGAGACTATAGAACTACTGCTTGGACTTCTGTTAGCCGGTAGGCTGGGTACGAAGCTGGAAATGACGTCTTTGCGGGCTCGCCTGCTAGCTCACAAGATAGGTTTTAAAATTAGAACAGGAGCTATTTTTCTTGCTAGGTATGAGCAAGAACCAACCAGGAAACAGCATCATGTCACGTGGGCGACTTGAAAAAACGCCCACAAACCAACATGACGTCATTCTGCTCAGAATCAGACAACAGACACGCTTTGCTCTGTGTTCGCACCAGATTTATTCACAAAACTAGCTTAAAAAGATGTCTCGTGTGAAGCGAGCACATAACAGCAATCAAGAAAACCAGCACTAGAAAACTATAGTAGGCAAATCTAGCAAGTCGAATCTATAGCAGCGTTTCTAGCCTTGTGTGCAACGACCTTAAGAAAAACGGTTTTCTCTATACGACAATAAAATTTGTACGGTACTATATTGTGTAAGAACAATATAAACAGAAAAAAATGAAATAAAATTTCCTTCTAAAAACGAATAAAAATCTTCTACGGGATCTGAAGGAATTTAATTTGCTAAAATATAACAACGATATCTATAAACGTATATATGTGTTTGTGTGTATTATGTCTTCTTATCTAAAATTCTAGATACATGCATAAGAGGGTCATGTTATGTTTCGTTGCATTGGGCACTTTGATTTTTTTATTACAATACAACACATAAATCCGTCATTTTTTTTCTCATTTGTAAGTGGAAAACTGTAATTTGAAATTTATGTACCTTTATTAGGTCGTGTAAAAACAATATACAGGATGGATTTTTAAAACATGAACACTCTTTTAGTTCGTAGAGGAAGGGTTTTAAAAAATAAAGTTTCGGCAGGGAATCAAGAGGGAAGAACATTGGTTTGGTTTAAAAATTTTGAAAACTGCTTTAATATCGAAATTTAACCCTTTAGTAGATATTGTTCTTAAAAGTTTTCAAAATCTGTTAAAATTTTAAAATAAAAAAAAATTGGTTGTCTGTAAAGTCGGTTTACGGACGATAGTTTTACGTGATAACGTATTCCGTAATACATAACCTAAACCTCCCAAAATTTGGTTTCAATCCGCTTATCCTTGGTGTCGGAATGATAAGAAATGTCAAAAGTGACGTTTGCAACTTACAAAGTATTATGTTCTAATAATAATTAGTTATTCCAATACTTAACTTAGAAGGCTTTGCATTTCACAATATACTAATGTCAAAAAATTGAATTAAACATTAGAAATGCAGCTGTTTTCATGTTAAGACAAGACATACGTTTGCTTCTAATTTCCATGTACGGCAAACAAAGACAACCGACCGCGTCGCGCCATGCATTACACAACATTGCATTTATACAGCTATTTTTCTATATAAATTTGTATAAAATATTTTTCTATATTTTGTATAAAAAAACTGTTTAGGCAAATTCTGTTATACGAAATCTATGTAAAATGTTCTCCTCTTTCGTTTAAGACTGGTTTCAAACCGATCTGATTTAAATTGAGCGAGAAATTAGCAAAAAGCACGCACAGGGTCAGGCGGAACGTTACGCGTTAGGAACGTTAGGAACGTTAGGAACGTTACGTTACACTTTTTCGAACATGCAGCCGGTGTTTTATCAATTTATAAGATTGGTGATTCATCAATTTATAAGACGTTATCACGTCAAAAAAATAAATTTAAGTTCTCAAAATTGTACATGCCTACATTACATAAGTTAGATATTAACAGATACACTATTTAGCTGGTGAATTTATGCACTACGATCGAATTTGTTTGAAATCGAGTTGCACAAAAAAAAAGAAATGGTTGAAATCAGCGAGCCCTTGTCAACACTTATGCCGGGTTGTAGAAAGGATTGTCAAAAAATCTCATTTAATAATGACCTTAGATTGTAAATTCAAATCTTTGATTCAAATCTTTGATTAACGTCTGATTAGAACTCTTCAAAAAATAAAATTATCGACCAATTTTTCAGACAATATTTTTTGCTTAGATTGTAAATATACATATTACGCCATATTATGAAAAACATTGTAGACACTTTTTAGTTCACGGTGAACCCTTTTATGTCTCCTGTTAACAAATATTTCTTAATTTTGTTACATGTATTAATTTTATGTTATTATGACCTAAAAAAACTTACCTATAAGTCATTTTTATAGCATTTTTTGACATATTGACATATATAATAATTTGTAAACTATTTATGATAGAAATATAACAAAAATAATATAAATAAACCTATACATATTCTAGAAGTTTTAAATGAATATCGTATGAAAAATTTATTTTTACGTAAATAGCGTAAGTATATTTTATCCCCCCTCCAAAAGTTTTCTGATATTCAATAATATAAAAAAACAAAATGAAAAAAAATCGTCAAAATCGGAGCTGTTTTTAAGGACTTCGAAGTAAAAAGTTTAATTGACGCGACTAATGACATTAGAATGCTCCTGATGTATGATACGGAGCATTGGTTATTTACTCAATGTGTGGTGAGCGAAGGCAACAAAGCGTATCGAAAATATATCTGCGTCTCTTTTTTCGAAGTAATTCCTTGGTTATTCCGATAATATATTAGCATGGAGTATATCTTTCTTTATCAAAAGTTTCATGTCTTTATCTATGGCGTTAGCCAATCAGAACCAACGAGCTCTTACGACTTAAAAAAAGACAGAAATATATGTCTGTACCCTAATGGTTCGATTACGATTTTATTCCTATGCTCGGTATATAGTAAAAACTGTAATTATATGATCATAGTCTAAAGTCATTGTTAAATAAAATTGACAATCCTTTCATATTTGTTACTGTAAGTGCATATGTTTGTATATTTTTATTTGAACATGTTTCAAAAATATTCATGTACAATGTACCTAATATTATACATAATGCAACTATAGTTATATAACGACACTTATATAAGTACATATATGTAGTAATGTTGAAAGATAGAGATGGAAAAAGAGATAAGAAAGAGATGCGTTGTCGTTTTATAACTTTTTTATTTCGTTATATTCAGTCCTTTATATTGAATTCTTAGGGGCCGCTTTGCTTCTGCTTTCTTCTCTATACCCTCCCTGACTGGAAGCAGGACCCGCTGTACACCTCTATCTCTATATATACAGTTTGTCGCACGGTCTTGGAGAACTTAAAAAAACTCAGCATCGATTAAGTGCTTTTATTTTTATTAAAAAAGAAATGACAAGTTTTCTCAATTCACTAAAACGAAACTTTCGCATTATGGATATTTTGTGTTACTGTTTTACAGATTTTACAAAACAAAAATGTTTTATGTCAGGGGAGACAATTGTTATTTTTTATTATTTGTTTGTTGCAGGTTACGCGATCGTGACGTCTCGAAATGGTGGAAGTGACGGTAAGTGTTGGTGGGAGTACAAGTATTTGTGACAAGTTCTTGCGTATACCGAACACACGCAAATATGATTTAAGGGGTTACGCCACCTTGAGATTTTCAAAAAATCGATTTTTTGAAACGAAGTCTACTAGCGCCGCTAGTGGGTAATAGAGAATTATTGAACTCACTTTGTGGAAATCGCGACATGTTTCTATGGTGATTAGTCAAAAATTTTAGTTGGCCATGATGTGTCAAAAAAAAAATTAATAAGGAAAACTGATGTTAATTTGTTTACACTGACAGCGGAACGTCAAATTAGGACGTCAATGGTCTTTATTTTACTTAAATCGCCATCAGCGCAACAGCACGGAACACAAAAAACATTTCCAGATCGATCAGTTTTCCTATGTTTTCTTTGTAATTAAAAAACTATCTACATAAAATTATAACTATTTTCACTTTTAATAAACATTGCTCACTGACATACGGAAAATTTGAGCTTAAAGTTTCCCCTAGTGCTCACTACAAACGCTCGCATCGAAAAATTTGTAAGCCATATCGACGAACACACATACAAAAAAATACAGTCGAACATATAACCTCCTCCTTCGCTTAAAAAATAGAAATCTTTAAAATAAACAAAGTAATTAATTCAATAAATAAAATTATCGACCAATTTTTCAGCCAATATATTAGCAAAATATATAATTAATAAATTAACGTTTCGATCCGGATTTGGATCTTCTTCAGAACTGATCTAAAAAATATAAAAAATAATTAATATTTAATTTCTAATTCGCTTTTTATAAAAATTTCTTTTTAGGTAGGTATTCACAATTATTTCCATGACTACTTAATAAAATATTGTTTGTTATTATTTTTTCAATATTTTGATATTAATAATTTTGAAGGAATTTTTATAAAAAGCGAATTAGAAATTAAATATTAATTATTTTTTATATTTTTTAGATCAGTTCTGAAGAAGATCCAAATCAGTAACGTTTCGATCCGGATTTGGATCTTCTTCAGAACTGATCTAAAAAATATAAAAAATAATTAATATTTAATTTCTAATTCGCTTTTTATAAAAATTCCTTCAAAATTATTAATATCAAAATATTGAAAAAATAATAACAAACAATATTTTATTAAGTAGTCATGGAAATAATTGTGAATACCTACCTAAAAAGAAATTTTTATAAAAAGCGAATTAGAAATTAAATATTAATTATTTTTTATATTTTTTAGATCAGTTCTGAAGAAGATCCAAATCCGGATCGAAACGTTAATTTATTAATTATATATTTTGTTAATATATTGTCTGAAAAATTGGTCGATAATTTTATTTATTGAAGAGTTCTGATCAGACGTTAATCAAATATTTGCAAGTAATTAATTGTCTAAAAAAATGATTATATTTGAGGCTTATTTGAACGCATTTCAAAATGGTACAAACTGTTTACCTAGTTTAAAAATGTACACCAATAAAATAAAGGAAATGTAGTAAAATCTGCTTTAGGGTTGCGCTGTTTCAAAATCAGAGTAAAGCGGCACAATAGAGTTGTCTGTGGGCACACAGGGTACCGATGGTGTCGATACCGATGGTGCAGGCGTCTTGTATAATTCAACGGCTCTAAAACAATTTATATCCTCAGCAAAAGAGATTTACCGACCGAATGACGCGATTTGACATTCAATGCGATGCGACATACGGCGAACGATCCTTCCCCCCTTTCCACCTCCTCCCCCCGCGTACGTCTTACAGTCGGCCCGATAAATTTATCTTTTATTTTATTTGAATACACATACTTTATGTGAAATTGTTGCGATTTTTTTCCTCTCGGGTTGAATTTTTATTGCAAAAAATGTAAATGTCGTTCCTCGTCAAATTGTCGAAAAATTTAATATTGTATATTTCATTTTTCTTTTATGTGCATACAAACATATTTGAATGTAATGAATTTCACTTTAATAGGGTTGTTATTTTTCTTTTTCTTATCAGGCACGTATTTATTTAAATAAACGAAAAAAAAAATAATTTCATGTAGCATTAACTTTTCTTCATACTTCAAAGTACATACTTTCGGCATCAATTGTAAGGCAGAAAGTTTAACATTTACGCATTACACCAGGCCTGGACAAATGGCGGCCCACGGTAGACTTTTGTCCGGCCCGCGAAGCATTTTATAAATAAAAGAGCGAAAATAGTGTGCCAATATATAATTTGTCTTATTAAAAAAATTTTGGAAAAATAGTAAATAACAAGAGCTACAACATACAAAAAAAGACTTTTTCATTGCGGAAATAAAAGGGCCTTTTTTTTTTGCTCTTCAAAATTTTGTTTTTTTTTTTGGTCATATTTTCATCAGCAATGTGGCCTGACGATCAAAAGATTTGCCCGCCCCCCGCATTACACGCACTGATGCGGGAAGTATGTACGTTCGGGCGGCAGTAAAGAAAAAATCAACTGTTGTTTAGATGTAGTTCCCATAGCAATCCTATTACATTTTAGCTAATAGTCGCGAACAGCTGTCATTCGTGTTTTTTTAGTATAACCTCAAAGCTGCTTGCTTGGAATTTATCTGTGTTTTTATGTAATTAATTAATGTATTTAATAAGCGTGCTTACGACCGAGGTACGAAGAAAAATAGTATACACCACACTGACCGAATGTTTGATATGCTTGCACTGCGCGCCATGATGCCCTCGGCTTTGTCTCGGGTATAATGGCGCGCATTGCAAGAATATGAAACTTTCGGCCCTTAATATTTCATATCTGTGTTTCGTGTAACAATAAAAAAGTCTCTGTCTATCTATACTAATATTAAGAGAGAGTGTGAATTTTTTGAGTTTGTGTGTAATCTCCAAAACTACTCATCCGATTTCAAATTTTTGTTTTACCAATATTTAGAATAGACCTATATATAATTTCGCGTTAAAATAAAAGCGCTTTTCATGGAGACCAATTTTGCAACGTATGTCGACGAAAAAAAACGGTGGCAATCTACAAATTCGTGCGAAGCCGGACCTGGCCACTCGTATTTTTTATAAAAAGTAAATAAATAAGTATAAAAAATAGTTATTGGCGTAACTAGTAGTCTAAGTCATTCATCGCGCTGACAGGTCATGACTTAGCCTACAAGTTGCGCCCATAATTTTATTCAACAATTGCGCGTTATTCATGTTTTAATTACAATGAGATGTTGTAAATATCTATTTATTTCTTTACAAAAAAAACTGTCAATACTAACAGCACCAAACAGCACGATTCAATGTTTTGGTTTGAGGTTAGCCGGTTATGAATAAACTCCATGTCGAAAACATTCAGCCTCTCAATTTTAGTCTGAATGGGTAACAACGGAGTCGTTGTTACCCACTATTTCGTTACGACTCAGAAAATAGTTACGTTTATTTTCATTACTCCACAATGGCCGAGGAATCTTCATTGAGTTATGACAAGTAATTGTCACCAGTCGGTAAATGGCTATTTAGGGTTCGGTTTTTAGACATGATAAAACATGAATAACGCGCATGAGTTGAATAAAGTTTATTACTTGATTCTAATTTTTGTGACTATTTTTTCGACTCGATTTTTCAACTGCTGGCTTGCCACTAAATCCCGCATAATAATTATTCACCAAAGCATTCTTCATCTGTAATAAACTGGCAGAGTTCTTCGTTGATGTTAAAACCTATACTTTTTCCAATGTTCATTTATCATGCAGATACGCTGCGGCCACCATGGAAACTTTGATTGCCTATATGAATACATTAGGTTATCCGATCTACATTATAATTCAGAAAGTTATTGCGTCGAACGTCGTAGAAGGTAAACTATATAATTATCGTCGCAGATTGCGTACCTATAAAATAATCACGACAATGCGGATGGTTGGCGGTCCGCAGGGCGCGGAGGGTGCGGCGGAGTGACTTTAGAGCGGCACGACGCCTTTGATCATAAGACTTCAATAATATGCAGATGTCAGCGGTTCGTTCGCCTTAATAATTATTAGTTCGACCCCCGACGCACGAAGCACGTGCCGGCCGCTTACTAACTAATGCCGTTGCGGTGTGTGTGTGTGTGTGTGTGTGTGTGTAACCAGACAGGACCGCACTGATAATATATATAATAATAATAACTAGTGTGACCTGTGCGAATTATTCGTACTAAATAAGTATAATAATTATCACTTTACAAAATTATTTTTTAAATATGATTGCAAGTATTCAATTCGTTTCTAATTTTGCACACTGCTTATAACGTTCTTCTTTTTGTTGTATTACAATATGAAGCTCAGATGACAGATCGAAGAAATATTTTACTAAAATTGTCATATAGAGGCGCAAGTAGCAAAAGCGTTGAGCTAAGCCGTCAGATGGCATCATGCAGCATTGCTGTGACGTTGTTCAGCATTGCTCGCTGTTTCAAAATTAAAGCCGTTAGATGGCAGTATGCAGTATTGTGTCTGTTGTATTACAATATGAAGGTCAGATGACAGATCGAAGTGTTGACGTTGTTTCAAAATTAAAGCCGTCAGATGGCAGACGTTGTTCTGCGTTGCTGTATTTTAATTAATTTACAAAAACAAATGCAATAATATTTTTTTTAGTTGTCGGTTTCAGTAGAGCAAGCAATTATCTGTAAAATGATATATAATTTATGTGGAGAAATTGTGAGGTTTTTTCTAAAAAGGGAGGCAAACATCTTTAACCTTAGCGTATTAATATATATGATAATAATAATAATAATAATATAACATACGCCATTTTCCATCTATCACACTTCCTGTTATTTTCTACATATTTAAACTTAGGTACACATAATTAATAGCAATGTCGAATGAAAGAATTTTAGGACATTAAGATAAGGTAGGCAAATATTGAGCATAGGAGTTTGACAGATAATCGGCCATGGCCTTGAATAAGGAACCACCCCGATATTTATCTGGAATTATTGAGGAAACCATGGAAAACCTCAACAAGACGGCCGGTACAGGAATTTCCGTTTCTCGGCGAGAGGCGGCAGAAAAAAGTCCAGCCACATCTGCCCCCGCCGGGATTCGAACCCGGTACCTCCCAAATGCGAGTCTAGTGCTCTCACCGCTACGACACCCCGGTCGGTAAATTTTTATAATAACTGTACTACACAACTAGCAGCAGGATGATTTTGAAGTGTCTAAACGTGAACTATAATTGAAATGCAAAACTGGAGATGAAACATAATGTTACGTGCTCCTTGTTGGGACGACTATGGATTCTGTAGAATCTTCTAGCAACAACAACACTGGAAAACAGATAGCCAAGAAAACTCGACCTTCTTAGAATTGCCTGGAGAAGGCAATGCATGTAAAGAAAGGTGGAGATGCTTCAAGAACATTCGACAGGCGAAGGACGAAGCTATAAAATGCGAGCGGAGTGGTAAGTCAGTCAGTCAGTCAGTTGGTTAGTTGCAGCGCGTACGTACAGTGAACTAGAGACAACTGTGAAATAAATTGTACAGCAAGGCCGAAGTAACTGCTAAGATAGAAAAGCTGTGTAAACCATTGAGTGCAATTATATAAATTTGGTTTTACATAAATAGTTTCTGTGTTATAAATAATCGTGTGTATATAGTTAATAGACGAGTGTGCTAATAAACTTAAGTGTGTTCTTGTGTTATAAATATTTTTTGTACATAATTAGTGACTTTATATTCTTCTGTTACTTAACCTTCTATTTTATTATTTAGAACTGTTGTTATTTTATTTCTGTAAACGTTATTATTACTGTTTGTTAAAGAAGTACTTTTTCGTGTGTGTGTTTAACAGTTTTGTTAAACGTTCATTATTGAAAATAAATAATTTCCACCACGAACTAGATGGTTAAGAAACTGCAGTCTTAAATGTTGCAAAAGAGTCGTTCTTGTTGGTGTGATGGAGATCGTCCGTGGTCCACATTTCATTAGCCATCACTGAAGGCAATTCCTCACGAATATTGATGAGATATGAGCGTCGTGCCATCCCACTCTCTCATACCACGCACCCTATCTCTCGTTACCCTATGTATAGGCGGCGTGGCGTCTCAACCTGAACCGAGCAGAACACACTGCGTCGCGGTGGCGAGGGAACGCGTCGTGTCACGGCTCTTGTCATGAATGCCAATAAGAACTGACTGCTTTATGAATATGTGCCCATCTCTTCGACTTTGAACTCCGGTACTGAATGCTATTTATCGCGGACGGAACATGGACGATCACATTAGACACGGGAAAAGTCGTTACTATGTGATCACAGTTACAGAAAAATCATAGTGATTTTGTCACGGCGATCCCGACCGAGAGAACACTCGATCGGACATTACGTTGATTACTCGGTTGGAGCGACCGTCGGGATTGCGGTGACATGGAACAACATACGTTACTTTGGAACGTGGTTCCTTCCAGATCACAGTGATCATTTTAGACGGTTGGTCACAGTGATTTTTTCACCGTGAAGTTATTTATTTTAGATCACATGACGAAGAGACCAGTAAGTTGTAATTGCTTGAATTTTATCTTCTGTGTTATGAGAGCACATAACTTTAATAGTTATTGGCGTAACTAGTAGTCTAAGTCATTCATCGCGCTGACAGGTCATGACTTAGCCTACAAGTTGCCCCCATAATTTTATTCAACAATTGCGCGTTGTTCATGTTTTAATTATAATAAGATGTTGTAAATATCTATTTATTTCTTTATAAAAAAAACTGTCAATACTAACAGCACCAAACAGCACGATTCAATGTTTTGGTTTGAGGTTAGCCGGTTATGAATAAACTCCATGTCGAAAACATTCGGCCTCTCAATTTTAGTCTCAATGGGTAACAACGGAGTTGTTGTTACCTACTATTTCGTTACGACTCAGAAAATAGTTACGTTTATTTTCATTACTCCACAATGGCCGAGCTAGTAGGAATCTTCATTAAGTTATGACAAGTAATTGTCACCAGTCGGTAAATGGCTATTTAGGGTTCGGTTTTTAGGCATGATAAAACGAATAACGCGCATGAGTTGAATAAAATTAATTTTTAAACGGTTGTTTGTTCTTAGAAGTGTAGAAATTAATTAAATTAATATCGATAGTTTCTGATTAAACACGTAGTTTGAGTAGATAGGCAGAATAGAGTTATTATTTTAGTTTTTATAAATCACTAACTTAGAAGCTAGATGAAAATGAATTACCTAACTATAAAGCATTCCAGACGCGATGACTAATTATGTTAACAAAAATGTCTGTGAAGTATCAAGAAGCATCCAATATATAAGAATGTATAATATCTTTATTTAATGTAAGTTAATTTATGCTTCAATTTTCTTCATGGATGGGCAGAGTATAGTGCACCTATCTATGCTATATCATGTCATCGGTATGATTACAAACTTTAATCTGACATAATTAAATTGATTATTAAAAAAATATAGTTTAAAAAAACTAAAAAAAACGCTTTATATCGAACTAAAAAGTAAAAAATATTTTTTTAAATATAAGCTTAAAACAATAATGAATAAAAAATACAATTAGTATTCTTGTGAAAAAAGCGTGGGGCGCTTTGTTCCACATTTTCGTACATCGAGCACCCCACGCTTTTTTTACAATAATACTTGTATTTTTTATTCATTATTGTTTTAAGCTTATTTTAAAAAAATCATTTTTTACTTTTTAGTTCGATATAAAGCGTGTTTTTTAGTTTTTTTAAACTATTTTTATTTTCCACTTTTTAGTTCGATTTATTGTCAAAAATTTGCCGGAAAAAAAACAATTTTCTTTTCGGCGTGGACAGGATTAGAACCCACGACCCGTGATTCCGAGAGTTGACGTCAGCGAAGACCCGTGCCTTAGACCGCACGGCTACCACTGTAGTTACAGTGCTGGCATATTATACTACAGTAATAAACCACTTGCTGTAGTCCAAAGGAAGGTTACAAACAAACATACATACAAACTAACAAGTGAAGTTAATATAAAGCGTGTAATTAAGTCTAAAAAGGATTAAAGGCACCTTTTATTAATATTTTCGTATTTAATTCTGTATCGTACTTAGCGAACCAATTTGCAGTTATTATTTTGTAATTTGGCACTATTTTTGAAATGTTTATATATAGAGCACGATAACTCTTGACAGACTGAATTGATTTAAACGAAATTTGGAATCCACCACCGCACGAAGCCTATTTAAAATGGGCCCAAAAATACCGAAAAAATTCTCACAATCGTTCCAAATTTGAAATTTAACCCTTTAGTAATTATTAAAATGTGTTGCCAAAGTTAAAAAAAATTGGACAGACAGAACCGGACTTACAAATTTTATACAAGTTTACTGATATAGATTTACATACTGAAGGGTGTACTTACATAATTTGGTACAAATGTTGAATTGATATGTAGCAGTTAAAAATGTTGTTTTAAGAAGTGTATTAAGGGGTAAATTTTTTTATTTTGTCCAAAAACAAAGTTAAGTTCATACCATAGAGCCACACTGCCTATAAAAGCAAATACACTTATATTGTCGGCAGGGTTTGGCACTGCTACCCGAGTTTTTTAATTTATTGTAGATATATATCTAATGGTCGTCGACATTTTTGGAAACCACATTTTTGGGGATAGTTTTACCTCTCCAAAAAGCAGAGAAAGATGAACGTCAATTTTTAAAATGTTATATTTTGTATTTATGACAAAAAAACTATTCAATTCGGAGCAGTTGTAACCGGTTCCGAGATAAAAAATCCTAAGATATATTACGAAAGTCAGCATAAGAGAGTTCAATGACAGACAAACAAGCTATACATCTTCACCATCTGTTTAAGTTCACAGTTATTACAATTCACGACGTCCTGCAATATGAAACTTTGTGCTTTTAAGTTTTTCTATATATAATAACAAAGTTATAATGAAAAGTATAAATAGTTTTGTATTTCTTTAATTTTTAGTTTCATATTATAATAATTACACAACCGAGCAAACAACGTCTTTATCATAAACTAGCGGTCCCGCCCGGTTTCACCCGGGCACAAGAGAACGAATGGGGAGGGAAGGACATGAGTACGCTACGACCAATAGGAGCGGAGCATTAATGAAAACTGTTGCAAAATATAACTCAAAATTTGTCCGGCCGACAAAAACTTTTGAACGGTAACTCCGATTATCATGAAATTTCAACACAACATTCATTTCGGTAAACTAAGATGAACGTGCGTACTCATGTCTCCCCCATTCGTTCTTTTGCACCCGGGTGAAACCAGGCGGGATCGCTATAAGTATAAAGTATACCTATATAGGGTAGCGGACCCGGCTCGGCTCCGTTCGAATTTGTAGATTGCCACCGTTTTTTCGTCGACTTACGTTGCGGAATTGGTCTTCATAAAAAGCGCTTTTATTTTAACGCGATAATATATAGTCTATGTTCATCCTAAAGGTCCATTTTAAATATTGGTGAAAAAATTTTGAAATTGGATGAGTAGTTTAGGAGTTTACAAACTTACAAACTTTACGTCTTGATAGTCCAAGCTCCCATTCATTAAAAAATGTGGTCGCATTTAATGAAAAAATATGGTATAATCGTTGCTAACTAGAAATTTTTTTTTTTATTCTAATTTAATACGCTAGATCCCTTTTATATACTTTAATACATTTTTCATCAAAATATTGTTTTTTACCATGTCAGATTCAATTTTTAAGCGCCGTGACAGCGTTTTTTCATAAACAAATCAGCTTTTACAAGGGCCGTGTCAAAACACCACCTCAATTTTTTTCTGAAAGAAGGTTTGACATCTATTTTATGCATAAAAATTGGTCTGTCAGCGAAAAAATGTTTTTTACTATGACAGACTTCATAAAAAAAAATTTATAACAAATGAAGTCTGACAAATTTATTAACAAAAATTGTCCGCCAGACAAGTTGTATTAGATAGAAGAGATCTTAAACTTTATTTAAAAAAAAATTCAAGGAGGTGTTATGAAGTGTATTTTCATAAAAAAAATAATTTATAACAAATAATGTCTGACAAATTTATTAACAAAAATTGTCAGCCAGACAAATTTTTTCAAAAATGGTACATTATTTACTACAAATTGTATAAATTTCAAGCAGGTGTTTTGGAAAAAAAATTCATGTTTTTTTTAATTCAAAAATTCATAAAAAAATAACAATTAACAAATTTTTACTAGTCTGGCGGGCGTAACATGTTTCTTACATGTTTTTCAGCCATTTTCACTTTATAATTTTGAGGTGTTCGTAGGGGTAACTTTTTCTGTCATGGGAGCTTGGACTATTATAATATTAGTATATATGTTACGGTTAATACAAGAAAGTAGTTTATTCGCAAATTAACCGGCTAATACCCGAATTAACCAAACGTCAAGGATTGGTTAATTCGGGTAATAGCCGGTTAATTCGCGAAAAAACTACTTTCTTGTATTAACCGTAACATATAGATGAAATTTTCAGTTCAAGTTTCTATTGAATATACTGTAGGATTCACCACTAAAGAGAATTTATCAATATAACAATGATCTGTTGGAGGTCAACGCATAGCTCGGAATGGCAGCGTATCGCTTACTGTTGGATTTTTAAAAAAAGACCGGTCTATGGAATGTAGTCCTATGACCTTATTGCAGAAGAGCGCACATGTATTTTATATTAGTAAAAGGTAATGATCCTGGAACCGCTTCTATGCAATAAGGGAGTCCAGTCGACCAAACGTGTCGCAATTGTCGTATCGCGATAATTGTACTATTGCCATAGCTGTACGACTACACAGCGACACTTGCTAACAGTACAAAAAAATCATACACCAGACAGTACATAGGTGTGCGTTCACGGACTAAGTTGAGGGGTGTTGTCTGAATATCATCAAAATGGAAAGTAAAAAGGGAACAACAGTTAGAAGTGGCGCTAGGGAGCTCATAGCGAATGTAATTAAAATGTGCGAGTTAGAGGCTCAAAATAATGCCTTAAAATTTAAAGCTATACATTGTTTGCATGCCTTGCTATGCGCAGCCTATGAATTCCGATAATTTGGGAACACATCAACGACTTCTTGCCCTTTCCCCACCGGTCTTCTTTCGCCGATCGCACAGTACAAGCATGTTCGCAAAACTGTTTTCTTTATCGACGGCGCGGTCAGAGGTGGCTTTGGTTCAGTGGTAAAGGGCGCGGTTCGCACGTAAACGCTCCTTCCAATGTATTTGAGAGTGATCAATGACTTCAGAAGACCACTTTATTAGACGCGATATTTCTTTAGCTCGACAGTAAGTTTGATTCCCATCTCGATTAATGACTTTAAGATAATATTTCAGAGTTATTTATTAGAATGGTGATCGGAAAGATACAAAAGTCACAGACATTTTATATAAAACTAGCGGTCCCGCCCGGTTTCACCCGGGTGCAAAAGAACTAATGGAGGGAGGGACATGAGTACACACATTCATCTTAGTTTACCGAGATGAATGTTGTGTCGAAGTTTCATGATGATCGGAGTTACCGTTCAAAAGTTTTTGTCGATAAAAAGCAGTATTTATACCTACTTTCTTTAAGCAATAAATTTCTTTTAAATCAATAATTACTGTATTATTAATAAAATATAATAAACATTTAATTGAAAACACTGTAGGATAATTATTTTTATATTTTTATAACAATTTTCAAACGAGCTATAAATTAGATTTCTTTAATTTTAATTAATCGTAAATAAAATTAAAATAAATTTAAAGGTAAGCCTTAGAAGAAAGCAATGTGGAAAATGAAAAAAAATGAAAATATATTCTCCAACATGGGGATCGCACCCACGACCCTGATATTAACAGTCGCATGCTCTACCGACTGACCTAGCCGGGCTTGTGAATGTACGACCTAATTGACTACTCAATTATTCGAATCCAGTGAAGTAGTTTGGGAAACGATTTTACGTACATGAATTAAAGCTGATCTATTCAAATGATGTTATTGAGAACTTAGATTTTTTTGTCTAACGAAATTACAACAATTTTTTGAGTAATGTATGAAAATGCAATCCCCAAAGCAAAGAAAAAAAATCTGTCATGTACTAATTTGGTGTGGAAATATATCTGCCCTAAAAAGGCAAAGGGCAGTAAGTGACATTTGTTTGAAAAATGAGTTCATACTGAAACCA
The DNA here is from genome assembly GCA_963575645.1 of Xanthostigma xanthostigma. NCBI lineage: Eukaryota > Metazoa > Arthropoda > Insecta > Raphidioptera > Raphidiidae > Xanthostigma > Xanthostigma xanthostigma. The sequence continues at coordinate 48,683,026 of OY754469.1, read as the reverse complement.
ACGACAGCAGTAAGTGCTGCAGCAATAATTTTATTGTCTTTAAAAAATGTTTCCCCCATGTTTTGGTTTCCATAATCTAAAATTCTGGACGGTCAATACATTTTTAGTAAATCTTGATTTTTTCAAATTCATAAGTTGGTCACTTACTGCCTTTTGCCTTTTTACGGCAGATATCGGGGCATAATGAATATGGAAAAATGCAGTATTGACAACATTAATTAGCATTACTTACAGTCCAATACCCTAAGAAATCCCAGTCAATTTCACTTTCATGGACGACGACGCTAATAATATAATGAATAGCTTTAATGGTTTTATTACTTTAAATCTAACACCTGATACCCCTAAGCGGATAGAGTAAACATCTCATTTTCAAGTGTGGTATGGGTATAACAATGAGGTGTCTACCTACATAGACGGGTTATAGAGATTCAAGACAAGGGGTATTGTTGTTGTTGTTGTTACTGAGTCTTCTATTGTTGACGGGGGCGAAAGAGAACGAATTAAAGCGAGATTACACTCGGATTACCACCAAGACATGAAGATCAAACACGTGAGTTAAAGCCAGTGCTTGAAAGTGTTGTAATACCACCACGAAGGTTGCGATGCCGTGAAATAACAATCCGAAGACATGCTGGAGTAGGCACTGTGTTTCATAAATACAAAACGCTTATCGTTTAAACTGCATTTCAATATCGTTTAAAATTCTGCCGTGCGGTGGTACTGGTTATTTAGAAGCATATATCTATACTAATATATAAAGCTGAAGAGTTTGTTTGTTTGCTTGTTTGAACGCGCTAATCTCAGGAACTACTGGTTCAAATTGAAACATTTTTTTTTGTTGGATAGCCCATTTATCGAGGAAGGCTATAGGCGGAGCATTAATGAAAAATGTTGCAAAATGTAACTAAAAAATAAGCTTCTATTCAGGTGAAATGCACTAACTAAATATACTCATATTAGCGTTGTTAGAATACAACGCCGGCTAGCTCAATCGGTAGAGCACACGACTGTCAATATCAGGATCGTGAGTTCGCGCCCTACGCTGGGCGAATACATTTTTATTTATTTTTTTTATTTTCTACATTGCTTTCTTCTAAGGCTTACATTTAAATTTATTTTAATTTTATTTAATTAATTTTAAAAAAAATAGTTAAAAAAAGTATAAATACTGCTTTTTATCGACAAAAACTTTTGAACTCCGATCATCATGAAATTTGGACACAATCTCGGTAAACTAAGATGAATGTGTGTACTCATGGTCCTCCCTTCCCCATTCGTTCTTTTACACCCGGGTGAAACCGGACGGGACCGCTAGTAATTAATAATTTAACTATATGAATCATTGTCTATCTACTCAATGTGCGGTGAGTGAACGCAACAAATCGTATCGAAAATATATATGCGTCTCTTTCTTCGATGTAATTACATGATTTCTACGATGACAGGATTGGTTGATGTACTTGCATTCAATCTGAATAAAGTATCTCTGTTTCAAAAACTATGTTTTTTCTATTACGTTAACATGGGCGTACCCGGCTTTAGGCCCAGGAGGGGGCAAATTAGAAAACAGTTCAGTACTCTATCTGAACTCATTGCAATTATACATGGTCAGTTGACAAAATGGCCGCCACATTTGTCGATGTATGGAGACAACAGTTTTCCAACGGCTAAGTGGGAAAAATCTTCGCTCTCGATTCCCGTGATTGACGAACTATTTACATCCCTACAAGTTTTGTACGGAACCCTCGGTGCGCGTTTTATTTTTTAACAAAAATAGTCAAAAACAGTTCATGTAACAAAGCCATACTGTCTGTTAAAAGCAAATACACTATGTATATTGTCGGTAGGGTTTGGCACTGCGACCTGAGTTTTTGTTATATAAGCTATTATACAGATTGTATCAAATCAAAACGGTCCACAGAACATTCTGTGTGTAAGACAGAGACGATATATAAAGATCTAAAGCAGTAAGTAAGAATGAGATAAATTATCGCTAATATAGTTACTGTAGTTACGTAAATAAATAATTACGTACACTGTAAATATTTTTACCAATTTATCAATTAATACAACTACAAATAAATTTATTATGTTGGCGGTTGAATTACCACCACAAAACCATTTAATTATTTGGATTTTTTCCCGACAGTATACATAGCCATTTTATCAATAATTTTACTAGTGAATACTGACATTTGATAAAATTGTGATTTTTGACGTGATAACGTCTTATAAATTGATGAATCACCAATCTTATAACTTGATAAAACACCGGCTGCATGCACGAAAAAGTGTAACGTTCCTAACGGTCGTAACGTTCCGCCTGACCCTGTGCGTGCTTTTCTCGAAAACGGCCCTAACGATTTGGATGAAATTTACTGAAAAGGGATTTTGGGGGGCAAAAAATCGTTTTAGCTAAGTCTCATCTCTCGAAAAAATCGTTTTCTTACAAATTTTATCATTATAAAAATCAATTTTTTGACGTATGAAAATACTTAAATATTGTAAGTAGGTTTTGGAATTTTATATAAATAGTGAAACAATTGTTTTATAAATATTATGACAGCTAATCTTTGAGACTTAAAATAAATACGAAAGAAAGAAAGTTAAAAAAAACAATTTTATTATATGGTGAGTAATTTAAATAAATAAAATTAACCTAAATTTGAAGCGAAAGATGCAATATCATAGATTCGAATTATTATATAAATTTAGGTTATGTATTACGGAATACGTTATCACGTAAACTATCGTCCGTAAACCGACTTTACAGACAACCAATCTTTTTACTGTAGAAAACAAAGACGATACTATCAGATTGTATAACCGCAGTAACTAGCTATTAGCGATCATTTATCTCATTCTTACTTACTGCTTTAGTGCTTTATATAATATAGTCTCTGTCTTACACACATAATGTTCTATGGACCGTTTTGATTTGATACAATCTGTATATCGATTATTAGCAAAGTTCCAATCTAGCAGTTAATTTCCCTTCATGACGTCTTAGTACGGATGAATATAAACAATCTTCAATCGATGTAAACAAAGCAGACAGAATCTCAATGAATGTTTGAACATTAAACTGTTCTCATTAATTCAAATCTCAATCGGCGCATTACACAGTAATGTGTGGTTTGGGTTAATTGCTTGTTGTAAATGGATAGGATTGCCTGTTCGTCCTGGCACGCGCAATCCCCTTAAATAAATACACCCCCACACACACACAGACGCTGCTGCAGGGACACTGAGAAACATTTAAGTAGTGACTGATGTTCACACGCTGCATATCTTCAAATTCTGACACATTGACTTATTCCACCGTTATCTTGACGCACTGTTAGTGGTTACAGAACTTTTTAATAGAGCTGTAACAAACCGTATATATTCGTTACTGAGTAACGGGTACATCGTCTGACTCGAAGTAACGAATCGTTACTTACAAATTCATTTCGTTACTCGCATCTTTCGTATCCATGTCAGTTCGACTCATTTGATGCGGTTATACGTTTAACGAACGAAGTCATACCGTATCGATGTGGTGCTTATACTGGCTTGATGCTAGAACACTAGTGTATGTCGTATGCAAAGTAACGAGTAACGTAACGATACGAAAGTAACGGGTACTGGTTCTTTAAGTAACGAATACATACGGGTACACAATTTCTCGTTACTTTTACAGCTCTACTTTTTAATAATATATAAAAATCATATATTTATAATATATATTAGAATGATGAATTGATCTTGTTGTGTCACTGTGGAGTAATGTAACTCAGTCCGCCGCGATAGTGGAAAGATTCGGGGTTCGTATCCCGATGGTGACATTGTTTGAGAAATAAATTTTTCTAATAATATGCAATGTAACAATGGGTGTTTCTTAACAATGTAGCGAACGGTGGCTACACCTGTATCTTAATTGGTAGTTATGCGTCCTTATCGTATGAATATTCACATATAAATATTTAGAAAAAGTTTTCAGCCATAAGTTTCAACATTAGATGTCTTAATAAAACAGAAATAAAATCTGTGATTTAAGACTGATAATAATTAGGAAACATTTTCATCTTTGATTCACCTATAACTCTCGCTTCTGTGAAGGTTCATATCTAGCGTTACCTAAAATAAAATTAGCTCTCGCATGATGTGAAATAAACAGTTACAAATTGCTATATATTAGAATGATGAATTGATCTTGTTGTGTCACTGTGGAGTAATGTAACTCAGTCCGCCGCGATAGTGGAAAGATTCGGGGTTCGTATCCCGATGGTGACATTGTTTGAGAAATAAATTTTTCTAATAATATGCAATGTAACAATGGGTGTTTCTTAACAATGTAGCGAACGGTGGCTACACCTGTATCTTAATTGGTAGTTATGCGTCCTTATCGTATGAATATTCACATATATATATTTATAATAATAACCTATTTGAATCATAGCCTATCTACTCAATGTGCGGTGAGTGTACGCAACAAAGCTTATCGAAAATATATCTGCATCTCTTTCTTCGATGTAATTCCCTGATTTCTCCAATGATAGGATTCGTTGATGTACTTGCATTCAATCTGAATAAAGTATCTCTGTTTCAAAAACTTTGTCTTTTTCTATGACGTTGTCATAGGCGTATCCAGTTTTTGGCCCAGGAGGGGGCAAATTAGAAATGTCTTAAGGAAGTATCCTCGATAAATAAATTAACAAACAAAAAATTACGAAAATTTGCAGATATATCGAAATCTTTTCAAAAATGACTGAGTTAAATTTTTGTGATTTTTGGTTGACTTTGAAAAAAGATATTAATAATTTTATTTCGCTGCACTTAACATGGAGTCTTATTGAAATCTGTGATTTTTACGCACTCCATCATTTATTACGTTGGAATTGACAAATAGATTTTGTAAAAATTTTCAGGAAATATAAACGAATATTCTATGAACATTTTTCTTTTTCCAAAACGTATAAAGCTTGCTTATGTTAATAGAAATAACTAAAACAAAGCCGAGCTTTTTAGCAATTCATAAACATGGCAACACCGCAGTATTATAGTTTGTGGCGCGTCATTCAAAGGTAAGTTACGAAACTGCAGCAGTTTTGATATCGTAAAAACATACGTAAATTGAGTAAATGCTAAAAGCATAGTATTCCAAAAAAATGATAGTATATTATTATTTCCGAAATGACAGGAATAAAGAAAAGCATTTTCATAAATTAATGCGAATTTGACACCGCGTGCTGACTTATGCTGCGTACATAAGCACTTGTAACTATGGCAAGGCATGCGGTGTTGCCAAATTATATACTACGTTACTCAAGTAGAAGACTGAAATTCTTTGACTTACTGCGTACCGAGGGTACTTCCTTAAGCCGGGTTCCCCGTGCTTGTTTTGCCCACCTAGATACCCCAGTGCTTACAGCGTAAAAAAAGACAGAAGTATATGTTTGCATCCTAACAGTTCGATTGCGATTTTATTCCTACGCTCAGTATAGAATAAAAGTGTATGGTTTTGTCACAGTCGATGTGTCAAAGCATTCTGTTTAGACACACACACACACACACTGATTGTGGATGTGTAGGTCTTAGTACCGAGTGATGTTCAGCGACCACTGACCCGGCCAGCGCGCCATCCGCATCAAGAGCAAGGAGAGCAGCGGACGTAGATGCCCGTCGGCGAGGTCCAGGCCAATCGACGAGCCACGGAGGCCGTGATTTATTTACAGAGACCAGCGTTCTCTCCCCAGAGCACCACTCCTTCAGGACTACACTCTCAAACAAGATTATCCTTCCTTCCACCCACCCAACCATCATTGGCCCTGCTTTGTCTTTGACGCTTATTCTTCTTGGTTATTCACTTGACTGGATTTTCTCTTACGAGTCACATCGGGATTACAAGTCTGTGATTACATCTAAGCCATATATCAGACAGTAATTTGATATCATGCTAGTCCTCCACGTCTATCTATTAGTGATGTGTCGCTCCTGAACGACTCCTTTCTCGGAGCGGAGCGAGTCGCTCTTGTTTTGTGAACGACTCACTCCGAACGCCATTGCTCTGTGCTGAGCTATTCTGTACTGTTGCATTCGTACATTTGCAGAGCGCACACAGCACAGAGACACTAGTGAACTTTGCACGTACGGAGTTATCTTTGCTGAGTCGTTTAATGTTGAATACAGTGACTTAAACCATTCACATTGACGTCGTTGACAAAGATATAATATTGTAACAATAAACATTATTATTGTTATTATACATTATAGTTTATCCGAATTGCGAATAATATAAGATCAGAATCGTATTAAAATGAGCTCAGAGCTGAGTGTGTATTGTGCTGTGCAATGCTTCGTGACTCCTGAACATGGGCATACATCTGCAGTAGGGGGTAATGTCTAGTGTCGCTCCTTTGAACGACTCCCTCTGAGCGACTCTTTTTAATGAGCGGAGCTCCCAATAAAGAGTCATGTGGACACATCACTACTGTCTATTCTACTACAACAACTTACACATTTTAGTACGGACAATTTCATAAAAGCCTGTCGTGTGTGATAGATGGTCGTTTTATTTACAATCAATTCTGCACAACAAACACTACTAATGGTAGTCAACAGTACAAGCTCAATATTCAGCTGATTCACAAGATTAATTTTAATATACAGTGTAAACTCCATTTAACGTCTCTCGATATAACGACAAACTCCTTAAAACATCGAAATTACTTAACTCTAGTTGGTTTACCTTGTTGCTCATACAATGATATACTCTAAATAACGACAACAATACGTCATCATTAAACAATAAACAGTACTTGTTTGTTATTTTGTTGCTTTGTTGTCGGCATCATGCGTACCGAAGATTCTAAGAAATTCGTTATTTTGTTTGTTGGGATATTATCTTTCATATGTTTAGCTCAGCTGCTTATCGATAAGATGGCGAGTAAAAGAAAATCGTTGTGTATTGACGAAAAAAAAGGATTATATCTTCTCTCCGTTTAACGACAACTCTCAATAACGGCACAAAGTGCACAGTCCCTTGAATGTCGCTATATAGAGTTTACACTCTATTTATTACCAGCCTTCACTCGCGTACAGTCAACACGGCTAAAAAACAGTTTACGATCAGCAAACATTATTATGAGACACTGTATTTATCTGCATAAATGGATTATCATATATATTAATACGCTAAGGTTTAAGATGTTTGCCTCCCTTTTTAGAAAAAACCTCAAAATTTCTCCACATAAATTAAATATCATATTACAGATAATTGCTTGCTCTACTGAAATCGACAACTAAAAAATTTATTATTGCTTTTGTTTTTGTAAATTAATTAAAATACAGCAACGCTGAACAACGTCTGCCATCTGACGGCTTTAATTTTGAAACAACGTCAACACTTCGATCTGTTATCTGACCTTCATATTGTAATACAACAGACACAATACTGCATACTGCCATCTGACGGCTTTAATTTTGAAACAGCGAGCAACGTTGAACAACGTCACAGCAATGCTGCATGATGCCATCTGACGGTTTAGCTCAACGCTTTTGCTACTTGCGCCTCTATATGACAATTTTAGTAAAATATTTCTTCGATCTGTCATCTGAGCTTCATATTGTAATACAACAAAAAGAAGAACGTTATAAGCAGTGTGCAAAATTAGAAACGAATTGAATACCTGCAATCATATTTCAAAAAATAATTTTGTAAAGTGATAATTATTATACCTATTTAGTGCAAATAATCCGCACAGGTCACTCTAGTAATCTCTATTAGTATTTAAAAGAATATAATATTTATGTTATTTTATAACAAGTATATTTATTTAGCCAATTAGTGACAGAATTTATTAAAAAAGTCTTTTTTCATAATAATAACAGAAATTAAATCCAAGTAAAGTTAAAGATAATAAAAGAAAGTCTTGTCATTAAATAGAAGCGGCCGATAGACAACAAAGAAACAAATTGAGATGTCTAATTATGTGAAATTGAGCGAAATAATTGAACCGTGTTTGTCAAAGTAACGCGCATTCTACGTGTATGTACCCACAGTCTGCGAATAATGATCTACGCAAGCTTGGGATTACAGAGAAGTGACGTCATCGTATTGCTGTGCACGGATGACTTAATTCTTCGGATGCTTCATGCAGTTGATTTACAGTCATTATGTGGCATTAGCATTAAGGCCGCTCTGCACACGAGGCTAGAAACGCTACTAGGAGTTTGCTAGCCGGTAGGCTGGGTACGAGGCTAGAAATGACGTCACTGCGAACTGGCAAATTTTTGACACTAAATCAAACTAAAAAGTGGAAAATAAATATAGTTTAAAAAAAAACTAAAAAACACGCTTTATATCAAACTAAAAAGTGAAAAATAAATATAGTTTAATAAAATCTAAAAAACACGCTTTATATCGAATTAAAAAGTAAAAAATATTTTTTTTAAAATAAGCTTAAAACAATAATGAATAAAAAATACTAGTATTATTGTGAAAAAAGCGTGAGGCGCTCGATGTACGAAAATGTGGAACAAAGCGCCCCACGCTTTTTTCACAATAATACTAGTATTTTTTATTCATTATTGTTTTAAGCTTATTTAAAAAAAAATTGGTTGTCTGTAAAGTCGGTTTACGGACGATAGTTTTACGTGATAACGTATTCCGTAATACATAACCTAAATTTATATAATAATTCGAATCTATGATATTGCATCTTTCTCTTCAAATTTAGGTAAATTTTATTAAGTAGAATAATAAAACACTATAAAAAGTACACTATTATTATATAAAAAACAACTATGGCATGTATCTCTTTTGCGCATGCGCCGATTTTCCCCAAAAAATTTACAAAAATTTCTAGTAAAAATAGATAGAGTAAAAACCGTTTTAAAAACTATATTATTATTATACAAAACATCATTATAAGAGATATATTCTTTTACGCATGCGCCGATGTTCCCCAAAAACAATAGGCCACTTCATATTTGCATATCAAACATCCTCCCAAAATTTGGTTTCAATCCGCTTATCCTTGGTGTCGGAATGATAAGAAATGTCAAAAGTGACGTTTGATACTGTCAAACTATTATGTTCTAATAATAATTAGTTATTCCAATAGTTAACTTAGAAGGCGTTGCATTTCAGAAAATACTAATGTCAAAAAATTGAATTAAACATTAGAAATGCAGCCGTTTTCATGTTAAGACAAGACATACGTTATTTTCTAATTTCCATGTACGGCAAACAAAGACGACCGACCGCGTCGCGCCATGCATTAGACAACATTGCATTTATACAGCTATTTTTCTATATAAATTTGTATAAAAAAACTGTTTAGGCAAATTCTGTTATACGAAATCTATGTAAAATGTTCTCCTCTTTCGTTTAAGACTGGTTTCAAACCGATCTGATTTAAATTGAGCGAGAAATTAGCAAAAAGCACGCACAGGGTCAGGCGGAACGTTACGCGTTAGGAACGTTAGGAACGTTACGTTACACTTTTTCGTGCATGCAGTCGGTGTTTTATCAATTTATAATATTGGTGATTCATCAATTTATAAGACGTTATCACGTCAAAAAAAAAAATTTAAAGAAATTCTGCTTTATGATACTCGGACCGGTCCTGATTCAAAATAGCAAAGCAAAAAAAATACTTTATGTATGAAAGTTATCGTGCAATTTGAAATTGAAACATAGAAATGATACAGCGATAGTATTGTTGTTTGAAAAAGGTAAATAATACGAATGGATACTGTATATGTATGGATGTGTGTGTGGAACATAATATGTATGTGTATATTTATCATTGCTATACCGTGCTTGATATAGCGTAAGGACAGTACAATATGCTGGTCAAGGAGGTGCACTTGAAAAGAACTCGGATCAATAGAGAGCCACTTGTTTTTGTAGATATACGCTCCTTTGTAACGAGTCTATATGTTTTATGTAGTTATTTTGTATTGTACACAACGTTATGTACATGATACAGGGTGTCGAAATGTTTTTTTTTTTAATATTGGAATAACGGTTCGGTCCTGCTTCTTCTGGGATATAATCAGAGCTGAGAACTTAGTGCTTTTAAGCACTTGCAATGCTTAAGGAGGTTGATGCGTTACAGTCCCAATCAAAAGAAGGTCGAATTCTAAATGGGAACTTTTCCATAATAAATTTTTACAAAAGGTTATAAGTCGATGATACCAATAAATTATTGTCATAAAGGCATAAATAAATAATTTTTTTAAATATTAATTAATTATTTCAGTATGATACTTAATGGACTAGCTTTTAAATTTGTTGTACAAAGTTAGGTTAAAAAAATAAATTTATGTAAATATCTGTATTTTACATATTTTTTGTAGTAAATAATTAAAAAAAGAAATAAGAAGTAATAAAAATTAAAATTAAATCATTAAAAAGTTGAAAATTCAGTTAAAATTGTTAAAATTGTCAAGAATAAAAGTCCATAATCGAAAAGTGCTAAGGTTTAATAATTTTTAACCGACTTCAACAAAAAGGAGGAGGTTCTGTGTTCGTCTGTATATTTTTTTTTTTTTTTTTATGTATGTTCACCGATTTCTCCGTCAATTATGGACCGATTTTCAAATTTTTTTTTTATTCGAAAGAGTGCACTTCCGAGGTGGTCCCATCGGAACCAAGTCAGGATCTGATGGTGGATCCCGGAGACATCGAGGGAAACTCTCAAATTTCAAAGGCATGCATAATGTTTTTTTATGTATGTTCACCGATTTTTAGTGTTAGATTAACACTAAAAAGAGAAAAATAAAATATTTTTAACAAAAAAATTGAACCGACTTCAAAAAAGGCACTAAAAAGTAAAAAATAATTGCGTTTTGAAATGTTTTGGAGTCGGTTTCAGCCAAAATGAAATCTATTCCGAGAACTACACCGACTCCAAAACATTTCAATACGCAATTATTTTTTACTTTTTAGTGCCTTTTTTGAAGTCGGTTCAATTTTTTTGTTAAAAATATTTTATTTATTATTGATTAAAAGTCTCCTAATTAAATTGGAAAAAATATTAAAATATGCGTAAGGCATCGATGTTTTACATAGTTAGTTTTCGGAACTGCTGACATTTGGTTATTTGCAATGCTAGGTTGACATATTTTCCATAAGACTACATGTAAAAGTTTTTTTTAATTTTTAACTTTATAAATCTCCTAATGATTTTGGATTTTTTACAGAAAATTTTGTCATGAAAAAATCTATTAAAGAAACTGTATTTCAGATTTTTTTCATTATCTTCGTAAAACGACTCAACCTCCTTAAAGCACTTATGTCAAACAGATGCTCGGTGCAGCCTGGGATCTAGGGGGAGGCAAATCGGGGCACCCTCTCCCGATGGAAGTTTCAAGAGGCGCCGAAATCATAATATAAAACCACACCCAATCTGTCCTCTTTCCGATTTATTGTTTGTTTTCTGACGGTTTCCAGTTCACGAAAAATGCCAATCATTATATATTTGTGAGTTATTTAAAGTAATTTATATCTCAAACGCTGGGAAGAGAGGGCGCTATTATCAAGTTTCTGCCCCGGTTCGAAAAAATCATAGATCCGTGGCTGGCTCAGTGCTTGATGCTTCACTTGCATAATGACTTTCTACTCAAAAAGAGAGAAGAAGTCAAGAAAGAGTATTTACTATTTTTTGGTAATAAAAAATAAGGGTGTAGGTTTTCACGGCCGGTGTGGATCCAAATCTTCTTGGTTTCCGGGCTTGTATGCCGTTGTCCAGTGGTATTTCTACCTGACGTTTCGTCTACAACTGCGGTAGACATTATCAAAGGCGATGTGTCCTTCTATAGGCGCTCGACAAGTGTGGTACTTCAGTTTTTTATGGTCAAAAGAGTAGAAAACACGAGCACACTGACCATAAAAGACGGAAGTACCACACTTACCTGTGAGCAGCCTAGAAGGACACTTTGCCCGCTACCACATCGCCTTTGATAACGTCTGCCGCAGTTGTAGACGAAACGTCAGGTAGTAATACCAATGGACCACGGCATACAAGCCCGGAAACCAAGAAGATTTGGAAAAAAATAAGGACCCATTTTTCCACAGCCATGAACACTTTCTATTATATGATGTGTAGTATGTACTTGTAGATAAAATATAATAATAATAATAATATCTTATAGATAAAGTCCGCCTATCTACTGGCATAAAGTTGCAACTTGAAATCGTGCCAAATGCTTAAGTTCCTGCTGATATTCTTTCATTTATCTTTATTGTGTAACATAGAAAATCATGCATGTTATATAAAATCGAATAATTTATAAAAATATATGTCCAAGTACAAATTATTTTCCCTCGCAGCTCATCCTCATTTTTTCGTAATTTAAAAATAGATAAATAAAATTATCGACCAATTTTTCAGACAATATATTAACAAACATTATAAAAAAATTAATACATTAACGTTTCTTTATAGGTGCTCAAATTATTTCCATGACTACATAATAAAACATTGTTTGTTATTATTTTTTCAATATTTATATTTTAAAAATATCTATCACGAATTCCATTCAAAGTAAATAGAAACTAATTATTAATTATTTTTTTATATTTTTAGATCCGTTCTGAAGAAGATCCAAATCCGGATCGAAACGTTAATGTATTAATTTTTTTATATTGTTTGTTAATATATTGTCTGAAAAATTGGTCGATAATTTTATTTATTGAAGAGTTCTAATCAGACGTTAATCAAAGATTTGATTAAAAATAGATAGTCAACGTTTCAGTGTGTCAGCTCCGACGCACGACTGGATTTTACTCCTTAGATACGCTGTGTAATGCGTTCCATCTCATTCTTTCGCGCACGTTAAGTCCTACAGATATGTTTGTCTCTTTTGAAGCGGACGAGCGTAACGTCACACTTGAAGCGGTGGAGCGTAACGCCTCACCAATTGATTACTCATAATATTTCCGTACCGACCCTTATAACTCAAAATCGTTTCAGGAGTAAACTCCAAAATCAAACCGGTTGCGGTTACAAAAATTAATCTGTTTCATGGCGAAAAAAGTATCGATAGTGGCGTTCGTAGACAATCGATTGTAAATGGTTATACGCTAATGATTTTAGCTATAGAACTTCTGTAATCAACAACAATCTATTTTACAATAAAATATTTTTAACAAAAAAATTGAACCGACTTCAAAAAATATGCACTAAAAAGTAAAAAATAATAATTATTGTTATTTTTGGAGTCGGTTTCACATCGGAATTCGAAAGTAGCAATTTATATCTTACATGTCTCTAGTTCTCGGAATAGATTTCATTTTGGCTGACACCGACTCCAAAAATGACAATAATTATTATTTTTTACTTTTTAGTGCATATTTTGAAGTCGGTTCAATTTTTTTGTTAAACATATTTTATTTTTCTCTTTTTAGTGTTAGATAAAATAGGTATTGCAATGGGTAGGCCAAGTATCCGTGCCTTTGAAATTTGAGAGTTTCCCTCGACTTCCCCGGATTCCATCATCAGATCCTGACTTGGTTCCGATGGGACTACCTCGGAAGTGCACTCTTTCGAATAAAAAAAAATTTTGAAAATCAGTCCATAATTGACGGAGAAATCGGTGAACATACATAAAAAAACATAGAACCGTCTCCTTTTTTGAAGTCGGTTAAAAAGAAACATTAGCAAACATTTGACGTGGGTGTTTTTTTTCTGCTTATAGATCCCAATACGTTCAGACGAAAATGTAGAGACAGCATTTCTTTAAACAGCATTATGGATCAAGATCTCGTCGTCAGAAGCAGAAGACAGTAGTTGAAACGTCATTTACGGTCTTCTCTTTCACGTTCTAGTTAAGATAAGCGATTAGTTTTCTCGTTGTTTGCATCGATTGGAAAACATTTAGTGTTACGTTAGATGAATTTTAAAACCAACCGACTTAACGACACCTAAACGTCCTGCAAGTTTACCGCGAGCTGGGACCAAATCCAAAATCGAGGTGAGTCTAAATCACAGTCACAAAAAATCCTTTGTTAAATAAATAAAATTATTGACCATTTTTTCAGACAAATATATTAATAAAAAATAATAATTAAATACATTGACGTTTCGGTCCGGATTTGGATCTTCTTCAGAAATATGTAATCTAAAAAATATAAAAAAGAATTAGTATTATTTTTTGTTAATATATTTGTCTGAAAAATTGGTCGATAATTTTATTTATTGAAGAATTCTAATAAGACGTTAATCAAAGATTTGAAAAGTCCTTTGTGTTCGAATATTGTTCGAGAATAATTTGCAGCATGATGTGATGTTTTTTCCAGAAAATTTACTTCTCTAAGGCAATTCCGGATTAAGACTTCTTGATGCCCTAAACATTTCTTGCATATAGGCACTCATGTCTAACATCAGTCTAAAAAAATTCTAATATAATCAATGTCATGTTAACTTTACAATTTTTTTTTCAAATTGTGAATGTCATAAGCTTAAAATGGATAGAAAAAAGTTAAAAAGCATAGAATTTTAGGAAAAAAAAATTGAATTTTACAATAAATGCTTTTATTGAAGATTTGACAGTCTATAAAATCGATCTTTAGGCATTTTTATACAGTAAAAAGTTATAAAACTTTAAAGTTAAATAAATGTTGATTATAATTTTCAAAAATAAATTATTATTTATTTTTAACTTCTGTACTTCCAAAGACAGTTTTATATCAGTAGATCAAATTTTTCTCGCACTAATAGTATTATATCATCATCATATATATTAATACGCTAAGGTTAAAGATGTTTGCCTCCCTTTTTAGAAAAAACCTCACAATTTCTCCACATAAATTATATATCATTTTACAGATAATTGCTTGCTCTACTGACAGCTTATTGCTTTTGTTTTTGTAAATTAATTAAAATACAGTAACGCTAAACAACGTCTGCCATTTGACGGCTTTAATTTTGAAACAACGACAACACTTCGATCTGTCATCTGACCTTCATATTATAATACAACAGACACAATACTGCATACTGCCATCTGACGGCATTAATTTTGAAACAGCGAGCAACGCTGAACAACATCACAGCAATGCTGCATGATGCCATCTGACGGCTTAGCTCAACGCTTTTGCTACTTGCGCTTCTATATGACAATTTTAGTAAAATATTTCTTCGATCTGTCATCTGAGCTTCATATTGTAATACAACAAAAAGAAGAACGTTATAAGCAGTGTGCAAAATTAGAAACGAATTGAATACCTGCAATCATATTTAAAAAATAATTTTGTAAAGTGATAATTATTATACTTATTTAGTGCACAGGTCACACTAGTTTCATAATATTTAGTAAACTTATTAGCAGTATAAGCCGCGCGTGGCGCCAGCGTTGCCAATTTTAGGCGCGAGTTGCGCATATTTATAATCCCATAGTAAAACTATAAATAAATGCCTATAAGGTTAAAGGCTTACGGGGATGTGAACGACCGACTTAACAATACGACATACATTTGACGAGTAAAGAAAGGCAAGCAAACGACGGACTGGCGTCGTTTTTGTATAACGCGATGCTGTGTTGAATAGGGAACGAGGTGTTGACGGCTGCACGAAGCACAACGCCAACGGGACGCGGGGGGGGGGGCAACGAATCGACAACGGGCTTACAAAATATATGTCAAAAAACGTAGTAAAGACCGACAGCGTTGCACGTGAAAGGGGCGAGCCACGTATTTTGTACGAACTAGAAATGATGCTCCGTGTTCCGAGTACCCGTTACCTTGACAAATTGCTACCCGTTACCTTATTTATTGTAGATTTTCAGTTGGCCGGCTAAAAATAGAACCCGGTCTTTTTATATTTACGAGCTTACTCTTAAATGAAAAGTATGGCACGCCGTTTTACTATTTAATAGTAAAATATTTTTCCAAAAATTATGAAAATATTTAACAATTTTAATTTCAGAAAAAATATTTTGAGTGAATTTTTTTATGTGGTGACATGATAAAAATACAATAATATTATGTTATGACATAAAATTAAATGCTTATACATAGGAAGAGATAGGAAAAACGACGAATTATAATTATGTCATGACATAAAAATAATATATTTTTATTATGTCATGACATAATAATAATGTATTTTTATTATCTTGCGACATGAAATATTATTTTTCGTCAGGCTGTTTTTATTTAAAAAAATATTTATTATCTCTACACATAAAAGTATTTATAATTATTTTTATGTCGCAAGATAATAAAAATACATTATTATTATGTCATGACATAATAAAAATACATTATTTTTATGTTATGACATAATTATAATACGTCGTTTTTCCTATCTCTTCCTATGTATAAGCATTTAATTTTATGTCATGACATAATAATATTGTATTTTTATTATGTCACCACATAAAAAAATTTCACTCAAAATGTTTTTTCTGAAATTAAAATTGTTAAATACTTTTATAATTTTTGGAAAAATATTTTACTATATTAAATAGTAAAGCGGCGTGCAATAAAAAAGTTCAAACTCACCATGGAAATAAAGAAGAAATTAAATTTTTATTAATACACCTCATTTAACGGCACTCGATATAACAACAAACTCCTTAAAACGTCCAAATTACTTAACACATAGTTGGTTTCCCTTGTTGTTCATATAATGATACATTCTAAATAACGACACACCCACTCTAAATAACGACAACAATACGTCATCATTAAACATGTTTGTTATTTTGTTGCTTTGTTGTCGGCACCATGCGTACTGAAGATTCTAAGAAATTAGTTCTTTTGTTTGTTGGGATTATCTTTCATATGTTTGGCTCAGCTGTAATTTGTGAGAGTATGAATATTTGTTGGTCAGTTGTAAATTTTATATATTATGAGTAAATACATATTATAGTAAAAATATAAAATTCTGGAAATATTTGCCAATATTATTGAAAATATTTTTTTCGAAAGTCAAATTGTAAACAGAATGTAGACCCAATGTTCGGTACTTGGATAAAAGTCGTCATTCGTCACTAGGCTATGCAGTAGATCTGTTTAACTCATTGATATGAACATAACTGGATGCGAGGGTGCTACTTAAAAATAACATATTGACCCGGTGTAAAATTATAGACGTTCACCGAGCGGGGTGGCATAGCGGTAAGAGCACATTCAGGAGGTACCGGGTTCGAAGGGGTAAATGTGGCTGGGAGTTTTTCCCACTGCCTCTCGCCGCGAAACGGTAATTGGGCTTTTGAATGAAATTTTTTTTTGTCATAAATGGAAAGATCGTATATAAGTTTTATAACAAAACTATTTTTCTTTTTTTTATTTTCGTTATAATTCAAAAGTTATATCAAATTAAAAATAAATTTTTGTACCCAGTTCCGAGAACGCGCCGACATTTGCCGAACATAATGTGACGTCATAATGTTAATTTATATTATTATAATAATAAATAATAAATTAATTAGTTATATTTAATGAAAAATATTTAGTTTCTCATAAATTACAGTCACATTATTATTTTGTGAAAAAAAACGTCCATTGATGCTTTCGCATCTCGAACCGCAGCTGAATTGAACCGAAAATGTATCATTTTTTAGAAAATCTGTGATCATAAATAATATCTACAGTAAGTATATTAGCAGAATTGGCTTTTATAAAAGATTTGTCACATATTATTAAATAGAATTACTTGTCAACAAAATTTTTTTATACTAAATTTAGGATAGTTTTAGTCAATACACTTGTAGAAGCCATTGATAGTATACTGCGTATATACATTTTAACATTATGACGTCACAACTGTCAAAAACAATTTTAGTGCGTTTGCAGTCACGTGATTTTTTTTAATATTTTATCAATTTTAAATTGCTTATAATTAATTTAAAAAAAGTTTTTTGAAAGTTTTTCGCATCGATTATCAATATTATTTATAATAAAGTTTTGAAATACAATAAAAAATTCGATAATTATTTTTTTTTCAAAAGCCTAATTCCTGTACCGGCCATCTTGTTGAGGTTTTCCATGGTTTCCCTCAATAATTCGAGATGGTTCCTTTTCAAGGCCATGACTTTGAATCCTGATTTCCTAAAAATTCCTTCATCCGCCCATTGCTATTAATTAAGTTGAAGTTTAAAAATTGTAGAAAATAACGGGAAGAGAAAATAGTATTGGTGCGACAAAAAAAACATATTATTATTTATTATATTAAATTATAGACGCTCAACAGCGTCCTGGTGTCAAATGTAACCACCGAAGTTATGGAAGACGGCATTGTACTCAACGAAGTTGTAAAACATCGTTGGATCGAGAGTTAAAACTTTTATCACCTCGCATCCACATAAAAAGCAATTATATCAGTGGTGGTAGCTCTGGTTCTGGTGAGGTACCTTCTATACCGTGGTGAAAGGGCGTTGGAGTGTTGGACCGTTGGAGGAGCAGAAGAAGATGGAGCGGCGCGTCGGATCGGTGGAGACGGGCCGGGCGTTGTGTACCTAAAGAAGAGCGGCACCAGCCAACTCTGCGAATGTGCTCGGAATATTTTGGTGGCAGATTCGCATTGAAACGTCTTGATCATGAACTTATTTCTAACTACTTCCCTACACTGCATTTCTGTTTGATTTGGCATACGTCACATATTGAATAACGTCTAAAATATCAAAATATCTTTACGCCCATCAGAAATAAAATGCCATTTTAATTTGTATATGTATAGTACGCGCCGCGGATCTAAAAGGTTCGGAAGTTAGTCACAAACAGCGTCGCAAAGGCACAGTTTAGAGCCGTTGATAAGATAAGATAGCATTTATTGTCAGTAGAGATTACAAATGATCTATGTGACACGTCAAAAAATTTTGGAAAACAAAAATATTATTTAAAATAATCTATGAATTATTCATTTACATTATAAAATGCATTTTCCAGTAAAAAATTCTTTATCTTTTTCTTGAAAACCTTTATTTCATTAATTTTAAAACTCACAGGTAGTTTATTATAAAGAGCTGCTGCAAAATTCAGTGGGCAAAACTTGAAAATATCAATACTTGCCATAGGTAATTTTATGTAATTTTTAAGACGAGTATCATGATCATGACCATCCTCTGCTAAAGAATAATTGGATTTGTTATGGTGTGCATAAATTAACGCATGGAAAATAAAGATGCAAGGTATTGTCATAATTTTTTCTCTGACAAAAAATTGTTTACAAGAGTCATATTTTTTTATTTTGAACATTGCACGTATAATGGCCTTCTGTTTATTAAAAATCCGTGTAGAAGAAGCGTTATATCCCCATACAACAATACCATACCTTAACAGAGGATAGACATGACCATAATAAATCGACTTTAAAATATCTTTATTGGAAAATGAATGTTGAGCTTTTCTCATGACATACACATATCGAGACAGTTTTTTGCATATATTTGTATTATGACAATCCCATTTTAAAGCGTACTGGATGGTAATTCCTAGAAATTTAGTAGCATCGATATTTTTTATTAGGTGACCGTTTGTAGAGATTCCCACCACCTTCCAAGTTACCTGCACGGAACGTGCGCTCGTCAGTGATCGGCCGTGATCGCTCGTCGCCTTTGTCACTTGTCGCTTTCCTGATTTAAAGTACAGTCGAGTACGCTATTGTCAAGTTGTTATTGCTATGTTAGTTTTGTTGAGTTGCGAGTTTGTAGTTTTTCAACAGACTGTACAAGCGCAAGCCTGCATTCGCATCTAACTTCCGAGCCTTTTAGATTCGTGGCGTGTACTACTTATACCTTGCTATGCTTTTTCAAAAATATTTTATTTTTTAATGCAGTTTTATTTTTTTTAGCTATGTCTAAAATCCAGCGTGAAAGTGAAAAAGATGTTACAGGACAATTTGTGCTCTGCTAACAAAGCTTTTTCCAACGATACCCCACAAATATGGGCAGAACTACCTAATTTTTTTCCTGCTATCAAGTACGGCGCCCTTCAAATACAGTTTTTTACAACTTTAAATACGATTTTCATCTTTGGGCCAAGGATTTAGACGTCAGAAGCCTTCGACATGCGGACGGACGGACAACTTTAGACCCTACGGTATGAAACCCTAAAAACTACTCTAATATTAATGTTATTAAAATGTTTAAAATTATGCTGAGAAAAATTAAATATCACATATACAATTACAATTATAATTCGAGTCCGTTATAATCAGGTTTTGGGGGAAAATCGGCGGATGCGCGGAAGAGATATATGCTATAACCGGTGTTTTTTATATATAATAATGGTATACTTTTCATAACGCCCTATCATTCTATTTATTTTTTCAAGAAAGTTTCATTAAAAAATTTTTCCTCAACTTTATAGTTTCGTAAATATTTTGAAAATAAAAAAAATCAGTTTTGTCGATCTGTCAGAAGTAAACTAGTTAAGCAGGCTTTGATTAATTTTTACACGACGCGAAACATATTATGTAGGTGACCACGGCAACGAATAATCATACTGAATACCAGCCATTACCCGCGTCACCTAACGCGATATCAGAAATTTCATTTTCTTTATTACACTCTATCGAATGTCAACATTTTGAAAGTGGAATGATCCCGTCGCCCAATTGGCTGAAATTTTTTTTTATCTTTCAAGCATTCTTAGTAAAAAAAAAATTGGTTGTCTGTAATACATAACCTAAATTTTAGTAGCTGTCAAACTTGAGCCAAAGCATACTGCGCTATCGCTTGCACGCACAGGGTCAGGCGGAACGTTACACTTTTTCGTGCGTGCAGCTGGTGTTTCATCAATTTATAAGACGTTATCACGTCAACAAGACGTTTTCGCAATGCATTTGTCCCGGACAGCAGTGTGTAGAGGACCGTTGGCTTGCCACTGACTTTCTAGTGCACGGATGTAGTGTGTATGTGTTTGTGTTGGTGTATGTTGGGGTGTGTTGGTGTGTGTGTGTGTGCAGGACGTACGTAGCTGAGCTGTATTCACGAAAGCTGCATTAGTTAGTTAACTTAGAAACGTAGATAGAAATGCATTTAATTTTGAAAAGTTTCAACGACGTTCACTGTATATTCTCCACCTCCCGTCTAACGGCACTGCTCGTGTGTTGATTATATAGTTCTCGAGTTTGTGATTTGTGTAGGAAGTCAAATAGAATGTCGCCAAGTTCTCAAAAAGACACAAATAACACACGACCATTAAGATGCACATATTTCTATTAAATTATCAAAACTTATTATCAATTTATTTTAATTAATTTTCTGGTAGTTTCTGATTAGTTCAAACTAATAATGAGAAGAGAATATTTATTCAAACAATTAACATAGTTTGTCTTATACAGTATGTAAAACACGTAAGGTGCACATAGGGAAATTAACATTGGAAAAAATGATTGGATCAGAGTGAGCCTTGAAATCTTGTTTTTCAATTTGACAGATAATATTCTTTTGCAAAATGAATGTGTATACTTCCGAAGAAAATATTCAAATGATTACAACATAATCGGACTTTTTTTATTAATGGGACATTAAATTCCCAAAAATACTTAAATATGGTGCGAGATCAAATATCTCCGCTTATTCGTGTTGAACCTAAAGACATTGGGTCACTGATTTACCAACGCGCATACGTCATACCAGTCAGACAATTTTTGAATGAAATGTTTCCAAACAGATGGAGTTGTTTTTTTGTTTTATTTTTGTACAAAAAAATTAAAATAATGATTTATAAGAGCTTTTTATTATTAAAAAAGCCAAGTAAAATAAAAATAAATCAAAATAAAATAGAAATCCTCAAGATTACCACGATAATTCAATAGAAGTAACAATTAATGCAGTCATGGCTGACTCTGATCCAAGTATTTTTTCCCAATGCTAATGTCCCTATGTGCACCTTACGCGTTTACATACTGTATATTAATTTAGTTACTGTAGACATTTTAAAAAATGTATTTAAAGTCTCCTATTACAAAGGTTTCATTTTTTATAATACAGTGAAATTTGAACCGAAACTTGCGATGTGGCTGGGACTTTTTCCTACTGCCTCTCGCCGTGAAACGGTAACTCCTATACCGGTCATCTTGTTGAGGTTTTCCATGGTTTCCCTCAATAATTCCAAATAAATATCGAGATGTTTCCTTATTCAAGGCCATGGCCGATTACCTGTCAAACTCCTATGCTCAAAATTTGCCTATCTGATCCTAATGTTCTAAAATTCCTTCATTCGTTCATTGCTATTAAATAAATGGAATTTTAAAAAATGTAGAAAATAACGGGAAATGTGATAGATGGAAAATAGTAATGCCGTCTGTTATGTATAAAGTCGAGAAACGGACGTTAAACCCATTATTGAAGTGAAAACTTCTTTAGCGGCGTTGTACACTTTTTTTGTAATGGGTAAAAAATGTTAAACTCGCGTCAGGGACACGTGACCTGATTCGCGTCAGGGTCACGTGACCTGATCGAAAATTCGTTAGACGAAAACTTTTATTTATATAACGTTAGACATCTAGCGTTGAAATATCGTACATAAAAATGCAATCTATGATACAAACCATTTTGATCGAAAATTCGTAAGACGTTAATATTCAAGTTTTCACTTCTGCACTCCCGTCTTTTTTTGACGTGATAACGTCTTATAAATTGATGAAACACCAGCTGCACGCACGAAAAAGTGTAACGTTCCGCCTGACCCTGTGCGTGCAAGCGAGAGCGCACTATAAGCGATAGAGAGTCGGTAAAAATATAGTTTGACAGCTACTAAAATTTAGGTTATGTATTATTAAATATGATATTCGAGCGGAATACGTTATCACGTAAAACTATCGTCCGTAAACCGACTTTACAGACAACCAATTTTTTTTTTTAATTATTATTATTATAGTAAGGGCGTTATAATATTTCATCAAACTTTATATGCGAGCTCAATGGTCGTTTAGTATAAAGAATGTATTGGCGTTGGGGGGTGTTGTGGGGGCGGGCGCCGAATGGGAGGGTTGGTTGCTGTCATTCTGCCGGTTCGTTACCCAAGTCTCACTGTGAGGGATGAACTGGAAATACTTTTTCAGTCCTTGACTCGTTTACCACTGTCGCGGAGCGAAGGGCGACGGAGACGACGGAGCAACGCGACTTCCTATGCACCCTTCCGGCGACGCTAACCAGGTTTACATAGATATGCCGCGCCTTTATGTTTGTTGCCATTCTTGAACTGACACGCTTCTACGTTATCGTATAATTTTCAAGGTTAAATACGAACACAAGAATAGTACTCGAAAAGGGTACACGCCATGTATTCGAAATTTTTAATGCCCATATTCATCGAACACTATTTGTAACAATTATTATTATTTTATTCAACATATTTATTAACTTTTTTTTTCCATTCACTCATAGCTCTCACTACTGTAATGGTTCATATCTAGCGTTAACTAATATAATTGGCTCTCGCATGATGTGAAAAAATCAGTTGCTATAAATATTAGAATGATAGTTTTATAGTTGTGTCACTGTGGTGTAATGTAACACAGTCCGCCGCGAGAGTGGAAAGATTAGGGGTTCGTATCCCGACGGTGACATTGTTTGAAAAAATAAACTAATTTTTCTATGTTGATAGCATTGTAACAATGGGTGTTTCTTAACAATTGTAGCAAACAGTAGCTACTCTATAAACAATATATTATAATAATTACTAACTGTAACTAAACTCATCTAAATATTTATTAACGTAAGTTTGTAACATGAATATTATTTCATTCAACATATTTACTAACTTAAGTTTGTAACATGTTATTTAATTCAACACATTTATTAATTTAGGTTTTTTAACATGAACACTACTTCCTAGTTCATACGCTCCGCTGCCATCTTGCCTCTGTTTCTGCACGTGACCACCAAGGTACACCAGTGGCGGTGTGGCTTTTTAAGACGTGGTGTTACATATTAAAGATATAGAAGTTACTAATCTTGGAACAAATTTATTCGTTAGAATAAAATTTACTTTCAATTCACCAAGCAAAATATCAGGTAGAAAAGTTAGTTAAAGAAGAAATATACACTGCACTATACTCCTTGCACTTTTTGTTGAATATTTTGACATTCACCCAAAAATCCGACCGGTGGCGTTAGTGTAAACGTCAAAAAAAATTTCACAAAATAATAATGTTTTATCCTAACTTCCACAAACTTTAATGTTTTACAACTATACACTTCACAAAAGGTTAATAAATAACAAATCTTTGATTAACGTCTGAATAGAACTCTTCAAATAATTTAAATTGTCGACTAATTTTTTTTTAGACAATAATATATTGACAAAAATAAAATATTATAAATCAATAAAACAATATATGACGTTTCGATCTGGGTTTAGATCTTCTTCAGAAATATCTAAAAATATAAAAAAATAATTAGTAAAATCTACTTGTTTTATAATAAAACGCAGAAGTTAATTAACACTAAATTATGAAAAATTAATAACAACCAATTTAGTAATACCTAAATAACACATAAATAAATTTATAAGAGTACACACTGTACACTGTAGATATAGTACTCTACGACCTACGTTAAGGCGAATAAATATTTCTACCCTCGAAGTAAGACAGAACAGATTTATACCTGCAGTAAACATAATAGGCCATATGCATATATTTTTTTATATTTTTAATAGATTATTTAGTCAACCATAATATGGAAAAAATTGATAATCATTTAAAAATGTAATATTATCATAAGAAAAAAAATATTAAATTTCACATTCAAAAATAGACAGTTTAAACAATCGGCCATGTTGGCGGGCTTATGTGACGTCATGATATATGATGCATGTCAACCTTGATGTCAAACTATCAATGTTCTAAATGAAGTTTGTTTGTTGTTTTCTCTAAATACTGACGTAATCTTACTGTGAGACGACACAGTCGCCAAGGAAACTGTTATTGATATATACTCTGACGTCACGCTGCGTTTTGAAAATTTGAAAATAGCGCGTATTTTCTACATTTCTTTTTTATTATTTGTATTTTTTTCAGTGATAAGATTAATAAAATAACCATTACGATATGATCAGGAACTAAAATATATTTCAAAATAAAAATTTAAACCAATTTGGAGTCTCATGCATATGACCTATTATGTTTGGTGAATTGAATTATCGCTATTTATTCGGAGGAATAGCCACCTGAAGAACAACAACGAACCGAATATTTACGTTCGGTGAAACCTTTTTTTTTAACAATCATCTTTATTGTATTTAAATCACAATAGTACCGATTTATGATAACTGTTTCCATATTTTAATTTCGTGAAAAGCAACCGGACTTTCATGCCAACCATTGTTATTGAATGAACGTAAGTGACTAACGTTAATATGTACTACAATTTCCATAATGTAATAAAGTTTTAAAGTTAATGCAACTTCAGAAGTTCATAAACTACTTAAGTCGCGCACATAAAAAATGAAGTATTCAGCTCATCCATTATTTTTTACGATGTGATGAACTTTAAGATATTTTTACAGTGCACTCTTGTAAATATAAAGACTTTGCAATTTATTCAAAGTTATATGCAACCAAAACTCGTTTCCGTTGGGCAGTTTTACCAACACTACAGTTGGATCAAAATTTTTCGAAAATCGACATATTTTTGTGACACACGTATTTCAAATTCAAAAATACTCATAGTGTTTACATTCAAACGTTAAATTAAGGAACGAACAAATTCTACTTTTCTTACTTTATTATTCTGTTTTCTTTCGTTGTTAGAAGTCTTGGAAATTTGCGTAGTTTTCGTCGAATAAAATTTTATTAGAACTATACTTGAAAATTGATATATTTTAATTCTTCTTTCAGCTTTGGCTACACATTTTAAACGTAATGATGGTTATCTTCCACTTTTTTAGGTTTCATAACGAATTAGATCCTTAAAAATCAACCTAATAATATCGGTTTTTAAATTTTTTTTAAGGACGTAGTCTGGTGTTCGGGTTTCGGAAAATCGTTTTTTTTTACATTTTTAGTAAGTACAATAAGTATATTGAGAAAATACTGTAAAAATTTTAGACCGAAATATTAAATATTTTCAAAGCTATAGCATATAGTCGAGAGCAGCAACGGTCTTACAGTAAGACTCTTACTTGTTCTTACCTCTCAATTTTTATCACGCAAAAAAATTAGCAGAAAACGATGCCTTTGAAGAAACGGAAGGTTTACTATACACCAGGCATAGCTGATTAGTGTAAATATTAATTTTTATTTTTTTTGTAAGAAATCTGAAATTAAAACTTTAAACGCGTTTTTCTCAAAACTACGTTTTTCTAAGCCGCGCGGCTGGTTGAAACAATTGTATACAACCGATTGCTTTCAGTTTTGCACAGGGTATTCTACACAACAATAGCTCCGTCCGGTACTAGAATAAATTACTTAATTATAAAAATTATTTCTATTTTTTTTAACCGATTTTCAAAGACAAAATCACGATTTTCTAATTGTTTTTTTTAACCCGTTATTTTTTTATTTATCGATAAAAATATTTATTTCTAGTACGGGATAGAGCCACAAGCCTACGAAACAATAACCAATTTAACTTTTATAATTCAGATGACTCCAAGTGACGTTATCACCCGCGCTACCCACCTACGTCCATTTAAAGTTGTCTACTTTAGGTTAAAAAAACAATTATAAAATGGCGTAAAATTAAGCAAAAAAATTTTTTTTTGTTAGTTAATGATGTCAGTAAAAACATGTAATAAAATTGAAATGATTGTACATTATTTTGTTATTAAAAAAAAAATCTGAAATAACGGTTGAAAACGAGCCTGAACATAGGACTACGTCCTTAATTCAGTCACTTCGTCTTGGTGTTTATTGTTTGACTTGAAAAAAATATTTCTGGCCATCATTCATTGAACTATGTCCAATCATTTACGAGTCATGCTGGTACATACAAACACAGATAAAAAAGGTAATAAAATAAATTATAGACATTAGACATTAGTATTATTAGAACGAAAAATCGTTTTATATTATATCAAACAATTTTTTTTTTAACATTTGATTACGCGATGGTAATATTGAATGTACTCTATGAACACATCAACGTGTAGGTTGTAATAAAAGTTACTAATGGGCTTCTTATATCCATGACATTAGAGATACGATCAACGCTGTTTTATTATCGTTGAAAAATTATTAAAGCCAAAACCGTTCAGTTTAAAATTATCTTGTCAATGAACTAAGTTTATAAAATTCTTCACTAATGAAACGATAGTGTGTTGATCAAATTAGTACAATTAGCTATTAATATCTGTTTTTTTTATGCTTGTACAATGGTAGTAAAATGACCCATTTAGCACTCGTAAAATGAAATAATTGCAAAACGTAGGCAGATTTTACGTGTTTTAAATGAAAAGATTCAGGAAACGGAGCTCTATACACTAGTAATACCTCCAAATTAATTTTACAGTAACCAACAAACGGAAGTAACTCTTATGTGAAAAGTTGTATCAAATAATTCCTCCCATGTGCCAATAAATCTGAAAATAACGTTAAATATTTTTTAAGAAAATTCTTCGTCTTAATTAAACACGTATAAGTATGAATTAGTAATATACCTCTGAAATTGTTAGTTCTTACCATCCATTGCTGAAAAAAACACTTTTTGGCCTTTCCTGCAAATTTTAATTTTTGCACATAAGAGGTATTACAGAACCAACGACGATATGTTGATTGTACTTGCTTTGCAAATACAGTAACTGTAAGACACGCAAACTTATCACATCCATCAGACCATCACAATTTCATTAAACACAGAATGGGTTACAGACGTAGATATTAATTTCCTACTGTGAATAACACGGACACGGCAAACACTATTTTAATAATAGAAAAGCGCGAATAAGCAGTCATCCATATTGAAATGAAAAATACGTAGGCACGCTAATATCTCGTACCTCAACCATTCAATTTCCCGTCAGATAAAATCACTTCATTCCCGGACATACATAAATACAAATACATATCAACTCTGCACCTCAGCAAAACTCATATATAACAAGTACCGTGAGTTCAAAAAATATTTCGGTTGTATTTTGTATTCATAGTAGAAGATCCCGATTTGGCTCGATCTTCATCCATCGAGTTTTCTAATGAAATTTGATAATATAAGTTGATTAGGCTCTAAAAAATTATTTATTTAATCCTAACTACGGATGTTAGTAACGGATAGGTATTTTTAGTGATTTGCATATTTGCATTTGATTCTTGTATACCTATACAAAATTCAAATGCAGCTTCGGTATGCTTCTATGCGCATTGTTGTGTACGTGGTTCCGGTCACAATGCAAGTATTGTTATCTGCGTGGCTCTGACAACAATGAACTGCCGCCGCCTCCAGTGGCGTCTTGTCACAATTTTATATTAATGTGTAAGGTGTATTAGTTTAGCCTATGTTTAATAATGAAAGGATGAATTATTTCGGAGAAGGCTATAAAAATTATTTCTTATGGTATATGCTGCCGACGTTTCGGAAAATATATTTCCTTCCTCAGGGCTTACATCTGTGAAATTACAGGTATTTTACAAAAGTGCATATAAAAATAACTAAAAAGTATTTAAAAAATATTAAAATGTACTTACATTATATATTAGAATTATTTGATTTGTAATTTAAGTTTTTAATTGACATATTGTCAAATAATAATCAAGTTATACCTATCAATCAATTTTATAGATAGGATTAATTAATTTTTTTATGTTTCTCTTGAAGAGATAATATTTTTTCATATGTGTTAAAAGAGGAAAACAACGAACGGAAGTGATTAAATTTTAAAATACAATTTGATTTTGTACATTTACTGAACTCATCGTATACATTAGAATGTGCATCACATTATAGCCAGGTTATGGCTTCGTGTTTTATGCCTGTGATAGATCGTTACTATTTACTATAGAACGCTATAAATATTGTAAGTGAACTAGATATAATTGCAAAAATCTTAACACACAGAATAAATCGATATTTTAAAGAAAATCAGTGTGTCTAAGTGACCAAGGGATCGGATTTATTGTAGAGAACAAACATACTTTTTTGTACTATTGTCTTTACATGCCAAAATATTGTTTGTAGAAACTAAATAGTATATTTCTTTAACTGAGTGGTTAATAATATATTAACTTGATTAATTAATAATGTGATTAATAATATATTATGAAACCGTCACCAATAAATAATGAATAATGACCCAAGCTACAAAATGGTTTTACCATCGACTTTTCTAAAAAAAAAAAAACTTGAATTTGATGAAATCGAAAAACGTTTTTGGGTCGATGATTATTACATATCGAGAAAGAAGAATAGAGAGCTTGGACGATCTTTTAAAGAAATTAAAAAAAGCTATTTAAAACATGTAACTTTTCTTTGTTTCTTTCAATTCGTTCTGTGCGAACTGATTAAAATAAACAGAGAAAAGATACATTTTTTAATCTATTTAATTCCTAACAAAAAAATAAAATAATTTGGTCGCATCAGAAAGCCGTACAAATTTGTAATAAAAGCACTATAACCACAAACAAATGTTTATTTTCGACCACTTCGTACGAATTCGTATGGGTTCGTGCGAATAAAATTTCGTACTAATTTGCATCCACCTTAAAAACTTCAAATTACAATATTGACAAAATTTTATTACGCAATGTTTTTATTTGTCGTATAATTTAGTCATGAGTGCCATCTCTGTTTTTTTTTTTACATTGCAAACATCCATTTTAAATAAACGTATATTTCATCTCAAACTATGTAATGAATTCATAAATATCAAATACACAGCGAAAGTAGCGTAGCGTTTTATCATAAATAAAATGATAAAAGAAAACTTGAGTTCCTTATTTTTTCCATGAATTTGTATTAAGTTCAAAATAAAAGTGGGTGGTGCCTTCCTTAACGTGGGTCGCCACCTTTCAGTATTTTCTGGTGTTAACACTGGATAAAGCCAGTCGCGAGTAAACGGGAACTAGGAAAGAAAAAGTAGGTGTGAGATTATTATCACTTTGTTATAATCAAAGTTCGTTCGCCGTCAGACTCTAACTCGAAAACAATGCTCTCGTTCTAGGGCTGGGATAAAAATTGTGTAGTAAGGAAAAAACCATAGAGATATAAGTAACTAGAGTTCGCTAGTTCGTATGCTTGCCATAAGTAAAAGTGTCCTCAGTTGACAGAGAGAACGCTGCAGAAAATCAGATATTTGTGTGCTCAAATCAGCATTGTTTTGTATCATTAGTTACCATAGAGATAAGAAACTTTTCTCTCTCTGAATTGCAGACACTTTCACGGCTCACTCGCGTGCTTTAGCTTGCCATAAGTGAAAGTGTCCTCAGTTGAGAGAGAGAACGCTGCAGAAAATCCAGATAACCAGATATTTGTTTACTCAAATCAGCATTGTTTTGTATCATTAGTTACCATAGAGATAAGGAACTTTTCTCTCTCTGAATTGCAGACACTTTCACGGTTCACTCGTGTACTCTAGTCTAATATCTCTATGATAATATGCTACTAAATGTTATCAGTCGTTTTTGAATGATGCTGGAAAAACAGACAGATAGAAAAAAAATCTAACAAACACGTTTTTCTGTCTACGTAATATAAAATATTTGAAAACGAAATTGCAGAAATAAATTTTGTTACAATTTTGTAAATCCGGTTTATAAGTTTTGTTTTTGAAAAAAGAAATGTTTGGTATATCAAACATTTTTAATAGGCCAATCTTTAGTTTCAAATAATAAACAACCGACATTTTTATAAAAAAAAAGTTTAAAACTAAAGACGGATTTAGATATGGGCTTAATTCATTTATTCCTATTCATTTCATAAAGCAGTGATGTCAATTATTCGGTCCTCCGGCCCTCAAGCCATTTCAATGCGGCCCGCGACCAGAATCTGTCCAGTAAGTATTTTAGACGACATTCGATTCCACTATGTATTTTTAAAATTGCTGGATCCTCAAGCTCCAGATAGTTTACCCTTTTTAATACCATTATCTGAAAATTGATTTAAACTAAATAAATCAAAGTTTTAATTTAGAATGTGTTTTAGTTTTTAATTTAGTCTGGCACACCCTAACTGAAAAATCAGTCTGAAACCCTTGATCTAAAATAAAACAGATATGTATGAGAATTTTTTTTGACGTGATAACGTCTTATAAATTGATGAAACACCGGCTGCATGCACGAAAAAGTGTAACGTTCCGAAATGTGTCACGTTCCGCCTGACCCTGTGCGTGCAAGCGAGAGCGCAGTATAAGCCCGAGTTTGACAGCTACTAAAATTTAGGTTATGTATTATTAAATATGATATTCGAACGGAATACGTTATCACGTAAAACTATCGTCCGTAAACCGAGTTTACAGACAACCAATTTTTTTTGTAGGCTTTTTATCACATCCTTAGGTCGTCAGTAGATTTCTTATTCACTTAGTTGCACGTTGTAATATCCCATCCTTGGCTTTAAGCTGAAAACAATGCTCGGCAAGGCTCGCGTGAATATGAAATCACCATCTTCAGATCATCATTTATCTATATAGGTTTTTTTTTTAAATTCTGAACATTCTATGGTAACTGTGTTGAGGAAAACTTCGGATATATTCTGTGTCTTACAGATGTACCTTGAAGGAAGAAAAAAAGTTAAATAACAAACTTTTTCAATACTCTCGAAAAGTCATAAATCCGGTTAAAATATTAGTTTTCTTCTTTGAACATCTAAAAGTTTTCTAATATTTTAATCATTCAAACATGATGTACTACGGGCCAGGATGACGGAAACATTTAAGATTTTAAAAGTCCGTTACACAAAATATGTCTAAATGTAGACATTTTATGTGCGTAAACACATCGAGCTGTGTAGCGTAGTGGTGAGAGCACTAGACTCGCGTTCGGCAGGAGCCATTTCCACTCGCGTCTCACCCGCACCGCCCCCGTCGCGACGTGTCGTTCTCGGGTATATACTATATTATACCTATATATACTGAAAGGAAAATGTTAAGTGGCTCTTTAAAAACTGGGAAATTTTAAAATTGTAACTTTTGGCTCTTCCGTCTCAAAAGGTTCCCGACTCCTGCCATAGGGCATCAAGGAGTTTTAATCCGGCACTGGCGTTATTCCAGTAGAGTGAATCCAGAACTACAAAAAATAATATTTTCTAGAAGTCAGTCATTCGTGATGCTCTTTTTAATTCAAACGTGAATAGGTAATTACAATAAACATTTTTTTCTTTGTAAAATTAACAGTGTGAAATTGTAAAAATGAAAAGTGAGCAAGTGAGATAATATTTCCAGTTCTTTAAGTGTGGGAACATACACATTTACATAAAACACACAGATACACGCATACAGACATAAATGTACGTATACAGACATAAATACATACGTACGGTAAGATACATATAGATGGCGCGTGCTTTTTATGAACTCTTCGGGGCGACACTGCTGCCGACGTTTATGGCGTGTCTGAGCAATGAACTACAGACTTGATTTTCTGCCGCCGCCGTCTTTCCAACCGTTGAAACAAGTGTGAGAGAATTTGTTAGGTGTGTCTCAATTCGACATAATTTTTAGAAGATGTCAAATGCATGTATTTTTTTACACGCTTTATATTGATTTCACTTCTAAATTTGTATGAATGTATGTATGTATGTATGTTTGTTTGTAACCTTCGTTTGGACTACAGCAAGTGGTTTATTGCTGTAGTATAATATGCCAGCACTGTAACTACAGAGGTCAGCCGTGGGTCTAAGGCATGGGTCTTCGCTGACGTCAACTCTCGGAATCACGGGTCGTGGGTTCTAATCCCGTCCACGCCGAAAAAAAATTGTTTTTTTTTTGGCAAATTTGTGACAATAAATCGAACTAAAAAGTGGAAAATAAATATAGTTTAAAAAAACTAAAATACGCTTTATATCGAACTAAAAAGTAAAAAATATTTTTTTTAAAATAAGCTTAAAACAATAATGAATAAAAAATACAAGTATTATTGTGAAAAAAGCGTCGGGCGCTCGATGTACGAAAATATGGAACAAAGCGCTCCACGCTTTTTACACAATAATACTTGTATTTTTTATTCATTATTGTTTTAAGTTTATTTTAAAAAAAATATTTTTTACTTTTTATTTTTATATTTTTAATAGATTATTTAGTCAACCATAATACGGAAAAAATTGATAATAATTTAAAAATGTAGTTTTATCATAAGAAAAAAAAAATTAAATTTCACATTCCAAAATAGACAGTTAAACAATCGGCCATGTTGGCGGGCTTATGATATATTATGATGCATGTCAACCTTGATGTCAAATTGTCAATGTTCTAAATGAAGTTTTTTGTTTTTTTTTTTCTAAATACTGACATAATCTTACTGTGAGATGACACAGTCGCCATGGAAACTGTTATTGATATGTACTCTGACGTCACGCTGCGTTTTGAAAATTCGAAAATAGCGCGTATTTTCTACATTTCTTATTATTTGTATTTTTTTTAGTGATTAGATTAATAAAATAACAATTACGGTATGATCAGAAACTCAAAATATATTTCGAAATAAAAATTTTAACCAATTTGGAGTCTCATGCGTATTGAAGACGGGCACATGAGAAACGTAACATAGATGGCAGCAAGTATATAGTTAGTAGTTACCTACGTTATAATTGGTTTTTATAGGAAAACGTGCTTTTTTCCCTTCTGATCAGAGGCGAATTTCCCATAAGTAGGTCCAGGCCTAGGGCGGCCGGATTTTAGTTATTTTAGTTATTGTTTTCGTAAGTATGTACTTTCCATTTTTCCGCTGCAAAATCAGCAGAAAAGGGCTAATCCACCTCTGCTTCTGATAGCATTCAACCACTTCTTTTTCAGTTCCAAATCTTTTGGAAATACAAAGCCTTTATAATTTGAACATTGATAGACACAACACATCGACATTGTAAATGATTTATTATTTTAAATAAACTTATTTTGT
Organism: Xanthostigma xanthostigma; assembly: GCA_963575645.1. Classification (NCBI taxonomy): domain Eukaryota; kingdom Metazoa; phylum Arthropoda; class Insecta; order Raphidioptera; family Raphidiidae; genus Xanthostigma; species Xanthostigma xanthostigma. Next base: position 48,649,091 of record OY754469.1, on the reverse strand, counting down.
ACACAGATCGAGGTGGTTATATAGCTGGCGCCTCTAGCGGTCAATTTTGGCAGTGCCCATCCTCAGTGGAGAATTTGGTTGTTTCTCAAGTTGCCTATACGACGCCGAGATTTTCTATGTCTCATCTCAAAAAGACAAGACAATATACACGAGGCTGGTTTTGCCTGCTGGGACTTGTGCCAGCTGATGTGCTGGCTACGGGAATGGAAATGACGTCACCGCAGGCTCGTATGCGAGGTCACAAGATGGATTTCAAAATAATAGAAGGGTAGCTATTTTTCGTGCTAGTTCGTCTTGCTTAGTTTTGAGCAAGAATTAATCAGGAACTTGTCAAGTGAGCGACATGGACAAACGCCCACAAACAAACATGGAGTCATTGTGTGTGTTCTGTTCAGAGACAATAAACGTTCACTTTTGTTAACATTCAAACTATCACTGCGTGCGCACCAAACCCATCTACAGAGCAAACGTGTGAAGCAAACACATAAAAGTCATTATGAAAACCGAAGTCTTGAAATTTAGCAGTCAAATCTAGTAAGAAATCTAGCGGCAAAGCACAGCGTCGCGCTAATTGCACGTTTTTGTTTCGATTAGATGTTTCAAATCAAAAACAACAAATACATCCTAATCGTCTTTATGATTTGTAGGTAACTGATGAGAACAGTGTTTCCACCTTACGGTATTCTCCCCTAAATTTAGAGGAACATTTTTTATTTAGATGATTTTTTAGAGTACACATTTTTTAGGGTAAAATATTTTTACGTAGCCTTAATTAAAATATAAATTAACAATTAAAAATTAGAGTCTCTTGAGATATAGTCTGGCTCAACATGTTGAGCCTAACTGTATTCAGACCAGCCTGACGGTCGCAATTTTCAGCTGACCAATCAGAGCTCGACCCTGTTGCGGTGAATTTTCATTAGAGTCCCTTGATGTAGAGTACCTACATCAAGGTACTCTAATGAAAATTCTAAATGTATTATTATTTGCAACAAATATTTAATTTTAAAAATGTAGGGGAAAATATTGTTACACACTCTCCATTGGAACAACAAAGCCTTTTTTTACCTTCGCATATTGTTATTGTTTGAACAATCAAGCCAATTGTTGTCCCATAACAATCTGTGTATCATTGTTAGAACAACAAGCGGCAGTATTACAATATTTTAGGGGATTTTCATTTTAGGGTTAGAAAAATAAATTTCCAAGTAGTCAACACTGCAATGAGAATAAATGTGATATTGGGGCATGGTCGCAAGACAAACAGTCTCTGATAGAATGGGTGCAAGAGAAATCAGAGATTGTTTACGATCCGACTCAAGGGGAGCGAATAAACGTCAGCCAACCGGTTGGGGGGTCGCCAAGGGGGTTGGTGGCACGAAACGAAGCCAGAGTATGTGTGTTCTTTCCGTGTGCTCTGTCTATAATATTGCTGTATAAGGGATAAATGCCCGCACAGGCCACGGCTCAACGCTATACCGATTCAGTTTAGTTTTTTGGTAACAAATAATATTCTCGAGTATGTCTACTATCTACTAGTATTATTGCTTTTAGTATATATGTCATTTCGACTGTATTTCACGTGACTTTTAGGGTTCGCTTTTAAGCGCCACTTGAACTGAGAATTTAACACGCCATTTTTAGATATATTTTATGTCTTGTATAATAACGTACGTTTCATACCAGCATTAACATAAAATAGCTCAGCATAAACTTTACAGCTGTAGAAATAAATGTTGTATTTGTATAAGCATAACAAAGAAAAACTAGTGTGACCTGTGCGAATTATTCGCACTAAATAAGTATAATAATTATCACTTTACAAAATTATTTTTTAAATATGATTGCAGGTATTCAATTCGTTTCTAATTTTGCACACTGCTTATAACGTTCTTCTTTTTGTTGTATTACAATATGAAGTTCAGATGACAGATCGAAGAAATATTTTACTAAAATTGTCATATAGAGGCGCAAGTAGCAAAAGCGTTGAGCTAAGCCGTCGGATGGCATCAAGCAGCATTGCTGTGACGTTGTTCAGCGTTGCTAGTCAGATGGCAGTATGCAGTATTTACAATATGAAGGTCAGATGACAGATCGAAGTGTTGACGTTAAGCCGTCAGATGGCAGACGTTGTTCAGCGTTGCTGTTAATAAATTTACAAAAACAAAAGCAATAATAAATTTTTTAGTTATCGATGTCAGTAGAGCAAGTAATTATCTGTAAAATGATATATTATGTGGAGAAATTGTGTGGTTTTTTCTAAAAAGGGAGGCAAACATCTTAACCTTAACGTATAAATATATATGATGTTTTGTTACTACTTACAGCTGTTACTAGTTAACAGAGCTGTAACAAACCGTATGTATTTAACGGGTACATCGTCTGACTCGAAGTAACGAATCGTTACTTACAAATTCATTTCGTTACTCGCATCTGTCGTATCCATGTCAGCTCGACTCGTTTGATGCGGTTATACGTTATACGAACGAAGTCATATTGTATTACGTATGCGACGCGCCTCGATGCGATGGTACATGCTTGATGCTGTTAGTACACGATTGTATGTCGTATGAAAAGTAACGAGTAACGTAACGATACGAAGGTTTTAAGTAACGAATACATACGGGTACACAATTTCTCGTTACTAGTAGTTAAATGAACAAAAATAAGTAGTATATTACACCACAAGGGCCGAAAACAACTTTCAACACCCCCCCCCTCTCCAGCACCACTTTTTTACTCCACACCTGGGTTTATCCTCTTCCGCCGGCCCTGTCTTAGAAAATACTGAACTAAGCATGTTTTTCAGTGTTTTGAGTTCAGTTGTTATTTTGTGTGTGCGTTATCTGTGCCTTCTTTCTCCTGTTAGCGGAAATCCTTGCAATACGTTACATATACAGAGATCTCTGACTCCAGACATGCAATTACGCACATCGAGGTAGTTTTATAGCAGTAACTGGAACCGTGAACTATACGCTTGTAAATGACCCACATTGTGTGAGCGAGATAACTTACGATGGCTGCCAATTTTTTTTCCTTTCTTAAAACGCTACTCGTTGTTTTCGATTAACCGAAGACAGAAGTTTATTAAACGCATTTTGGGTTCTAATTTTAGAAAGGTGGTAAATAAGGGCAGATGATTACCAAATGTTCATACAGCATCAGACTAAAAAAGAGAAATATTGTAACAAAAACTCACTGAGACAACATTTGCATTATGAATTGAGTACCTATACTATCAAGTATTAAATATAAATGTCAAAATATACATAAACTAGCGTGAGCTGTGCAAATTATTCGCACTAAATAAGTATAATAATTATCACTTTACAAAATTATTTTTTAAATATGATTGAAGGTATTCAATTCGTTTCTAATTTTGCACACTGCTTATAACGTTCTTCTTTTTGTTGTATTACAATATGGAGCATTGCTGTGACGTTGTTCAGCGTTGCCCGTCAGATGGCAGTATGCAGTATTTACAATATGAAGGTCAGATGACAGATCGAAGCGTTGACGTTGTTTCAAAATTATAGCCGTCAGATGGCAGACGTTGTTCAGCGTTGCTGTTAATTAATTAATTTACAAAAACAGAAGCAATAATAAATTTTTTAGTTGTCGATGTCACTAGAGCAAGCAATTATCTGTAAAATGATATATAATTTATGTGGAGAAATTGTGTGTTTTTTTCTAAAATATTATTAATATATTTATGATGATGATCATAACCTAACTCTAAAGGCTAGAAAAACTGCTTGGACTTCTGCTGGCCGGTAGGCTGGGTACGAAGCTGGAAATGGCGTCACTGCGGGCTCGCCTGCTAGCTCACAAGAATATTTGAAAATTGAAACAGGGAACATTTTTCTAGGTAGGTCCGCTGCTAGATATGAGCAAGAACCAATCAGGAAGCAGTATCTTGTCACGTGGACGACTTGGACAAACGCCCACAAACACTATGCCTTTGTGTGTGTTCTGTTCAGAGACAATAAACATGCACTTTTGTTATCGTGCGCGTGCACCGAATCTACCTGCAAAGCAAGCTTCTAAAGACGTCTCGTGTGAAGCGAGCACATAATAGCGATCAGCGCTAGAAAACTAGTAGTGAAATCTAGCAAGGAACCTAGCGGCAAATCCAGCCTCGTGTGCAGCGGACTTAAAACTGCTCTGAGCTCCAAGCACTTACGTTTGGTATTCTGACCTGCTCTGGATGCAATCCATAATGATTGTTGCGTGGGTTTCAAAAACTCAGTGCTTCCATATTTGTGACGTACTCAAGCATACCCTTCATGCGCCTGTGACGTCATTTCGCAACTAAAAAAATTTGAAAAGTAGTTTGACCCTGCAGGCCATCCCTGTAACTTCCCGCTATTTTCGAGTTCAAAACGCTCAAAAATATGTCAAATATAGCAAGAAGTTTATTTTTTAGCTCTTCGAGCTCAAAAAAAAAACACTTTGTTACGAAATTTTCGTTCACGATATCTCATGAACAAATGAAGCGATTTTGATGCGATTTGCGGCAGTCGACGCAATTTTTTAACCTTAAAAAGTAATTTTATACAGAAAAATCGATCTCATAGGAATTTTACGAGAAATTTAAAAAAAAACACTTTTTAAAAATTTTTCGTTCACGATATCTCGTGAACAAATGAGCCGATTTTGATGCGGTTTGCTGCAATCGACGCAGTTTTTTTAACCTAAGAAAGTAAATTATTACAAAAAAATCGATTTGATAAGAATTTTACGAGTAATTTTAAAAAATTACTTTTTTCCTAATTTTTCGTTCACGTTATCTCATGAACAAATGAACCAATTTTGATATGGTTTGCGGCGATCGACGCAGTTTTTTTAGCTTAAGAAAGTAATTTATTACAAAAAAATCAATCTGATAACAATTTTAAGAGTCATTTTAAAAAAACACTTTTTTACGATTTTTTCGTTCACGGTTTCTCGTGAACAAATGAACCGATTTTGATGCGGTTTGCGGAAATCGACGCAGTTTGTTAAGGAGAAGAGCTGATTAGTTTTTGGAATTAATCGGTTTAGTAGTTTAGAAAATTTTTTACAAAAACAAATTTTTAAAAATTTTTGAAACTTGTTTTTTTAAGATTTCTCAAAATTTTTTGGGCCGAATCGTTTCAAATTTTCAGGAAGTCTAAGTTCACCAAGATCACGTCAGATGCCGCAAACCACGTTTCAGTCGGACACTCCGTTCAAAAGATATAAAAGGTTTACATACATACATACACACACACACACACACACACACACATCCATATATACAGCCCTACGGACATCATCGCCAAAATAGTTTCAATAGCTTCCTAGGACCCCAAAACGTCGAGATCTGGCGAAAACTCGATTTTCGAAAATCGGGGTGAAACCAATAACTTCCCGATTTTTGAAAAAAAAAAATTTTTTTTTTTTTTTTTTAAAGCGGGAAGTTAAAAATATTTACGTGACTTAACTGGCGCTGGTACGCTGTAAACATACCCGGTAAATAAAAGCAAAGTTGTAAGTAAAGTCGTCTGGTTTAAAATACTCGGAGCAATTGCAGTTCTCATCCTGGTTGCTTGGAATTTTATGGAACTATGTGTGTGGGTGTGTTTGTGTGGGTGCAATTGCTTGGAAATCCAACGACTGTCCGAGCAAACATAAATAATTAGTTTGTTTATTTAATTAAGCACAGACAAATTGGATCGTGGGCTTCAATTCTTTGTTTTTATTTTTTTTTTAATTAGCCCTTTGGGTCACGAATTAATTCTAGTTGGTCAAAAAATATTCTATAACAGTTTTGAAGTGAAACTCCTTTATTAGAATAAATTAGGTTCAAAAGACGAAACATGTGACAAAAAATGTATATTTTGTATAACTCAATCATATAGCTTATAGTCCGGTCAATTTAGAGACCTGAGCCGGATAACAAAAATTTGAAACTTAGCTTTTTGAGAAGATTTTAATAAATTTGCTCAGTTATACCGAAAAAAACACAAAAAGCATGTTTATCGCTTCTAATTCGATTTCAATGAAATTTGGAACATGTAATTAAAAGATAAGCTATTCGGTTTCGTTCGCGTTAAGGTCTCATAAAAATAATAGTTTCATACGAAATTATTTTCTGAGAAAATTACAAAATCTCTTTGATCCTTTTGAAATTTGATACGCTTATAGCAATTGATCAACTGACTTCAAATTTGTAAGTCCGATTCTTTCGGGTCGATGGGTTCGACCCGAAAGGATTGGACTTCCAAATTTTATGAAAACATTCGTTTGCGAATACGGATTTACTTACTGAATGATATATTTTATTTTGCAGAGATGGTGAATTGATGATAATATTGCAATTAAGAATAGCATTGTTATTTTAAAGATCTATTAAGGAGTTAGATTTTTTATTTTGTCCAAAAAATAATAATAATTATTATTATTTATTTGTGGTGCCAAAGAATGGGTACAATCGTCATTTTTAGTAGGTCCATCATTCATGACTTAAAAAGTCATTCAGTTTATAAAATGCGGTTGTAAGTAGGAATTCTTTTAAGTATTTCTTAAACTTAGAGAGTTTATCGGATTTTTTAATGTTTTGGGGAAGTTTATTAAAGACAGTTATACCTAGACTATTTGGGGATTTCAATGAAATATTTAAACGGTTAAAAGGAACTCTGAGTTCAGATTTTGATCTAGTATTCAAGTTATGAATGGTCTGAGTTCTTGATGAACCTACTATGATTCTTATAAACATACACAGATAATTCATAGATTAGTATGGAAACTAATGTAAGTATTCGATATTTCTTAAATAAATCTCTGCAACTCGTTCGCTGAGACACACCAGCAATACATCTGACAATTTTCTTTTGACATATAAATACACTATTTGCTTGAGAAGACATACCCCAAAAGCAAATAGTGTATTTTAATCTTGAATAGACTTGTGCATGATATATATTTATTAATTGCTGTTGAGTTAATATTTGTTTTAAATTAATAAACATGTAAATGAAGTCACAATACATATATTATCGGCAAGATCTGGTATTGCGACATAACTGTTTTTTTCTATTTCATGTCATAAACAATGAAGAATAAATAAAGAATAAAAATATAACTTTCCTTTTTCTTTTCGCTTCAGATAGAAATCTACGTCGCTCTTCTTGGATCCGACCAGGACCGTGGCACCCGGGCGCAGGGACCCAAGAGACGCAAGCACATTATCGTTAAGACGGCCCTGATACTTATCAATCATATCAGCGATTTTATCTTAATATTGTTATCACGATGGACACTATATCTAAAATAAAATTTCTCAACAATTTTGAGTTCTAATTTTGTAAGAAATTGTTACTTTTCACAACCAAAAAACAACGAAGATTCCGTGGCGTGACATCAATACAATTGATGCAGAGAATCCCTTAATTTAAACTTTTAAATAATTAAATTTGGTTGCTTACTGACATAAATTCTACGCAGACGAAGTCGCAGGTAATAGCTAGTTTATGTATAAAATATTTTTTTTCTGAAAGGCTGCGGCGCCTGATACATTTTTGTTTATATTATTGACAGACGAATTTTTGACGATTGCGTAATGTAGGTACTGCGTATACTACAGTTCTCAATCAAGAGGTCATGTCTGTAATTTTACAGTTTTGAAAATATATTTATACTTGAAAAACTGAAACATTAATTCCTTTTTTATCTCCTTGTCAAGTGTAATTCTTCCCGGAAATTCATTCGATTTACAGGTTTTTGGGACAATTCAGCAAAACAAAACAAAAATTTATCCAAACGGAAATGTTAAGTTTAAAAGTTGTAACTGCAAATACTATAGATTTAGGCAAATATACCAAGCTTTCGGCAAATATAGTAAGCGTTCTAAAGTTGACATTTAGGACAAATAACTTTAGATCACGGTCGTATAAACAGTCCTAGACACTGTGGCAGAGTGGGGGTAACCATGAGAGCGTCGCTGTGATTTGGACTTTTGAAGAAACATAAAAAACAGGCGATAAAGAAAAAATTCAACAACTTTTAAATTTGCAACGCATTCTCCTTGGCTTACGCCGCTTTTAAGCTTTTATCTCTTTGCACTAAAATTATTTATTTGTTTTACTTTGCTTCCTTGATTGCTGCGTCCTACCCCCACCAATGCTAATATTATTACCTGTCTTTAAAACGATCTTAGACAAAATCTATCAATTATTGCCTGTACAAAAAAAATCACGAGTTTCAGAAATTAATATTAAAAAAGTTTTGGAGACACTGCATTGTCATTAAAAATATTTGGTGTGAGTATAAAAACTATTATGCAACTATGTTTTGTCTTATGTTTAAATATTGTGGTGTGGGTATAAAAACTATTATGCAACTATGTTTTGTCTTCTTCTATTCTCTTTTCACTATAAATACCTCTTACTGCTTCTGGGAGCTGGATAGCAAATTTTTGATATTTCCGTTGTTGGCAATAAAATGTACTTTTACAATGTTATTTTCTTAAAATTCCTTAATAAAGGCTAAGACAACGTACAGCCTAAACCGGTGGGTCTAAATGCATGAAATTTTGCGTAGGGGTTTCTTATATAACGTAGGTGAGCTCTAAGAAAACATATTTGAAAATTCATCCCCTAATTAGTTAAAACTTCAACACTGGACTGACGTAGAACGCACAGCCTAAGCCGATGAATCTAGAAACGTGAAATTTTGCACAGAAGTTCTCATATGACGTATGTGAGCACTAAGCAAGAATTTTTGAAAATTCATCCTCTAAGGGGCTTAAATCTACTTAGTTAAAAGTTAAAACTCTAACACTGGGCTGACGTACAACGCACAGCTTAAGCCGGTGGATCTAGAAGCATGAAATTTTACACAGGAGTTCCTTATATAACCTAGGTAAGCACTAAGAAAGGATTTTTGAAAATTCATCCCTTAGGGGATTAATCTACTTAGTTAAAACTCTAACATTGACAGACTACAATGCACACCTAGGGCCGTTTTTAACCTATTGGAGGCCCTGGGCAGGATAATGGGGCTGCTATGACCTGGCCAGAGCACCAATTTTAATATAGAGAAAAAAAATATGCTTCAATCTTGAGATTATTGAGTTTGGAACAATTCTGCAAAACAAAACAAAAATATATCCAAACGGAAATATTAAGCTTAAAAGTTCAAACTGCAAATAGTATACATTTAAATATACCTAGCTTAGAGACATAAATTCCACGTAGACGAAGTCGCGGGTAAGAGCTAGTTTATGTAAAAAATTATTATTTTTTTCTGAAAGGCTGCGGCGCCTGATACATTTTTGTTTATATTATTGAATGACGAATTTTTATAGATTGCGTAATGTCGAATACAGCGTATACTGCAGTCCTCAAAAGGTCATGTCTGTAATTTTACAGTATTGAAATATTTAGACTTGAAAAGCTGAAACATTAATACCTCTTTTGTTTCCTTATCAAGCTTATTTATGCATACATAATATCTTTGTAAAGTATATAGATTTAACACGGAAGTGATATATTCTGATGTTATTATCAGAAAGAGATAGGTAGTGAAGGTATCAAAATTGTTCCGTGTAATGATTTGATGAATACAAAAACTAAATATAGACCTGTCTTTAAAACGGTCTTAGACAAAATCTTGCAATTATTGCCTGCTCACAGAAAAATTCACGAGGTTCAATAAACTGGAAATAAAAAAGTTTTGGAGACACTGCATTGTCATTATTTTCATGTTTCTAGATTCATCGGTTTAGGCTGTGCGTTGTACGACAGTTCAGTGTTAAAGTTTTAACAAATTAGATTTACCCCCTTAAGGGATGAATTTTCAAATATGTTTCTTAGAGCTCACCTACGTTATATAAGGAACCCCTACGCAAAATTTCATGCATTTATAGACCCACCGGCTTAGGCTGTACGTTGTCTTAGCCTTTATTAAGGGTATTTTAAGAAAATAAGTTGTAAAAAAGTAAAATTTATTGCCGAAAACGGAAATTTCAAAAATTTGCTATCCAGCTCCCAGAAACAGTTAGAGATATTTATAGTGAAAAGAGAATAGAAGAAGACAAAACATAGTTGCATAATAGTTTTTATACCCACACCACAAATTGACAAAAAGACGACAATTTGTGGTGTGAGTATAAAAACTATTATGCAACTATGTTTTGTCTTCTTCTATTCTCTTTTCACTATAAATACCTCTTACTGCTTCTGGGAGCTGGATAGCAAATTTTTGATATTTACGTTTTTTCCACTTTTTCTTAATAAAAAATTCCCTCTAAGGACAGACAAACAAACACAGCCCTAACCGGTAGGTCTAGAGCAATGAAATTTGGTACATGAGATCCTTATGTAACGTGGGTGTGTACTAAAAAAAGGATTTTTAAAAATTCATCCCCTAAGTAGGTTTTCTTAGTTAAAACTCCAACATTGACTGACCGTACAACGCACGGCCTAAACCGGGGTGGCTTTAGAAGCACGTAATTTTGAACAGAAGTGCAAGAAGTGCGCTCATTGAATTCAGCGTGTCGATTTCTATCAGTTCAAGGAATTTTAAATGCATCCGATGCGTATTCCAGACTTTCCAGAAAACCACTTCGAACGGGTCTATCTTCGAAACGGTAAGTGATACGAAGCAACGGAGGGACTCGGTGACTTCAGCGTGTCATTTTACATAAGCCTACCGAATTTGAATCGGATCGGAGAAATTGTCCAATATTGTCTTAAAAAAATCACAAAAAAACTAAGGCTATACTATGGGAAAAATCGCGTTTTTAGTCGATTTTCGACATTTTCCAATGACTAGTTTTTCAGGTCCAGACGGCTTATACTTACACGAAATGACACTCCGAATCAAAAAATAAGCTCAATTTTAGGTCCTGTGGGCTTTTATAGTGAATTTCAATGTAGAAGAAACATTTAAACGTCTCAATCTCCGAAACGGTATTAGATACAGACTTCCGGGTGCGCTCATTGAATTCAGCGTGTCGTTTTCTATCAGTACAAGGAATTTTAAATACATCTGATGCGTATTCCAGACTTTCCAGAAAACCATTTCGAACGTGTCTATCTTCGAAACGGTAAGTGATACGAAGCAACGGAGGGGCTCGGTGACTTCAGCGTGTCATTTTACATAAGCCTACCGAATTTGAATCGGATCGGAGACATTGTCCAAAGTTGTCTTAAAAAAATCACAAAAAAACTAAGGCTATACTATGGGAAAAATCTCGTTTTTAGTTGATTTTCGATATTTTCCAATAACTCATTTTTTAGGTCCGCACGGCTTATAGTAACAGGAAATTACACTCTAAATAAAAAAATAAGCTCAACCTTTGGTTCGGTGGGCATTTGAGGGGTGTTTAAACACCGTTGCAATATTTGAACGTCTTTATCTCTGACATGTTAATCTTAAAAGTTCAAACTGCAAATAATATACATTCAAATATACCAAGCTTACAATCATATATTCCGTGCAGACGAAGTCGCGGGTAAGAGCTAGTTTATGTAAAAAATTATTATTTTTTCTGAAAGGCTGCGGCGCCTGATAGATTTTTGTTTATATTATTGACTGACCAATTTTTATAGTTTGCGTAATGTCGAATACAGCGTATACTGCAGTCCTCAAAAGATCATGTCTGTAATTTTACAGTATTGAAATATTTAGACTTGAAAAGCTGAAACATTAATACCTCTTTTGTGTCATTATCAAGCTTATTATGCATGCATAATATCTTTGTAAATTATATAGATTTAACACGGAAGTGATATATTTTAATGTTATTATCAGAAAATGCAAAAGAGATAGGTAGTGAAGATTTTTAAGGAAATTGTTCCGTGTAACGATTTGATGATTAAAAAACTAAATATAGGCCTGTCTTTAAAACGGTCTTAGACAAAATCCTGCAATTATTGCCTGCTCACAGAAAAATCCATGAGGTTCAATAAACTGAAAATAAAAAAGTTTTAGAGACACTGCATTAATATTAAAGACGACAATTTGTGGTGTGAGTATAAAAACTATTATGCAACTATGTTTTGTCTTCTTCTATTCTCTTTTCACTATAAATACCTCTAACTGTTTCTGGGAGCTGGATAGCAAATTTTTGATATTTCCGTTTTTGGCAATAAAATTGTACTTTTTACACTTTATTTTCTTAAAACTCCTTAATAAAGGCTAAGACAACGTTCAGCCTAAGCCGGTGGGTCTAAATGCATGAAATTTTGCGGAGGGGTTTCTTATATTATAACGTAGGTGAGCTCTAAGAAAACATATTTGAAAATTCATCCCTTAAGGGGGTTTAATCTAATTAGTTAAAACTTCAACACTGGACTGACGTAGAACGCACAGCCTAAGCCGATGAATCTAGAAACATGAAATTTTGCACAGAAGTTCTCATATGACGTATGTGAGCACTAAGCAAGAATTTTTTTAAATTCATCCCTTAAGGGGGTTAATATACTTAGTTAAAACTCTTACATTGACTGACCTTACAACGCACAGTCTAAACCGATGGTTCTAGAAGCATGCAATTTTGCACAGAAGTTCCCTATATGGCGTAAGAGAGCACTCAGAAAGGATTTTTGAAAATTCATCCCTTTAGGGGGCTAATCTACTTTAACACTGACTTACTGACGAACAACGCACAGCCACTACTGTTTTCTGCATGATGGGACATACGTACCTGCTTCTGGTCGGTTGGGATCGAGAACCGGGTATCGGGAGAGCACCTTAGCCAACAGACGATGTTTACAGACAAGCAGCCTGTGTATTATAGAACAGAAATCTCGCTAACTGTCGTGGCTTTTATCTTCATTTGCCGCCATCAACGCAATCTCTTTAAGCAATTTCATTACGACCTGCTTTATGGTCTTTATTCCCTTGTATTTCATCACTATGTCCCTTTCTATGTTTTCACACTTCTAATCTTTGTGTTCGTTAAATTTTGAATTATAAATCAAATGAGTTTGTTTTGAAATAATTAGAGGATGACGTTTTTGAAAATGAAAAGAATTTCTTACAAGCAAATAAACTTCAAACGATTGGTCCTGAGAAAGCATTGAATAGTTCAATTTTTATTTGCTTCTAATAGGCACAACTTAAAAATCTTCAAATAGTTTTCAAACAATCCACGACTTGAGTTTTAAGATAATTGTAAACATAAAAGAAATATTTATACTGGCATCGTTAGCCTCTTTGCGCGCTGCACAGCAACAGTATTTTTGGCCCTTCCTTAACTAAGTAGCAGTTCTAAGTTATTACTTTACAGGGTGTCCCACGACATGACTGCCATAGCCTGGGACTGTGTTGCTGGGGTGATTTCAAGTCAAAAATGTCTAATGAACATATAACCGGAACGCTATCCTAACTGAGCTAGAAGCATTTGAAATTTTAGATAAGTAGTAGTAGGAATTCCCTACTAATTTAAAAACCTTAAAAAAATCGCTTTATTGAATTAGTTGCTCAAAATGTCCACCCAGTTGCTGTATACATAGTCTAGCTCTTCTTAGAATTGAAGTGGTAGCTCTGCGAAGAGTCTCAGGATCAGCACGAATAAATACTAATGGTGATTCACAGCCACCTGGTCTTTTTCATAATAACAAAACCAACAGCCGAACCTAATACTTGCAGTAGTGGGTTTACTTATTTAAAATTACAAATGCTTCTAGCTTAGTTAGGATATCGTTCCAGGTATATGTTCATCAGACATTTTTGACTTGAAATCACTCCAGCAACACAGTCCCAGGCTATGGCATAAATAGTTTCAAGTGTTGAATGTTATCGACTACGACGCAAATAAATAAATAAACAATAAATATTCTGCAAACACGTATTTTCATTTAAATGTCGTCAAAATCCTCTGCAAATCACAACTAAATTATGAACCACGATCCAATAGTGAAGTGACTGTTTTATACATTAGTTATTTGATTGCCGTTAGTTACCGCGCCTGATTTTGGGAATTCAGTGAGTTGACTATAGGTCTTTTGCAATTGAATAATATATAAAAGTTAGCTGTCGAGTATTGACAAAAATGCAATCTGAGCAAAAAGTTTATTCAAATACAATTCGGAATTAAACGTTTTGGAATAGACAATGTGGCTCAGTGCTTGTCTCTCTTGTGCCATCTTTCGAATGAGAGATCAGATTTACATACAAATAGCGTGTTACAAGAGTACCTATAGACCACTTTCTGCATTCTCTTTACTTCTCTATCTCTTTTTTCTTATTCTCTCAAAGGTAATATCCACTTCCCTACAATACTGGCTTTGTTTAAGTGTATACAGTACTTTAACCAAAACGATGCCTTCTATTACCCACGTCAATTTTTAGAATGGCGGTACTTTTTTACTTTGCGAAAAAAGTTTCTTCTTTTGAAGATAAATTAAGATTATTTGACTTCGTTTTTTCGGTATTTTGTCTTTTATATTTTTTGTATTTTTTCTTAGGTTTGGTACTTTTTATTATTAACAAGAAAATGTGTTTGTATTAATTATTTTCAAGTTGTTTTTCTTTTAATTTGTAGTTTTATACTCACCTTGTAATTTATATAAAACAAAAAGGGAACAGCAGTGGGACATATACTCAATTATTTTATAGAAACAGTCCAGAGATTTACAACCCTAAAGCAAATAGATGAATATTTAGTCAGGAATTTTTCTTGCACGCTTGTAATAATAATGAAGGTATTCCTGAAATTGTAGAAAATAATTTTGGGTTTGTAAAATATATTAGTATATTTTTACTGTTGAAATATTTGTACTCGTGTGAAAATGGAGCTAATAACCGATTAGATATCCATTAGGCATCATGACGCGCAGGGTAAGATATCACACTTTCGGCCCTTGTGGTGTAATATACTATTAAACATATATCTATATTTTTTTCAACCAACTCTTGTATTTAGAACCGGAAGGAAATAACAGATTGTATAGTCGTAGGAGAAAAGAAAATTTTAGGTATTTTGGAAAAGTGTAAAAACAAATAGACAAAGTTATACAACAAGTGAATAATCGTTAATAATTTTAACATTCATTTTCAAAATATTTCGTGTTATTTTGAATATATATTTAATTCAACAAGAAACACAAAAACAGATAAACTGACATTATATTTGCATAGCATGAATATGTAATGTAGACACGTCGAGCCGCCTGACAGCTTGACAGACGGCGCCTGGAAATGTACGTCTTATTCTATATTTGTATAAGCAAAAGGATTCAAGGAACTTTTACTATAATTGTCTGATTCATGTATGTAGTAAGTTGTCCAACAATGGGATGTTGTCTCCAAGGATAACGTAAGACGAACTCGCAGGACTATAAAAAAAAAATTGCACTCCGGGAGTGCCGGCAAAAGTGAAAACTTGAATATTAACGTCTTACGAATTTTCGATCAGGTCGCGTGTCCTGACGCGAGTTTAACATTTTTTACCCATTACAAAAAAAGTGTACAAAAGTTTTCGTCTTACGAATTTTCGATCAGGTCACGTGTCCTGACGCGAGTTTAACATTTTTTACCCATTACAAAAAAAGTGTACAAAAGTTTTCGTCTTACGAATTTTCGATCAGGTCACGTGTCCTGACGCGAGTTTCACATTTTTTACCCATTACAAAAAAAGTGTACAAAAGTTTTCGTCTTACGAATTTTCGATCAGGTTACGTGTCCTGACGCGAGCTTAACATTTTTTACCCATTACAAACAAAAAGTGTACAACGCCGCTAAAGAAGTTTTCACTTCAAAAATAATTTAGAACACTATCGGGTCAATTTGTACTCGGACAAAGCCGGGCCTAGCAGCTAGTATAGATAAAGGCCGCTGCACACGAGGCTAGAAACATTGCTTGGATTTCTGCTGAGAAGATACAAACTATTGGAGGACTAGATCCAGGAGCACAAAAATTCTTCTAAGATGACGTGCATAACGGTCTATGAAGCTATAATCCCTAATTAATTTATTTATTCAATAGACAGACATACAGACAGAGAGATGTCATAAGTTATAATAGATTACAGTTTCTTGAAATATCATAAAGGAAAACCAAGCATTTTATAAAAGTGCTGGCGAAGATAGCTGGCGGTTATACAGAACAAGTTTTTTTTTATAAGATAGATGTTAGATAATAAACTAAATTTAATCATCGAATAATGGTATTGCTTCTAGGCTGACAAAAGTACAGGATACAGCTGAGCATGGATTTGCTGTAAGCATAGGTGAAAGAGTGAAATAGATACACAGTAACTCGTATACTGTTGGATTTTTAAAAGAAGACCGGTCTATGGAATGTAGTCCTATGACCTTATTGCAGAAGAGCGCACATGTATTTTATATTAGTAAAAGGTAATGATCCTGGAACCGCTTCTATGCAATAAGGGAGTCCAGTCGACCAAACGTGTCGCAATTGTCGTATCGCGATAATTGTACTATTGCTATAGCCGTACGACTATACAGCGACACTTGCTAACAGTACAAAAAAATCATACACCAGACAGTACATAGGTGTGCGTTCACGGACTAAGTTGAGGGGTGTTGTTTGAATATCATCAAAATGGAAAGTAAAAAGGGAAAAACAGTTAGAAATGGCGCTAGGGAGGTCATAGCGAATGTAATTAAAATGTGCGAGTTAGAGGCTCAAAATAATGCCTTAAAATTTAAAGCTATACATTGTTTGCATGCCTTGCTATGCGCCGCCTATGAATTCCGATAATTTGGGAACACATCAACGACTTCTTGCCCTTTCCCCACCGGTCTTCTTTCGCCGATCGCACAGTAGGTTTCACGTGTTTGTTCTTTGCAGACATTCAGCGCAGAACGCGGAGACATTGAACCCCTAGGGAATCCCCACTTTATTACCTTTTAATGACTCGATGTCTTGTTACCGCATCCTACATTTCACAATACACAATTTAATTTGTGTCGATTTTTACGTGATTCAAGTTATAAAGATACATCATTACTCGGTGCACCAGTTCTTAAGCAGTTCGCACACGGACAGACTTTTTCGCAACCTGAGTTGCGAATCGGTTCAGGGTTGCGACTATTGTGCAATCGGTTTGCAATCGATTGAGTTTTTTAGACCACACATGAGTGCAAATGAATCTGAATTGGTAAAGAAGAAACATTTCGCAGCAACATGCAACCATGCAACTGAAATTGCTTGTAGAGTTTCGAATCAGTTCAAGGTTGCGACTATTGTGCAATCGGTTTGCAATCGATTGAGTTTTTTAGTCAGCACTTGAGTGCAACTGAATTTGAATTGGTAGAGAAGAAACATTTCCGCAGCAACATGCAACTGAAATTGCTTGTCGACATGTGAACACGGTCGCATACGATCAGTTTGGAATCGGCAGTGTTTCTGTCGAACCATGTTCGACTCCCTATTCTATGACGCATTTGAGGTGCATTCATACTTGTGCATCTCCAAAAACTCAACTATGAACAATAAAACAATATATTAGTTTGAAGATAGTATAAAATATCAAAAATCAAAAATTTATCCATTGGAACAATAAAAAAATGTGAATTAGCGCTAAAGTAAAATCTAAGTATAATGTATTTTTGATGAGAAGATAAGTTTGGAATCACTGCGCCTTTTTTTACAGAAGCATCAACAAGTTTATAATTACAAATATTTGATTTAGTAAAAACAAAAAAATATGTGAAGATTGCTAGCATCTATTTTGACGTGATAACGTCTTATAAATTGATGAAACACCAGCTGCACGCACGAAAAAGTGTAACGCCGTAACGTTCCGCCTGACCCTGTGCGTGCAAGCGAGAGCGCAGTATAAGCGATAGAGAAGCACGATTGTCCCAAGTTTGACAGCTACTAAAATTTAGGTTATGTATTATTAAATATGATATTCGAGCGGAATACGTTATCACGTAAAACTATCGTCCGTAAACCGACTTTACAGACAACCAATATTTTATTTTCGAGCAACTATAGGAGTGATAAAAGTCTTCTTTGATTAATTATATTAAATGCACTTCTGACTCGATAAATAATGTTAAATTACTGAAAGCGCAGTTTATTATTTAAGAAATGTCACGCTGTAACTATCGAAACATAGTAGCTGAGCTAGAACTAACAAAGTGCTATAGTCGACACTCTACCGCAACTTTGACGGATTGAAATCTAGATTTCTCTCGAGATCACTTTTGGTATAGCTCAAAGAAACTAAATTTGTGACCACTATAGACACTATATACAGTATACACACATTTGCCGTGATGGATGTTAAAAGAAATGAGTACAAAACATCCGTAAAAAGAAATAGGTAGGCACATCTATACTAATATTGTTTGTTTGGTTGAACGCGCCAATCTTAAGAACTACTGGTTCGAATTGAAAAAAAAATTTTTTTGTTGGATAGCCCATTTATCGAGGAAGGCTATAGGCTATATAATATTACGCTACAAGCAATAGGAGCGGAGCATCAATGAAAAATATTGCAAAATGTATCCCAAAATTTTTCCGTCCTACAAAAACTTTTGAACGGTAACTCCGATCATCATGAAATTTGGACACAGCATTCATCTCGATAAACTAACATGAATGTGAGTACTCATGTCCCTCCCGACATTCGTTCTTTTTCACCCGAGTGAATATATATATTTGTCTAAAAAAAAATTGGTTGTCTGTAAAGTCGGTTTACGGACGATAGTTTTACGTGATAACGTATTCCGTAATACATAACCTAAATTTTAGTAGCTGTCAAACTTGGGCCGAAGCATACTGCGCTCTCGCTTGCACGCACAGGGTCAGGCGGAACGTTAGGAACGTTACACTTTTTCGTGCGTGTTTCATCAATTGCTAAGACGTTATCACGTCAAAATTGGTTGATAGTTTTATTTATTGAAGAGTTCTAATCAGACGTTAATCAAAGATTAGATAGTTTATTATCATTAATGACCTATAAAAAGATATAAATTCATCAGCCCGCGAAGTTTGTCGATCGTATGTTCAACACCTTGTATAAGCAAATTTTATTCCTAAGAGAAATTAACTATTATCAATAGAGAATTCTGAGTTTAAGTTTGACACTAGTCATCTGTAATATTTAGACTGCCTAGGATGTTCGACGTACGTGTATATATGTTGTGTATTTATTGTATCCGCTGGGAGCTAGCATCAGGGAAACTTGTTTCCAAGTTTTGTCGTATCGGCTGGTCGGTTACGAATGATAGATCGCCTGTCAGTGTGTATTAACGGATTGCTTCAGAGATTTTTCCAGTCGTTTCGACCTGTTGACTCTTATAAATTAACTAATCTAAGTTTTATTTCGTATAGGGCAATATTTCATTTGTATTTTGTATTTTTAATGCTTTTACAGCAATTTACAAAGAATAAAACTCATAACCGAGCGGTGTAGCGTAGTGGTAAGAGCACTAGACTCGCATTCGGGAGGTACCGGATTAAAATCCCGGCAAGGGCAGATGTAGCTAGGACTTTTTCCTGCTGCCTCTCGCCGAGAAACGGTAATTCCTGTACCGGCTATCTTGTTGAGGTTTTCTATGGTTTCTCTCAATAATTCCAGATAAATATCGAGATGATTCCTTATTCAAGGCCATCGTGTCAAACCCCTATGCTCGACATTTGCCTACCTTATCCTAATGTCCTAAAATTTCTTCATTCGCCCATTGATATTAATTAAGTGGAAGTTAAAAAAATGTAGAAAATAACAAGAAGTGTGATAGATGGAAAATAGTAATGGTGCGGATGGCGTCTGTTATGACATAAAGTCGAGAAACGGACGTTAAACGCATTATTATTATCAAGTATAATACTCATAAGGATTATTATTAACAATATGTATAAAGTACAGTAGACTCTGGATTATTTGTGTGCCGATGAAAAAAGTAAAAAATAAAACATGATAGCAAAAATATCCCACAAGGCACGACATCGCTAATTTTAAACAAATAAAATGGTGGGAGTTCCGGTGTTGGTGGTGGGATAACGTGTCTTATGTCTTTTTCTCTACAAATAATGAGTAAAAATTACAATTAAAAAAAATATAGATAATTATTTTTTTAAATAACAAGACTTTATGAAAATGTACTGAAAAGAATTAAATTATATTAATTTAGTTTCATATTTATAAAAAAAAACCTTTATTATTTTTTCAGTATAAAGTAGTGTTGATCCAATAGAATGTTAAGATGAAGGAAGGTTTTGGTTGAGGATCATAAAATAAGCTTTAACAATGTTTCGCTAGTGGCCAATGTAGTAGCTTTAACTAAAACTTATCGTTTAAGCATGGTTCTTTGTATACTAAAATTGTAAGATACAATATGTTCTAAATTATATACATATATACGTGTTCATAGGCCCTGAAGATGAAGATACATTTTTCGAAACGTTGGCCACTAGTGAAACATTGGTAAAGCTTATTTTTCGTACATAAATATTTCTTCCGAACATTTTATAGAACCCTGTAAATCGAGGGCTGGAGGTATAATAATTATCTTGGCTGTCACTTACCTTTTTCTTCAGGATCTGCTAAGTATATTAGGAACATACAATATTAAAAAAGCGACCTTTTAAAATATAATATTAATTTATTTACACAGTAGCTTTATTATTACGAAGACAAATGTAAGGGCATTTGTATACAAAAAGGAATCTCTAAATAATTATTATGCATAAGAATATGATGTATTATTAATTAATATATAAGTAATTATTTTGTTATCTAATGTACAATATTTGGCAATATACATATACATTTTAAATTTCTACATTACAAGCGTTTTGTACACAATAAATTTATGTTTTATTTAGATTTACCACACTTGCAATCCAATGTTTATTAATTATTAATTATATTCTTCAACGAATTATTAATTAGGGCTGTAAAAGTAACGAGAAATTGTGTACCCGTATGTATTCGTTACCAATACCCGTTACTTTCGTATCGTTACGTTACTCGTTACTTTTCATACGACATACAATCGTGTACTAACAGAATCGAGCATGTATCATCGCATCGAGTCGCGTCGCATACGTGATACGGTATGACTTCGTTCGTATAACGTATAACCGCATCAAACGAGTCGAACTGACATGGATACGACAAACGCGAGTAACGAAATGAATTTGTAAGTAACGATTCGTTACTTCGAGTCAGACGATGTACCCTTTACTCAGTAACGAATACATACGGTTTGTTACAGCTCTATTATTAATGCTATTTATGAGAGTTCTAAACAGAAGGGGTAAATAAATTTAAATTTCCTTGAAGCTTGGATCTTTTAAGCTCGTAACAGTCGCACACGAATGTCTTGTGACAAGGGCCGTAGCCTTCAGGCCGCTGCACACGAGGCTGGATTTGCCGCTAGATATGCATCTTGCTAGGTTTCAAGCATGCTATAGTGCTGGTTATGGTGACGATATTTACGTGTTCGCTTCACACGATGCTTGCTTTGTAGACCGGTTTGGTGCGTTCGAATGTTAACAAAAGTGGACGTTAATTGTCCCTGAACAGAACACACACTATGACGCCATGTTTGTTTGTGGGCGTTTGTCCGTCACAAGATACTGTTTTATGATTGGTTCGCGGACAAACTAGCCCCTGTTCTAATTTTGAAATCCAGCTTGTGACCTTGCACGCAAGCCCGCAGTGACGTCATTTCCAGTCTCGTAGCCAGCGCGTGAGCAGCTAAATCTAGCGACAAAATCAGCGTCGTGTGCAGCCAGCTTTACAGTGAGTCGGCGTTTCTATACCTGCGTCTTACTGTTTTAACTAATATATAGGTAAGTCCGACCGAAGTTTTGTCTTCGGTCATTTCCGGCGAATAATTGAACCCTCGACAAAACATTTGGGCAAAACCGGCCGAAAGTTGTGCCATAGGCGGATGTGCTGAATAATTGACTGAGTATTGTTTTATTTAAATCAGACATGCGCAAACAAAAATTTATTTTAAATAAGAATTATTGATCAACCCAATTTCGTTCGGCTTCCAAGAATAAGTATTTTTCCGCGCCTTTTTTAGCATATTTAAAATACACTGACTTTTGCTTCGGTCGCAGGTGGAAAACGAAGTTCCGTTTTGGCCAAGCAACTATAATAATAATAAATAATAATAATCCCTTTTATTTCATTTGACAAATAAACATTGCCTAGAAAATACTGAACTTCGACTCTAGAGTGAGGTTAAGTGCCAGTATATTTTAAAAAAACAACCTTCGCAGCGTTTTCTTTCCAAATAGCCGCGTATGAATGCTAAATCTACGGTACTTAAATCAGAAACACGAATTTACAGACGTTCGTGTGCGTTCCTCTCAGTCGCACATGTACGCTCATGCATCCTGTCTAACCATATATCCACTAATAAGTTCGCAATTTCACGGAAACTGACATTTTCTTTTTAATGACATACTTGCCACATTTGTCACAACACGTTTTCTCAAATATAAAAAACGTTTAACTATAAGTTCATTTTCTCAAACATAAATTTAGATCATTATAATAAATGTAATTGGTTTTGTAACAAATAATATATCTAAATCTTTTATTAACGTCTGATTAGAATTCTTCAATAAATAAAATTATTTTTTCAATTTTGATAATTCAAAACTTAAGAGTATTCGTCCCTGCAAAATCCTCTGCACCCTTCATCTCAAAACTTTTCCCCTCGCCTAAAAACGGTTCGCGCTCTCCCGACGCTATTTTTAAAGCTAGAGGGTTCTGGTAAACGCCAAATGAAAGACAAAGAATCAGACTACAGATCCTTCAGGCGAATTTTTTGCAAAACAGTTTCGCCTACGTGTGAAATATTACGTAACTTATTATTTTTTTCAAAAGGTTGTAAGTTTTTTCAGGAATTTTTTTTCAAAAAATTCGCCTGAAGGATCTGTAGTCTGATTCTTTGTCTTTCATTTGGCGTTTACCAGAACCCTCTAGCTTTAAAAATAGCGTCGGGAGAGCGCAAACCGTTTTTAGGCGAGGGGAATAGATTTGAGATGAAGGGTGCAGGGGGTATTTTTTAGATCAGTTCTGAAGAAAATTCAAATCCGGGCCGAAACGTTAATGTATTATTATTTTTTGTTAATATATTTGTCTGAAAAATTGGTCGACAATTTTATTTATTAAATAATACATCTGACTCAAAAATATATAATCTGCAAAACGTATAAAATAACTTTAATATTAATTTATGTGCTTTGCACTTTGTGTCCCAGTGGTTAACAAGAATACTGTTTTATGTAACAAAGGAAGAAGATACAAAAAGAGAATAAATAAAAAATTGCAAGTACCTTGAAGCTTCTTTTCTGTATTTTTTTGAAAAGTGCATTAAGTGATATTGTTTAGGCTCGAATATTAAAAAATACTTGAAGGAAAAACAATACAAATTCCTGTTATTAAAATACAAATTAAATGAAAATACTGAAGTCTGTTTCAATGATTATGTTTAAATGGTTGACACTTGAATTTTATATATTTTTATGCAATAACAAAAGTTAATACACTCAACTTTATTATGTTTTTTTATAAAAGGACGGTAATTGCTAATACTACTTTCATTTCTTTTATAAATACGAGTCAATTTTATTTATTAACCAAAAATAATATTCTTTAAACTACAACAAAATCATCAAACTATGGAATTAAGAAAAAACATAACAAAGCATAAAATAAGCTTTTTTATACTTTTAAATTAATCTATTGCTCTCAAAATAAACGATAGATCTTAAAAAATGTACATTTTTGATTAAATTTTTTTCGATTTGTACATAAGTGAGTTTTGGAATAAATCTTAAATAGATCATCATGTGGTTCAATTAAAAACGCAATATTCCCCAAATTCAAACTATTTTTTATCATCTCATATTCAGTCAGTATCTTTGACACGCGACCTTCGCACCATCTCCTGTTTGATTTTTCAAAAGTGGTTCACCCAAAACTTACAAACATATGGAAACCAGCGTTATTCTTAATTATAAAAAAATATTTACGCACAATGCCAGTAAAAAAAACTACATAAATGATATACATTTTTAATTTCTAAATGTTTTAAATCTTATTTTTGTTAACAAAATAACAATTATGATATTTTTCAGGTATTTAATAATGATTACAGACGTAAAATAAAATTTAATTACCCTTGACGACGTACTGCCGCAGTCCATTTTTTCCCCTCTAATTCATAAAAAAATCCAGGAAAACGGTGGAATTGTAATTCTGGATGTTGAGTTGGTGTATCTTTACAATCAACAACACAGCACTTCCGATTTGATAGCTTTTTTCCCCATTTTATTCGACAATTCATCCTTATTAAAATGACACTAAGACTTTTACTGAACCAGATTTAAAAAAAAAAAACCACGAAAGGGCGCAAAAGTCGCCTGTCAAAAGATACTTTCCTAGTGTACAATTTTTTATAATAACATCTTGTCACATAACACAAATAATTGACTTACTTTTAAAACATTGGATTCAAGTATATAAAGTTTAATACAACATAACATTTCTTTACGTATTCACCAGTCACAATATTGTAGCCATGTAAAAATATACATATCTTTAGTTGAAGAAAATCGTGTGCTCAAGAAAATCTTTCTAATAAATTTTCATGGCATTTATTTATAACAAGAACTATGAAACATATTTTTTTTAATTAATTAATCGGATTTCTGTCGAGTTGTCAGCCCTACTTTGTTTACCATATCAGTATGATATCGTTTTTATTCGACATTTCTTAATTTTCGTTAGTGAATGATCGACAAGTTTTGTATATTGATAACATATCTACAACATGTTTTACCGTCGTTACTCCAGACTATTTAGCTATCAAAATTACTCTAAATAAAACAAAAGCGTACGCTGGACCTGGATTAGGTAGTCCAGGCGGTGGGGTGTTGTGGAAACATACCCTCGCTGAATTTTTTCACACACTTTTAGATCCCTCTCAATGTCCCAAATGCACAAAAGTCTGCAATTTTTGCGTTACCTGGGGCAGGGAGAAGACTGAAAGAAGCAAAATTTGTTTTCCAATTTTCCCGGCTTGTAGTACAGCTACGACAAAAATAATTACACCAATGTAGAGGGCGCTTTAAGCACTACAAGTTTGTCCCCTAAGATTTTCGTCGTAACTGCAACGGTTACCGATTTATATCAGACATTTCGAACGATATTTTCAGAATAACAACATTCAATTTTCCTGCGTAGCTAATAGTCCAAGAACGATCTTCGTGAAATACCTAAAATCTCAAACGGCTAAAAATTTGAGTGATCGTTCTTAGGGTTACAAGAAACTATTCTGACTATGAAAAAATGTGCTCCGATTTGCAGTTAGAGCAGAAACCACCCTTTAAACTTTGTTATCTAATTATTGCACAAACTATGAGATATATGAAAAAAGGTTTTTACAAAATATTGTAGATTTTTATATTTGCTAAAAAAAAGTAATCTATCCTCTTTCCCCTATCTGCAATATTTTACCCGTAAACCGCCCCTTAATGTGAAAAAATTGAAGATCATTTTAGGAAAAGTAATTTTGACAATATTACATAAGAAAGAGAGAGAGAGAGAGAGAGAGAGAGAGAGAGAGTTAATGTAATAACACTTGCTACAATACTTTTGAATTCGTAGTTACGATGAAAGCCATGAGGGGCAAACTTGTAGTGCTTGGAGCGCCCTCTACATTGGTATAATTATTTTTTAGTAGCTGTAATACAAGCCGGGAAGATTAGAAAAATAATGTAGCACCTTTCAGCCCACCCTGCCCCCCGTAACGCAAAAATTGTAGACTTTTGGAACACTGAAAGGTGTCTAAAAGCGTATGCAAAAATTCAGCGAGGTAAAGTGTGTCCAGCCCAAACTCTATACCGCCTGGACTAGGGGCAACTCGTACTGCATACGAACAAAAATCATTTAAGTTTCATAATTTAATCAAATTTAATTATAAATACAGTGGATTTCGGTTATAGCGACGATGAAGGGGGACCGCATAACTGCGTCGCTATATCAGGAGGTCGATATATTCGGAAGTCGCTATATAGAAAGAAAATTTTAAAAAGTGTTACGGCGCTATAACCGAAAAGTCGTTAAAACCGAGTTCGTTATAAATGAAATCCACTGCAACTATATTTTTAAACAGTCAGCATGTTTACACTTTTTCCAGATGAAGGGAGATTAATTGACAAGTGTAAATTTATTAACCAAGTTAATTTATTTATTAACCGGTATTCGTAGTTATTAAAAACGCAGGGATGCGATTCTGGAGTAACGACTTCTGTAACAAAATAACAAAAATCAAGGAGGGAAACTTTTCGCTAGCAGTCTAAAACATTAGTTTAATTAAAAATCAGCTGACGTGTCAATTATTTCTTCTGACTTACAAGTCGCTATTCATTTGTACGCCAACCAATCTTAATGCTTCTTTTCAAGCTGACAAAACTGTGATTAAAACAAGAATTTAAGTATTCTTTCAGTGTCTGCATATTTTTAACGAGGTCTCGGTACTTTTTTTTAAATTAACGTTTTAAAATGTGTCATCCATTTGTAATAAAAAAATACAATCTAGTTAAAATAATCAATACCTTATCGCAAAATGTATTTTGGAAAATTGAATACATTCTTTCTTTAGATTCATTCAAATATTTGGCTAAAGGACATTTTTTTGAAAAAAATATATCAATACTCAAAAAACGATTACTAAATGTATCTCAAGTCATTATTTTTGATTTTAGTAACTTTTTTATAATATACCTTAATTACAATCCAAAATAGCCCAACACTCTAAAAAATATGTTTTATTTAACACGCGTGAGTAATATATAATTTCGGGGCTCTGCTAAATTCGGGAGAAATAATATAAATTACTTCATGTGACGCGTAGAGTGCTAATAATGAGCCGAAACTGTACGATAATGTATTACTGCATAGTTTCTGGACCAATAGAAACGCGGTAGCGAGCCGAAACTGTACGATAATGTATTACTGCATAGTTTCTGGACCAATAGCAACGCGGTAGCGAGCCGAAACTGTACGGTATTGAATTATTACTGCATAGTTTCTGGACCAATAGGAACGCGGTAGCGATTAGTATATACGAAAACAGCATCGCAATTCAGCGAAAGTCAGGGCCATCTTGTATGCATCGAGGCGGTGGGTACGTCAATCAGTGAAGTAATTTATTATTTTTCCCTCTTTTATCAGGACCCCGATTACATATTACTCGTGATAGTTGAATAAAGTATTATGTGCGACCATTGATCGAAGGAGAATATTCCACTCGCGTGTTACCGCACTCGCTACGCTCGTGCGGCAAATTTCACGCTCATGGAATCTTCTCCTTCTCTCACTAGTCGCACAATATACTATTCTTTCAAAAGAATAAAAGTCGGGTCCGAAGGGGTTAAATAATATGCTACCACAAATTGGCCAAAAGTTTCTATAATTAATATTGGTACTTCGCAAATTATTACATTTTCAATCGTTCAGATTCGATAACAAATTTCGTTCAAAATATGCAATAAGCGACCGTTTTACTAATATTTATTATTTTATTATAAAACTACATTTTATAATAACGTGTATGGACTCAATTATGTATTATTATTTTAATATACCATGTTAATTAATCAATTTGCTAATAATGTTTGTTTTTTTTAGTTTAACAAAGACTAGCTTTATCATTTAAACATCATTCCACTCAGTTCACTTTTTGGTCATTATTGCCGAAATTTCGTCAATTATTTTTTTATTAATTATGTATATAGGTTCATTAGTCTTTATATTATACATACAGATTCTTACAAAAATACAAGAAGATTTATCCGCTAGACTCTAAAACATATGCATTAGGAACTATTTTAAGCAAATGCTTGGGTCTAGTACGATAACTCGATGTGTTCAAATTTTGACATTTTTTTTTTAAATTGTCACGTTCCAAAAAACGCTTTGTAGATTACTTACAAATTTCCTCAAAAATACGTAAAAAACTTTTCGTCTTTCACTGTTATTTTTTGACTCTAACCAATCAAAAATCACATTTAAACGTCATAACAACTGGTGTAGAATTACTGTATTACTATATCACTTTGTATTCACGACCCCGTAATTGTTTTTTTAAAAACTCCCCCCAAACGCCATCTCCTTTTCACTGCGCAAAAAAAGGCCATCGCATCGACACGACCCCGTAATTGTTTCTTAAAGAACTCCCTCTAAAAGCCCTTCCCTGTTCACTGAGCAGAAAAAAAACGCCTTCGCATCGACACGACCCCGTGATTGTTTCTTAAAGAACTCCCCCCAAACGCCCTTCTCTTTTCACTGCGCAAAAAAATGCCATCGCATCGACACGACCCCGTAATTGTTTTTTTAAAGAACTCCCCCAGACGCCTTTCCCGTTTGATTGCGCAAAAAAAATCATTTTTAAAAATCAATATTTTGCACATCGAGTTATCGTACTCTAAACCAAATGCTTTATGAATTATTTAATTTTTTCTTTAATCAATACTAAGATTATATATTTACTTCATATAACAAATTTTATTTTATAAGAAAATTAAGTTATCCTACTTTACCGTATTAAATTAATATTTTGCGATTATTTATTCAATAAAATGCAACTAAAAATTTGTTTAGCGACGTCGATGCTATATCAATTTGGCCGTTACTAATTGTTCGATACTTTCTTATACTAAAAATAGTTTATAACCACAAAAAAGTATTAAGCGAATAGGTTCAAAATCCAAAATTAAGTTAAAAAATTAAAAAAACATATTTTGAAACTGATTTAAAAATTTATAAAAAAAAAATGCTTGTATTTACTCATCTACTGATTTTTGAATATCGTTTGTATTTTTGTAAAATTCTGTATGAATATTTGATTTTCGTTATATTCATTTTA
The DNA here is from genome assembly GCA_963575645.1 of Xanthostigma xanthostigma. NCBI lineage: Eukaryota > Metazoa > Arthropoda > Insecta > Raphidioptera > Raphidiidae > Xanthostigma > Xanthostigma xanthostigma. The sequence goes on along the minus strand of OY754469.1, from coordinate 48,620,243 downwards.
TATAAAAAAAATTAAAAGCACTTACAAAACACAGAGCACTAATTTAGCACTAATAAAGCAGAACTCAATGAAGAGACTGGAAATAGGAAGATGTATCTTTTGATATATCCGTACTCCACTTGTTTGCTAGAACAATTAATAGAAAAATAAAGGCTAGATTAGTGTCTTACGTAATATTACGTCAATGCTGCCACTATTTAAAAAATTGTCACTTAGATAAAATGTTATGCTTTTTCTACTGGATTGATAGTTAAGAGGTAGCAATTTCACTTTAATAAATTATTAAAGCTTTTCACAATGAATATGATCTTAAAATCATTGACGTTATTTGTGGGATATTCTATATATGATGAAAAAATAATATTATAACAAAATTTAAAAAAAGGGAAAATAAGTTTTACATACCTTTATAATACATCTCTTTATACATACTCGGACAGTTGTTATTCTGAAACAATACAAAAAAAAATTAAAATTTGTAATTCAAATCTTAGATTAACGTCTGAATAGAACTCTTCAAATAAATAAAATTATCGATCAATTTTTTCAGACTGTATATTGACAAAAATTATAATTCAATAATTCAATCTTAAATCCATTAGAAAATAAGTAGATACTAATTCATTTTTATATTTTTTAGATTATTTCTGAAGAAGGTCCAAATCCGGACTAAAACGTCATTTATTGAATTATAATTTTATAATTTTTTGTCAATATACTGTCTGAAAAAATTGGTCGATAATTTTATTTATTTAAAATTTTTAATGAACACAATAATACAATTATTGATAAAAAACTTTCTTTTTACTTTAAACCGATCTGAAATCTAAAATTATTAATAACTGAAATACATAATATGAACGACAGCAGTCGCAATTATTTTTTTTTCTTGTCTTAACTTATAAAAGTCAATCAGTTTGAAAACAGTATTATTAAGTTATTTTTAAGTTTTAAGTTTTAAGTATTTATATTTTCTATTGAATCAAATAGCAGATTCCTCTCAAAAACGAAATAACATGTTGGTGTTGTAATTTATCGTTGTTAAATTTTCAAACATTTGTCACTGAGTCATTTTAAAAAGTAAAATAAAATATGAAAATAAATTGTTTTTATAAATGAATTATGACTCGATTTTGAATCCAAACAAATATTTTGAATTAATTTTATATACACATTTACAAGTAAACAAACACAACATTGTAAACATACATGATAAATGATATTAGGTTTCATCTATCTGACATTATTCTGTAACATTGAGTGCTATAACAATTGAAATATAACACAAAAACGAACCCTTTATTCTGCGCAGAAACTTTTATTTATTCTAACTTCTACAAATTTTTTTCAAAAAACTGTCCTAAATCGGTTCCGGGGGAAAAAACGAAAATCCGGATTCGTTAGGATCTGTCCCAAGTCCCATATACAATAAAAAGTGTTTCATTGATATATTATTTTATAAAAATATTTATTTCGTTCTTATTGTCGATAATAATAATAATAATGCGTTTAACGTCCGTTTCTCGATTCTATGTCATATCAGACGCCATTCGCACCATTACTATTTTCCATCTAGCACACACTTCCCGTTATTTTCTACATTTTTAAACTTCCACTTAATAAATAGCAATGGGTGAATGAAGGAATTTTAGAACATTAGGATAAGGAAAGCAATTTTGAGCATAAGGCCTAGCACACATGAAGAGCGCTCAACGCGCGTTGAACGCCTCTCATATAAACTAGGCCTAAGAGTTGTAGTCCGGCCATGGCCTTGAATAAGGAACCATCTCGATATTTATCTGGAATTATTGAGGGAAACCATGGAAAACCTCAACAAGACGGCCCGGTACAGGAATTACCGTTTCTCGGCGAGAGGCAGCAGGAAAAAGTTTCCGCCACGTCTGCCCCTGCCGGGATTCGAACCCGGTACCTCTCGAATGCGAGTCTAGTGCTCTCACCACTACGCTTCACTGTTCGGTCAATATTGTTATTATATTTTTTCATTCCTTACCGCAAGAAATAAAATGTCTCAAAGACAATCGGTTTAAAAAAAATTAATCTTGTAGGAACTGCGTGCCAAAAAACATATTTTTGGAAAAACTCTGTGCGTCTGTTAGTCTGTGAACACGATCCAGGTCAAACGGACGAGCGGATTGAAACCAAATTTTGGGAGGATGTTTGGTATGCAAATATGAAAAGCCCTATTGTTTTTGGGGAAAATCGGCGCATGCGCAGAAGAGATATATGCTATAACGGTCTTTTTTTATATAATAATGGTATATATACTTTTCAAAACGACTTAATATTCTATTAATTTTTTCAAGAAAGTTTCGTTAGAAATTTTTTTTCTAAACCTTATAGTTTCGGAAATATTTTGAAAATAAAAAAAAAATCAGCCGGTCTTATGTTTTACGGATCTGTCAGAAATAAACTAGTTCGGCATGCTTTGATTTATTTTTACATGACGTGGGACATATTATGTAGGTAACAATGGTAACGAATAGCAAATATCATATTGAATACTAGCCATTACCCGCGTCACATCACACGATATCAAAAATTTTATTTTCTTATAATCAAATGCTAACATTTTTGAAGTTGGAATGGTCCCGTCGCTCAATTGGCTGGAATTTTTTTTCTAATTGTTTCGACGACTGTATCACAACTTGGCTCTACAAATAAAGAACTAGGTATTCTATTCTATATTCTATCAACAATTGTTAAAAAAAAACATGAAAATTGTGTAATTTAAGTGACGCTCGAATGTATTAAAATTCATTAAGCAGAAAATCCGGATAGATAGATGTTGAGCAACTCCCTTATTTCATTAATATAAAATGATATCAAAGTTAAAAATAAATAATGGATAAGAATTTTAGTATCGAGTTTATTGTGATATAAAAATCCTTAAACGAATACTTACTATTTGAGAAATGATGAATAATGGAACAATGGCCTGATAGTAAATAAAAAGCGTTGATAATATATTATCTTCAAACACGTTTTCCAGCTTTTATTGACGTAATTTTATTTACAGTTTACTACTCGTATTTTAAAGTTATTAATAAATTGAATGGCGGTCTATTTACGCTTAATTTATACGTACTAAGGCGATTTTATGAACAATAAAAATATTTTATTGCCTTGTTTTCGCTGAAGTTTTTATTTAACTAAAAATAAACTAAAATTGTAATTAGATAAAAAGCTGAAAAAATTGTGATTATATTTTACTAGGTATAGGTATAGGCTGTGTGCACGAAGTCTACTAGCGCCGCTAGTGGGTAATAGAGAAGTATTGAACTCACTTTTTATGGAAATCACATGTTTCTATGCTGATAAGTCAAAAATTTTAGTTGGCCATGATGTGTCAAAAAATGTAATAAGGAAAACTTTTTTATATACCATAAAATTCAGATTGTAAACCATTATATAAATAGCATAACATAAAAGGTATGTGAGAATTATTTATTTATCAATTATGACGTACGATATATAAATAATTATTTTTTTTACGCTGACAGCGGAACGTCAAATTATGGCGCCAATGGTCTTTATTTTACTTAAATCGCCATCAGCGCAACAGCTCGGAACACAACAAGCATTTCCAGATCGCTTAGTTTTGCCCATGTTTTCTTTGTAATTAAAAAACTTCATATAACTGTAACTATTTTCATTTTTAATAAAACATTGCTCACTGACATAGGTACGGAAAATTTGAGTTTGAAGTTCCCCTAGTGCTCACCACAAACGCTTGCATCGATAAATTTGTAACTCCGCCTCCCTGCACATAGGCAATTCATTTACAAGGATCAATGATTAAATAATAATTTTAGTTGATTGAGTTACACATCCAGGGATATGAAATATAATATTTTATATAAAACATCATTAGTCCGGATGCTTACTTCTTAAAGGCACTTTTCTAAGACATATTTGAAACGCAATATACCGCATAGCTCAACATTCAGCACCAGCCCGGGGCCTACACAGACGCAGTTATTCGAAGTTTTACTGTAAAACTTATAATGATATATCTTATTAAAAATAATGATGTAAACAACTCTCTTATTAATTTTTTTTTGTTCAAATAAGGAAAATAAATTTGTGACTTTGTTTTGTTTCTGTTTAATAATATAAAAGAGAAAATCTGATACCAGTCTGAAGAATTAAAAAGAAAAAACGATTTGAGTATAATAAGTTTTCTCTTCTAATGAATTTCTATAAATATTTGCGCTTGTACAGAAATCGTTTGCAGTCACTTTTCTATCACTCAAAAGCAATCTTTCATAAAAAAAAACAATAGTCCTTTAGCTATTAATAATGTGTATAGATTATATTTCAAGATTTTATGTGCGACCAATAGTCACACGAGCCATGAAAGCATTACTTCCAAAACTACATTTTTTGCAGGCGGGGGCAGATGTGGCTGCGACTTTTTCCTGCTGCCTCTCGCCGAGAAACGGTAATTCCTGTACCGGGCCATCTTGTTGAGGTTTTCCATGGTTTCCCTCAATAATTCCAGATAAATATCGAGATGGTTCCTTATTAAAGGCAATGGCCGGGACTACCTGTCCAACTCCTATGCTCAAAATTGCCTTCTTTATCCTAATGTCCTACAATTTCTTCATTCGCCGATTGCTATTAATTAGTCGAAGTTGAAAAAATGTAGAAATATAACGGGAAGTGTGATAGATGGAAAATAGTAATGGTGCGAATGGCGTCTGTTATGATATAAAGTCGACAAACGGATGTTAAACGCATTATTATTATTATTATTATTATTATTATTATAGTAATTAAAATGAGAAATGAAAAAAATAAATCCACACATTTTTTTGATGATTCGAAAAATTAAAAAAAAACGTTAAATTAAGAAAAAAACGGAAGATGTGGAGACGTATTAAAAAAAGGTAGTTCTATCGCTAAAACGAGAGATCTGGCAACACTGGTTGCGGTAAATAGCGTCTATACTACATATTAGATATCGTGTCCATCGAGATAATTATTAATAAAAATTGCAGGATTGTGGACAAAAAGTAATTTATTGAACGAAGTGACTATTCGTACGGTTACCGTATGAATAATATACAGATTGTATCAAATCAAAACAGTCCATAGAACATTCTGTGTGTAAGACAGAGACGATATTATATAAAGCACTAAAGCAGTAAGTAAGAATGAGATAAATGATCGTTAATAGTTACTGTGGTTATACAACCTGATAGTATCGTCTTTGTTTTCTGCAGTAAAAATCACAATTTTATCAAATGTCAGTATTCACTAGTGAAATTATTGATAAAATGGCTATTTATACTGTTCGGGAAAAAATCCAAATAATTAAATGGTTTTATGGTGGTAATTCAACCGCCAACATAATAAATGTATTTGTAGTTGTTTTAATTGATAAATTGGTAAAAATATTTACAGTGTACGTAATAGGTCATATGCATGTATTTTTTTTATATTTTTAAAAAATTATTTAGTCAACCATAATACGAAAAAAATTGATAATCATTTAAAAATGTAATATTATCATAAGAAAAAAAATATTAAATTTCACATTCAAAAATAGACAGTTTAAACAATCGGCCATGTTGGCGGGCTTATGTGACGTCACGATATATGATGCATGTCAACTTTGATGTCAAATTGTCAATGTTCTAAATGAATTATAAGATTTATTACGGGTATGTGGACAAATTTAACACGTTAAATGATTGTAAATTTGCAACGTTTCGTATTTTTATTAATACATCATCAGGCAACTGAAACAATTACAATGAAACATAGTATATTATTATGAATAATTATAAAATTAAAATCTGTAACAAACCTTTACAGCTTTAACGATATGTCAAAACAATATACTAATCCCCACATGTTGATTGAAACTTATTTCTTGAAAGAAAATTATCACATCAGTTTACTGACAAATTAAAAATTTTGAATTATAAATCATAAAATTCCAATATCCCTTTTTTTTTTATATATATATTAACACTACTGCAGTAGTCATGGCACCAAAACAGCTGATAAGTGCTGGAACTAGATCAAAACGCATCAGCGTCTGTCAGTAAACATGTACACTGCAGCTAGCGGTGAATTTAATTATTAACAGTAAAGGGTATAGCCGGATAGATATGGCGAGTTGGCCCCCAAATGGCAACCTATATCGAAACTTATGTTTTAATATCTACTTGATGTACGAACTCTTTTTATATATGTGTTACCCCCGCACTCCCCTTTGACCTTGAGTTATAGACCAAAAACCAGCCTACCTACGACTATCGTTCAAAGAGACATATCTCGAAAACTAATTGAGCTAAAGAGGTAAAACCAACGCGAGCATTTAGGTAACCTTTAAGAGCACATTTTATATTTTTTTTGGATTTTTGCGAATAATTACACACAATATTAAAAAATAAATAAAAATATAATTTTCAATTTTTCAGTGTTCTCTGTGACTTACAATCACTGAAATAATATATATTGTGGCACTTGATATGCACTACTACACATACAAATTGCGTTAGAAAAAAGTTGGTGCAACACTTCGAAAAAAAATTTTTTTGACGCGCATCACATCATATAAGGATACAAACTTGACATAGTACACACATATATAAATATTTTATTAATTAAAATTATTGTTAGAATGGATTGAATGAAAATATAAACAATTTTCAGGAAAATATTGATTTCATACGGCGCGGTGCCGGGAATTATACGAGCGACATCGAGTTCGAACTTAACGTACTTAAGAGTTAAGACTTTATGTAAATAACAAGCAGTGCAATAACAAGTACGAACTCGCTGTCGCTCGTATAATTCCCGGCACCGCGCCGTATGAAATCCATATTTTCCTGAAAATTGTTTATATTTTCATTCAATCCATTCTAACAATAATTTTAATTAATAAAATATTTATATATGTGTGTACTATGTCAAGTTTGTATCCTTATATGATGTGATGCGCGTCAAAAAAATTTTTTTTCGAAGTGTTGCACCAACTTTTTTCTAACGCAATTTGTATGTGTAGTAGTGCATATCAAGTGCCACAATATATATTATTTCAGTGATTGTAAGTCACAGAGAACACTGAAAAATTGAAAATTATATTTTTATTTATTTTTTAATATTGTGTGTAATTATTCGCAAAAATCCAAAAAAAATATAAAATGTGCTCTTAAAGGTTACCTAAATGCTCGCGTTGGTTTTACCTCTTTAGCTCAATTAGTTTTCGATATATGTCTCTTTGAACGATAGTCGTAGGTAGGCTGGTTTTTGGTCTATAACTCAAGGTCAAAGGGGAGTGCGGGGGTAACACATATATAAAAAGAGTTCGTACATCAAGTAGATATTAAAACATAAGTTTCGATATAGGTTGCCATTTGGGGGCCAACTCGCCATATCTATCCGGCTATACCCTTTACTGTTAATAATTAAATTCACCGCTAGCTGCAGTGACATGTTTACTGACAGACGCTGATGCGTTTTGATCTAGTTCCAGCACTTATCAGCTGTTTTGGTGCCATGACTACTGCAGTAGTGTTAATATATATATAAGAAAAAAAAGGGATATTGGAATTTTATGATTTATAATTCAAAATTTTTAATTTGTCAGTAAACTGATGTGATAATTTTCTTTCAAGAAATAAGTTTCAATCAACATGTGGGGATTAGTATATTGTTTTGACATATCGTTAAAACTGTAAAGGTTTGTTACAGATTTTAATTTTATAATTATTCATAATAATATACTATGTTTCATTGTAATTGTTTCAGTTGCCTGATGATGTATTAATAAAAATACGAAACGTTGCAAATTTACAATCATTTAACGTGTTAAATTTGTCCACATACCCGTAATAAATCTTATAATTGAATAATATTGGACGTTAATAATGAATAGTTCTAAATGAAGTTTATTTGTTGTTTTCTCTAAATACTGACGTAATCTTACTGTGAGACGACCCAGTCGCCATGGAAACTGTTATTGATATATACTCTGACGTCACGCTGCGTTTTGAAAATTCGAAAATAGCGCGTATTTTCTACGTTTCTATTTTATTATTTGTATTTTTTTCAGCGAGTAGATTAATAAAATAACCATTACGATATGATCAGCAACTAAAATATATTTCAAAATTTGGAGTCTCATGCATATGACCTATTATTTATTTATGTAACCACAGTAACTATATTAGCGATCATTTATCTCATTCTTACTTACTGCTTTAGATCTTTATATATCGTCTCTGTCTTACACACAGAATGTCCTATGGACCGTTTTGATTTGATACAATCTGTATACTTATTCCGTATTCGTACAGCTATTGTATGAATAATTTATAATTACAAAGCTATCTTGACATAATCAGTTATGGTCTAGTAAGTAGCGTGCCTTGCTCTTACCCAAGAGGCCCGGGTTCGATCCCGGTACCGGAATGAGTTTTGTTTTTACTTTTTATTTTTTTTTCACTTTGAGACTACAACTTAAAACTCACGTTTTCATGAAGATTGAAAACCACCGCTTTTTTTGATAAAGGGGTATGCGAATTGTCTCGCAGTGAAACGGGAAGGGGCAAATGTGGAGTTTTTAAAAAAACAATTCCGGGGTGAACGATAAACGGGTATGCGAATTGTAATTCCGGGGTGAACGATAAAGGGGTATGCGAATTGTCTCGCAGTGAAACGGGAAGGGGCAAATGTTGAGTTAAAAAAAAAACAATTCCGTGGTGAACGATAACGGGGTATGCGAATTAGATAGTTAATTGTTTAAATAGAACTGCGTTTTCTAAAAAATGTATATTTAATTGACAGTCAATTAAATAAATATTTTTTAGAAAATCAGTCTCAAAGTGAAAAAAAAATAAAAAACAAAAACTAAAATCAAACTAAAATCAAACGTCGTAAAAATAATTGTATTTCTACGTCACAGTGTAATAAAACATTATAAGTGTGGTGTTACTGTTTAGTGCAATACAATATGGTGCCTAAATGTTAGTTATTTTGACGTTTGTATGTGAATTTAGTTAATTTCAGGCGTTTGTACAATTTTTTTTCTTGAAATAAAATTTTTACAGTACCCGTACGAATAATAATTTTTAATAGCTGTACGAATAAGTATATATTATTCGTACGGTAACTGTACGAATAGATGCAGCCTTTATTGAATGTAAATTTAAATTTTCACATTTGTACTTGAAAAAGTCTAAATCTATAGACGAAACGTCGTACACTAAACAAATAACTTTTTGTCCACAATCCTGCGATTATTATTAATAATAAGCGACTATACTTTTATAATGTACACTCTATATACAGATTGTATCAAATCAAAACGGTTCATAGGACATTCTGTGTGTAAGACAGAGACGATATATAAAGATCTAAAGCAGTAAGTAAGAATGAGATAAATGATCGCTAATATAGTTACTGTAGTTACGTAAATAAATAATTACGTACACTGTAAATCCTTTTACCAATTTATCAATTAAAACAACTACAAATAAATTTATTATGTTGGCGGTTGAATTACCACCATAAAACCATTTAATTATTTGGATTTTTTTCCCGAACAGTATAAATAGCCATTTTATCAATAATTTCACTAGTGAATACTGACATTTGATAAAATTGTGATTTTTACTGTAGAAAACAAAGACGACACTATCAGATTGAATAACCATAGTAACTATTAGCGATTATTTATCTCAATCTTACTTACTGCTGTAGTGCTTTATAGACAGAAAACAAAGCGTAAAAGTTAAAATAAATACTAGCTCCGGTATTAATGAAAGTATGTCAGACTGGCAACTAATTACGAGAGGGGTACCTCAAGGTAGTATCTTAGGACCTCTGCTCTTCATATTATTTATAAACGATCTTCCGTTGGCTACTAACAATAAAATCTTCTTGTTTGCTGATGACACTGCTGTCATATGTGAGGGAAGAGATCAGGCGCTTTTAAAAAATAGATTGGAAAAATGCATGATAGATTTAAGCAAATGGTTTGCAAATAACAGCCTTAAAGTAAACGACACTAAAACAGAAATAATTAAGCTTGGAAATTACTTTAACATCCCACAATTACTAAACTTAGACATATTCTCATATATTAAAGATTCAGTTAAATTTCTCGGTCTATACATAGACAATAATCTCGACTGGAAACAACATATTGACTACATTTTGCCTAAGTTAAATAAAGCTAAATTCGTTCTTACTTATTTAAAAAAATATACTAGTACCGACATTCTGCTTAATGTCTATCATGCATATTTCCAATCTATTATCCAGTATGGAATAATCTTTTGGGGCAATTCGGTATGGGCAGAAAAAGTTTTTTTAATCCAAAAAAAGTGTATTCGTATCATAGCGGGTGTGGCACCTAGAGAACATTGTAAAAATTTATTTATTCAGTATAACATACTAACACTAGTAGATCTTTATATTCTAAATTGTGCAAATTTTGTACAAAACTATCCATCTTTGTTTAATGAAAATCATAATAAACATGAATATACCACAAGAAATAAGAATAATTTAAAAACTACTAATTGTACATTAGCAGTGGCTCATAAAGGTGTCCGCAACGCTATGATACGAATACACAATAAGATACCTACTGAAATAACTCTAACAAATTCTAAACAAAAGTTTAGGAAGAATTTAAAAAAATATTTATTAAGTAAGGCTCACTACAGATTGAACGAGTTTTTATAATTAATTGTTTTTGTGTTGACGCTATTTATGTACATTAATTGTACCAACAAAATAAAGATCTCTATCTATCTATCTATAATATCGTCTCTGTCTTACACACAGAATGTTCTATGGACTGTTTTGATTTGATACAATCTGTATGTATAACAAGGTCCATAATGTCGCGTTACACTTTAACAAAAGAAGAGTTACTAACCTGTTTATTATGGAAGTCAATGTTGGTTCGCACTGTGCGATGATGGATGGGCTGCAAAGGACGTGCATTATTCCCCAACGGCGCTTTGGGGGCATCCTCCGAACCCTGCATTAGCTTTCGTAAAGCATACAGCTGCAACGAAAATAAACACCTATATAGACCCGGTAAGCTTTTATTATAATTAACAAAAATAGAACCAGTGCTGCAATTCTGTTAAAGGACCCCGCACGAACCTTATGGGATTTGGTTCTCGATTAAATTGATCGAAAATGGTTTTATTTTATAGTTTAAAGGTCACTAAGAAAAATGTCCACGGGCGCATAGCCCAAAAACCAATAGATTTTCAGCTACAGATATGTTTAGCGAGATTTTATATATAGTAATATCTATCGAATTGTTTATAAAGGCCGCTGCACACGACGCTAGAAACGCTGCTAGATTCCTTGCTAGATTTGCCTACTAGTTTTCTAGCGCTGGTTTTCTTGATTGCTGTTAAGTGCTCGCTTCACACGAGACTATTTGTGGATAGATCTGGTACGCGCGCAGTGACAGTTCGAATATAAACACAGAGCAAAACGTGTCTGTTGTTTGACTCTGAACAGAATGCGACACCATGTTGGTTTGTGGGTGTTTGTTCAAGTGCCCACGTGACAAGAGACTCCTTCCTGATTGGTTCTTGCTCATAGCAGCAAATCTCGCAGGGAAAATAGCCCTTGTTCTAATTTTGAAACCTATCTTGTGAGCTAGCAGGCCAGCCCGCAGTGACGTAATTTCTAGCTTCGTACCCAGCCTACCGGCTAGCAGAATTTCTAGCAGCGTTTCTAGCCTCGTGTGCAGCGTCCTTAACTTAATTTTAAACCACTAATATATATAAATACTTATAGTTACCATTTGATTGCTAATATAAATAGGCCTGTTCATTATTATCCAGACAGTCGTCTCCCAGCAGCCTGGATGCGTAGTGGAGCCTTCGTAAGTCATGAAGTGATCTGTTTCTGGAAGAAGATTGCGCAATGATAGATGGTGGATCTCTATCGATTGACCTGCAACAACCAGAAAACAAACGTAAATAAAAAATTATAACTACTAAACGATATTCAGTATTCTTCAAATGGATTTTCCTCATTTTTGAGAAAGTATACGTCCTTTTCGATCTGATCGGTAGTAGATTCAAAACGTTAGCCATAAATATTTACAATTTCATGTCATACATTTCTTAGAACTAAGCCAAATTCCGTTAAAGTGTAGGTATAAGAACAAATATGTTCATCAAAGTGAATAGTATTTTATGGAAAGGTGTAAAAATATATCATCGGAAAAACGGTAAAGTCGACGTAAAGCTATTTTATAAATCAACAGATGAAACAGTTTTACTGGAGGTACGCGAAGACTGCGAGAAGTATCCACCTACAACATAATACAGAGTGTCCCGTGAGGAATTTGCCGAAATTCAGGAATGTATTCCTCAGGTTAGATTCGAAAAGGTGAGCAAGCTATAACTTGTTGAAGAAAACAACCAACTGTTCAAAACTGTAAGGAGTTAGACTTTGAAAACAATTTCTTGGCCACCACGATCTTCAGACTTAACTCCACTGGATTATAACCTTTAAGAATGCTGCAGAGAAAATTCGGTTTCATCCTCAAATACCAAGCGGGGTGGTGTAGTGGTGAGAGAACTAGACTCGCAGTCGGGAGGTACCGGGTTTGAATCCCGGCGGGAGCAGATATGGCTGGGACTTTCTCCTGCTGCCTCTCGCCGAGAAACGGTAATTCCTGTACCGGCGATCTTGTTGAGGTTTTCCATGGTTTCCCTCAATAATTCCAGATAAATATCGAGATGGTCCCTTATTCAAGGCCATGGCCGATTACCTGTCAAACGCCTATGGCTCAAAATTTGCCTACCTTACCATAATTTCCTAAAAATTCCTTCATTCGCCCATTGCTATTAATTAACGGAAGTTTAAAACTGTGGAAAATAACAGGAAATGTGAGAGATAGAAAATAGTAATGGTGTGAATGGTTTCTGTTATGACATAAAGTCGAGAAACGGACGTTATGCGCATTATTATTATTACCGCAGAATGCGACAAACTCCATATTTAATCGTGTTAATAAAATGTGATTAATACTTTGAATGTGTAAGACCACGTCTTAAAAAGCCACGCCGACACTGGTGTACCCTGGTGGTAATGTAAAGAAACAGAGGCAAGATGGCTGCGGAGCGTATGAACTAGGGAGTTCATGTTAAAAAACTTAAATTAATAAATGTATTGAATTAAATAATATTCATGCTACAAACTTACATTAATAAATATGTTGAATTAAATAATATTCATGTTACAAACTTACGTTAATAAATATGTTGAATAAAATAATAGATAATAATTGTTGCAAATTTAATTTTTGATCAATAAAAAGTATTATGTCTGATTTTTTTCCTTCAACAAGATAACTAGCTAACCTATCCGAATCGAACATATATGATGATATAACTTTTTTTAGGAATACACTCCTGAAATTTCAGCTGATTTTTTCTGACACCCTGTATATTATCTACATATAGGACGTACATGGAGCGGTAGAGTGCAGGAAACATTACATAGAAGCCTTGCAGTCTCGTGCAATGTTGCCTTGTATACACTCGACACATAAAAAAATGAGCACCATTCCTCGAAGGTGTTACAGAATTCATTAACATCTTTGAATATATAAAGACTAAAAGGCCACTGCACACGAGGCTGGTTTTTCCGCTAGAATCGTTGCTGGGGCTTGTGCTTGATGTCGTACTAGCACTGCGGGCAGGGGCGGATTTGATTCTTGGCAAATTTTATCGTGTGTCGGCACAAAATAGGAGAGCAAAAAAAAGATCCTTTTATTTCCACAACAAAAGTCTTTTTTCGTTTGTTGTAGCTGGTTGCCATTGGATATTAAAAAGTAGTAGAAAAAAAAATCTCACTAAGTTTTGCCGTCCTCTAAATCCGCCCCTGACTGCGGGTTCCGCTGCTAGGTCACAGGCTGGATTTCAGAATTAAAAGCCAACATACTTACAAACCGTCACAAAAGTCAGCGGCGCCATAATACGCTTGCAATCTAGTGCATTGAATACGACGGTAAAACCAGCTCTTCGTGCAGCGGCTTTAAGAAACGAATATGAATAAATAAACCTTTTTTTAAACAAGCTTTTATTAGTTGTTAATAAAAAAAACTAAGGAGTTAATAGTATATTGTGCGACTAGTGAGAGAAGGAGAAGATTCCATGAGCGTGAAATTTGCCGCACGAGCGCAGCGAGTGCGGTAAAACGCACGCGAATGGAATATTCTCCTTCGATCAATAGTCGCACATAATACTTTATTCAACTAGCAGGAGTAATATGTAATCGGGGCCCTGATAAAAGAGGGAAAAATAATAAATCACTTCATTGATTGACGTACCACCGTCAGTGTATACACAAGTTTGCCATGACTTCGCTGAATTGCGATGCTGTTTTCATATAAGTAGGTATACAATACCGCCTACCACGTTCCTATTGGTCCAGAAGCTGCTTGCAGTTTTTTTTCATTATTTAGCGCTTGGGCTTGCTACTGAGTTTCTATTGGTCCAGAAAATTCATTATTACACTAGTGAAGTAATATATTATTTCTCCCACGTTTAGCAGGGCCCCGAAATTACACATTACTCACGCGTGTTGAATAAAATAATTTTATTAACAACTAATAAAAACTTGTTTACTTTTTTTTTTCGTTTATTTAAGTAGCCAAGGCAATATACTCCTTGTATAAACTAAAAAAAATAGTGTCCCCTGAGACACTAAGATTAATCTATTTTGCTTTTTTCCATTCTAACATCTCTTATGGAATATTGCTTTGGGGCTGCGCCTCAGATGTAGATAAAATTCTCTTACTACAAAAAAAGGCGATAAGGTGTATTATGACTGTTTTTAACTTGTATATCTTCAACGTGTTGTGTTACTTTAAAGCAAATATTGATAATTTATCAACCGGTGCCGATCATCATAACTATGATACCAGAAGCAAAAATGAAGTTCTTGTGATGTATCACCGCTTAGAAATTTGTCAGCAAAGCCCAGACTTTATGGGACATAAACTTTTTAACCTTTTACCGGAGAAAATAAAAGGACTTTCTTTTAAATATTTCAAAAAATTCACAAAGCAATTTTTGATCTTAGAACCATTTTACAGTTTCGACGAATATTATATGTGCAATATGACACAAAGTTTTAAAAAAATATATCCAAATTTACTGTAATTCTGTATCTTTTCTATTTCTGTATCACTTTTTTATTGACAATGTCTGTACAATTTTAATTGTGTTTTTGACTAATAAAGTTTGAATTTGAATTGTTTTTATTTTTTTAGTGTGCTTTATTAAAAGGGCGATTTGCAATCGGGCGAAAGCCGGACCGTTCAGTTAGATATTATAATAGTGTATTGTCATCGTAACTACACACGTATGCAAAATTTCAGCTCAATCGGAAACCGGGAAGTGAGTCAAAAACCAGCAAGATTTGATTTCAGACATACAAACACCAAACTAAATAAAAGTCTGTAAAAAAGTGATTAAAATGGCCAATTGAATTGTCATAAACAAAAATACAAATACTTTTTCAATAAATAAAATTATCGACCAATTTTTCAGACAATATATTAACAAAATATAATTAATACATTAACGTTTCGATCCCGATTTGGATCTTCTTCAGAATGGATCTAAAAATATAAAAAAATAATTACTACTTATTTAGTTTCTATTTATTCACGAATTTCGTTAAAAATAAATAGAAACTAAATAAGTATTAATTATTTTTTTTATATTTTTAGATCCATTCTGAAGAAGATCCAAATCGGGATCGAAACGTTAATGTATTAATTATATTTTGTTAATATATTGTCTGAAAAATTGGTCGATAATTTTATTTAATTCTAATCAGACGTTAATCAAAGATTTGAAAAATACAAATATCTTGTTGTTGATGGCGCGAAATTTTTTCGCGTGTAGATGGGTACAGTGGCCAACCGAAACCTCCTACATACATAATTCATACGCTTCACATTTTGATATATATGTGCGATGTTGGAAAGCGACGGGCCAATATTACGGAAACGATACATCGATGGTCACGGGTTCGATTCGGAACATGTGACGCATACATACAACTCCGCTACATCAAACTGATCAAGCTCAATTCGTATATGAACTCTGTTCGCAACAGATTTAACCCAATAATCACATGACACTGTGAAAAGCATTTATAAATATTGAAAGGAAAAAAGTTGTGATACCGATTTGAGTGTGTTAATTCGTTCACATTGTAGTGAAACATACATCGTTTTAACGAGAGAAAGTGCAGAATATATATTTCATAATGGAACATTAATAAATTTCAATATTTCATAAAAACTCGACGATACTTCCGGAAAATCATGTTAATAAAGAAAATTTACAAATTAGATTTTTTTGATAAAACTGACTCACAGAAGATTACGAAGGATATTAATGTTATAGATCTGTGAAGAGTGCAAAAACGGCTTTAAAGTATTAATTATTTCACGACTAGATTTCTATACTGAGCATATAGGAATAAAATCGCAATCGAACCATTAAGATGCAAACATATACTTCTGTCTTTTTTTAAGCTGTAAGCACTTGCGTATCCAGGAGGGCAAACAAGCACGGGCGAAAATCTGGGTACGCCCATGTTAATGTCAGAAAAAGACAATGTTTTTGAAACAGCGATACTTCATTCAGATTGAATGCAAGTACATCAACCAATCCTATCATCGGAGAAATGAGGGAATTACATCGAAGAAAGAGACGCAGTGATGTTTTCGATGCGCTTTGTTGCGTTCACTCACCACACATTGAGTAGATAGACAATGTTTCATATAGTAAATTATTAAATATATATATGCCTAATATAGATCGTAAAAATTGCATCGTTGAAAATTGAATTGTTTGGTGTGCAATTCTAAAAATATAGTTTGAAATTATTTTAGTTTTCTGACGCTATGCACATATATCATGAAAATGAGTATATAAAATTTTTCTTTTTCTTGTTTTCAAAAGAAAAGTCGCGAGACATGTAAAAGTACCTACATTGTGTTAGCAGAGTTGCAGATTTTCACAAAACTAACATTTGAAATATATTATATACACATACATATATACATCCATGGACAAAGCGTGCCTTGCTAGATATGTTGTTCTGTCTAGTGGCTAAAGATCATTGCATTACAACTATAAAATAAATATAGTTTAAAAAAAAACTAAAAAACACGCTTTATATCGAACTAAAAAGTAAACAATATTTTTTTTAAAATAAGCTTAAAACAATAATGAATAAAAAATACTAGTATACATTATTGTGAAAAAAGTGTGGGGCGCTTTGTTCCACATTTTCGTACATCGAGCGCCCCACGCTTTTTTCACAATAATACTATTTTTTATTCATAATTGTTTTAAGCTTATTTTAAAAAAAATATTTTTTACTTTTTAGTTCGATATAAAGCGTGTTTTTTAGTTTTTTTTAAACTATATTTATTTTCCACTTTTTAGTTCGATTTATTGTCAAAAATTTTCCGAAAAAAAACAACTTTTTTATTTCGTCGTGGACGGGATTAGAACCCACGACCGGTGAATCCGAGAGTTGTCAGCGAAGACTAGCGCCTTAGACCGCTCGGTCAACGATTGCTCTTGCAGTAGTGGCATAACATACTAACAGTAATAAACCACTTGCTGTAGTCCAAACGAGGTTACAAACAAACAAACATGCATACATACATACAAACTTACAAGTGAAACTAATATAAAGCGTGTAATAAAATAAAAAATATTATATAATGTGCGCTTTTTTACTGTCAGATTTATTAGTTTGTTTCGCTTGGAGAAATAATTTTGGGTTAAAAAATTGCATTCCGTTTGTGTCAGAAGCCGTTGACGGACGGACGGATAGACATTAATAGGACCCCCGTTGGACACTGAATCCTGAAAACGCGGTCATGCATTCGCCTGTTGTCTATGGATACGCCGCTCTGAAGTTCGGCTGTAAGACGTGCAGGGCAGGCCAGTCGTTATACAGTTACAGTCTGCTGTGACTGCTTGCTTGCAGGCAGCAGGACAAATGCTTTGAGGTCCTGCAGTCGGCCAGTCGACCAGGACTCCACTCACACCTAACGCTACTTCTCTCTTTGTTTGCGTATGTTTTATGTGTGTGTTGTAAGTCGGCTGTGTGTATATGAATTAGTGATGTGCCGGATCGTTAAAAATGTATATCCGCGGATACGAATCTGAATACGGATATTTGGTTTCAAGATCCGCGGATACGGATACGGATCTTAACTTTC
Source organism: Xanthostigma xanthostigma (assembly GCA_963575645.1). NCBI lineage: Eukaryota > Metazoa > Arthropoda > Insecta > Raphidioptera > Raphidiidae > Xanthostigma > Xanthostigma xanthostigma. The sequence continues at coordinate 48,601,957 of OY754469.1, read as the reverse complement.
TTAGAGTACGCGGCGGTAAATATTGCATCGACTTTTGGAAAGAGACTATCTGTTATGGGAAAAAGTTATTGACCTCTTTAAGAGTTAACTCTCATAGCAGATTGTCTCTTTCCAAAGATCGATGTGCAATATCTCATTATAAAGATAGTTTTTTAGTACCTTTGAGTTATATACTATTGGTATGGTACTCACTACGATAAATGTTTGCAATATAAAGGTGCCAAATACTATTTTAAAAAATAAAAAAAATGTGAATGGAATTATACAGTTTTTCATTATTACCTAATCACCTATATATCTATAATTTCATCTATGAATTGAAAATTAAAAGGTAAAAGATGCGTAACAGATCCGCCAAAAACTAGCGGATACGGATACGGATCCTTTCTTCTCCCTCGGATATCCGCGGATACGGATACAGATATCCGGCACATCACTAATGAATACAGTCTGTACTATATAAAGAATACAGTAATACTGAACCGAGTATCTTCTAGCTTTTATTTCCTACCAAACACATACACTCTTAGATAATACAAATGTGTATTATTTTGTGACGTATACAAGGTGTCACTTTCACCAGAAAATTTAGGATTGATACTGACTTTAGATTGTAATCTTTAGATTTTCTACACGTGGGAAGTGTCCTCTCAAGCCGTTTATTGTATTGATTTATACAAAAAAAATCTCTTTTCTACCTTTTTGACTAAAATATCTAGAAAAATGTCGTTTTGAAGAAGGTGTAAAATGTATGCAATTGAAATTCAAAAATAAAGTTTTACTCGAATATAGCCGAATAAAAAGTACCACTAATACTAAATAATAATCATAGAGATAGAAGTAACTAGAGTTCACTGTCCTGAGAGAAAGAACGCTGCAGAAAATCCAGAAAACCAGATATTTGTTTACTCAAATCAGTATTGTTTTGTATCATTAGTTACCATAGAGATAGGGAACTTTTCTCTCTCTGAATTGCAGATACTTTCACGGCTCACTCGCGTACTCTAGTCTAATATCTCTATGATAATAGTCTACCAAATGTTATCAGCCGTTTTTGAATGATGCTGGTAAAAACAGACAGAAAAAAATCTAAAAACACGTTTTTCTGTGTACGTAATATAAAATACTAGAGTGACCTGTGCGAATTATTCACACTAAATAATTAGTATAATAATTATCACTGTACAAAATTATTTTTTAAATATGATTGCAGGTATTCAATTCGTTTCTGATTTTGCACACTGCTTATAACGTTCTTCTTTTTGTTGTATAGCAATATGAAGGTCAGATGACAGATCGAAGTGTTGACGTTGTTTCAAAATTAAAGCCGTCAGATGGCAAACGTTGTTCAGCGTTGCTGTATTTTAATTAATTTACAAAAACAAAAGCAATAATAAATTTTTTAGTTGCCGATGTCAGTAGAACAAGCAATTATCTGTAAAATGATATATAATTTATGTGGAGAAATTGTGTGGTTTTTTCTAAAAAGGGAGGCAAACATCTTTAACTTTAGCGTATTAATATATCTGGTTTGAAGACGACATTGGAGAAATAAATTTTGTTACAATTTCGTAAATCCGGTTTTGTTTCCTCTCTATAAACAGTGCTGTTTAGTGTCGAAAAAAAAATTCGAATACTACTAAATAAAATTAATTACATTACAACCGAACAATAAAATAACGTCAAGGCAAACACGCTGTATATTTATTTTTTGCCGGCTGCTTGCCTACACATCAGACAAGCTGCTTGAGAACAAATTTTTATTATTCATTTTCTCCCGCTTTTCCGACATAAAGAACAATTTGTTAGCAAAGGCTTGGGCCTAAGGCAGACGATATTTTTCACTCTCTTTCTGTGAAAAGAATGAATAAAAAAGGTTATATATATTATGTATATAGTTTTGTTTCTTTATATGTGTCACAGAGAAATCACTCAAAACTCACATGATTTATATACTGCCCGGTAATATTACTCGGAGACTAAGATTAATCGACGATAAAGTAGTTATCTGTTCGCTCTGCACTGCAGATATAATACACAAACACAGGCTTTCTTTCTGTTGCCAGAAAGCACTTAAGAGTTGCCATCTATAAATACAGACAGTGTGTGTGATTCGGAATTATTATTATTAAAGGACACGTCGTTTATCATCAGAACTAAACGTCTCTCCGATTTATAAAACTGTACAGGAACAATAATGATCTTTCCTATTGAATTTGTGAAAAGGTTAACAAATCGGCAAAACCATTTGCTGTGATTGAAGCTTAAGGGAGTCACCCCATGTGAAAAAATCGATTTTTTTGCATAAACTGATTCCTAAACATCTATCCGGGCTCCTAGGCAATACAATAAGGTCTTTTCAAGCTGATGAAGGGATGTAACTTCCAGATGATCGGCTCCAGGCATCCTGTCACTTCAATGTCTTATGTGATATTTGTAACATGATTACTTTGATTAGATTCTGCAGCATCGCCTTACCTGACTCGTTAGCTTTATTGAAATGGTCTTAATGAATAGGTTATGGATAATTGATGATCCAGGTTTTTTGATGGGTCAGGAAAGAGAAATGCGACGTGACGTAGTTATTTTAAATTTTATCTTGTTAAATGCAATAAATAACAATAAACAACGAAAGAAAATAATATTGTTGTTGGGAAATTTCGCACAAATTTTCAAATAAATTTTTCGTTCAATGAAAAGTTTTTTTCTTGGTGCGTGCACGGGCCCCTAGTCGATGCGGGGCCCCTAGGCAGTTGCCTACTCTGCCTAATGATTAATCCGGCACTGCCTCCTATGAATTCTAAACAACGAATTGTTGTCTATTCAAAATGCAGGGTTGTTAGCTCTTTTTTTGTTCATTTGAATGCACTGTTGGTATTATCATTATAATTGTTATCAGAAATGTGGTGTCTAAGATCACGTAGCCCGGTCACAACAAGGAAAATGGTAAGTAATTAATATTACTTGGTTTTGTTCATTTGATACTGATTCATATATCTATTAATTAACTATATGAATCATTGCCTATCTACTCAATGTGCGGTGAGAGAACGCAACAAAGCGTATTGTAAATATATCTGCGTCTCTTTCTTCGATGTAGTTCCCTGATTTCTAAGATGACACGATTGGTTGATGTACTTGCTATCAATCTGAATAAAGTATCTCTGTTTCAAAAACATTGTCTTTTCTATGACGTTAACATGGGCGTACCCAGCTTTTGGCCCAGGAGGGGGCAAATTAGAAAATTCTTAACCCGGGTCCCCCGTGCTTGTTTTGCCCTCCTTGATACGCCAGTTCTTACGGCGTAAAAAAAGACAGAAGTATATGTTTGCACCCTAATAGTTCGATTGCGATTTTATTCGTATGCTCAGTATAGAATAAAAGTATATGGATTATACTGAATAAGCGGAATGTAGAGTGGTGGAGGGGACAAAACGCCAAGGCCATATTATTGTACTTTTGACAGGAAAGTGGCACGCTGCATGAACATACAGTCTTATACTAATCGAATGCTTGACGTTTGGTACGTAACTATTTTTTAATATTAATGTATATTTTTGCTTTTACAATATAGTATTGTCGTCGGAATTTCAATCGCATTTAGATACCCTTGAAAAGTAGCTAAAGAAAGTTACTAAATCAAGCAGCTAAAAAGTGTTTGTGTTTATTTACTAATAAACTGTACTAACCTAACCTGTCTATATTGTTTATTTGGCGTTTAGTTTCTGCGAAATAGAAGTGACAGAGGCCACTAGTTCAAGTAAACACAGGAATTGTTACGATTTAGCGCTTTACTAAATGCAATCCATGCAGTACTAATTGTAGTTATACTTGATTTAATAAATTGAATTACTTTATAGGTGTGTTAAAGTGGCCTAATCTTAACTCGGGCGACTCCCTGTATTATGCGCGTATTTGGTTCACATATTATTGAGTTCTATCGCTGCTCATTTATTTAAAATGATCGCGACCACAGTTGTGTAAGGTTATACAATCACTTGCCCGAAAATGTAAAAAAATGACAAATCCTAACACTTTTAATGATAAAGTAAAATCGATACTGATCGCTTTTAAATTGTATTCAGTCGAGGAATATTTTAACATAACTTTTAAAAAAAAATTATATTATAGATATCTGTAAATTTTGTATTTTGCTTTGACAAACTCTCATCTATGATGTTAAATGGAGTAAATAAATATTATTATTATTATTAGAATCGCTTTAACGGCTGTATGTAGAGATTAAAAAAAAATTGAAGCACAGCCAAAAAAAATTATGAAATTCGAAACTTGACCCCTTAGATCAATGTCCCTCTAATGGGGGCTGCACATGGCCCAGCTCATTGTCATAAATAATAAATACGTGAAAATAATTTTCTGTGTACACCATATAATTATTTTAAGAGTTGTGTTAACGGGTTTAAAATTTTTAAATGGTATTTAAATATTATACATTAGTGGCAAAATTTAAAGCATAAAAAAATAATCAAAATTTTTAGGTGATTTTCAACAGACTGTAACTTGGAGAAAAATGGTCGTACAGCAAATTTTAAAAAACGAAATTGTAGCTCCAAGTATCTAGTTTTTGGATCTGAACATCGAATTCTTTCAGCGTCAGCGATTTTCGAGTAATCTAAGAAAATCACCGACAAATAAAAATTTTACCGATATCTCGGCGAGAAGTGGTCATATCGAGGTCTTTAAAAAAAGAAGTTGAAACTGAATGAACCAATTATCTGGTCCATGTGATGGTTAAGTCAAAACAATTTTTTTCCGTGTCCTTAGACCACCAAAAAAATTTTTGACGTGATAACGTCTTATAAATTGATGAAACACCAGCTGCACGCACGAAAAAGTGTAACGTTCCGCCTGACCCTGTGCGTGCAAGCGAGAGCGCAGTATGCTTCGGCCTAAGTTTGACAGCTACTAAAATTTAGGTTATGTATTACGGAATACGTTATCACGTAAAACTATCGTCCGTAAACCGACTTTACAGACAAGCAAATTTTTATTTTTGTTGGTGATTTTCTTAAGATTACTCGAAAACCGTTGACGCCAAAAAAAATCGAAGTTCAGATCAAACAACTAGATACTTGGAGCTACAATTTCCTTTTTTTTAAATTTGCTGTACGATCATTTTACAGCCTGTTGAAAATCACCTAGAAATATGGAAATTTTTTCCCACTAATTTATTAATTGGTCGACAGGGTTTGCTGGCATTGCGGCTATTGCTTGTATTACTCCAAACATGCTCCCTTTGTGCAACCTTACGCAGGCTGTCGAATTGTTTAGAAGAGCTGTCGAAGAAGATAACAAAAGAAACTACGCCGAAGCACTGAGGTTCTACGAAGATGGAATTGAGTATTTTTTATACGCAATAATATGTAATTATCGCAAATCGTATTTCGAACGACACGTTTTGTTCTATGGTCGGAAATCAATTCATCTTTGTGTTGTAGATGAGGCGACGGGAGACAAAGGCAAAGATGCTATTCGTACGAAGTGTATGGAGTACTTGGAGCGAGCTTACGATCTTAAAGTATACTTGGAAAAGAAAAACTACGAGTACGTATTAGTATTACCGCCATTTTTAGATTTCATTATAGTTCAAGAGCTATCAAACATTTTTGGGGCAGCGTGAAAATTTGAGTAACACTAATTTTAACGCTGCCTCAAATACATACCCAAAAATGCTTGATACCACTTGTTAGTTTGTTGTAAAGTCATTGGTTTTCGAGATATTCGCAGTTAAAAATAGATAGACATGTACTTTTTATTTGTATTATTATTAAAAATATTCATTTTTACAATTTTGTCTTAAAAAAGCTGCGAACATCTCGAAAACCAATGACTTTACAACAAACTAACAAGAGTACATTATTGACTTAGAAAATATCAAAAAAATTCAAATTATAGTCAAAATTAAAATTTAGACAGCGGCGTAACATTTAGAAGGGGTACAAGCATTACTTACTCCTGCCGTACGCCACTGGTAGAGCGAGTAACATTTTATCTAAGCATATTTCGCTTAATCGTTTTATTTTGAATTGGAGAATCTGCGGTTGTTCTATATCCCATTCTTAATGTGTCACCCTGTATAAGTCAAGTGTCAATATTTTTGAAGTTAGAACGATCCTGTTGTCTAATTGGCCGATATTTTTTCAATCATTTTAATTGGTAGATAATTCTTATTATTATTTAACATGTAGTTCACCATCAACTGTGGATCACCTTGACAATGCTTTGAAGTTAGTTACGAAAGCCACAGAAGAAGACCGTAATCATAATTACGAAGAAGCAGTGACATATTATGAGGATGGAGTGAACATGTTTTTACACACACTTAAATGTAATTATAAAATCATATTTCAGGATGTGGTGAACAAGAGACAGACTGAATAAGAAATAAAAATTTGTGTTGTAGATCAAATACTCGGGGATAAAGCTAGAAATGCAATTCGTGCGAAGTGTATTCTGTATTTGGAAAGAGCTCAAAAAATCAAAGTACACTTAAACCAACACAAATATGAACCAATAACAATAAACGAAGATACTAAATACAAGCAGACATCTGTTTTAGATTGCATTAGATGTGTAATTTTATAACAAACGCGTTCAGGTGTAAAGCATCTGCAATTTTAATAAAACATTATAATTTAGTAATCGAATTATTGTTGAATAATACCCTAAGTTGATCTAAAACTAGTTAATTTTTCTGACGCAATAGCCAAGAAAGATCACTTCTCTTCACAAAATCCACGCGCTGCTGCGATGTTTTTATAATACGCGCCACGGATCTAAAAGCTTCGAAAGTTAGTCACAAACAGCGTCGCAAAGGAACATTTTAGAACCGTTGAAACTCCCACCGCCTCCCAGCTACCTGCATGGAACGTGCGCTCATCGGTGATCGCTCGTTGCCTTTGTCACTTGTCGCTTTCCTGCTTTAAAGTACAGTCGAGTACGCTATTATCAAATTGTTATTACTATTTTAGTTTTGTCGAGTTGCGAGTTTGTAGTTTTTCAACAGACTGCCCGCATTTGCATGTAACTTCCGAGCTTTTTAGATTCGTGGTGCGTATTATAGTCGATTAAAATATTTATTTTTACGTTATTGGATTTGGTCTATTTTCTTTCTCGTTCGATATTATGTTCAATTCAAACTACGAACTTCAAGCGGATAACCTAGTGTGTATAATATTATTTATTTGAGTATTTGGAACAGCGCAAAGAATGTTCTTATGTCTCGCTTATATGTATTGCATTCTTAAAAATATTTATATCCATTTGAAGAAATAAGATGACGGTTTTGCATGTTAGTTTTGTTGAAGCGCGGTATGCCAGTCAAGACATCATTCTACGACTGAGATATCATGTTATTTAAGAAAGATAGCTATAGTACGCGCCACGAATCTAAAAGGCTCGGAAGTTAGATGCGAATGCAGGCTTGCGCTTGTACAGTCTGTTGAAAAACTACAAACTCGCACATCAACAAAACGAAAATAACAATAACAACTTGACAATAGCGTACTCGACTGTACTTTAAAGCAGGAAAGCGACAAGTGACAAAGGCAACGAGCGATCACGGCCAATCACTGACGAGCGCACGTTCCGTGCAGGTAGCTGGTGGGAGTATCAACGGCTCTAAAATGTGCCTTTGCGACGCTGTTTGTGACTAGCTTCCGAACCTCTTAGATCCGTGGCGCGTACTATAACTGTTATACAAATGTATTAGATTCAGGAGCTTGCAATGGATTTTTGGTATATGGATTTGAAGAGACGTAAAAAAGAGTAGTCAGAGACCACTGGTTCTGTTATACAGGAAACGCTCACTCTATTATCCCGGCACGGCAAGGGATACCTTTCTCAAAGGGACTATTTACATATGAGAACAGTTTTGGCATTTTCAGATATTAAAACCAAAAATATTTTTTATCGATAATTTTTTTTTAATTTGCCCTGCCAACAGTTGGGTAGAGGCCCCGTTCTGTCAATATTGTTCAAACTTTATTTGCCAAGACATTTGTAGAAACAATGTCAATAAAAAGAAAAATGTTACAGAACTTACAATAAATTTAAAACTTAGTGTCATATTGCACATATAATATTCGTCAAAGCTGTAAAATGGGGTTCTAAAATAAAAAATTGCTTAGTGATTTTTTTTAAATATTTAAAGGAAAGTCCTTTGATTTTCTCCGGTATAAAGGTGAAAAGTTTCTATCGCTAAGAAGTTTTTTCAAGGGTAGCATCTGAAAATGCCAGAACTCTCGATTTATAGCAATACGTATTTATAATAATTATATGAACACATTTCATATTTTTTATAAAATAAAATAAGACACCGTGGTATTATGGTATGATGAAATTAACGGGATACACGGCTAAATATAAAAACAATTTTTATTCACTAGAGCTTCATTTAAAAGTCAACGTTTCGGCAGAAAATATTTCCTTCTTCAGGACTTTAAACTTTTACTAAACATTTTTAAGGTCCTGAAGAAGTCAAAATTTTCTGCCGAAACGTTGACTATTAAATGAAGTTCTAGTGAATAAAAATTGTTTTTATATTTAGCCTTGTATCCCGTTAATTTCATCATACCATATTTTTTATTTGGTTTTTAAAATTTTATGAATTAACAAAAATAAATTTGAGTCCATTGAGAACACGGTTTGGTACAGATTAGAAAACAATCGATTTAATCATATCAAACTATGAATATACTACTAAGTGTTTTTAAAATTGAATAAGAATGATATTGTTTTGTGTTAATAATATTGTAAACTATTCTATAGATTAGATTAATAGAATAGACCGATATAACGTTTGTAAAAAAGGTATATTGTTGTGTAGGTTTGTTGTTGCTTTCAAAATAAACAGTTGCAAAAAACAAAACAATAAAATAAAAACATTTTATCAACATCCATTAAACCACGCTCATCCTTTAACTGTATAATATATTCGCTATAGATACCTAGTAGTTTTTTTTTTAATGGAAACATATAAATGGATTTTATATAAAATCACAACTTTTATAAAAACGTATTGTCAATATTGAAAACTTCTGGTATATAGGTATTTTTTCTACGTCCGAATTCTAATAACTATATTTTTATAAAAAATAAAACATTAATGGGAAAAGCACTTTTTTCTCAAATAATGACACGTTTTTAGGCGCGAATAGCGTAAGCTAAAGCGCCTATATGTACTCGCTTTGTCTGTGAATCTGTGAATCTGTGAATCTGTGAATCTGTGAGTCACGCTTTTTGTATCCAGCGTACAGCCCAAACGACTTAACCGATTTTAAAAAACTTTTTTTTGTTCGATTTGTCTCCGGGTAACTTAGATCCTAACGTCGCCCGATTTTTGAATTTTTGCTCCAGAGGGGAGCAATTTAGAAAAAACGAAGTTTTTCGCTTATAACTCGCTCAATTTAAATCAGATCGGTTCGAAACCTGTCTTAAACGAAAGAGGAGAAAATTTTACATAAATTTCGTACAACAGAATTCGCCCAATCAGTTTTTTTATACACATTTATATAGAAATAAATTCAATCTGATATAACCGATAGCAAACATCTTTCGGTTATCTCTCTCTGTTGCACGGTATAACATGGTAATATAATTATTGCGTATGTTCAGTCTTAAAATAAAATTGGTTGATAATTTTATTTATGACAATAATGAAATTAAAAGATAGCATTTGTTCAAAAACGGATGCCGTTTCGAATATTTCTGAAATCCAACGCCTTCTAAGTTAACAATTTGAATAACTAATTATTAGAACTTAATACTTTGACAGAAGCAAACGTCACTTTTGACATTTCTTATCATTCCGACACCAAGGATGAGCGGATTGAAACCAAATTTTGGGAGGATGTTTGATATGCAAATATGAAGTGGCCTATTGTTTTTGGGGAACATCGGCGCATGCGTAAAAGAATATATCTCTTATAATGTTGTTTTATATAATAATAATATAGTTTTTAAGACGGTTTTTACTCTATCTATTTTTACTAGAAATTTTTGTTATTTTTTTGGGGAAAATCGGTGACGTCACTCTAAATCCAATATGGCGGACTTCTAAAGATGGCGGACTAATTTTATTATGCTTTCCAACAATATGGGTATCAAATGAAAGGGCTTGCTGAGAATAACTCGAAAAGTGAAGTGACGTCACTCTAAATCCAATATGGCGGACTTCTAAAGATGGCGGACTAATTTTATTATGCTTTCCAACAATATGGGTATCAAATGAAAGGGCTTGCTGAGAATAACTCGAAAAATAAAGTTACGTCACTCTAAATTCAATATGGCGGACTTCTAAAGATGGCGGACTAATGTTATTATGCTTTCCTACAATATGGGTATCAAATGAAAGGGCTTGCTGAGATTAACTCGAAAAATAAAGTGACGTCAGTCTAAAACCAATATGGCGGACTTTTAAAGATAGCGGACTAAGTTTTTTATGCTTTCCTACAATATGGGTATCAAATGAAAGGGCTTGCTGAAAATAACTTGAAAAATAAAGTGACGTCACTCTAAATCAAATATGGCGGACTTCTAAAGATGGCGGACTAATTTTATTATGCTTTCCTACAATATGGGTATCAAATGAAAGGGCTTGCTGAGAATAACTCGAAAAATAAAGTTACGTCACTCTAAATCCAATATGGCGGACTTCTAAAGATGGCGGACTAATTTTATTATGCTTTCCAACAATATGGGTATCAAATGAAAGGGCTTGCTGAGAATAACTCGAAAAATGAAGTGACGTCACTCTAAATCCAATATGGCGGACTTCTAAAGATGGCGGACTAATTTTATTATGCTTTCCTACAATATGGGTATCAAATGAAAGGGCTTGCTGAGAATAACTCGAAAAATAAAGTAACGTCACTTTAAATCCAATATGGCGGACTTCTAAAGATGGCGGACTTATTTTATTATGCTTTCCTACAATATGGGTATCAAATGAAAGGGCTTGCTGAGAATAACTCGAAAAATAAAGTGACGTCACTCTAAATCCAATAAGGCGGACTTCTAAAGATGGCGGACTAATTTTATTATGCTTTCCAACAATATGGGTATCAAATGAAAGGGCTTGCTGAGAATAACTCGAAAAATAAAGTTTCGTCACTATAAATCCATTATTGCGGACTTCTAAAGATGGCGGACTAATTTTATTATGCTTTTCTACAATATGGGTATCAAATGAAAGGACTTGCTGAGAATAACTCGAAAAATGAAGTGACGTCACTCTAAATCCAACATGGCGGACTTCTAAAGATGGCGGACTAATTTTATTATGCTTTCCTACAATATGGGTATCAAATGAAAGAGCTTGCTGAGAATAACTCGAAAAATAAAGTGACGTCACTCTAAATCCAATATGGCGGACTTCTAAAGATGGCGGACTAATTTTATTATGCTTTCCAACAATATGGGTATCAAATGAAAGGGCTTGCTGAGAATAACTCGAAAAATATAGTGACGTCACTCTTAATCCAATATGGCGGACTTCTAAAGATGGCGGACTAATTTTATTATGCTTTCCTACAATATAGGTATCAAATGAAAGGACTTGCTGAGAATAACTCGAAAATAAAGTGACGTCACTCTAAATCCAATATGGCGGACTTCTAAAGATGGCGGACTAATTTTATTATGCTTTCCTACAATATGGGTATCAAATGAAAGGGCTTGCTGAGAATAACTCGAAAAATAAAGTGACGTCACTCTAAATCCAATATGGCGGACTTCTAAAGATGGCGGACTAATTTTATTATGCTTTCTTACAATATGGGTATCAAATGAAAGGGCTTGCTGGGAATAACTCGAAAAATATAGTGACGTCACTCTAATTCCAATATGGCGGACTTCTAAAGATGGCGGACTAATTTTATTATGCTTTCCTACAATATGGGTATCAAATGAAAGGGCTTGCTGAGAATAACTCGAAAATAAAGTGACGTCACTCTAAATCCAATATGGCGGACTTCTAAAGATGGCGGACTAATTTTATTATGCTTTCCTACAATATGGGTATCAAATGAAAGGGCTTGCTGAGAATAACTCGAAAAATAAAGTGACGTCACTCTAAATCCAATATGGCGGACTTCTAAAGATGGCGGACTATTTTTATTATGCTTTCTTACAATATGGGTATCAAATGAAAGGGCTTGCTGGGAATAACTCGAAAAATATAGTGACGTCACTCTAATTTCAATATGGCGGACTTCTAAAGATGGCGGACTAATTTTATTATGCTTTCCTACAATATGGGTATCAAATGAAAGGGCTTGCTGAGAATAACTCGAAAAATAAAGTAACGTCACTCTAAATCAAATATGGCGGACTTCTAAAGATGGCGGACTAATTTTATTATGCTTTTCTACAATATGGGTATCAAATGAAAGGGCTTGCTGAGAATAACTCGAAAAATAAAGTTTCGTCACTATAAATCCATTATTGCGGACTTCTAAAGATGGCGGACTAATTTTATTATGCTTTCCTACAATATGGGTATCAAATGAAAGGGCTTGCTGAGAATAACTCGAAAAATGAAGTGACGTCACTCTAAATCCAACATGGCGGACTTCTAAAGATGGCGGACTAATGTTATTATGCTTTCCTACAATATGGGTATCAAATGAAAGGGCTTGCTGAGAATAACTCGAAAAATGAAGTGACGTCACTCTAAATCCAACATGGCGGACTTCTAAAGATGGCGGACTAATTTTATTATGCTTTCCTACAATATGGGTATCAAATGAAAGAGCTTGCTGAGAATAACTCGAAAAATAAAGTGACGTCACTCTAAATCCAATATGGCGGACTTCTAAAGATGGCGGACTAATTTTATTATGCTTTCCAACAATATGGGTATCAAATGAAAGGGCTTGCTGAGAATAACTCGAAAAATATAGTGACGTCACTCTAAATCCAATATGGCGGACTTCTAAAGATGGCGGACTAATTTTATTATGCTTTCCTACAATATAGGTATCAAATGAAAGGACTTGCTGAGAATAACTCGAAAATAAAGTGACGTCACTCTAAATCCAATATGGCGGACTTCTAAAGATGGCGGACTAATTTTATTATGCTTTCCTACAATATGGGTATCAAATGAAAGGGCTTGCTGAGAATAACTCGAAAAATAAAGTGACGTCACTCTAAATCCAATATGGCGGACTTCTAAAGATGGCGGACTAATTTTATTATGCTTTCCTACAATATGGGTATCAAATGAAAGGGCTTGCTGAGAATAACTCGAAAAATAAAGTAACGTCACTTTAAATCCAATATGGCGGACTTCTAAAGATGGCGGACTTATTTTATTATGCTTTCCTACAATATGGGTATCAAATGAAAGGGCTTGCTGAGAATAACTCGAAAAATAAAGTGACGTCACTCTAAATCCAATATGGCGGACTTCTAAAGATGGCGGACTAATTTTATTATGCTTTCCTACAATATGGGTATCAAATGAAAGGGCTTGCTGAGAATAACTCGAAAAATAAAGTGACGTCACTCTAAATCCAATATGGCGGACTTCTAAAGATGGTGGACTAAGTTTTTGACGTCGTGATAACGTCTTATAAATTGATGAAACACCAGCTGCACGCACGAAAAAGTGTAACGTTCCGCCTGACCCTGTGCGCGCAAGCGAGAGCGCAGTAATGTATTATTAAATATGATATTCAAGCGGAATACGTTATCACGTAAAACTATCGTCCGTAAACCGACTTTACAGACATCCAATTTTTTTATATAATAATGGTGTACAAGAAAGTTATGAAATTTTTTTTCTAAACTCATAATTTCAGAAATATTTTGAAAAAAAATCTGTTGTTCTTTTGTTCTGAAGATGTTAGTTAGGTTTAATTTTTGCATGACACAATAACATATTACATAGAGAACCATGAAATTATTAAAATTATATTTTCCTTTCTGTGTTTCATTATTTTCAACTGTTATTTTTTTCTTAGAATAAGTAAATTAAGTTATACTATATTATTCTCCAAGTGTCGTTAAATAATTATATATACACCGATTTTCAAACAAAACACAGGGGTTTAGGACGTAAAATTTCGCGCCTTGTAATTCTTGAATTACTTGAGCATATACTCCCACTGGTTATTTTTGAAATCACAAATATTTAGCATATCATAGACACCTATTTTTAATCCAAGTAGCTACCATAATCTTTATATATCAAAATTACGTGTCACGTTGTTTGTCCGATTGTTTGTCCGCGATGAACTCCTAAACTACTGAACCGATTTTAAATTTGATTTGCACACCGTGTGCAATTCGACCCAACTTGAAAGATAGGATAGCTTACATTTCAATTTATAGTCGCAATATTATTTTATTGCAAATTATTTGTCTATTCCTTGACAGTCATAATACAACCATATAAAATGGCGTACCTGTTGACTGGATTGAGTGAATATTCAATAGATGGCGCAACGAACTTAACAACCATATAAGATCTGTTGACTGGATTGAGTGAATATTCAATAGATGGCGCAACGAACTTAACAACCATATCTGTTGACTGGATTGAGTGAATATTCAATAGATGGCGCAACGAACTTAACAACCATATATCTAGATCAAGGATGTAAAAAAACTGAATATCGTTTAAAACTGCTCGGCACGACGGCGCAGCCGGAGTGCTCGACATACACACATATACGCCTATGTATATTTTAAAATAGCTAGCAATTAATAAAATAGATAGATAGATAGATAGATAGATAGATAGATAGATGTTCCAATTAAATTGTTTTATTATTTCACTTTATACGTAGCGAAGCACGTACAGGGCCGCTAGTTTTCTATAAAAATTACATTATGCGGAAGTTTCAGTTACAAATTAAGATGGACATTATACGTAAAATTTACAAAAAAAAAGATATTAGTGATCAAAAATATCTTCGAACAATAGTTTCAATTTTGGTCGAGATTTTGATGTCGAAATTCGATGTCATCTGTAAAATGTTGTTTCGGTCAGACACTAAAAAAATAAATAACTTTATGCCATAACTATGTCAAAAGAGAATATATTGGGAAGAATGGCTGTATTTAATAATCGACTGTCGAAGGATAAAAATGTTATTCTTACTACATCACATCCTTAGCAGACTATCAATAGCTGTTAAAAGATCAAGTCTGTAATATAGAACCTATCATTCAGTGATATACGTAACAGCAGAGAGGCAAACAGCCCAACTAGCGGAAAAGCTGACACGATATTATTTTTCCGTGCCACTATAATTCACACGATCTAAATCACTCGCCGCACGACGATATATTTATCCGCCCCCGCACCCCCTCTTTCCATCGCACTGCCGTGTAATGTGTCTTTCTACATGGTCGGGTTTATACGGCCGCCATTGCCAACTATATGGGGTAACGACTACAGCTCTAATATGCTTCTGTAAACATAACCTCATATTTTTGTAATTTCCCCGAAGAAAAATTTTACTGCCAGTAAAATGTTTCTTCGCTAATGCTTTTCACAAACCAATATTAATTTTATTACAAAAGCTGCATCTAGATTATTCGAAGTAAATTGAAATACAAATTTTCGGTCGCAAAAAAATTCAAATACGACGCCTGTAATGGAAGAAATAAGGTGAGCTGTTAGCGGGGAGCTATCGGAAGAAATTCGATCGAAATGCCCTTTTCTGTTCGCAAGGCAGAAATAATACTCAGGGGCCTCCCCCTGGGTATTATTATCACGTTTATATTAACTTGGGAAATGAGTACCTACACACATTCATCTTAGTTTACCGAGATGAATGTTGTGTCCAAATTTTTTGCAGTTTTCGGCAGTTCCCTGCTTTGTTACTTATTTTAAACTCAAACCTTTATTTTTGATGAAAATATTTACATGTATGTGTCATCTAGTGTCGAATAAATATAAATGAAAAGAGATGTATACTGCAAGCAGGGGTCGGTGACAGAACGGTGAAAATTTAGGGTTATAAGTATTTTTTAATGGCAAATCATAAAAAAATTTTAAAAAAATTGTCCAAAAAATAAAAAAAAATTCTGGAGAGGAGCATTATCACCTAGGGGTATAAAAAATAGCCTACGAGTTATTCTCAGACCTACCAAGTATACACAAAAAATTTCATAAAAATCGGTCAAGCCGTTTCGGAAGAGTTCGATAACAAACACTGTGACACGAGATTTTTATATATATAGATATAAAAATTGGGATGACGTATTTTCCGTCCTGAACAGGCTTCAAGTCCAGCCGGTAGTCACGCCACACGGATAAGGACAGATAGAATTAGAAGGTGCAGACACAATCAGAACACCGCAATTAACGAGTACAGCTTGTCTCATGATCTCTGCTGCGTAATGAAAAACACTGGAGCTTGTACAGTAGAGCATACAGACGATCTGCAAGTTGCAGACCATAGAGAGTTCGATAGACAAAATGCTGTTTAGAATATTCGGAATTAAACCAGTGTATGCGATGATTAATCTCGATTTTTATCAAAGGACACCGCACAAACTTTACGGGATTTTGATTCACGGTTAAATTGATTGCATATGGTTTTATTTTATAGTTTAAAGGTCACTAAGAAACCTAATAACCTAATTACAGATATGTTTAGCGAGATTTTAGATATTGTCGCTTTCCTGCTTTAAAGTACACTCGAGTACGCTATTGTCAAGTTGTTATTATTATTTTAGTTTTGTTGAGTTGCAAGTTTGTAGTTTTTCAACAAACTGTACAAGCGCAAGCCTGCATTCGCATCTAACTTTCGAGCCTTTTAGATTCGTGGCGCGTACTATACTAGCCTTTATTATACCATTAATAGACGATCGAACTTGGTACGGACCGTACAACGAATATGGTTCGCTCCGTACCAAATCTGTTCGTCTAGACAGTAATCTGCGCGTCCGCTCGGTTCGATGGTTTGCATATCGTACTTGGTCCGCTTCGTACTAAATCCGCGCATGTGTAGTAGAGTATTAACAGACGATTGAACTTGGTACATATTATAACGACGTCATTAGTCATGATCAAAATTCAAAACGTTGTGCAACATGGTATAAATTTTTGACAGAACGCGAAGTTCTTGGACACAAGGAGACTGGCAGATTCGGTCGTCTGTTGCAACCAGCGAACTTGATCCGCCGTACCATGTCCGTGCCCGGCCCGTACCAAATTCGATCGTCTATTAATGAACAAATTCGTAGACCCTGATTCTTCGTACATGGTTTATAATACTCTCTGGTACATAGTCATTGTCGAGTACAATAGGTCGTCGTTTGTAGTTGACTGAATTACAGGATAAAGCGGAGAAAAACAACTATGACGCTGATGGCACTCGATTTTAATAAAGTGAATAAGTTATGTTGGTTGAAGTGAATGACGAGTGGTGCGCTGCTGCTGTGTTTTACGGTCCTGAGATAACAATCTATTGAATCTGAATGATGATGACTAGCTGCGTGGGCAGTTTTGTGCTGTAAATTATTTAAACGAGAAACTCTGTTCAATGGACGTTAATTGAATGTTAAAATAAATTGAATTTTTATATTATACACTTCACGGTGAAAACCAATTAATTTACATTTGCTCTGGCGTTTGTGTCGACAGCATATAGTTGACCCTTTAACCTGCTTTTAGTTAGTTCCATAATTAAAAATCTATACTTGTACTATATAAAATTTGATGTTGACATATTTATTACCGATCGAGCGGGATGGAGTGAGTGGTGAGAGCTCTAGACTCGCATTCGGAAGGTACTGGGTTCGAATCCCGGCGGGGGCAGATGTGGCTGGGACTTTTGCCTACTGCCTCTCGCCGAGAAACGGTAATTCTTGTACCGGCCATCTTGTTGGTTTTTCTCAATAATTCCAGATAAATATCGAGATGGTTCCATATTCAAAGCCATGGCCGAGTATTACCTGTCAAACTTCTATGCTCAAAATTTGCCCACCTTATCCTAATGTCCTAAAATTCCTGCATTCGACCATTACTATTATTTAAGTAGAAGTTTAAAAATGTAGATAATAAAGTGTGACAGATGGAAAATAGTAATGGTACGGATTGCGTCTGTTATGACATAAAGTCGAGCAACGGACGTTAGACGCATTATTTTTATTATTATTTACTAGCGGTCCCGTCCGGTTTCACCCGGATGTAAAAGAACGAATGGGGAAGGGAGGAACATGAGGATCTACACAGATTCATCTTAGTTTACCTAGATGAATGTTGTGTCCAAATTTCATGAGTTACCGTTCAAAAGTTTTTGTCGATAAAAAGCAGTATTTCTACTTTTTTTAACTAATAATTTTTTTTTAATTAATTAATTAAAATTAAAATAAATTTAAATGTAAGCCTTAGAAGAAAGCAATGTAGAAAATAAAAAAAAAAAAATAAAAATATATTCGCCCAACGTGGGGCTCAAACCCACGACCCTGATATTGACTGTCGCATGTTCTACCGATTGAGCCAGCCGGAGTTGTTTACTCACTACGCTAATATGAGTATATTTAGTTAGTGCATTTCACCTGAATAGAATCTTATTTTTGAGATACATTTTGCAACATTTTTCATTGCTCCGCTCCTAATGGTCGTAGCGTGATATTATATAGCCTATAGCCTTCCTCGATAAATGGGCTATCCAATAAAAATTTTTTTTCAATTTGAACCAGCAGTTCCTGAGATTAGCGCGTTCAAACAAACAAACAAACTCTTCAGCTCTATATATTAGTATAGATTACTATTTTCATTATTTTTACTTTGTATATTCATACTTGACTGATTCTTATGTAGAGAATATTTTATATAATAAGCATAACTTTTTTTGTTTACAACAAAACCAAATAGAAATGTATTCATCAGATACATTGGTGTATAAAGCTATACAGCCGCTGAGTACTTTTTCAGAAAAAATCATCAACAAGCCACTATTACCTATAAAAAAAAATACAGCGATACATTTTATTATATCGTTTTTTTTTATTGAGGACCTATGTTTTATTTTAATGTTTATTAACTTTAACGTGAAACTTTACACGCATTAATGTTCACGGGAAACTTATTTTACTCTAAACTTAGCCGGACAAAAAGTATTCTCAGTTTTATAATGGATATTTTATTAAAGAACTCCGCACCAAATACGGGGGAAAATGGCTTTCGGTGAAATTCTTTCTAGCTGGGGGGGAGGGGGGAATGAATCAGTCATTTGATGCTGAAAAAAGTTTCCAATACAACTTGGGTCTGAAAGTCCCGATATCCAAAGTTGCAAGCTTATCAAAAAACGACTGTTTTGTGGCAATTAACGAATATATAGGCACCCGTGGAGACTCAAGTTTTGTTGTCTGTAATTTGGCATCAAATCATTTTTACCTACGCATATTTGAACAATCAAGCCGTTTATTGTTCCACAACAATCCGCGTGTCATTGTTAGAATGGCGAGCCGATTGTTGTCTCACGAAATTATTTGTATTCCTAACGGGGAGCGTGTAACAATACATTCACATTTAAATTTCATTAGAAAACTCGATGGGCGTAGATCGAGCCAAATCGGGATCTTAGACTATATGATTACTAGAGTGACCTGTGCGAATTATTCGCACTAAATAAGTATAATAATTATCACTTTACAAAATTATTTTTTAAATATGATTGCAGGTATTCAATTCGTTTCTACTTTTGCACACTGCTTATAACGTTCTTCTTTTTGTTGTAGGTATTACAATATGAAGCTCAGATGACAGATCGAAGAAATATTTTACTAAAATTGTCATATAGAGGCGCAAGTAGCAAAAGCGTTGAGCTAAGCCGTCAGATGGCATCATGCAGTATTGCTGTGACGTTGTTCAGCGTTGCTCGCTGTTTCACCGTCAGATGGCAGTATGCAGTATTTACAATATGAAGGTCAGATGACAGATCGAAGGGTTGACGTTGTTTCAAAATTTAAGCTGTCAGATGGCAGACGTTGTTCAGCGTTGCTGTTAATTAATTAATTTACAAAAACAAAAGCAATAATAAATTTTTAAGTTGTCGATGTCAGTAGAGCAAGCAATTATCTGTAAAATGATATATAATTTATGTGGAGAAATTGTGTGGTTTTTTCTAAAAAGGGAGGCAAACATCTTAACCTTAATGTATTAATATATATTATGATGATAATAATAAAAATTTGAAATAAAACATGGCATTTTTTTATTCCAACCCTTCTCATCACCCGTATTTGCTAGCTGTTACAATAAAGTAATAATGTATGCACAGTGCGATGGATAATATCTCTCATGTATGACACTTCAGTGAAAGATTAGATACAACAGATGCATGAATAGAACAGGGTACAGTGTTTCAGTGGCGTGCGACGAGATGAGAAATGGCCCGCCATTATTCACACGTGAAAAACGATAGACATGAAATAAAATGATGTTTCGACGCACTTCCTTCAAATTTATTTACGCACGTATATTATCTCAAAATGGGGCTCATTGATTATAAAAAGGTATACAAATAAGTGATCCAAAATGTTCCGGTACAATATAGTAGACTTTTATTAATAGACAGCATTTATGTGGCAAAGCAAAAGCTGAGTTAACAGGAGCTCCTTCTATTTAACTACCGGTCCCGCCCGGTTTCACCCGAGTGTAAAAGAACGAATGGGGAAAGGAGAGACATGAGTACGCGCATTCATCTTAGTTTACCGAGATGAATGTTGTGTCCAAATTTCATGTTGATCGGAGTTACCGTTCAAAAGTTTTTGTCGATAAAAAGCAGTATTTATACTTTTTATAAGTATAGATAATAAATTTATTTTATATCAATAATTACTGGAATTAATAAAATATAATAAATATTTAATTTTAAACACTGTAGGAAAATTATTTTTATATAGGTAAGTACCTATAGTTATAACAGTTTTCAAATGAGCTATTAATTAGATTTATTTAATTTCAATTAGTCGTAAATAAAATTAAAATAAATTTTAATGTAAGAAAGTAATGTAGAAAATAAAAAAAAATAAAAATATATTCGTGTTCAGCGACCTTTTAAGCGGGGTGGAGGGGTCTCTAGATTGGCGCTCTGGCAAAAAAAAGTAAAAACCTCAAAAAAAAATCCCAACTCCTGACTTCGCCTATATAATCTATATCTGTTTACCTTACTTTTCCCAGAAAAAAATACTGAAATTTGGTATCAAAAATAGGCACCTTCTTAAATTTTAAACTATCGTATAATTTGGCCACTGGTATTGTTCCATGTTATAATACGCGCCACGAATCTAAAAGGCTCGGAAGTTAGATGCGAATGCGGGCTTGCGCTTGTACAGTCTGTTGAAAAACCACAAACTCGCAACTCAACAAAGCTAAAATAACAATAACAACTCGACAATAGCGTACTCGACTGTACTTTAAAGCAGGAAAGCGACAAGTGACAAAGGCAACGAGCGATCACGGCCAATCACCGACGAGCGCACGTTCCGTGCAGGTAGCTGGGAGGTGGTGGGAGCCTCAACGGCTCTAAAATATGTCTTTGCGACGCTGTTTGTGACTAACTTCCGAACCTTTTAGATCCGTGGCGCGTATTATATATTTTGATGTCTCAATTGCCGATGATACACTGTATATTGTATTCAGTGCCTGCAGTGTTTACAGACATACGGAGTAACGAGTATTGTATAGAGCGCTGTTGGCATTGTTGTATGACATGTCATGTGATAAACAATAAGGAACTATCTGTGTTATGTACCATTAGCACCACGTTTCAAGTATATCATTGCTAAATGAACATGCACAGATATACTATGGTCTAAACTTAATAAACACACTATTTCGAGATATGGTTTAAGATCAATTTAATATTGAAACACTGAATGCTACTTGAATTGTAAAAGGATTTCTACTTTATACCGAAACCGAAGTATGATAACATCGAACATTTTGTTATTACTAACAGAAAAGGCAATTTTCGAAACGGCCATTTTCTCGACAAAAATACCAAATAATTAATGCAACAAATGAAGATTGATTTGTATCATATATATTAATACGCTAAGTTTTAAGATGTTTGCCTCCCTTTTTAGAAAAATCACAATTTCTCCACATAAATTATATATCATTTTACAGATAATTGCTTGCTCTATTGACATCGACAACTAAAAAATTTATTATTGCTTTTGTTTTTGTAAATTAATTAAAATTCAGCAACGCTGAACACCGTCTGCCATCTGATGGCTTTAATTTTGAAACAACGTCAACACTTCGATCTGTCATCTGACCTTCATATTGTAATACAACAGACACAATGCTGCATAGTGCCATCTGACGGCTTTAATTTTGAAACAGCGAGCAACGCTGAACAACGTCACAGCAATGCTGCATGATGCCATCTGACGGCTTAGCTCAACGCTTTTGCTACTTGCGTCTCTATATGACAATTTTAGTAAAATATTTCTTCGACCTGTCATCTGAGCTTCATATTGTAATTCAACAAAAAGAAGAACGTCATAAGCAGTGTGCAAAATTAGAAACGAATTGAATACCTGCAATCATATTTAAAAAATAATTTTGTAAAGTGATAATTATTATACTTGTTTAGTGCGAATAATTCGCACAGGTCACTCTGTCTTTCTTATTAAACATATGCTTTATATACACCATTTTCTTTAAATTTGTTTTATACTTTTGCACATACCGCTGAACTGCGGTATGTGCTCTATTTTATCGCTTTGTGCGTCAGAGCTGAATTTCATTCATAAAAGAAGTTATATCTGGGTTAATTTCACACGAAATCCATTCAAGTTGTATAGCTTTTTGAATAGAGGAGATTCTGTTCTATAAAACAGAACCATTTTTAGATCGGTTCGAGTTCATAATTACTACTAAAATTGTAATTGAAAATCACGAACAGCAGTTGTCGGTTGGTCTGTACGTATGTTACGTACGTCACGACTCTACAGATCGCAATTTTGGTCGGATTGCCTTGGGTTATATTTTATTCACTTTGTTTACTGTCAGACCAGAACCCTACTTAAATTAACTAAAATGTGTTTAGTAGTTTAATTTTTATAAACAGTTTTATCTTATTATTTTTGACAGCTAATAGTAAAAAAAACAAAAAATTATTACTGCAAAGTGTATAAACACACGGTATTATTTTAGACGTGGGGAGGAATGGGTGAGCAGGTAATGTGCAAAACGGATGAAACAGTCAATCAAGTAAATGACGCAATTATGCGGTACTAAGTGTTTGTGTACGCGAATCTGTTTGTTTGGCTGTATATTTATGTGTAGTCAGAGTCACCTATACTGCTTTAAATAAACATGTTTCATGGATTATAATGATAAACGAAACAAAGTCATAAAAAGTTAATTTTGCAAACAATTTGAAGCTTTGAAAATTTGAAAATATATAACGAAAACGTTTCATTTAAAGGGATGTTATTTGTGGGAAGATTCGAGAGATTAAAGGAAGTGATTATCTCCAAAATCTATTTAGCAAATGAAATTGTACGCTGAATGCTATATAAGAAGGTTTTTAAGTGACGTAGTAAAAAGACGAAGTGAGCGAAATTAATTTTATTTGCAGGTTGTATATTAACAATTCAAATTAATATATTTAATTAGCTCTAAATGACTCGATTTTATAAATGTGGGTACCTACTGATTGTCAATTTATGTCATAACTTCAAATAAATAAAATTGTCGAGCAATTTTTTTGACGTGATAACGTCTTATAAATTGATGAATCACGTCAATATAAAAAGATGAAACACCGGTTGCATGCACGAAAAAGTGTAACGTTCCTAACGTTCCGCCTGACCCTGTGCGTGATTATTCAATATGATATTCGAGTGGAATACGTTATCACGTAAAACTATCGTCCGTAAACCGACTTTACAGACAACCAATTTTTTTTAGACTATATAATGACAAAAAATAATATAAAAATATAAATCAATATAACAATACACTATAGTCTGAAAAAAAAATTGGTCGACAATTTTATTTATTTGAAGAGTTCTATTCAGACGTTAATGAAAGATTATGCCACAACTGTTTGTCGATTGTTAACTCTATGAAGCACAAAGTATGACTGAATGCCTACTGAACTATCGCCGTGGATTATATATGCGCTGGATAGTTCTTTCTTTGTTGTCTGTAATTTGGCAACAAAGCCTTTTTACCTACGCACATTGTTATTGTTTGAACAATTAGCTCTAAATGACTTGATTTTATAAATGTGGGTAAAAAAATAGTGTTTGGATTCCAGTTCAATTCGTCAAAATTTTAAAGACAATAAAAGGAATAAAAAAAATTGTAATATACTTACGACGTTTCTAAAACGAACTAAAAAGTATAAAATATTTTCTTTACACACAGATTTTTAACTTTAGGATTTGAAACGAAAAACGTGGGGCGCATTATTCGTTTTATCACATAAACAGATTTTTTCATTGATATAGTTACTCTCTACACATCTTCTCATGCGCCCCACGTTTTGCGTTTCAAATCCTATACAAGTCAAAAAAATTTCCGTAAAGAAAGTATTTTATACTTTTAAGTTCTTTTTAAAAACGTGGTATATTCATTTTTTTTGTTCCTTTTATTATTTCGACATTTTCTTGTATTGTAATTTAATTCTGAGTTATGTTAAAAATTTCAAGTCTCTATCTAATCAAGAAATTGTAGTTTAAAATCAGTTACAAAATTCCACCCGGACAGACATACAAGAAAGCGAGTTTATAAAAACGTGGTGATAAATTAAAATGCTTCATAACTTTTTTATGAAAAATAGCTCTAATAATTTAGAGTGATGATGATCCTGATTAAATATTAGAAGATTAAAGGATGAAACCTGGTGGCATAGGATCAATGAACTTTGCAAATACTAAAGGTTTTTTTATTGCATTTTATTGTCTGACGTTTCGGAAATCTTTATGCCATCTTTTTTACATAACAACAATACTGAGAAAACGGACAGCATTGATTTTCTGAAGATGGCATAAAGATTGCCGAAACGTCAGACAACAAAATGCAATAAAAAAACCTTCAGTATTTTCAAAATTCATTGATCCTATGCCACCAGGCTTCATCCTTTAATATTCTAATAACTTTTTTATATTGACTACATGAATAGTAGGTATTTATAATTTCTGTATTTTATTATAAAAAAGATAATTTACAAGTGATGGAATATAGAACAAAGTTGAACGTGATTCATGGCAGTGTATTATAATGAATACTACATCCGGCGTTTTATTAATTTTCAAATTTGTTTTATTTAACACCAAGTGACGTGTAGGAGATGCAAATAAAAGTTTCTAAATTATACGTTTTTTTCATTTTTTTTATTGACTCACCTTGACATTTTTGTTGTTTATCAACGAAACAATTGTTTGTCAGTTGTACAACTTTCTACGACGCAACTGTTCATGCATTAAAATCAAGTTTATGTCAATATCACGACCGAGTATGTTTACAAGAAAAACTGAAATTTTTACGTTTAAAA
Organism: Xanthostigma xanthostigma; assembly: GCA_963575645.1. Lineage (NCBI taxonomy): Eukaryota > Metazoa > Arthropoda > Insecta > Raphidioptera > Raphidiidae > Xanthostigma > Xanthostigma xanthostigma. The sequence goes on along the minus strand of OY754469.1, from coordinate 48,576,449 downwards.
TATTACGGAATAATCCACACACAATACAAGTAAAAATCCTTTCACAAACAAACTTCTTAAAAAGAAATAACGAAGAAAATAACAATCAAACAAATAAACTCATTTTAATTATAATTGACCTAGCCGATTTCAATGAAATTTTGTAAATGTGTCTTGATTGGTTCAACTTACGCTATAGGATAGTCTTTATTAAATATTTTGTACAAAACTACGGTGTTTTGTGAAAAAAATACTGTTTTAGTAGCATGCAGCGACATCTGTAAAATTGTTTAAAGCTGTTAGTTCAGAAGCAAACAAAAAAAAAACTGTTTTAGTATACCAAGTAGCGATATCTGATAGAATTCGCTCAAAGCTATTAGTTCAGAAGCAAATCTAGTAGAATCGGCTCAAAGCTATTAGTTCAGACGCCGGGCCGCAAACGAAATACATTTTACAAAATTATATCTATCGCACCCGGGTGAAACCGGACGGACCGTAATATTTATAAATATCTAATAATTATGTTACTAATGAAATTTTATAATGTTACAATGTATAAAATATTTATAGTCTATAGTGAAGTGTAGTTGTATACAGTATGTAAACGCGTAAGGTGCACATAGGGAAATTAGCATTGGGAAAAAATACTTGGATCAGTGTTAGCCATGACTGCATTAATTGTTATTTCTATTGAATTATCGTGGTAATCTTGAGGATTTCTATTTTATTTTGATTTATTTTTATTTTACTTGGCTTTTTTAATAATGAAAAGCTCTTATAAATCATTATTTAAATTATTTTGTACAAAAATAAAACAAAAAAACAACTCCATATTTTGGGAAACATTTCATTCAAAAATTGTCTGACTGGTATGACGTATGCGCGTTGGTAAATCAGTGACCCAATGTCTTTAGGTTCAACACGAATAGGCGGAAATATTTGATCTCGCACCATATTTAAGTATTTTTGGGAATTTAATGTCCCATTAATAAAAATATGTTGTAATCCTTTGAATATTTTCTTCGGTAGTATACACATTCATTTTGCAAAAGAATATTATCTGTCAAATTGAAAAACAAGATTTCAAGGCTCACTCTGATCCTGTCATTTTTTCCCAATGTGAATTTCCCTATGTGCACCTTACGTGTTTACATACTGTATAATATCTAGTGAGTTTTTGTCTCTTTTCAAGGAGTAGTTGACATTATTTAGCAGTCAGGTCGTGCTACAAACATCGGTATGAGGTAGGCGACTGCAAGGCAATCTGACTAATGCATCCGTATGGCTCCCGAATCCCGTAACCATCTCCGCTAGACTCGAGTGTGTATACTGTATCCAGATTTAAAACGAACTATATATCCACATTTACCCGGCGTTGCCCGAAAATGACAGTCCCCTGTTATGATATTATCGCCTCGGGTATCATGGCGCGCAGTGCAAGAATATTAAACTTTCGGCCGGTATGGTGTATACTATTTTTTTTCATACCTCGGTCGTAAGTACGCTTATTAAATACATTAATTAATTAATTACATAAAAACAGATAAATTTCAAGAAAGCAGCTTTGAGGCTGTACGTAAAAACACGAATGACAGCTGTTCGCGACTATAAGCTGAAATGTTGCTACGGGAACGACATCTAAACAACAATTGATAGGTTATTTTCTTCACTGCCGCCCGAACGTACGTACCTCCCGCATCAGTGCGTGTAATCCCACCAATGCGTAAATGTTAGACTTTCTGTCTTATAATTGATGCCGAAAGTATGTATTTTCGATCGAGGTATGAAGAAAATAAAATATTTAAGCTCCTTCAAAAAGTCACTAAAAAGTGTAAAAGCCGTGAGTTGGGCACCAATTTAAAATAAATATATAAAACGTGATATTGTAACACCACGTCTTAAAAAGCCACGCTGCCACTGGTGTACCCTGGTGGTCATGTAGAGAAACAGAGGCAAGATGGCAGCGGAGCGTATGATCTTAAATTAATAAATGTATTGAATTAAATAATATTCATGTTACAAACTTACGTTAATAAATACGTTGAATTAAATAATATTCATGTTACAAACTTACGTTAATAAATATGTTGAATTGAATAATATTCATGTTACAAACTTACGTTAATAAATATGTTGAATTAAATAATATTCATGTTACAAACTTACGTTAATAAATATGTTGAATTGAATAATATTCATGTTACAAACTTACGTTAATAAATATGTTGAATTAAATAATATTCATGTTACAAACTTACGTTAATAAATATGTTGAATTGAATAATATTCATGTTACAAACTTACGTTAATAAATATGTTGAATTAAATAATATTCATGTTACAAACTTACGTTAATAAATATGTTGAATTGAATAATATTCATGTTACAAACTTACGTTAATAAATATGTTGAATTGAATAATATTCATGTTACAAACTTACGTTAATAAATATGTTGAATTAAATAATATTCATGTTACAAACTTACGTTAATAAATATGTTGAATTGAATAATATTCATGTTACAAACTTACGTTAATAAATATGTTGAATTAAATAATATTCATGTTACAAACTTACGTTAATAAATATGTTGAATTGAATAATATTCATGTTACAAACTTACGTTAATAAATATGTTGAATTAAATAATATTCATGTTACAAACTTACGTTAATAAATATAAACAAAAATATATTAGGAGCACTGTGGTTTGAATGTAATAAAGAAATAGAGAATAGTTACTTCTTACCACAAAAAGTTTATTAGTGGATGTACATTTCGAGAGTGTATTGCTGAAGATGAGAGCATAGCTCTCGAAATGTACATCCACTAATAAACTTTTTGTGGTAAGAAGTAACTATTCTCTATTTTTTTATTTTAATAAATATGTTGAATTGAATAATATTCATGTTACAAACTTACGTTAATAAATGTGTTGAATTAAATAATATTCATGTTACAAACTTACGTTAATAATATTAATTATTACAATATTAATTAAATACGCGCCTACCTCAAAGCTTTGTTATTTTACGCTTTTCAATAACTCTTTTTGAAGGGGGTACAATTTTTTTGGTAGGTATATAATCTTGTTAATTTTATATAATATATTTTCAGGTTTATATTTCTTTCACATGAGATCTTCGACTAATATCTATGATCAGTGTATTCGACACATTCAAATTAGAAGATTGTTAGCAGTAGGTACAGACAGTTCATTTATTATGTAATAACGAACAAATATAACGTCAAGTCCCGTCGCGCATGAACATGGCGGCACGTCATATAGAAATGCTTTTCACTTCACGTTAGAAGAATGTCGTCATCATTTCAACACTACGCTAGTCCTCTGTCGAGCCACTCTCACTTGGGCGCTCACAAATATTCAAAACATAAAATATACAGTATGTAAACGCGTAAGGTGCACATAGGGAAATCAGCATTGGGAAAAAATACTTGGATCAGAGTTAGCCATGACTGCATTAATTGTTATTTCTATTGAATTATCGTGATAATCTTGAGGATTTCTATTTTATTTTGATTTATTTTTATTTTACTTGGCTTTTTTAATAATAAAAAGCTCTTATAAATCAATATTTTAATTTTTTTGTACAAAAATGAAACAAAAAAACAACTCCAACTGTTTGGAAACATTTCATTCAAAAATTGTCTGACTGGTATGACGTATTCGCGTCGGTATATCGGTGACCCAATGTCTTTAGGTTCAACACGAATAGGCGCAGATATTTGATCTCGCACCATATTTAAGTATTTTTGGGAATTTAATGTCCCATTAATAAAAAAAGTCCGATTATGTTGTAATCATTTGAATATTTTCTTCGATAGTATACACATTCATTTTGCAAAAGAATATTATCTGTCAAATTGAAAAACAAGATTTCAAGACTCACTCTGATCCAGTCATTTTTTCGCAATGTTAATTTCCCTATTAGTTCAGTTAACGAAGACCCGAAATTGGCAAATAAATGCAAAAAATTGTGTAGTCTGGATTAATATTTTTTATAATAGGGTTGACCCCCAGGTATAACATACCAAAAGTCTCCAGCCAGGGGCCGCTTGCTTTAGGCGGAGTGGGGGGGGGATATGTCCCATATTTTAGTTTTTCCTAAATATTTCAAAAACTAAGCGTCGTAGGAAAAAAAAACCTTAAAACGTAATGAAGCTTAATAAATTTCTTACAAAATGATATATTAATTGTATATTTATGACAAATACAAAAGGAAATGCAAGGGATATAAATGTGATACAAACTGAAAACAAAGTATTATTGCCTTAGAAAATTAATGTTTATTATTCCGATGAGCTATAATAAATTAATGAAGATTCTTCCTTACATTCAATCCAATATACCATTAGTTATCTTTTGGTTCATGTTGAAATTAGGGATGTTACGGAGGTGGTTTTATCGGAACCGAAGTCGAAGTCGGAGTTTTTAAATTTGGTTTTTCGGAGTTGGAACCGGAATCGAAGTCGGAGATGGTGGCAGAAGAAAGATGTGTTAAGGGCAGGCAATAAAATAATATAGTACAAACACTACAAACATTAAGCAGTCAGCCTCTTTAATTTCAATTAAAAAATAATAAATATAGGTGTCACAAATAAAAATAATCACATTTTTATAACAGTTAGCAAATTAAATCAAATTAATTGACTCCAGAAGTAGCAAATTATATTTAATAAACAATAGCTTTGCAACTTTGTCTCCATCCAATCTATTTCTTAACGGGTCCCGTATCTCCCTTATTAATAAATCTAAAAAAAAAAAATTATACAGCATTTTGTAGAAAATTTAATTAGCTTTATTTTTTATAAAAGGTTCTCTTTTCTAAAACGCATGGTTTTTTAGAGAATCACGAAGAAGCAAAAAATGGGACCTATTTGCTTCCATACCGCCCAAAGCAAGTGCCCCCCCGCTGGGGACTTTTAATATGTTATACCTGGGTATCACCCCTATCATTTGAAATAATAACCCAGACTACACAATTTATTGTTTTTATTTTTCCTTCGTTGACTGGATTATATGTGCACCTTACGTGTTTACATACCGTATACATGTATTCGTACAGTCAAATGCCTGAATGTAAAAGCCCGCCGCACACGGAGCTGGTATCGCCTCTAAATCCGTTGCTTGATTTCGAGTTAGGTAATAAATATCTTCACGATGAAAAAATCACTGTGACCAGCCGTCTAAAATGATCACTGTGATCTGACAAGAGATAAAAGTCACGATGATTTTTCACTGTGATTTTTGTGAAACTAGAATAACAGTCACTGTGATCACATAGTAACAACTTTTTCCACGCCTACTAGGTTCTAAGCATGCTGTGAACGATTTGTATTGGCTTCACACAAAGTTGGATTTGTAAATGGTTTTCGTATGCGCGTAGTGACAGTTCGAGTGTTAAACAAAAGTGGACTTTTATTGTCTCTGAACAGAACGCACACTGTGACGCCATGTTTGTTTATGACACATCGTCTACGTGTTAGAATCTGATTCTTGCTCGAGGCCAGTAGAGAATCAAGCACGAAAAATAATCCCGGTTCTAGTTTTGAATTAATCCAGCTAGTAACTACGTAGCTGATTGACGTCACAAGTCAGTACAAGATAAAGAAATGACCCGTGACTGAAAACTTGACACTCTCCTAGATCTCAATTCTGTCTTCCGGCAAAGCCGACGAACCCACTCGTTCTCTTTGTACCGAACTTGGTCATTTTTTTCACGGTTATGTTTTTGTCTGCGCGTTATATAAATTGCGAATTCTCCGGAGATGTGCCATGTTTTGTGGAAAATGTACGATTGTGTCGCGTGTATATTTTTTAAGTGTTTTACATTATTTTTTGTAAAAAAACGTACCTTCACAATATACACAAATGCGATAAAATATACATACGATTTTAATATATGAATATGTCTGTAGTGCTACTCAACACTACAGAAACATTATTTCAGGTAATGTAAAAATATTGTGTGCCATATAGACTGGTGTCGCTAAAAGCATTGCTTGAAAGAAAATTAATCACATCAATTTATATCCCATATCCCGTGAATGGATGTGGCATTTATTATTTTTGTATTTTCAAATTAAATATAATGATTAATTTTCGATAATTAATTAACTTCATTCTGTTATAAAATAAGTAGATACATACTAATTAATTTTTATATTTCTTAGATTATTTCTGAAGAAGATCCAAATCCGGATCGAAACGTCATCTTTTGTAATATTGATTTAAAATATTATTTTTTGTGTCAATATACAGTCTGAAAAAAATTGGTCGACAATTTTATTTATTTGAAAAGTTCTATTCAGACGTTAGGTAATCAAAGATTTAAAAATAATGAATAAACGTTATTAATAATTCTTAAATTTAGTACTAGATTCTTGAATCTTTATCCACGGATTTGGAACTTTTGGATTAATTAAATTTGAATTATTTGTTTTCAATGGTTGCAAAATGCATAGAGAAATGTTCTTTCAAGGTGCAAATATCTTCAGTATAAAGTAATGTTGATCCAATAGAATGTTACGATGAAGGAAGGTTTTGGTTGAGGATCATAAATAAGCTTTACCAATGTTACGCTCGTGGCCAACGTTTCGAAAAATTTATTTTCATCTTCAGGGCCTGAAGCTGATCAAATGGTGGTGTTCTAACAATATCAAATATAATACATGTATCTGCTCAAAGCTATTAGTTCAGAAGCAAACAAAAAAAAATCTGTTTTAGCACCAAGTAGCGACATCTGATAGAACTCGCTCAAAGCCATTAGCTCAGAAACAAATCTGGTAGAATTTGTTCAAAGCTATTAGTTCAGACGCCGGGCCGCAAACGAAATACATTTTGCAGAATTATATTTATCGCACTCGAGTAAAACCGGGCCGGGCCGGTAGTATATTTATAAAGTCAGATTGTTTTGCGGGTAAATGCTATAATAATTTATTATTTTCACTTTACTGGGAGAGATCATATTTACCGTTGCATAGAGTAATGTTATGAGAGTTATACAATGTACATATTTTGATCCCAGTCATTATAAATGCCAAGAGAACTTTGGCCCCGCGCCTTAATTAGCCTGTATTTAAGGAAGCTGTAAATGTTGCAAGTAAACATTAGCACTTTATAATTACAGCACAGAGGTAGTTGTTTAACTCCGTTGAACATATAATGTATGTGTAAATAACGCAGGAGGAGTGTACAACTCCGTTCGAATTGTGACATTGAAGCTTTCGTGGTGGAGAGACGGGTGTTTGTGGTGGAAGAACTGGTATCAATGATAGAACAACAAGTAATTATTATCGAAGAATCTCGTTAGAGATTCTTTTCTGTGCTAAATGCCGACGAATCTCTAACAGATTCTTATACATTGATGTTGCCTGTCTCCCATATAACGCCGTGTATATGAGGCCAGTTTCCAAGTTTTATAGTTCTGTGACCACGTGATTTTCGTATTACCGAATTTTAGTATTGTATATACTAGTGGTTTGGCCGCAACTTCGCGGATTTAGGCCTAGGCCCGCGAGGTCCGGGCCTAGGGCGGCACAATTTGAGGGACGGCAAAATTTAGGAGGCAACTAAAATTTGAAAGGTGTAAAAAATTTTGGAAGGAGTTAAAAATTCAAAATTGCGAATAAGTTTTCTGTCGATTGATTTCTCTGTCAGAAACGTTAATATTTCAAGACTGTCATTACTGTGTAAATTAACAACGTTTGCAATTACTAAAATTAAAAATATCAAATAAAAAGTAGCGGTTTAAGCAGGGGTGGGCAAATCTTTTGATCGTCGGGCCACATTGCGGATAAAAATTTGACTGTGTGCCAAACAATTTTTTTTTCTAATTTTAAGTATAGTTTTTTTGAAACAACAATTTCAAGTTTTTAAACACTATTTACTGTTTTTCTAAAATTATTTTTATATTGGCAAACAGTAATATTTTTGCTTTTAATAATCATTCAAAACTTAAGCGAATTTTTCAAAAACCAATTAGAAACTTATTAATTATTAATCAATTTTTACATTTTTTAGATCAGTTCTGAAGAAGAACCAAATCCGGACCGACACGTTTTTATTTTTATTTATTGAAAAACAAACAAACTCTTCAGCTTTATATATTAGTACAGATATATAATCATAATAGATTATACCAATAAAACAAAAATGAGTAAAACAAATCGTCAACAAATGCTAGAACTAAGAAGTTTCACTTCTGACGCATGAGAGTCACGCATATTTTTTTCTAATTTCTTAGTGTGTCTTCATTTTAACACATCGACTATTCTAAACGACAATGAAAGCTCAATAATTATTTCCATGACTACTTAATAAAAAATCGTTTGTTATTATTTTTTTATTATTTTGATAATCATTAATAATTTTAGAAGATTTTATAAAAAGCTAATTAGAATTTAAATATTAATTATTTTTTATATTTTATAGATCAGTTCTGAAGAAGGTCCAAATCCCAATTGAAACGTTAATGTATTAATTATATTTTTTTTTGTTAATATATTGTCTGAAAAATTGGTCGATAATTTTATTTATTGAAGAGTTCTAATCAGACGTTAATCAAAGATTTGAATAAATAAAAAACAGTGAAACAATCGCATCCCGGTAGTTTATAAGCGGCTCTGTATTTTTTCACGCTTTAATTGCGAGGGTTCAGCGGTCCCGGGCCATTGTGAACATAGTTCCAACAGGTGACATGAATGCAAAAGTTCACATAAATAGATGAACACGTGCGCGTGTGTTGGTGGGATTTGATAACAGGTGTTGTTGAGAACATTCATTGGCGCTAAAACAGAATTTAATTACTACACTTATCAATAATACATGAACGAGTGTTACATGGGTTGATACGCTGTTTGTATATCCTATAGCAATGCCTTTACCTGCCAACCATATAATCATCAGAAATGAGTCCATTGTGAAAATATTTACATGCTGTGCTTATATAAGGCAGGTTTGTCTCTCTGAAAATCGTTTCTCTCGTGTACAGTACGGTAAAATAAAACTCAGGTGTGCCAACTCATAAAAATTCCTACAACACCTCATGGTACACGATCCCGATTTGGTTTGAGGTAAGAGTACGATAACTTGCTATGCAAAATATTCACTGGAAATTCACAATTATTGTTTTATATAACATATAACAGCGTTATTGGTCGTTTTAAGTGCGGAAAATTAATTTTTAAAAATTAATTTTAAAAAATTAAATATGGTATAGTAAGTTGATTTAGAGTATATTATTTACTATAGCGATCGCTATCTTGTCTCATATAGTGATAAGAAAAGAGAAAGTTATATATACCTGTATCTATGATAAACAAAGATAGAAATATCAATTGGTTGGAATGAAATACAATTGAACGTTCAGGGCAGAGTCGTATTTGGAAATTTTAATTTATAAAACGAATTTTAAATTTAAAACTCACATTTTCATGAAGATTGAAAACCACCGCTTTTTTTGATAAAGGGGTATGCGAATTGTCTCGCAGTGAAACGGGAAGGGGCAAATGTGGAGTTTTTAAAAAAACAATTCCGGGGTGAACGATAAACGGGTATGCGAATTATAATTCTGGGGTGAACGATAAAGGGGTATGCGAATTGTCTCGCAGTGAAACGGGAAGGGGCAAATGTGGAGTTTTTAAAAAAACAATTCCGGGGTGAACGATAAACGGGTATGCGAATTATAATTCTGGGGTGAACGATAAAGGGGTATGCGAATTGTCTCGCAGTGAAACGGGAAGGGGCAAATGTGGAGTTTTTAAAAAAACAATTCCGGGGTGAACGATAAACGGGTATGCAAATTGTAATTCTGGGGTGAACGATAAAGGGGTATGCGAATTGTCTCGCAGTGAAACGGGAAGGGGCAAATGTTGAGTTTTTAAAAAAACAATTCCGGGGTGAACGATAAACGGGTATGCGAATATAAATACGACCCTGCTTCTATAACACAATCGAAAGCTGCATACAAAGTGAGATAGTTATACAATAATTCTACACCAGTTGCTATGACGTGTATTTGTGATTTTTGATTGGTTAGATTCAAAAAATGACAGTGAAAGACGAAAAGTAGTTCCATTTTTTTCACGTATTTTTGAGGAAATTTGTGAATAATCCGCAAAGTTTTTTTTTTTGAACGTCAAAATTTAGCGCTTTCTATGACTTAAAAAAAAAATTTCAAAATTTGGGTGCATAGTGTTATCAAACTGGACCCTTGGTTTGATATTCACACATCGAGTTTTCTAATGAAATTTGAAATTTGATAAGGTTATGTATTAATATTGAAAAATTGACTAAATTCACTAAAATGTGTTCAGTAGTTTAATTTTTATAAACAGTTTTATTTTATTATTTTTTGACAGTTAATAGTTTGAAAAAACAATATAATAATTTATTACTGTGTAAATGTCCATAAAACAAGTGCTGCACTTCTATACCTTAATAACAGTACAATGCTTAGCAAGCTTCGTGGCGTAATGGGTATGCCATTAGACCCGCAACGGCAAGGTCCTGGGTTCGATTCCTTCCGAAATAATTGATTTTTATTTTTTTTTCTATTCCATTTTATTTCACTTGATATTACTTATATATTATATTATGTATAGTTCTTAATTTTTTTTTATTTTTTCAAACTTAAAAAAATATATTTTCAATTTTGTTTTTTTTTATCATACAGTGGAAAACTTGCGGGATGTGTACTTTTGGTTTTGCCAATTATTAATATGTTATATTAACAAATTTCAAATTTTATTAGAAAACTTGATGGGGGAAGATTGAGCCACATCGGGATCTTGTACTGAGTCTCAGATTTTAAGATGACATAAATATAGATTTAGGACTACAGACAAGGCGTCTGTAGTCCTAAATCTCGACTCATTATTTCTGACCACAAACTATAGCAATTCAATATTCTTAGAAAAAGATGACAGTAGAATTGTAGACAGTAAATTTTGCTTCACTGACTTTGTGAGTCTATAATGTACTTAGTATATGGTTATAGAAAATAGAAGATTACCTCTATAGCGGAATGGTGAAAGTTGTTAACAGATATAGTATGTATTATTACGTATTTAGTATAAAGGATCGCTCATTATCCACTATCATATCAAATTCAAATTATGGTAATTATAATGTTCGCATAAGTACCAACTTAACTCAAAACTTCAAATAAGATTTATTGTTATTATCCTTTAGTGAACCCTGTACAGAAGCTACGTCCAATATACATACAGTAGCGCTATAGCAGATCTAGTAGAATAGGGAAATGTTGCGTGCCCCCTGTTGGGACGACTATGGATTGTGTAGAATCTTCTAGCAACAACAACAATGGAAAACAGGTAGCCAACAAAACCCGGCCTTCTTAGAATTGCCTGGAGAAACCAATACATGTAAAGGAAGGGATCTAGGTGCTTCTAGAACACTCTCCAGGCGGGGGACGAAGCTATAAAATACGAGCGGAGTGGTTGTTCTTGAAGCGTTCATATGTTGATACAGTGCCAGTGCGTTGTGACATAAATCATTAAGTGCAGTTATATAAATCTGGTTTAACACAAATAACTTTTTGTAAATAATCGTGTGAATATAGTTAATAGACAAGTGTGCTAATAAACTTTGGTGTGTCCCTGCATTGTAAATATTTTGTGTACATAATTAGTGACTCTATACTCTTCTGTTACTTAGTTTCTATTTTATTATTTTGTTTCTGTTAACGTTATTATTACTGTTAAGTTTCTAGTTGCGTTCTCCTAAGGTTCACATTTAAATTTATTTTAATTTTATTTACGACTAATAAAAATTAAATAAATCTAATTAATACCTCATTTGAAAACTGTTATAACTACAGGTACCTATAAAAAATAATTATCCTACAGTGTTTTCAATTAAATATTTATTATATTTTATTAATTACAGTATAATTATTGATTTAAAAGAAATTTATTACTTAAAAACAAGTATAAATACAGCTTTTTTACGACAAAAACTTTTGAACGGTAACTCCGATCATCATGAAATTTTGGACACAGCATTCATCTCGGTAAACTAAGATGAATGTACGTACTCATGTCCCTCCCTTCTCCATTCGTTCTTTTGCACCCGGGTGAAACCGGACGGGACCGCTAGTTTAAAATAAACTGCTTTTTTACTAAAGAAAAAATATTATTAATTAAGAGAAATCATTTTATAAACACGTATAGTATATGTAGTGTATCATACAGTCGTTGGATTGACGTAACATAGCGCCAACGTAACGTTTCTAGTTCTCTCTACTCCATAACCATTTCTCCCATAGTGTCAGTCAGCTTAGTTAGCGACCTTTCACGTTTGCTTTAGCGGTTAGCCTCAAACGCAAAAGGTTCTGAAAGCCCCCAACTGTTTAGTTAAATGACTCTGGTATTAAGTGTCTCTCAGATTGTTACCTATGATTCATTAAGGTAACTAGAGAGGCCAGAGATAGACTTTAATTTAATGTCTAGCAAATTGAGCTGTCACCTTTTCTGAAAGCAATACGGTAAAACATCAACAACAAAGTATCGCGTGTCTATAAATCTAACTTTAAGGAGGTTTAGCCGTTTTACGAAGATAATGAAAAAAATCTGAAATTAAGTTTTTTTAATAGATTTTTTTATGACAAAATTTTTGGTAACAAATCCAAAATCATTAGGAGATTTATAAAGTTAAAAATTAAAAAAAATTTTACATGATGTCTTATGGAAAATATGTCAACCTAGCATGCAAACGGTACATTTTAATTTTTTGCAAATAACTAAATAATGTCAGCAGGTCCGAAAACTAACTATGTAAAGCATCGATGTCTTACGCATATTTTAATATTTTTTCCAATTTAATAAGGAGACTTTTAATCAATAAAAAAATTATTAAACCTTAGCACATTCGATTATGGACTATTATTCTTGACAATTTTAACAATTTTAACTGAATTTTCAACTTTTTAATGATTTAATTTTAATTTTTATTACTTCTAATTTCTTTTTTTAATTAATTACTGCAAAAAATATGTAAAATACAGATATTTACATTTTATTTTTTCTAACCTAACTGTGTACAAAAAATTCAAAAGTTAGTCCATTAAGTAAAATACTGAAATATTTAATTAATATGAAAAAAAATATTTATTTATGCCTTTAAGACAATAATTTATTGATACCATCGACTTATAACCTTTTGTAAAAATTTTTATTATGGAAAAGTTCCCATTTAGAATTCGACTTAATTTTGATTGGGACTATAACGCATCAACCTCCTTAAACAGAAATGCAGTAAGTTCCTATTAATATTTTCATAAAAAAGATAAAATTTTAAATTATATGCTTAACCAGTGTTAAAATCTTTAATATGAGTTATATTGGGCAAACAAAAAGAGCGCTTAAACCACGAATAAAAGAACACCAAAGCAATCATAAATTACTCCCTGATAAGCATTAATGTCGTAACTAAACATACATTCGAATACGTCCATAAAATTAATTGGGATAGTATTACAATTTTAGATAATGAAACAAATTACTTTAAAAGAGGTATTTCGGAAATGTTATTAAGTAATATTTATGATATTATTTTGAAATAATATTTTGTTTTTTAATTAATTTTTTTCTTTCTTTTTAGGTACTAATTGCTTGCTCTACTGACATCGACAACTAAAAAATGTATTATTGCTTTTGTTTTTGTAAATTAAATAAAATACAGCAACGCTGAACAGCGTCTGCCATCTGACGGCTTTAATTTTGAAACAACGTCAACACTTCGATCTGTCATCTGACCTTCATATTCTAAATACAGCATACTGCCATCTGACGGCTTTAATTTTGAAACAGCGAGCAACGCTGAACAACGTCACAGCAATGCTGCATGATGCCATCTTACGGCTTAGCTCCACGCTTTTGCTACTTGCGCCTCTATATGACAATTTTAGTAAAATATTTCTTCGATCTGTCATCTGAGCTTCATATTGTAATACAACAAAAAGAAGAACGTTATAAGCAGTGTGCAAAATTAGAAATGAATTGAATACCTGCAACCATATTTAAAAAATAATTTTGTAAAGTGATAATTATTATACTTTTTTAGTGCGAATAATTCGCACAGGTCACTCTAGGTCTAGTTATTCAATAAGGCACCTAACACAGTCTAGCGGGCTTTGTTTTGTTCATACAAGGAATATTATTGGGAATGTTTACGGTTCAATATAATATTACACAAGTTCGTGAATGTGTTGCGTAACAAATTAAATAGCGAAACCTCTCAGTTTATTGTAAAACAATCGGTATAAATCGTGGCAGAAACTAACGTCGTCGACGAGAGTGTACAAGAAGGACAGCGCACAAGTTCCGCAAAGCGGGTTGTTGTCGCTATGGCAGTAGTAGTAGTAAGTACACAGATGTACTTACACGGTAACAAAATGTACAGGATGTCGTAAAATTTACGCCGAGAACTTCGAAGAAATATTCCTTTATAATACTCGCCACGAATCTAAAAGGCTGGGAAGTTAGATGCGAATGTGGGCTTGGGACTGTACAGTCTGTTGAAAAACTACAAACTCGCAACTCAACAACACTAAAGTAACAATAACAACTTGACAATAGCGTACTCGACTGTACTTTAAAGCATAGGAAAGCGACAAGTGACAAAGGCAACGAGCGATCACGGCCAATCACCGACGAGCGCACGTTCCGTGCAGGTGGCTGGGAGGTGGTGGGAGTATCAACGGCTCTAAAAGTATAATAAAAGCTGAACAATAATTATGTTTATTGTTACAATTTTATATCTTTGTCAACGTCGTCAATGTGAATGGTTTAAGTCCACTGTAAGCTTAGTACTATTACACTTACAGTGTGTCATTCAACATTAAATGACTCAGCAAAGATAACTCCGTACGTGCAAAATTCACTAGTGCCTCTGTGGTCTGTGCTGTGTGCGCTCTGTAAATGTGCGAATGCAACAGTACAGAATAGCTCAGCACAGAGCAATGGCGCTCAGACTGAGTCATTCACAAAAAAACAGTTGTGTGGTTTTAAGAAACCACGACGCAAGTGAAGCTTTTATTGGATTGTAGGCGTTGGATTGTAGACACTTATCCATCACGATTAATAATATAAACAACAATATTCACATGAATACACGAATAAAAACATGTAAACACTGTACAGCACTTGCCCGCATGACAGACTGACTATGTGCTATACATACTTCACGGTCAGCTGATGCTAACCATAGGCGCCGCCATATTGGCCTTGGCTGCTCTACCGAGCGCCTACTCCGAACGCCTTTCACTTTACCCCTACTCCGCGGCCGCCTGTAATGCGACATGCAACAGACGGCCAGAAAAATTCGGGGCGATAGAATAAAAGTTTCACTTTAACTCGTGCCGCTCCGAGAAAGGAGCCGTTCATTATGAACGACTCGCTCAGGAGCGACACATCACTAGTGTCTTGATAACGAAACAGTCTGTATATGTATACAGAGTGCGAGGTGTTGTTATGGTAGTCGTGAGAGCGGCGTCAGTCGGCACACGGAGTATGAATGTAATGGCATAATAAATGGTCGCGACCGTTTAGTTGGGGCATTGTAATGGAGCAGATCATATACAGGGGAGGGTTCATTGGAGGTTGGGGGGTTGAAGTCACAATCACACGCTATACATTCAAGTATATAGTAATACCTACCGCCTCTACAGCTCAGACACGACAATGACTGCAAATTGAATCCGCATGAACCGCAGAAACGGTGATCTCACTCGCTCAAACCGATAACACGTATCTTTCCTTCTTTCTCTATTTTCTGTTGGCTTGCATATTATACAAGCGCGATATGTACATTAAGCACTTAATTATGTATTTTTAAATTATTTATGTCGGTGTTAAAAGAGCGGTTATGAGTTTGCAAAATGGTAAATTGCTGCTTCGTTTAAGCAAACAATTTTTCAAATAATCCACAACAGATTTTAATGAAAGTTAAGTATAGTGTAATACCATTCCAACCCACAAGTGGGGAATGGTACTAGTTTAAGTCAAAAATCACTTTTCGAAATTTTACAATATCTTTTCGTTTTGAGGTTCCCCGAATCCAAAAAACATATTTTTGGAAAAACTCTGTGCGTCTGTAAGCACGATACAGGTCGAACGGATGAACGGATTGAATCCAAATTTTGAACCCCCTTTCTTAAAAAAAATTTGAAAAATAAATTCGCTGTGTTTCGTTTGATATTATACATACTATAGAAGAAGTCATTCTGAATCGATTCCAACCATCCGTAACCTTGTAGCTCTTTTATAGTTTCAGAGATATGAGCGTTTATTTATATTATTTGAGAAAAACTTAATACTTCTAAACTACTAATGATACGGAGGTGGGAGTGGTTTGATTGGATTCAGCGCGATTTTTCTATAAGAATAACCTCAGTTGTAAGTCGTTTGTAAACAATATTTCACAGATTTTTTAGTTTTCTTAAAAACGGAAAAAGTAAGTACCCCCTTCTTACAAAATTGAAAAATTTTTGAAAAATAAGTTCGCTCTGTTTTGTTTGATATTATTTTAAATAAATAGATTCCGATCATTCGCAACCCTGTATCTCTTTTAGTTTCGAGGATTTTTTTATTCCATCACGATTAGGTTATGATAAAATATTCTGTATAAAAAACCAGTATGGAAAACCAGATATGAGCTACATGTTACAAAACAACTTCTCAAAATAATTGTTAATATCAAAAAAAATTAGTGGAATTTAAAAAATGCATAAATTACTGATGTTGACAAAACAAGTGCCTGTACTGTCATTTTGTAAGATCAATTTAAATGCGAAAAATATTTTTTTGCACGACGCCCTATGAAATAGTATAACTTTTCATGCACGTATAGCGGTAGCAAAATTACCCATTTCGCACTAGTGCTTGAATAAAATTAAAGAAATTCAAAACGTAGTCGTACTTAGTAAATGTATGAAAATTCAACGCAGCCTACAATTGTAAGTTACATTATTGAAGAATAAAGTAAATAAACCTCACCAAAACTCGAGAAATAGCGGACGAAGTTCTACGCACGGTTATCTTCCAAAAACACTTTCCTTTAAACACTAAATTGAAATAATATTTAAAATTCCACGTTTAACCAACAACCAATAATAATTTATGATGGTCCTTACTCTTCACCATACGTCGACAGTTTGCTAGACTAACAAAAGAATATGACTTGCACAAAATTAACACCATTTTACCACGTTTTTATAATTAACTCGCTTTCTTGTACGTACCGAACAATTGATATAAAGCAACTTCGCGTTATCCGATTGAGTTGAAATTTTGCACACACGCGTGTAGCTCCGATAACATTACAATATTATGGTAACTGGCTTCGTCTGGTCCGAATTTTTCCCGTTAATTATTTCAATTCATCAAGACCTCGGTTACACAGTATAATAAGAAATGATCGTATTTGAGCGCGTTTACTGTAATTTAAAAGAAAAATTTATAATATTTTATTCTCACGAACTATCTACAGCTAGAATCTTTTTAAATATTTGCATCCAGACATCTAAAATGTATTTTATACAATGTCAGTATTGTGATTCATGAACGATGTACAAGTCATAACTTTTATGTAATAGAATATTTTTCAAGTTGTTTTTACGATTGTTTTGTTCGTGTTCGTGATGTCTATTCATTGTATTATCACGGTATTATATAAAATGTACAATCATTGTATCTAATCAATGGTACACAATAAAAATTAATTGCAACGAAATACTTTTTATTGTCAAAACTATTCAAATCAGGTGATTAACTACAAAGTAATTAAATCAACAAATTAATAAACCACTTTTATTCAACACGCGTGAGAAATATATAATTTCAGGGCCCTGCTAAATTCGGGAGAAATAATGAATTATTACTGCATAGTTTCAGGACCAATAGGAACGCGGTAGCGATTTGTATATATGAAAACAGCATCGCAATTCAGCGAAAGCCCGGGCCATCTTGTGTGCATCGAGGGCGGTGGGTACGTCAATCAATGAAGTGATTTATTATTTTTCCCTCTTTTGTCAGGGCCCCGATTACATATTACTCGTGTTAGTTGAATAAAGTATTATGTGCGACTATTGATCGAATATTCCACTCACGTGTTTCACGCTCATGGAATCTTCTCCTTCTCTCACTAGTCGCACAATATACTATTATTTTTATGGCAGTTTGAAAAAACAACGTTATTATTAAAATATTGTTTGCTACAATTTTACCTGCGTAAATCTTCCACTAAATTATATAACTACAATTTTTTTTAATACAAAAAAACTCATTTTGAGTAGCTAAAAGCAAGCTAGTCGCAGTAAAAGAAATTGTTCAATTTCCAAAAAGTATTTCTTAGTCTTACATTTTCTATGAACATTAAAGGATGTATTTATATTGGTATAGGTTTTTTACCACTTTCCGTACAATAGTAACGAAAAGCTTAAGTTGGTACACTTGCCCCGCGATTCCCTCGTGAATTTAGTAACAGACCATTCTGTGGCGTTTTCAGAAGGTAGAGAGTATAAATAGGCACAAGACATGACGTATTGGGAGTAGATACACCTAACACGGTAGAGTGCCATGACCCAATAGTCGATTTTATTCGTCTCTACAAGAGCAGGGCCGTAATTTACAATTAAATGCCAAATAATGAACATTAAACCGATACAAACCATTCATTCTTTTTTAATTTAATGGCATTTATTCAAACGTATATATTCCGGTATTGCCAATTAAGCTCATTTTATTTCACAGCGGTCAAACAAATCATTAATGCAAGGTTCAAATATAAATATACACACTAGCTTTTGCCTGTGCTTCATACGGGTTAATGAAGGCTTTGATGAAAAAAAAAATTGGTTGTCTGTAAAGTCGGTTTACGGACGATAGTTTTACGTGATAACGTATTCCGTAATACATAACCTAAACCTCCCAAAATTTGGTTTCAATCCGCTTATCCTTGGTGTCGGAATGATAAGAAATGTCAAAAGTGACGTTTGCAACTGTCAAAGTATTATGTTCTAATAATAATTAGTTATTCCAATACTTAACTTAGAAGGCGTTGCATTTCACAAAATACTAATGTCAAAAAATTGAATTAAACATTAGAAATGCAGCCGTTTTCATGTTAAGACAAGACATACGTTATCTTCTAATTTCCATGTACGGCAAACAAAGACGACCGACCGCGTCGCGCCATGCATTAGACAACATTGCATTTATACAGCTATTTTTCTATATAAATTTGTATAAAATATTTTTCTATATAAATTTGTATAAAAAAACTGTTTAGGCAAATTCTGTTATACGAAATCTATGTAAAATGTTCTCCTCTTTCGTTTAAGACTGGTTTCAAACCGATCTGATTTAAATTGAGCGAGAAATTAGCAAAAAGCACGCACAGGGTCAGGCGGAACGTTACGCGTTACGCGTTACGAACGTTAGGGACGTTAGGATTTAGGAACGTTACACTTTTTCGTGCATGCAGCAGGTGTTTTATCAATTTATAACATTGGTGATTCATCAATTTATAAGACGTTATCACGTCAAAAATCCACTTTGAGAATCGTTGATCTAAGGCCTAGGCTATTTCCAAAATTCCCGGAATAAATTGTTTTTTGCTGATAATCTTCTCCAAATTTTTTTCATCACTCAGTGGAGTTTGTTTTACAATTTCTTAAAATACGTTATGGATTTGCACGTCTCAGTGAGCAAATGTTTGAAAATTATAGACGCTTTATAATTGAGATCACAAGCCTCTGAAACTTTTGAGCTTCACAGCGACTTTGTAAATCCATCAACTTTAATTTAAAGAACCGAGTGGGGTGGCGTAGCGGTTGAGAGCACTAGACTCGCATTCGGGAGGTATCGGGTTCCAATCCCGGCGGGGGCAGATGTGTCTGGGACTTTTTCCTACTGCCTCTCGCCGAGAATTGGTAATTTCTGTACCGGCCATCTTGTTGAGGTGGTCCATGGTTTCCCTCAATAATTCCAGATAAATATCGAGATGGTTTCTTATTCAAGGCCATGGCCGATTATCTGTCAAACTTCTATGCTCAAAATTTGCCTATCTTATCCTAATTTCCTAAAAATTCTTTCACTCGCCCATTGCTATTAATTAAGTTGAAGTTTAAAAATTGTAGAAAATAACGGGAAGTGTGGTAGAAAAAAAATAGTAATGGTGCGAATGGCGTCTGTTATGACATAAAGTCGAGAAACGGACGTTAAACGCATTATTATAATTATTAATTTAAACATAAAGTTAATTTTAGTTATTATTTGCACAAAAGTAATTCAAAAATAATACAAAATAAAATATAGTTTAAAAAAAACTAAAAAACACGCTTTATATCGGACTAAAAAGTAAAAAATAATTGTTTTAAAATAAGCTTAAAAAGCGTGGGGCGCTTTGTTCCACATTTTCGTACATCGAGCGCCCAACGCTTTTTAAGCTTATTTTAAAACAATTATTTTTTACTTTTTAGTCCGATATAAAGCGTGTTTTTTAGTTTTTTTTAAACTATATTTTATTTTTCACTTTTTAGTTTGAGGATCTATAAAAGAATTTATTAATCCTGGGGGTCCTAATAAGGATAATGGGAAACTGTTATCAAATTATTGCATTGTCATCGGTCCTTGATACGTATGCAAAGTTTCAAATTAATCAGACTTCGGGAAATTGGTGAAAATAAAGCGTTTACTACAGAGGATCTATAAAAGAATTTATTAATCCTGGGGGTCCTAATAAGGATAATGGGAAACTGTTATCAAATTATTGCATTGTCATCGGTCCTTGATACGTATGCAAAGTTTCAAATTAATCAGACTTCGGGAAATTGGTGAAAATTATGCTCAAAGATTTAAAAGAATTTATTAATCCTGGGGGTCCTAATAAGGATAATGGGAAACTGTTATCAAATTATTGCATTGTCATCGGTCCTTGATACGTATGCAAAGTTTCAAATTAATCAGACTTCGGGAAATTGGTGAAAATTATGCTCAAAGATTCCGTTACGGACATACATACATAGTTAGTTACATACATAGTTACAACCCAAACTAATATAAAGCGTTTAAAAAGCCTATCATTGAACATGATCGTGCTATCTTTTACGCGTTTAATTCTGTACAAGTGATAAAAATTGTAATTTGTGCGTGACTACATTCCTGTAAAACAGTTGGTGTTTTTGAGGTATAATCGGATTGTGGTTTGTAAAGAGGCTTTCCAGAGACATTTGTGCGATCCAGCACTGTTGTGCCTCACAGAGTCAACCATACCTATACACCTCAGCTCTCTGAAACCTCTGCAACTTTTACATTCTTACCATTGACACCGATCACAACGAGACCATGCAAATC
Source organism: Xanthostigma xanthostigma (assembly GCA_963575645.1). Taxonomy (NCBI): domain Eukaryota; kingdom Metazoa; phylum Arthropoda; class Insecta; order Raphidioptera; family Raphidiidae; genus Xanthostigma; species Xanthostigma xanthostigma. Next base: position 48,555,068 of record OY754469.1, on the reverse strand, counting down.
GATTATATAAGACTAGAGTGACCTGTGCGAATTATTCGCACTAAATAAGTATAATAATTATCACTTTACAAAATTATTTTTTTATATATGATTGCAGGTATTCAATTCGTTTCTAATTTTGCGCACTGCTTATAACGTTCTTCTTTTTGTTGTATTACAATATGAAGCTCAGATGACAGATCGAAGAAATATTTTACTAAAATTGTCATATAGAGGCGCAAGTAGCAAAAGCGTTGAGCTAAGCCGTCAGATGGCATCATGCAGCATTGCTGCGACGTTGTTCAGCGTTGCTCGCTGTTTAAAAATTAAAGCCGTCAGATGGCAGTATGCAGTATTGTGTCTGTTGTATTACAATATGAAGGTCAGATGACAGATCGAAGTGTTGACGTTGTTTCAAAATTAAAGCCGTCAGATGGCAGACGTTGTTCAGCGTTGCTGTATTTTAATTAATTTACAAAAACAAAAGCAATAATAAATTTTTTAGTTGTCGATGTCAGTAGAGCAAGCAATTATCTGTAAAATGATATATAATTTATGTGGAGAAATTGTGTGGTTTTTTCTAAAAAGGGGGGCAAACATCTTAACCTTAGCGTATTAATATATATGATAGCCTTTTCTTTCGTGTTTATTTCTTTATACACGTTTTTTAATTTAACGTATTTATAAGAAATCATTCACGTTGAGTTATATAAACAATATAAAAAACAAAAATTAAGAAATACATCAGAACAAAAATATAAATTCAGATCCGAATGGGTTAAAATATAATTACCAATATTCACTAACTGATCAATTTTACAAGGATGTTCAAGATAAATAGATTGTAAATTATAGATGCTCGACAGTTGAGATCATCAGCGTCTATGGGAGTATTAGAGAATCTGCCAGCCGGCATACACAAAAAGACTGGTAGGAGTTCGGGTTCCTGGGACCGCTATTTCCCAAAAAACGTTGGAGTTAAAAGTACATTCCAATTTTAATTATTACATATACAGGATGATTCCAAAGTTGACGTTATCCTTTCACCAGCGAATAGGGCTTCAACAAAAAGATTTTTTTTCCTTCGGCGCTTTTTCGAAATATCAACATCAACGGAGATACAGGGTGTCAAAATTTTATTTAAAAAATTAAATTTATTAATAACTGCCAAACCACTTGAGATATTTAAGAAAAATTTTGTAGGTGTCAATAGCAACGTGGGAGGGAAATTCTTCAATAAATAATATATTTTTGGGTTGACCACAGTTGTTTAATGTTTTTAAGAAAAAAAAAATGGTTCTAACTGATTTTTCAAAAAATAAAAAATGTTGTTGAATTCCGTGTTCAATTCTAAAAAGAAAAGCTTTTTTATTATTTTTTGGTACGGTGCACCGTTTTCGAGTAAAAAAATAAAAACCGTTTTAATGCGCACCTAAAATTAAATGCTGTTTTAATTAAATTAAGTTTTGAATACATAAATATTTTATTTTTTTACTCGAAAACGGTGCGCCGTAGCAAAAAATAATAACAGAGCTTTTCTTTTTAGAATTCAACAAGGAATTCAATAACAATTTTTATTTTTAGAAAAATCAGTGGCGTACCATTTTTTTTCTTAAAAAACATTAAACAACTTTTTTCTACGCGCGCCACTGGTCAACTTTGACACCCTGTATCTCCGTTGATGTTAATATTTCAAAAAAGCGCCAAAGGAAAAAAAATCTTATTTGTTGAAGCCCTATTCGCTGGTGAAAGGATAACGTCAACTTTGGAATCAGCCTGTATATTATGTCTTTTCGTTGCAATTAGCTCTATGGTTGTATCTCCATGGAGGTATAGGTTCCGGTAGACATTTACCTATGCCTTACGTTTTTCGTATATGTATACCACGACTGAGGCAAAACATCGGCGAATTTCCTGATGTATATGGAAATCACTTTGATGGTATTATCTAAAACTTTTATAATGTGTATATCAAAGATATTTTATACAGATGTTTTGTTCACTGATTTACGAATAAGTTATACCAGCTATAAACAGACACAACATGAATCGGCTTATATTCTTTTTGTTTCTATTTACAATACCTATCTAACTTCATTGTAAATATAACCTATAAAAAATTACTAAGTTTATATCTCTTCCGTATTGTTTTATACAGATTGTATCAAATCAAAACGGTTCATAGAACATTCTGTGTGTAAGACAGAGACGATATTATATAAAGCAGTAAGTAAGAATGAGATAAATGATCTTATAATTACTGTGGTTATACAATCTGATAGTATCATCTTTGTTTTCTACAGTAAAAATCACAATTTTATCAAAGGTCAGTATTCACTAGTGAAATTATTGATAAAATTACTATTTATACTTTTCGGGAAAAAATCCAAATGATTAAATTATGGGGATTTGTAAAATCCAAAATTTATGGCTTTCAAGAAAATAGAGCTAATAATTTGAACGAATTGAAAATACAGATTTCCAATGCATGTCAGTGCGTTGACCATGAGATGTTAGCCAATGTGAGGGAAAATATTTATAATCGATTAGGATATTGTTTGGCAGAACGTGAAGGTCTTTTTGAACATTTAATAAATTAATTATTAAAAGTATATTGTTAAAACTTTTGTACAAGATATAAATCTAATACGAATTAATATTACAGTATAGTTGTTTTAATTGATAAATTGGTAAAAAGATTTACAGTGTACGTAATTATTTATTTACGTAACCACAGTAACTATTAGCGATCATTTATCTCATTCTTACTTACTGCATTATATATCGTCTCTGTCTTACACACAGAATGTTCTATGGACCGTTTTGATTTGATACAATCTGTATATAACGTCTTTCGAACTTAATAGATATGTAATGATTTGTTTTTCTTTAATTGACTACAAAAGTATTGCAATATTTTAAACAACCTGCGGCTCTTTCGATGTAAAGTTGCGGCTCCCCAGTTCCATTATCAAAAAGAATTATTTTATTATATAAACCCTTAAAAATCGTCCAATTGATCAATGATTGAGCATCATGTCTATCTCTCAGCCATTTACACTCGCGTCTCACCCGCAAGAAAATAATGCCAAATTTTAGTAGTTCTCAAGAGAACGAGGTTCTTTTAAAGTCGTTTGGCGTTAACCGCATAAAAATATATTTTTTACGCTCTGGAGAGTGACGGCCATATTGAAAAATGGTGTATCGAAAAAAAGCCATTTACATAAAACAAACTATTTGGGATCGGCAACCTTTTGAGACGGAAGAGCCAAAAGTTACAATTTACAACATTTCCCAGTTTTTAAAGAGCCACTAAACATTTTCGTTTCGCGAGCCGTAGGTTGCCCACCCCTGGACTAGACTACAATACTTTTACAGCTAAGAACTCGGGTTATGTTAGGTTAGTTTGTTTTAAGTTTTGTTGCATGTGTGTCAGCAGCTTTATAAAATTTGGCACAATGATATTACGTAATTATAAGGTCTATAAAGATTTAATTGGTACACGAAACCCAGTCTTATAAATGATTATTATCACGTCTCAGGTACCTATGTCGTAAATGAAACGGCGGGGAATACCGGCGGCGCACAACGCGAAGGCAAGACGCACTCTCGCGGTCTGTATTATCCTAATTAACGCCGTTGGTGACGTTTTATGACCTTACCAAAACCGTAGAGCTGTCAAGATGCGATATGCGCCCCACTGGGGAAATATATAAGTATATGTATGTGTGTTGAGTGAATGCTCTAGAATTCTTCTTTATATATCTGGTGCCCTACTGAGGGGTGAAGTTTTTAATTTTTATTAAGACCAGTAAAGTTTAGCCATAAACAAATTTGTTTAAAACTTCCACTCTCATTAATAGTCTAGTATAAATACAGTAGGCGTTCCGCGAATGTGAGAACAGTTGGAAAAAATTATTTCAGATTTAGTTCAGACTTTTAAAGCTTTTAAATTTAAGTTTTTCGAAAGTTCGAGATTAAAAAAGTAAAATACAAACGATAAATGTTTGCTATTTTAAATACATTCAACTTATAATTGATTTTCTGGAGCAGAAAAAATATCTAACCTTTGAATTATATTTTAATAATTTGGTATAAATTTCAAATATTAAAAGATTCTGAGGCTTTTCGAAGGTAAACTTTTTTAGGCTCGCTAGGAGGTTAAATTGGTCTGGATCAGACGAAAAGTGAAGCGCTTCCCCTTCCCCGACTTCAACAGGCAGTTGAAAGGAAAGAGTAGAAGAATCGTTTCTACTCTCTCTGTCAAAGCGTCATACGCACTCGATACGCATGCGCATACGTAGCATTTTCTCTAACCACGGCAACCAATTCCAGATAACCATTTGCTAATCCTGAAATAATAAAATCTCATCAACAAATACTAGAACCTAAGAATCTCACGTATTAATTATATATTTTTTTGTTAATATATTGTCTGAAAAATTGGTCGATAATTTTTATTTATTGCATCTCACATATGCTTTATCAGTTGTCAGTGCATGCTTTCCAATTTGGATTCTCTAAATATTGTTTTAATGTCGGTAATTAGTAGGTGACTTTAAATCCTGCATTTGTGTGTATAAACCTAAGGAAGCTATATGAGCTGGTAGCTGGCTCAAAACTTTGAATGTAAAATGACTTGTTGATAACACAGCGTATAATAACACGTTTATGGTCTAGTTATCTATTGCCGTTAATAACGGGTGTGGTTTAAAGCTCTCGTGCTTACGGTTGAAGCTCAAGCTTTCATATAGACATCTCTATACGTAGTACACAAGCGGTACAATTGTGCTTTTAAGCTGCAAGCTTCTATTATCGATAATGATTACTATGCGATGAGGTTAAGATCAAAATACCCAGTATTGATAATGTGATGTTATCCCCTATATTATTAAACTATGTCTCTAAATATTTTCTCGAAAACGGTCCTAACGATTTGGATGAAATTTACTGAAAAGGGAGTTTGGGGAGCAAAAAATCCTTTTAGCTAGGTCTCATCTCTCGAAAAAATCGTTTTCTTACAAATTTTATCATTATAAAAATCAATTTTTTGACGTATGAAAATACTTAAATATTGTAAGTAGGTTTTGGAATTTTATACAAACAATGAAACAATTGTTTTCAAAATATAATGACAGTTAATCTTTAATTACTACCCGAGTGAGACTTAAAATAAATACGTATTTGAAAGAGAGTTAAAAACAATTATTATTATAGGTGAGTAATTTTAATAAATAAATTTTTAACCTAAATTTGAAGCGAAAGATGCAATATCATAGATTCGAATTATAATTATTATAATATGTAGAATATAGGAGAAATAGAACATAAATTATTTTGTTGTTAGGCAGTTCATAGTTTCATTTGCTTTCGTTCAAACAATCTATTAATTTTGTGAAAAAATGTAAGCAGGCAACCCAAAGTACGCTGCTGTACTACATATTTAACTTTCCGAGCAAAGCTCGGTCACTCAGGTACTCGATACTTAAATAACCTGCCTTGAATTTGAAACAATGTTATCTTTTTTTGTATATAGTTCCGTTCTATCGCACTTTTTTAGTATTTACATGTTCCTAAAGGTGGTCCAAATCTGGCTAGTATAATAAAATTATGTACACCATGTACACCAGTAAAATTTCTATATTGCTAGTGGGCGTAAGTGGAAGCGTGGTCCATGAAGTGAGACAGCAAATGACTGTTTCTATCTCTTTCTTTTTGCTTGACCCGTTGTGCGCAAGTGTCGCGTCTGTAGTGGGGCAACTAGTAAGTGGAATAGAGCAAGTCTCCCTTTCACAGCTTAGTTCCACTGACGCGCATTCATTCGCGGACATGAGCGTGAGATGTAGTGTTTAAGTCTTTCTCCCGATCTTTGCTAGCAATATAGAGAGTATTAAATATGTGAATTTCGTCTATTTACTCACAATCTCTTCGAGACGAGAAAATTTGTCAATCTCCGCACTAAAAAATATTTGATCTTTTGATACCATCACGTTATAAAGAGTCGATCAGTGAGTGGAAAGTTGTTATTATATTAACGATATAACCGTTACCATTATGCATGTATATTGTGTACAGATATTGTTGCGAGCCCGTTAAGTGGTCATAATGGTCAAGCATTTTGAGACTAAAGTACGATACCTCCCTAACTTTAACCGCATAGATTTCGACGGATTTCAATAATTCAATACCTCGTGTAGACCTATTTGAACAACAATAATAACATTACAATAATTTATAGTCTCTGAGACACCTTGTCTATATATATTTATAGGCAAGCAGTTTTTTTGTACGGCTATCTCTTCCTAGATCGCTGGACCGATTTTGACAATCGATGTTTCATTTGAAAGGGCTCGTAGTACAGACGTAATTGCGCTTAAATGAGTTTTGAGGGTTCAAAATAGATTTTCAAAAAAGCAGGCTTTGCAAAAACAATTTGCATATATATATGCTCATAATACTCAAGGTAAAAAAGCAATAAAATAAAACTACCATTGGCAGCAAAAGACATTTATAAGCATTGTCCAAAAAATTCTTCAGCCTATATTTATAATAAATTATACCTGAATTTCTGAAAGGCTGAAAAACAATGTACCTTTTCACTTTTTAAGAAAAATATTAAACATTGTTTAGTAGAACGGGCCTTTTCTAGTATTAATGAGTTTTTATGATGCTAATAGCTTTATAATTTTATCTTGTTTTCGTTGACGTGTCAAATAGATGTATGTCTCAACTGAAAATAAATATCTATCTATATATGACTCAAAAAAAAGAAAATAAGAAAAAAGTGAATAGTGAGTGAGTGAGTAAGTAAGTAAGTAAGTAAGCTCTTTATTTTATTCGATAAGAAAAACTCATATATAGAAAACGTCAACAAAATATACTTCAAATTGCAAATTAAAAATATCAGACAAGTTATTAAATGTGTTCTCAGGCATTACTCTGATTTGAAATTTCCAAATAATCTGTTACACAACTTGTTAGTTATATTAACAATGCGCAAATATTTATCGAAAACAATAGGATATCAGGTATTTTATAACAGATACATAATACAGCCAGCTATGAAAATTATAATAGTAAATTAATAGATAGCTGCTGACTTAATGTATAAACTTTCTCCCAAAGCACACTGTCAGATTCTTTAAGGTAATTAGCTAATACAAGCAGAACAACAGAGCCATTCATTTAAAAGAGTCTCTCGGCGTATCTATACGTGTGTAGAGACTTCCTGGTAGCCGAGATACAAACAATAACGATCTCAAGTTCAGAATGGTGTTCACTTCTTAACATAAACCAGGGTTGACAGTGTAAGTACTTCTGTTTCAATCTCTCTACTAACGGTAACAGAATCGTCACAGTCATGCGTAGTAGCTAAAATGACGCAGAGAATTTGGAACAGAACTAATGTTTCGCAAACTTCAAAATTTTACATACCGCTTTTTGGCACACCGTCGAAGAAAAAATCTATATCTAATTTCTCTAGTTTTATTTATAGCCCAGTCAAGATCTGAGTTTCTTGAGAATAATAGTCTCCAAAAAATATGAGCAATAGCTTATTTGATTCGGAAAAAGATTTCCAAAAATGGTGCCAAACTTCTTAGGAGGCTATGAAACGTCGAGAAATTTTGGTCCGACCATTAGGTCCCACTATCCGACCGACGCCAATAGTGTAAGTGCCTTATGGCAAATACACTAAATAATGAATCCGTCAGTTTCTCAAGTTTTGTTCAATCCCTTGAAATAAAACAGCAGGCGTTATTCTGAGTCTAGGCAGAGGCATATTACAGGGGGAGGGGGCGCACACAGGTGTTTGTGTGTGTGTATACTCGCGATATAGAGACTGTCATCGAGGCATTATTGATAACCACATCGATGTTATTGATTATGAGCGTTAATGCAGGTTCGCCACAAGATATACTGTCAACTTAGTTGATAAATGGGATTATTACTCTCTTTAAGTGATTGTATGTCAATGAATACCAGCCGGTCGACCGTCCGACAATCACCCCTATTCTCATACACCGCCGTTAAGTGAACAACATTCTTGCTATAAGTTAACGGTAAGTTACTGACATAAAAGTTGATGTGCATGGAGCAGTACTCTAGAATAAAACGGTATAGGCTGTGTGCACGAAGCCTACTAGCGCCGCTAGTGGGTAATAGAGAATTATTGAACTCACTTTGTATGGAAATCGCGACATGTTTCTAAGGTGATAAGTCAAAAACATTAGTTGGCCATGATGTGTAAAAAAAAAAAGACGGGTTGCACTCCGGGAGTGCCGGCAGAAGTGAAAACTTGAATATTAACGTCTTACGAATTTTCGATCAGGTTACGTGTCCTGACGCGAGTTTAACATTTTTTACCCATTACAAAAAAAGTGTACAAAAGTTTTCGTCTTACGAATTTTCGATCAGGTCACGTGTCCTGACGCGAGTTTAACATTTTTTACCCATTACAAAAAAAGTGTACAAAAGTTTTCGTCTTACGAATTTTCGATCAGGTCTTACGCATTTTCGATCAGGTCTTACGAATTTTCGATCCGGTCTTACGAATTTTTGATCTGACACGAGTTTAACATTTTTTACCCACATTACAAAAAAAGTGTACAACGCCGCTAAAGAAGTTTTCACTTCAAAAATGTAATAAGGAAAACTGATGTTAGTTTGTTTACACTGACAGCGGAACGTCAAATTAGGGCGCCAATGGTCTTTATTTTACTTAAATTGTCACCAGCGCAACAGCTCGGAACATAACAAGCATTTCCAGATCGCTTAGTTTTCCTATGTTTTCATTGTAATTAAAAAACTTTAAAATTATAACTATTTTCACTTTTAATAAACACTGACATACGGAAAATTTGAGCTTGAAGTTTTCCCTAGTGCTCACCACAAACGCTCGTATCGAAAAATTTGTAACTCCGCCTCCCTGCACACAGCCCATAGTATTAAATGATAATAGTAAAAGAACATTTCCTTGACGGCTTGATCTGTAAGAATAGATGTAATCTTTGGGCCCAGTACAATAACTCGATGTCCTCAAATTTTGACTTTTTTTAAGTCATAGAAAACGCTAAATTTTGACGTTCCACAAAAAAAATATTTTGTGGATTATTCACAAATTTCCTCTGGCCTACTAACACACCCCAAATATTATAAATGGACCTTTAGAAAAATCAGTCTGACACCCCTCTGGTCTTAATAATGGCGTTTTGTTTCGCTATTGAGAGTGTTAAGTTATATATAGAGTGTTTCAATATAATATATTATAATAAGCAAACCATAGCAATTTCTACATTTTAAGAAATTCGCTACACGGTATATAATTTACTATAGCGGTCCCGCCCGGTTTCACCCGGGTGCAAAAGAACGAATGGGGAAGGAAGGGATATGAGTACATTCATCTTAGTTTACCAAGATGAATGTTGTGTCCAAACCTCATAATGATCGGAGTTACCGTTCAAAAGTTTCTGTCGTTAAAAAGCAGTATTTATATTTTTTTTAAGTAATAAATTTCTTTTAATATAATAAATATTTAATTAAAAACACTGTAGGAAAATTATTTTTATATAGGTAGCTATAGTTGTAACAGTTTTCAAATGAGCTATTATTATTAATTAGATTTATTTAATTTTAATTAGTCGTAAACAAATTTTAAAAAATTGAAATGTAAGCCTTAGACGAAAGCAATGTAGAAAATAAAAAAAATAAAAATATATTCGCCGACGTGGGGCTTGAACCCAAGACCCTGGAATTAAGAGTCTTACGCTCTATCGACTGAGCTATCCGGGCTTGTAAACGTGACGCGCTAATATTGCAATATTTAGTTAAGGCATTTCACCTGATAATATTTGTCGGACGGACTAATTTTGAGATACATCTTGCAACATTTTTCATTGACGTTCCGCTCCAATTGGTCGTAGCGTGATATTATATAGCCTATAACCTTCCTCGATAAATGGGCTATCCAACAAAAAAAAATGTTTTTCAATTCGAACCAGTAGTTCCTGAGATTAGCGCGTTCAACCAAACAAACAAACTCTTCAGCTTTATATATCAGTATAGATAAACATATTGAAGAATGATGCCAAAATATTTAAGAGGCTCTGAAACGGTCCGACTCCTATAGATCCCGCCATCCGACCGACGCCAATAGTGTACGTGCGCTACGGAAAACGCACTAAAAAAATACATCGTTATACATCACGTTTATCTATTATGCAAATAGGTGTTTGTGTGCACGATTATGAGAACACAATGCCGAAATCGCCAATACATGTACCGTATTTGTACGTTATTATAACTGTGCGAAAACATTACACACAACATACTTTTTATATTATGATCAGCGTGTGCGCCGTTCGTTCGCACAGAAATGTAAATTAAAATGCAAATAGCGAACGCGTCGGGCGGCGAAATACCACATAATGGCGTTTAAATGGGATATTAAAACTGTTTACATTTGTGTTTATTAGCGATGCTGCTGTTTCTCTACTCCTTGTTCGCCGTGTTCTGCGATATCGAACACCTAAAGGCCGCTACACACGAGGCTCGATTCCTTGCTAGATTCGGCTAGGTACTGGTTTTCTAGCGCCGGTTTTTTTAATCACTGTTAATAATAATTGAAGGAGATTTATTTGGTTGAGGAACAATTTAAAATAAGCTTTACCAGTGTATCGCTTGTGGCCAACGTTTCGAAAAATATATTTTCATCATCAGGGCCTATGAACATGTATAATAATCGTTACATTTAATATTATTTCGATTTCTAAATTACAGTATACACATTATAGATCAGATTAAACTATACATTATTACATACCTCAATGCAAGTTGAAATGGTAAATTGTGAAAATAATTTTAATATACATGATCAATTTATTATGAATTTCGATGAATTGATCATGTATATTAAAATTATTTTCACAATTTACCATTTCAACTTGCATTGAGGTATGTAATAATGTATAGTTTAATCTGATCTATAATGTGTATACTGTAATTTAGAAATCGAAATAATATTAAATGTAACGATTATTATACATGTTCATAGGCCCTGATGATGAAAATATATTTTTCGAAACGTTGGCCACAAGCGATACACTGGTAAAGCTTATTTTAAATTGTTCCTCAACCAAATAAATCTCCTTCAATACATATTTTGGAACAAAAATTCTACTAACAAGTTAATAATAATAATTTATTTATTGTCATTCCTACATAATTAATGCACATGCTGACAGTCAAGGAATTCCTTTATGCTATAGAAACAATTTTCTAAAAACAATTCCTTCACATTTCTTTTAAAATATCTTGTTTCTAAAATTCTTATTTCCAATGGCTGTTATGTGCTCGCTTCACACGAGACGTCTTGTCAAGCTCGTTTTGTTGATAAAGCTGGTGCGCGCGCAGTGACAGTTCAAATATAAACACAGAGCAAAGTCCACCCTCTATATTTCCAGCAAAGATCGGGAGAAAGACTTAAACACTACGGTGCAGACATTTATACGTCCGTCTCACTTATTATACTCCGAGTCTCATATATTTAATAACTTCTATATTGCTAGTGGCCGTAAGTAGAAGCGTGGCCCATGAAGTGAGACAGCAAATGACTGTTTTTCTATCTTTTTCTTTTTACTTGACCCGTTGTGCGCAAGTGTCGCGTCTGTAGTGAGGCAATTATTAAGCGGAATAGAGCAAGCCACCTCCTTTTCACAGCTTAGTTCCATGCGCATCCATTCAAGAACATGCGCATGAGACTCAGAGTATAATAAGTGAGACAGACGTACATATTATGTCTGCACTGTAGTGTTTAAGTCTTTCTCCCGATCTTTGCTAGCAATATAGAGGGTATATTTTAATATATGCTGTTGGTTTGTGAGCGTTTTTTCGCGTCGTCCACTTGAAAAGATATACTGTTTCCTAATTGGTTCTTGCTCAGAGCAAGCAGGGAACCTAGCAAGAAAAATAGCCACTGTTTTAATTTAAAAATCTAGCTTGTGAGCTAGCAGGCGAGCCCGCAGTCCAGCCTCGTACCCAGCCAGCAGAAATCCAAGCAGAGTTTCTAGCCTGTGCATCGGCCTTACCACTTGGTACTATGGCAGTATAAGTATTCGACAAGAATTTCATATAGCAACACAAATTAAGCCGCTGTGTTTTAACGCCTTATCTACGGGTGACTTATCTGTTAAACCGTTTTACGCTTATCTCTTACATCTAACCCTCGATTTTACACAATAAGCACTTGAATTGGATTTACAAGGCTCTATTTCGGCTCAACGCTTTTACACCGTCTGTATTGAATGAAAATAAATATAGTTTAAAAAAAAACTAAAAAACACGCTTTATATCGAACTAAAAAGTAAAAAATATTTTTTTTAAAATAAGCTTAAAACAATAATGAATAAAAAATACTAGTATTATTGTGAAAAAAGCGTGGGGCGCTTTGTTCCACATTTTCGTACATCGAGCGCCTCATGCTTTTTTCACAATAATACTAGTATTTTTTATTCATTATTGTTTTAAGCTTATGTAAAAAAATATTTTTTACTTTTTAATTTGATATAAAGCGTGTTTTTTAGTTTTTTTTTAAACTATATTTATTTTTCACTTTTTAGTTTGATATAAAGCGTGTTTTTTAGTTTTTTTTTAAACTATATTTATTTTCCACTTTTTAGTTCGATTTATTGTCAAAAATTTGCCGAAAAATAACAAATTTTTTATTTCGGCGTGGACGGGATTAGAACCCACGACCAGTGAATCCGAGAGTTGACGTCAGCGAAGACTAGCGCCTTAGACGATTGCTCTTACAGTAGTGGCATAACATACTAACAGTAATAAACCACTTGCTGTAGTCCAAACATACATACATACAAACTTACAAGTTAAACTAATATAAAGCGTGTAAAAAAGGACGAAATGTAACGTTATTTTTTAAGAAAAGATGTTATCAAATCGTTTTACAAACACTAAAATTACTAATTCACTCAACAAAAAATATCCAGACTTTAAAGCATATATCTGTTCTGCGCATGCGCCGATTTACTTCAAACACAATACGGTTCTACATATTCGCATACCAAATTTTGGTTGCAATCCGCTTATCCGTGTTCAAGCATATAGACGAAGTGTGTTTTTTTTGGACTCGAAGGATCTTAAAAAGAAAAAATATTGTGTATTTTTGAAATGAGAATTTTGACCTAAATTAGGGTTACGAGGGAACCACTGCAGAAGATTCAGTAAATGAATATTCTATTGAAAACTAAATAAGTTTTAGTTAAAGTTACAGGTTAAATTTTAACAGACCACATAATGTACAGAATCTATTGTCCTGAAACCGAACACGATCTGAGTACACATTTTTGGACAAACATCAAACACATTTCTCTATCACGATGATGTAAATATGTAACTGTCAGTACGGTGTGTGTATAAGAAGGAAGATAATAAATACAGGTGATCCATAAGTTCACCCCAGTGTAACTAAAGACCGGTGCACTCGAGGCACTGCTAGAAATAGAGATGGGAAAAACGGGTCTTTTTAGTGATTTGCATCTTTGCATCTGGATCCCGTATGTGAGCCGGTTCCCTGAACCGGTTCAAAAAGAGCCGAGTTCTGAATATGTTATTCGAGTCAACTGAGCTACTGAGTTAGTTGAGTCAATCATATCACGTAATATTATGCCAGTGACTGACTCACATATTATAAGGCGGGGTTTTACAGGTTGCTACTTGTTGTGTTACAGAAAGCATATTACAATATGCAATACAATACCTTAAATAGTTGTGACTTAAGTGAAACACTGTAATAACTGTACCGCATGTGCGTAGTGTGTACACTGTGTAGTTGTATAATGTATATGTTACCGTAAAAACCCGTAATATCAGTTAAAAATAGTTTCAACTAGTCAAAACGCGTTTTAACGGCACCAAGCAGTTAAAACTGATTCCACAAAGTTTAGAGGTCGCGTAATGTGATATAAACCAAGGGACGCGATGGAAAGAGGCATTATTAACAAGGATATTACAGATTGATCAACATGAAAAAAGAGAAAATCACTATAAAACTTTAATTAAAATTGCCAATATGGCTGTTTGATCTTCATAAGGAAAAATGTTCTTTTACTGTGTTATGTCACTAACTTTAAATATTAAATTTGTTTGGGATGTTTCAATTCGTAAATATTGTATTAAATAATATGTTATCATATAATGTTTCTTTTTCAAATGACTAAGAGGAGTACTAATTGTTTTTGTTCACTATTAATGTCTTTGTTAAATGTGTAAGACTTTAATAAAACTTGAATAAAAGTTGCCAATATGGATCTCCATAAGGAAGAATGATATTTTTATATTACTAATTAATATCAACGTTGTTCAGATGTTACTATTCACAAATGTTCTCAATAAATATTTTAATAAATAATATGTAATAATGTTTATTTTTTAATCAAGGCTTCATTCTATTAAATCAATCCTCTGAAACACAATTTTCTAGTTACTACTAGTTTTGTCTAACGCTCACAGTTAAAACTAGTTTTACCTAAAAATCAATCTTCTAAATCAGTAAATTCTAGTTGTTACTAGGAAATTCTAGTTTTAACGAGGGCGTTTAGTGAAAACTAGTTTTCACTAGTAAATACGCGTTCTAACTAAAAACGGGTTTTAACGGTAACATATACCTGTATAGAATGCATAGCCAGACATAATATGTTGAGTCATTTGAGCTGAGAGATACTTATTGCTTCTGTGTTTTACTGAATTATGCGGATCCGTTGATCCGTCGGCTCAAAAAAAGCACCCGGCTTTGAGGATAAAGTTCACGCGGTAAAACAAAATCTGTGCTGTTTTTTTCAACACCACACGGGCACTCCAATATTACAATGAATGTTGTCATTACACCCTGTACATTAATAAGGGACAAAACCACGTCATCTACAGCTGATATGTATATTGTATGTGTGTATATGTACGGATGTGTGTTATGTAGGGATATAGTCCTTTCTGCACCAACAAGACCAGAAGGCTTTTCCTTTGCCGAGAGGTGTGTGCCGAGTTTAGTGTATAGCAAATATTTGCCGACCATGAAGAAATAACACCGTTGCCACGTTGTCTATTTATGCTAGTGAAGTCGCAGGTTCTATGATCAACCTTGCTAAAGACGTACACCTTGATAGCCCATATCAAAGTTCGATATCTCAGCGAGAAGTGGTCGTATCGAACTTTTCAAAAAAGCAAATTAAAGCTGAATGAACAAGTTATCCGATCCATATAGTGGTTAAGTTGAAAAAAATGTTTCCAAGTTCGTAGCCAAAAAAAAGAACCGAAAAAATTTCGAAATTTTTTTTTCTTCGGTATTCATTAGGATTGAGCGGAACACGTTGCTTGAAAAAAATTTTCATCATAAGATCTCAAAACTAGAAACTTCGAGCTTTAAAATCATTTTTTTAAAATTCCAGTACGACAATTTTTAAGGGAAATACAGCCACTTGAAAAACCTCGAAAAATTTGGAATTTTTTTTTGATCCTTTAATTTTTTCCGCTATAGTTTATTTTAGTTATATATTTAATAACTTCTATATTGCTAGCAGCCGTAAGTGGCAGCGTGGCCCATGAAGTCAGACTGTTTTCTATCTCTTTCTTTTTTCTTGACCCGTTGTGCGCAAGTGTCGCGTCTGTAGTGGGGCAATTAGTGGAATAGAGTAGGACACCTCCCTTTCACAGCTTAGTTCCATGTGCAAACTGACGCGCATCCATTCACGGACATGCGCATGAGACTCAGAGTATAATAAGTGAGACAGACGTATAAATGTTTTCACCTTAGTGTTTAAGTCTTTCTCCCGATCTTTGCTAGCAATATAGAGACTATTAAATGTATGATTTTAGTCGGTAACAGTAAATAATCATACGCTCTAAGAGAAAGAGGGGGAAGAGGGAGGGAGAAGGAGAGAGATTCGCTGAATTTACTGAAAATTTGTAATGATTCGGCTTAATAGATTTTGAGAAATCTCAATAATACAAGGTTTAAAAAATTTTTAAAATTTGTTTTTTTTGGAATATTCTCTAAACTACTAAACCGATTAATTCCAAAATTTAATCAGTTCTTCTCCTCACAAAACTGCGTCGATTGTCGCAAACCGCATCAAAATCGGTTCATTTGTTCACGAGATATCGTGAACAAGAAATTCGTAAGAAAACGTTTTTTTGAGCTCGAAGAGCTAAAAAATAAAACTTTATGCTATATTTTATATATTTTTGAGTTTCAAGGATGGCCTGCATGATCAAACTTCATTTCAAAAATATTTGACGTGATAACGTCTTATAAATTGATGAAACACCGGCTGCACGCACGAAAAAGAGTAACGTTCCGCAAGCGAGAGCGCGATATAAGCGATAGTCTCTCTCTTCTCGCGTGACGTCAGAGAGTAGTGTGCGTTCAACATTTTTTTCGACTGTTCCAGCGAAAGCTACATCTGACAGATGGCCAAATAAATTATACGGTTTGTTAACAAATATATAATATATATACATTCTTTTAAATGTCTTTTATAATATTGCTTAAAAATATGTATTTTGCTTTGGTTGATCAAATTATTGGTCGGTAAAAATATAGTTTGACAGCTACTAAAATTTAGGTTATGTATTATTAAATATGATATTCGAGCGGAATACGTTATCACGTAAAACTATCGTCCGTAAACGGACTTTACAGACAACCAATTTTTTTTTGTTATTTACAGTCGTTCTTTTTTAGCAACACTTGGTACTGACGCTTCTTTGGTACAGACAGACCACAATCATCGGCCGGTAACACAGCACGCAAACAAGGCACCTTCTCTCATATTTACGCACGTGTGTACACCTCCAGACGTATGTATGTATCTTATATACCGCGCTCGCAGTGCAAACAGTAAGTATTAATGCAACAAAGGAACACATATGTGTACATACGCGCGGGACAAAGACAAGTCCTACACTGGAACTAGATCTATTGTAGGCTTGTGCAAAACAGTTCCAAAGGTAGAACGGACATGGAACGTTTCCTTTGTTCAGCGAAACGATCCTGTTTCACCGTTGAAGGAATGAAATTATATAATATCTAGATATTATGCACTCGAAAGCGACTGAAAACTTTGACCGTTGTGCGCGATACGTCATAAGGCCGCTGCTGCACACGAGGCTAGAAACGCTGCTTGGACTTCTGCTGGCCGGTAGGCTGGGTACGAAGCTGGAAGTGATGTCAAACAAAAGAACGTCAATGTTCAAGCCAATAAACACGCCGACTCTATTAATACATTTTGTAATCGTCTAATATTACGTTCAACAACCTTTCATTATATAACAGTGTTACATAAGTAGAAAATTTTTTGAGCTCTTAAAGAACACGCAAATAATCGTTTTCCGCATTTCGTTCGGATATTTGATACGTTAGACTTGCTAATGAAATATTTATGATGCGGTAATTACCGGCGTGTATGAAGACCTAAAAATGTTTTAAATATTTCAATACTAGGCCAATTAACACAATTTAAAAATTGTCCATGGGCGCATAGCCTAAAAATCAATAGATTTTTAGCTACAGATATATTTAGCGAGATTTTAGATATAGGGATATCCATTGAATTCACAAATATGTTCCATGTTCAACTTTTGTGCTTTTTTTAGAAATAGAAAAATATTCGAAAACTAGGTAATGTTCGAGGGTCATTTTCGGATTCAGCGCATTCGAAAACATGTTTCTAGAGCTTAGGATTTTTTAAGTAAGAATTCAACGGATAATCCTATATCTAAAATCTCGCTAAACATATATGTAGCTAAAAATCTAGTGGTTTTTAGGCTATGTGCCTGTGGAAACATTTTCTTAGTGACCTTTAAACTGTGAAATAAAACCATTTTCGATCAATTTAACCGAGAATCAAATCTCATAAGGTTTGTGCGAGGTCCTTTGAAGGTATTAAAATGTCAAAATGCTCCAAGGATTTTTTTTTGCAAATACAAAAATTCAAAGCTTGGTTAGTCCCCACTACCCTTTAGACTGGTCTTTGATTTTGTGTTCTGACTACAAAAGAAAAAAAATTGGTTGTCTGTAAAGTCGGTTTACGGACGATAGTTTTACGTGATAACGTATTCCGTAATACATAGCCTAAACCTCCCAAAATTTGGTTTCAATCCGCTTATCCTTGGTGTCGGAATGATAAGAAATGTCAAAAGTGACGTTTGCAACTTACAAAGTATTATGTTCTAATAATAATTAGTTATTCCAATACTTAACTTAGAAGGCGTTGCAATTCTCAAAATACTAATGTCAAAAAATTGAATTAAACATTAGAAATGCAGCCGTTTTCATGTTAAGACAAGACATACGTTTGCTTCTAATTTCCATGTACGGCAAACAAAGACAACCGACCGCGTCGCGCCATGCATTAGACAACATTGCATTTATACAGCTATTTTTCTATATAAATTTGTATAAAATATTTTTCTATATAAATTTGTATAAAAAAACTGTTTAGGCAAATTCTGTTATACGAAATCTATGTAAAATGTTCTCCTCTTTCGTTTAAGACTGGTTTCAAACCGATCTGATTTAAATTGAGCGAGAAATTAGCAAAAAGCACGCACAGGGTCAGGCGGAACGTTACGCGTTAGGAACGTTAGGAACGTTACGTTACACTTTTTCGAACATGCAACCGGTGTTTTATCAATTTATAAGATTGGTGATTCATCAATTTATAAGACGTTATCACGTCAAAAAATGTTTATAAGCTCTTCTACTAATACATGTGTACCGTAGCTAAATGTTCCGTAATATAATTTTACTGTCATATTATTATTAAGGTATATATCATGGTCTAAGTTAACCTCTCGACAAAGTGTGGAGACTGGAGAGTTTATGCGAACTTTTACTGTGTAATAAATTATGCCCCGACTGTACGTTTAGAATGGGATATCAACAACGCACTTACTAACGCAAGTTCTTGACGACGAGAATAAACACTTGGTTTTTAATTTTTCATAATTAAATACTTCATATTATTTTTCCTTGTTTGTAACAATTAATATTTATTTATTAATACTAATTTTTTATATTTATTTCTTGACGACTTTTTTTCTCTTCCATACTTTAATAAATGTACATACATAGTTACGTTTTTAGTCAGAATATAATTTTATGAATGATAAATAGTTTTTAAAATACTCTTGTAACGTAAAATCAAGCAATTATATAATTAGTCAATGGCTTCTATACAGTGCGTTCGCCAAAAGTGGTACCTTCGAATAATTCTTGTATCCTACTAGATACAAACGTACCTATAGTTTTTTAGTTCAATTTGGGATTTACTATTGGAAACTGCTGAGGTTTTTTTTTAGACTTTAAACTAAACTGGAAGTGTACATGCATTTTTTTTCAAATGGCAACATTATTTTTTTTACATTTTCGAAATTTAAATTTTTTTCTTTATAAATTCATATAAAATTTTTATAAGGTTACATAAGAAAATATTCTAGAAAAACGTTATCAATTCATTAATTAAATACACAGTAATAATTATTACTAAGTGCTATGAAAAATATACTGGTGTGATCTGTGCGAATTATTCGCACTAAATAAGTATAATAATTATAACTTTACAAAATTATTTTTTAAATATGATTGCAGGTATTCAATTCGTTTCTAATTTTGCACACTGCTTATAACGTTCTTCTTTTTGTTGTATTACAAAATGAAGCTCAGATGACAGATCGAAGAAATATTTTACTAAAATTGTCATATAGAGGCGCAAGTAGCAAAAGCGTTGAGCTAAGCCGTCAGATGGCATCATGCAGTATTGCTGTGACGTTGTTCAGCGTTGCTCGCTGTTTCAAAATTAAATTCGTCACCGTCAGATGGCAGACGTTCAGCGTTGCTGTATTTTAATTAATTTACAAAAACAAAAGCAATAATAAATTTTTTAGTTGTCGATGTCAATAGAGCACGCAATTATCTGTAAAATGATATATAATTTATGTGGAGAAATTGTGAGTTTTTTTTCTAAAAAGAGAGACTAACATCTTTAACCTTAACGTATTAATATATATGATTATATTAGTGTGTATTTAATTAATACGTAGGGTAGAAGCTACAACAAATAAGATTTAAAAATTATATCCACGAGATAAGCTTCATCTCAATCGCGTGCGTTGCCCCGGGTAGCGGCTAGTTAACAATAAACTGTAAATTCAAAAGAAACTTTCTCTATTTTATGCAGGTATTATTAATGATATTTTGAAATTTAAATGTGGTTACATTTGAAAAAAAAATAACGAAGGTTATTCTTTTTTCCAAATAATACAAATAAACTCAATTAGCTACCTATCAAAGCGAAGCGTTTTCTAACTGAGTTCATATGAACTTTTTTAAAGTTTGTTAAAGTTTTTATGATACTCCGCACAGTTGCTACTTTATTCTCTTAGGATTGCTTCGTAATTAAAAATTACTCACATTTTAAAAGAAGGTTATCTAAAAAAATAAATGCATATGTTTGCAACATCTTGGCACTTTAGAACCCCAGGTTAAGAGTCGCTGCTTTAAAAAATTCGAAAATGATCAGCTAAGAAAAAACATACTTATGATAAATTCTTTATTCAACTCTTTGGTTAACGTCTGATTAGAACTCTTCAATAAATAAAATTATCGACCAATTTTTCAGACAATATGTTAACAAAAAATATAATTAATACATTAACGTTTCGATCCGGATTTGGAACTTCTTAAGAACTGATCTAAAAAATATAAAAAATAATTAATATTTAATTTCTAATTCGGTTTTTAAAAAATTCTTTAAAAATTATTAATTAGTATCAAAATATTGAACAAATAATGTGTTAATTATATTTTTTGTTAATATATTGTCTGAAAAATTGGTCGATAATTTTATTTATTGAATAAATTCTTTATACCCAAGCAAATATCAGTGAGTTTAAAATATTCGAAATATTATAGGGAAAACATAAAAAGGTCAATAAGATATCGTAATAATCTGATATTTTTTAAAACAGAAACACATATTTTATGTAAAAGTTGTACCTTTATCAGAAATATGAATACTTTAAGCACATATAGCTGTAGAATTCGTGACAGGTTGTCAGCAAGTCTAAGTTTTAGATTATCTTTGCTTGAAAGTTCGGACATATGGATGACACTTCTCTGAGCTTTTCTTTATTCTTCGCATTACAACAAAAATGTAGAAACATGTTCACCTGTGAGCCAACTCTAAAACTTCCCGCTATGAGTCCAATACGTTAGAATAAATTGATATTATGAAATTAGCGGTCCCGCCCGGTTTCACCCGGGTGCAAAAGAACGAATGGAGGAAGAGACATGAGTACGCACGCTCATCTTAGCTTACCGAGATAATTGTTGTGTCCAAATTTCATGATGATCGGAGTTACCGTTCAAAAGTTTTTGTCGGACGGACAAATTTTGAGTTATATTTTGCAACATTTTTCATTGATGCTCCGCTCCTATTGGCCGCAGCGTGATATTATATAGCCTATAGCCTTCCTCGATAAATGGACTATCCAACAAAAAAATAATTTTCAATTCGAACGAGTAGTTCCTGAGATTAGCGCGTTCAACCAAACAAACAAACTGATTGAAGGAGGTTATAAAAATATTGTTAAGAATTTTTGAGTCGTAACAAAAAAATTGTTGGTTTTTTAGGATTCCGAACCTCAAAAGGAAAAAATAAACTTTTATAGGATCATTTTGTTGTCGGTTCGTCTGTCTGTCAAAACTCTTGAAGTTGAAGTTTTGAGTACTTATGGTGCGCAGCATAGAGAAGTTTTGCCATCCCTGGCCTAGACAGTACAAAAGTTCACAGCTGGCGGTTATTGGAGCACATAACACAGTTGTCTATGACACATTTTAATATCAATTTGATTTCTTGTAGAAAAAAACTGATTCTTGTTGACTGGCGTAAAATGAAATTAAATTGCAAGAAATGACAGCTATTATAAAAACTGCTGAAGAATGTAAATTGAAGGTTATATTAGCAAGGCGAGATTAATAATCGTTTTCAGATTGAAAATTTAAAACGAGTTGTATAATATTTTTAGAAAACAAGTCACATATTTTTTGAGACATATTTTAATTTATTATTTTTATAATAATTAACTGAAAATCAATTAGGCGTTTAATTAATATTTAATTGCAAAAATATACCATCTTTTCATTTTTGCAGTTCAGTTTTTACTCCTATAATTTCAAAATGGCAAGAAATGAGTGAAATTTTGTCAACTTATTTCTTAATATAGGTACAGTGTAAACTCAATATAGCGACACTCGAGGGACTGTGCACTTTGTGGCGTTATTGAGAGTTGTCGTTAAACGGAGAGGAGAACTAAAATAAATAAATAATTTTTTTTTTTTTTTATAACATAAGTGCTCAGCATCACAGGCTATATGCACTATAAAAAAATATTCAATATGGGGTAATAATAATAAATAAATTATTCGCACTAAATAAGTATAATAATTATCACTTTACAAAATTATTTTTTTTAATATGATTGCAGGTATTCAATTCGTTTCTAATTTTGCACACTGCTTATAACGTTCTTCTTTTTGTTGCATTACAATATGAAGCTCAGATGACAGATCGAAGAAATATTTTACTAAAATTGTCATATAGAGGCGCAAGTAGCAAAAGCGTTGAACTAAGCCGTCAGATGGCATCATGCAGCATTGCTGTGACGTTGTTCAGCGTTGCTCGCTGTTTCAAAATTAAAGCCGTCAGATGGCAGTATGCAGTATTGTGTCTGTTGTATTACAATATGAAGGTCAAAATGATATATAATTTATGTGGAGAAATTGTGAGGTTTTTTCTAAAAAGGGAGTCAAACATCTTTAACCTTAGCGTATTAATATATATGATAAGCTAAAAATTGTATGTACATTCTGTATAGAAACACGTGTCTTTTAGAAGCAATGAGGTGGAAAGTTACCTTGTTAAAAGAAACAACGTTCTCCGTTTAACGAACTTTGTTGTGATAATGTTCGTTACGGATTACTTCTACTGCAAAAGGAAATATCAAGTTTGTTTTCAAAATTTGTTCGTTGAAATTTAAAAGTCTCAACTGAATTCTTTTACCGTAGAAAAATGCTGAAAAGCTATTTTTTTACACACGTCCCTATAAAATAGATGTTTTTCATATATAGGGTGACCGGTAATTGCTCGTATTTCTCTCGGGAGAAAAAAACTATGACTAATTTGGAATGATTTAACCTCTAGCACTTGGGTGTCGGAAATGCGTCATTTTCGTGAAAATTTAATTTGATTTTCTTTTACAAAAATCCGAATTTTGGAGGTTAAAAATTAAAAAAAAAAATTTCACTTTTTGACCTGAATTTTTCCATGATATGTTAGCTTACTAATCGGCCAACCTTCCTAAAGGTAAAAAAAATTGGTTGTCTCTAAAGTCGGTTTACGGACGATAGTTTTACGTGATAACGTATTCCGTAATACATAACCTAAATTTATATAATAATTATAATAATTCGAATATATGATATTGCATCTTTCGCTTCAAATTTAGGTTAATTTTATTTATTAAATTACTCACCACCTATAAAAATAATTTTTTTTATTAACTTTCTTTCTTTCGTATTTATTTAAGTCTCAAAGATTAACTGTCACACTATTTATAAAACAATTGTTTCACTGTTTATATAAAATTCCAAAACCTACTTACAATATTTAAGTATTTTCATACGTCAAAAAATTGATTTTTATAATGTTTGTAAGAAAACGATTTTTTCGAGAGATGAGACCTAGCTAAAACGATTTTTTGCCCCCCAAAATCCCTTTTCAGTAAATTTCATCCAAATCGTTAGGGCCGTTTTCGAGAAAAGCACGCACAGGGTCAGGCGGAACGTTACGAACGTCAGGAACGTTACACTTTTTCGTGCATGCAGCCGGTGTTTTATCAATTTATAAGATTGGTGATTCATCAATTTATTAGACGTTATCACGTCAAAAAATCACTGTTAGATTTTACGTTGTGTGCTAAAAATATAAGGGCCCTAAAAAAATCCCATTCTACATTTTATCCCCCGAAATTTAGGGGGAAAACATCCAAGTTGGCAACCCTGACCTGCAACGGTTAAACAATGCAAGTCAACAATTCATTTATTTAAATGATGTTCGTATCAAAAACAACTATCATACCAAGTGTGGCAGTTAATGGAAGCATTCATGAAGACAAAATACGATAGAATAGTAAATAAAACGAAAGAAGAAACATTTTTAAAGTACTGGGAAACAATTGAATACGTTTCAACAATATCAAAAAATAAATCGCTTTACTTTTTTGTGACATGTTTGAGAAGAAGATTTATCAAAATTAAATACAGAAGCAGAACAGGATAAAAAATAATTCAATGATAAAGTACATGTTCTCGCAGTCAGAATCGTATTATATAGATATATAGATACACATACCATACACAGTAAGGACCTCCAGTCGTTTTGCGACGCTAAATGTGATCCGCAAGCTTTATGCTTTATACATGTGTTAGTAGGTATATATATGCATTATACATGCTAGAGATAGAAGAACTCGGTTCGGTTTGCTATGAAGATTGCGTCGCATCTAGGACGGTGGTATCGGAATTCTGAAATTTCACAACTGTAAACCTCCGTGGAAACAACTTTGGTCACCGTGGACATAAGCAGTCACAAAAATTATAGCTTATATAGTTGTGAGAGCTATTACAATAAAGACAAAAAACGCATTATTAATTTTACCTTACAATAATTATAAGTATCTATCCAAAATATATAGTTTTAAAAAAACTAAAAAACACGCTTTATATCGGACTAAAAATTAAAAAATACTTTTTTTAAAATAAGCTTAAAACAATAATGAATAAAAAATAAAAGTATTATTGTGAAA
Source organism: Xanthostigma xanthostigma (assembly GCA_963575645.1). Lineage (NCBI taxonomy): Eukaryota > Metazoa > Arthropoda > Insecta > Raphidioptera > Raphidiidae > Xanthostigma > Xanthostigma xanthostigma. The sequence continues at coordinate 48,530,156 of OY754469.1, read as the reverse complement.
AAAGCGTGGGGCGCTCGATGTACGAAAATGTGGAACAAAGCGCCCCATGCTTTTTTCACAATAATACTTTTATTTTTTATTCATTATTGTTTGAAGCTTATTTTTAAAAAAATATTTTTTACTTTTTAGTTCGATATAAAGCGTGTTTTTTAATTTTTTTTAAACTATATTTATTTTTCACTTTTTAGTTTGATATAAAGCGTGTTTTATAGTTTTTTTTAAACTATATTTATTTTCCACTTTTTAGTTCGATTTATTGTCAAAAATTTGCCGGCGTGGACGGGATTAGAACCCACGACCGGTGAATCCGAGAGTTGACGTCAGCGAAGACCCGTGCCTTAGACCGCTCGGTCAACGATTGCTCTTACAGTAGTGGCATAACATACTAACAGTAATAAACCACTTGCTTAGTCCAAACGAATGTTACAAACAAACATACATACATACAAACTTACAAGTGAAGCTGATATAAAGCGTGTAAAAATGAAAGTAAAATCATTCTAGTAAACAAAAAAGATATAAAAGCATTAAAATGTCCGACACCTCGAATATGTCGACATATTCGAGGTGTCAGACATTTTAAATGGTTCATGTTATTTGTCAGAGAACATTATTTTAACGTTTTGGTTGAAGTTTTTAAGCTATCCAATCAAAAAAACAAACAGCATCTATAAATTTTTTACGACATCTTTCGGAAAATTTAGAAGGAAAACGCAACAAAATCAAGAAAAGTCATAGAGGAAATAGGTGTTAGACTAGGTCTAATGAAGCCATATACAAAGTTTGGGGAGAGTATTTGTCAGTAAAATTTTTGCCGACGGGCACTCTGACTATAAGGTTTATGATCCCACAATCTTGCAAAAAATTCAGGCTTCTTAACTGAGGACACTTTTACTTATGGCAAGTATACGCACTAGCGAACACTAGTTACTTATATCTCTATGAATAACCCCGACCAAAGTCAACCCATGTTAATATTTAATACCCTCTATTTTGCTAGTAAAGATCGGGAGAAAGACTTAAACACCACGGTGTAGACATTTATACGTCTGTCTCACTTATTATACTCTGAGTCTCATGCGCATGTCCGTGAATGGATGCGCGTCAGTTGCAGCGGGTCAAGTAAAAAGAAACAGATAGAAAACAGTCATTTGCTGTCTCACTTCTTGGATTTCGCTTCCACTTACGGCCACTAGCAATATAGAAGTTATTAAATATATGACCCAATGACGCGACTGTTGAAGCAAATCAAGCCGAGTGCAGTGCTTGACGCGTGTGTTTTGTCGGGTCGGTTGAACGAAGACAGAAAGAACGTTCAAGTAAGATGGTAATAGTGTCGCCGGTTAAGGCAAGTTCCGCGAATAGCATGCATTATATACAAAGAGAGGGAGCAATTTAGAAATAAAGAATGAGCCCTCTGAAACATTCTCTCATGCTAACGTCCTCTCTAGCGCTGTTGAAACTGTCATTGAATCTTCTTTATGCATGAACCAGAAGTTCAGTGACGATGCAACATTTATATCAGCGTTTCTTCAACTTTTTCGCCTACCGGACCCCGCAGAAATTATCAAAAAGTCATCGTCTTCTTTTTAAAGTGAAACTTTTATTCTATCGCCCCGAATTTTTCTGGCCGTCTGTTGCATGTCGCATTACAGGCGGTCGCGGAGTAGGGGTAAAGTGAAAGGCGTTCGGAGTAGGCGCTCGGTAGAGCAGCCAAGGCCAATATGGCGGCGCCCACGGTTAGCATCAGCTGATCGTGTAGTATGTATAACACATAGTCAGTCTGTCATGCGGGCAAGTGCTGTACAGTGTTTACATGTTTTTATTCGTGTATTCATGTGAATATTGTTGTTTATAATTAATCGTGATGGATAAGTGTCTACAATCCAACGCCTACAATCCAATAAAAGTTTCACTTGCGTCGTGGTTTCTTAAAACCACACAACTGTTTTTTTTTTAAATTAAACGGTTTTACGCATACTGTCGGAAAAAATATTCAGTTTATGGGTGATTTTTAAGTTGATTCTTCTTTTTTAATAGCGTATAGAAATCTTTTAGACGAAAAAATATTTTATGTAACTTTTTTATCAATACTCAAAAATAAGGGAGAAATAGCCGTGCAAAGTTTAATAAAATTTTATTTAATTAATTAAAAAGCCCGGTTAACACACGCGAAAAATGATAACACAAATCGGAAATGTATCTATCCCAAAATAATTCGCGGAAGGCCTTTATCGCTACCACAAGCACGGCTACGACGCACGCATCTTTGTGTCCAAAAAAACGGGGACAACTTCGAACAATTTCTGTGAATACTTGATAATGACATAACATGTTTCCCTAGTGACATACCATAACGCCAGGACCGGCCTCAAAATTTGATAAAATTTAATGAAACTTTGAAAGCCCGTTTCTCTTTAATTTTTGAGTTTTGATAAAAAAGATACTTGAAATAATCGTTCGTCTATTTGATTTCTAGACGTTGTTAAAAAAATCAATCTGTATTGTCTTAAGTTTTTTTTTAATAGATTAGACAGAAGTCAAATTAATAATCTACGCTACTGTGACTACTGTGACGTATATAATGTAGATAGTAGAGCAGTTTTTAATGAAAGATCGCCAATTTGTTGTAAAGATGGTGAATCATCGTACGAGAGCTAATAACAATGAATGTCATTTAAGTTTTGAAATAGACTTTGACCAAACTCCGTTCAAACTTTAGTAATTGATATATTTAGGGATACGGGGCCCCAGTTGGGGAACCGCTGACTTCTATTATCTATAGTATGCAGTTAAACTCTACTCGTCTCGCCAATATATGTACATTTTGTGCTTAAATTATTACTTGAAAGAAAATTGTATTTTCGATCATATTTTTATGAACAGTCGTGATGTGATATTCATGGTATTGTTTTTTTTGTTATTTTTAAAGCACCGAAAATGACCCACTTACCTAATTTAACTTTGTACCGAATTCGTAGACAAATTATTAAGTTTATATAAATAAAATTCAGGAAATTTATTAATTTAAACTTAGTTTTAGTATTTCTCTTTTTGGACGTCAAAGATTCTGAACATATTTTTTTATATTCAATTGATTATTAATATTTATGCCATTTTCTTTCCGCTGCTTATTGAAATTATTTGACTATAAAATTGAAAATATGTCTCCTTAATTATTGTATAAACAGGAAGTTGGTTAAATCTTGTTGGTAAAAATTCACGCTGGACATTTTCAACGCATTGACTTATTCTACTTCAAAATACGACAGGAGACACATTTTAATAGTCAGAACAAACACACAGTTTACTTAGTCGTCCCAAAATAAAAAAATAAAACAAAAACTGTGTCAATAAAACAAAAAGATTCTTACCAAATAACTTCTTGATCATGGTTACTCATTACGGGGTTCAAAAACTATTTAACGCGTAAATACTTAACTTCTTCAACTTAATCACTAGCGGTCCCGTCCGGTTTCACCCGGGTGTAAAAGAACGAATGGGGAAGGGAGGAACATGAGTACACACATTCATCTTAGTTTACCGAGATGCATGTTGTGTCCAAAAGACATGATGCTCGGAGTGACCGTTCAAAATTTTTTGTCGATAAAAAGCAGTAGGTATTTATACTTTTTTTAACTAATAATTTTTTTTAAATTAATTAAATAAAATTAAAATAAATTTAAATGTAAGCCTTAGAAGAAAGCAATGTAGAAAATAAAAAAAAAAATAAAAATAGATATATTCGCCCAACGTAGGGCTCGAACCCACGACCCTGGTATTGACAGTCGTGTGCTCTACCGATTGAGCTAGCCGGCGCTGTATTCTGAAAACGCTAATATGAGTATATTTAGTTAGTGCATTTCACCTGAATAGAAGCTTATTTTTAAGATACATTTTGCAACATTTTTCATTAATGCTCCGCTCCTAATGGTCGTAGCCTGATTTTATATAGCCTATAGCTTTCCTCGATAAATGGGCTATCCAACAAAATTTTTTTTTTCAATCTGAACCAGTAGTTCCTGAGGTTAGCGTGTTCAAACAAACAAACAAACAAACAAACTCTTCAGCTTTATATATTAGTATAGATAGATATACCTAGATATTTTAAGTTTAAAACTAAGAAGGAAAAAAAATCATTTCCATTGTGGCAATCTGTCTTTTTTTAATAAAAGCAATAAAACTATTCTTAATATAATTTTAGTCTCCTATAAACAATCCTTAGAGTAGAGTAACGTTTTGTCAAGTTTATATGTTAACAGGATTTTATTTTAATCCTTGTAATCTACTGGAACTGCTTGAAGCAAACATTGCTAATGTAATAGGATTGAATCTATAGGTGCATATTATGTAATATGTTAACTCACTAAAAACTGGTGCATCGTATAAGTAATGTTTTTATGTATCCACTTAACACAAAACGAACGTCGGAATAATAATCTCTACTTACTCTAAATTATTTATTTGTTCAAACTGCATAAAACATGAAGAAATATATTTAACATGTAAACTAAATTTTACAGTTCAAGCGAGCACACTTTTGCAAATATTGTAGATGCTACAATTTTTACGCATAGAGGACATAGCTTTCAGAAAATATAGTACATACCAGGGGTCGGCAACCTGCGGCTCTTTTGATGTAAAGTTGCGGCTCTCCAGTTCCATACGCAAAAAATAATTATTTTATTATATAAACCTTTAAGAATCGTCCAATCGATCCATGATTGAGTATCATGTCTATCTCTCAGCCATTTCCACTCGCGTCTCACCCGCACCGCCCCCGTCGCGACGTGTCGTCCTCGGATATACATATTATACCTATATAAGCAAATACTATAATACTGAAACGAAAATGTTTAATGGCTCTTTAAAAACTGTGAAATTTTGTAAATTGTAACATTTAGCTCTTCCGTCTCAAAAGATTGCCGACCCCTGGCCTGTGAGAATTTGTATGAATTTATTAAAGGGCTTCTTATAGGGTTACATATTATTATTAGTCCAAGAGAAGGTGACACTAAAGCCTCAGTAATATGTGGAAAAACATATTTTCATTGAAAGATATGACTTTTTTATGCCAATTTTCAAAAGGTTGCCCGACAATATCTGCGTTGTCCCTTGCCAGCTGCCCTTATTAACGATTTTAGGAGCTTATATCTCGAGAAATATCCGTCTAAGAAGAAAACTCACTTAAGGACTTTGCATTTTTGAAAACCTATCCAACGAGACGCCGGGGATTGCAGCGCGCGAAAATAAAAATTTTAATCTCTCAGTTCTGTAGTTCTGTGTATCGAAAGCTACACCTAATTTTTTTTGCTATTACACTACACAGTTCTATGGCGGTTCACATAAGATATCTGCAAAATTTCATCCGAATCGATGGAAAGAGAGCGGAGTTTGGAAGGATGTGACATACGAACAGAAGAACTTTTTTCAACAACTCTTTATGCATCCGCAGCTTAAAGATGTTTTAGATTTATATAGCAGCTTACGTGAATGCTCGTTATGTCTTGGAAACGAACCTTTTAAGAAGTCGTTTAGTGTTTCAACAGTATCATTTTTAGCATAAGACTTTACGTGTATTCACGATATAACGAACAATAATTATGGTTTCATATTTTTAAAGTTAATATAAAAACTGACATTTCTATGAAAAATCAATACACAGAATTAGCTATATATAGATAATATGTATTCGTTAACCATCAAGAAACTGAATTCAACTCAAAATAGATATCGATTCAGTTGCCAAAGGAAATAAAAATGTTAAAATACATTATTTTAGTCAATTTATATTTTAAAAGCGACCTCATTGAGGTTTCCAAATGGTTGTAAAGTTTTTAGCTTTAGGAAGGTTGGCCAATTAGTAACCTATCAGATCATGGAAAAATTCAGGCCAAAAAATGAGAATATTTTTTTAAATTTTCTTCCCAAAATTCTGATTTTTGTAAAAAGAAAACCGAAGTAGATTTTCTCGAAAATGGCGCATTTCCGACCCCCATGTGATAGAGATTATTCATTCCTTTGTCTTAGTTTCTTCTCCCGAGAGGAATACGAGCAATTGCCGGTCACCTGTATAAAATAGATGCTGTATAATAATATAATGTATTTATTGAAATTCTAATTTTTTTACTGCTTCAAAAAAAATATAATTGACAAATATAGATCATAAATAAACGATCACGTGAATAATTATGAAGTGAATTTTTTTCTGCGACTTAAAATCTAATTTTCAAGCCCTTAAAATTGACTGTAGGTAAAGTTACAATTTCCTACTCACACTCGTAGGGTACAAGTCTACCTAACAATCAGTCGCTAACGCTAATGACGTAACTATATATTTGGACACAATATTACCTGACTGATGAATAATTTAAACGTATGAAATATAAAGCCTGGATTCCATCTAATTATACATTTATACTATAAAACACTGCGGTACTAATAACTTTATGATATTTTTTTAACAGAACATAAAATCCAAAACTTAAAAATCATATATTTTTTTTTAATACAGCATTCCGATGGGAAAAGCCTCGGTATTCAATTTCCTTCGTGAAAATTAGATTATAAATAAAATTATCGACCAATTTTTTAGACAATGCATTACAGAAATATTTAATTATATTCGATATAAAAATAATGATTTTTTGCTTTACTCCCCCCCCCCCAGAAAAAAATATCTACGCCCTTGATCAATTCCGCGAGCGTGTCTACCAGTACACCATTAAGTCGTATCACAATATTTTTTTGGCTTGCACATTGCAAGCGTACCATAGCATCGTCACGTGTTGCATAATAATAGCCAACTTGACCGCGATTAATAATTAAACCAAGCTAACAGGTAGTTAAAGGTGTGCGTGCACGTCAATCAGTCATTGACCAGAGCCTCTGTCGGTAGAACTCGTAACTATTTATGTTGTCAATGCTACGTAATATCATGTAACACAATGCAATGGTCAGGGTTGACGAGAAAATTGCAAATGTATTTTTTTGTTCGTGATAAACAGTTGCCGGATTCAACAAAACATGTAACTGTGAAACAATAATTACATTCAAAAGGTTTGTTATAATTTATTAGAACTGGAAAAGTATACCATTTCACTGAATAATCGATGAAGAAGCTTCGTTAAAAGGTATACAATGTGTTCCAATAATATTCATTCAGCAGAAGAGAACTACATATAGTCACGTCAATAGAACTGTAAAAGTAACGAGAAATTGTGTACCCGTATGTATTCGTTACTTAAAGAACCAGTACCTGTTACTTTCGTATCGTTACGTTACTCGTTACGTTACTAGTTACGTTACTCGTTACTTTTCATACGACATACAATCGTGTACTAACAGCATCAAGCATGCACCATCGCATCGAGGCGCGTCGCATACGTGATACGGTATGACTTCGTTCGTATAACGTATAACCGCATTAAACAAGTCAAACTGACATGGATACGATAGATGCGAGTAACGAAATGAATTTTTGTAAGTAACGATTCGTTACTTCGAGCCAGACGATGTACCCGTTACTCAGTAACGAATACATACGGTTTGTTACAGCTCTACACGTCACTGCGGAATACGTATAAAACTAGCAATATTCCTAAGCCCTCAAAAACAGCTTGGATTTTAATGATATTAAATTTATTTTTAAAACGAAGAAATTATAGTTACGTAAAGAACTCTGCATACGAGACTAGTTTCGTCGCTAGATTTTTTGTCAGGTTTCAAGCGTGCTGTAGCGCTGGCTTTCATGATGGTTTTTATGTTTTGAAGCTAGCTTTGTAGATCGGTTTGGTTCGCAGTGACCCGTTCTAATGTTAACAAAAGTGAACATTTTATTGTCTCCGAACAGAACGCACACCATGACGCCATGTTTGTTTGTGGGCGTTTGCTCATGTCGCCCACGTGACAAGATACTGTTTTCTGATTAGCTCTTGCCCGAAACAAGCACGAAAAATAGCCCCTGTTCTAATTTTGAAATTCATATCGTGACACCCGTGAGCCCGCATTTTGATCTTTTCAGCCAGCGCGCCAGCCAGCACAAGTTGCAGCAGTGATTCCAGCAGAAAAACCAGTCTCGTGTGCAGTGGCCTTAATATAATTTAGACAACCGTACTGGAAAGAACGTATGAAGAGATATTGTAACACGCATGGTGGAAGAACGGGTACAAATGGTGGAAGTGCGGGTATATGAAAGAATAATGTGAAGTTATCATTTTTTGGTAGCTAATTAGTTCACTTATGTAGTTATCTATTGTACATATATTAATTAGACCGCAAGTTTAATATATAAGTAACATAAATAATGTAAAACTAACCTCTATACTGTATGTTTCTGATGGCGTTAGTGATAATCCTCAACTCCTGATTGGGTGGCTCTTTGATCTGAAATAGAAACAGAAAATGTTTTACTATTACTGTTTTAAATTTTAAATATCTATACATGGTGGTCTGAGTGACAATATATTTAAAAAAAGACGCTTAGTCTTTAAACACCTTGGTAAAATAATTTGCACTGATTTTTTACTTGGCATTTGGTAGTACATGATTAATAACAAATTTTCAAGTGCGTTTTTATTATTTGTTACCTTGGTAAATTTTGATTTACTTTCCCGTTAATTAGCATTCAATTTTGGAATATGAACTTGCCCCATTTTTTTCTCTCTTATTATATAGCTTTTGTTTAGACCTGTACTATCATCCATTAAAAACTAGGTAGACCGAGAACACCCTGTATATGAAGAGTGTACACCACATTCGGAAACAATTAGTTGTGTAATTTGCAATTGTTTTGCACAACACAGTAGTTCATTTTAAATAATTAAAACTAATTTCTATCAACTAACGCTTGCAATATATTAGCTATATTAAACATAAATCCTAAGCTTAAATTAATGAATAATGACACGGGCTAAACATTGTAGATTGTCAATAATATGATTATTTTTAAATTAATTTTAATAAATTCGAACAAAAATTTCTTTCCACATTTTTATTTTATAAAAAAGATGCTGAATTACAACAGATGTTATAATTATATTATAAGGTGGACCATTAGATAAGATATTTATTAAAAACTCGGGACAATATTATTATACACTAAATGTTCTATATAAATTTCTGCTTTTTGTTGTGGTATTAAAAATACTGTTGCGTGCTCCCTGTTGGGACGATAATGTGTTCCATAGAATGTTCCAGACCACGACAACAACAACAACAACAATGGGAAGCAGGTAAAAACCCGACCTTTTTAGAATTGCCTGGAGAAAACAATGCATGCAAAGAAAGGTTGAGATGCTTCTAGAACATTCGACAGGCGGGGGACGAAGCTATAAAATGCAAGCGGAGTGGTTAGTGTTGCGTGCTCCCTGTTGGGACGATAATATGTTCCATAGAATGTTCCAGACCACAAAAACAACAACAATGGAGAGCAGATAAAAACCCGACCTTTTTAGAATTGCCTGGAGAAAACAATGCATGCAAAGAAAGGTTGAGATGCTTCTAGAACATTCGACAGGCGGGGGACGAAGGTATAAAATGCGAGCGGAGTGATTAGTGTTGCGTGCTCCCTGTTGGGACGATAATGTGTTCCATAGAATGTTCCAGATCACGAAAACAACAACAATGGAGAACAGATAAAAACCCGAACTTCGTAGAATTGCCTGGAGAAGGCAATGCATGTAAAGAAAGGTTGAGATGCTTCTAGAACATTCGACAGGCGGGGAACGAAGCTATAAAATGCGAGCGGAGTGGTTAGTGTTGCGTGCTTCCTGTTGGGACGATAATGTGTTCCATAGACAACAATACTATTTTAATGAATTTTGTTGTGTTCCATCTTGTATAATAAGTGTGTTGTATTCAAGTGTAAGATTTTTTTATTCACCAATATATCGATACAGAATAAAGATATCTGCGATTCTTTGTGTAAGATAAAACAGTATGTCTAAGTGGAGCGCAATGGAGAGGTTACATTTCATTTTAAAACACTTGACACTTTTTTCAATATCCTTAGCAGTTGTGTTCAACCGTTATGTTTTAATAAAAAGTTTTAAAACGTCGAATTGTACGAATTCAATGCCAACAGCTGAGATGAAAAGCCTCCTATAATTTGTTTCTGTTTGAGTAAGCTGAACAAAAAAAAATAATAACTGCGATGAAATGTTTATTCCCGGGGCCTTGAAAAAAGAAGGTGATAAATTATTTGTTTTTTATATGTAAGTTAAAAGTACATTTTAAAATTAAAATATTATACATTTTTCTTATAAAAATTAAAGTTTTACAGAGCTGAAAAATAACACCGACAAGCGTGCTTGGTAGTTAGATTGGTAGAACTGTTAAGCAATTAATTATTATCAAAAGGTGTTATTTTTAAACGGTTTTATTTAGCTTGACTCCGTATATTTGTTTTGTAAATACAGAAAAAATTTCTTTTTTGTTCCAGATGGTACACCAGGACTGCTACAATGTATACCGTTTTTCACCTAAAAAAAAATTGTTTCTGTTTTTTATACTACCACGACGCCATTTTGTTATACCTATATATAAATAACAAATATTTTTGAGAACTTTAATATATGCGTAAAAAAGCCCTTTTTTTTTTGATCCGCCACCTAGAACTCGTAAAAAAAATTCACAAAAAAAGCTTATTTTTTTGACGCACCTGGGTAGTGTAGCCCCTTAACACAATTTGGGGGATATTGCAATTGGTTTCATCAAAAAATATGTAGGGGAGAATTATTCCGAATATAAGGCCCGTTTTCGGCTAATTTGACTCCACTATTATTAGAACACATATAGTAGAATACCGTTAAATGAAATATAAATAAAAAATATTTTAAATACAAGCTTTCATTAAAATGTACCAAAACGAAAAGATTAACAAACAAATAAATAACATCATTTTATCATTATTGACCTAACCTGAAAGCTTGTCGCGAGATAATTTCACAAAAAGCTCATAGTTAAAGCTTCTCGAGAAAAGCTCTAAGGTTATGTCGACAATGACAAAATGATTTTATTAGTTTAATTGTTATTTCATTCGTCTTAGTATATTTCAATACTCATTGTCTCACAATGCCACACGTTTAAATAAATGTATCAAATGTTTTAAAGCACTTGCTTTTTTGATGAAAAAATAACAAAAAACTCGAACAAACAAAACAACTACTTATTTGACGCGGTGCAATAAACCAGTAGTCAGTGCAGAACTTGCATCTGATTTTTATTACATATTCGTGTGAAGGTGTATTGTGTATCGCGTGACAGAAATCACTTTTCAAAAGGCGGGGTGACACAGGTAACTCACGGCGTGACGGGTGTGGAAAACCTTCAGCGACAGCAATAAATCATAGAATTTCTGCTTGCAACAAATTTTGAACGCACTACTCAGTAAGTCACTGGTGTTTTTATAAAATGTGTAAGTCCAGTCCTGTCGGGCCGATTTAATTAAAATTTTATTAGATGCACCTTTTAATCTTTACTAAAGATTTAAATTTAAATTTAAAAACAATTCTCAGAATTTTGTCGGTATTTTTGAGCCCGAAAACAATTTTCAACCTACAAAAACTGCCCTTAAAAAGAACCAATTGTCCCCAAAATTTAATCACATCTAAGTCTTAATAAATCCTTTCGAATGTCGCAAACCCGATCTCAATCGCTTGATTCATTCGAAAGATAGCGTACGACAAAAATTTGTTTACATACATAAATATACGTTCATCCAAAACTCGTCAGAATCGCTTCTTAGGACCGCAAAACGTTGAAATCCGATGAAAACTCGATTTTATAAAATCAGCCCGAAGCCAATAAGTCCATTTTTTTTAATTTTCAATAACTGGAAGTTAAAAAGAAAATACGCTGTTTTTCACGAATTATTTCAAACTTATGTTTACTTATATGTAGGATTTTAATGACTGTTGTAATCTCTACAGGGATTATCAACTTGATTGTATATTCTGGTCTGGTGTAGGTAGCCGCGCGAACGGAACATCGGAAGTTTACACAGCACTGCAGCGCTCAGCGGGTTTTAAAGCACGAGAGAGGGTTGGGTGGGGCAGGGGAGGAGGGCGATGTGACGGCAATCCGCCCGCCAGAGCGTAACCTCGTGTTCGCGATTTCCTGACCGCACAAAGTGCCGGCAGCCATGCGATTCTCGCATGTGTGCATTAAAACTGCACCTACACCTTAACAACAGTTGATTGGCAATTATAATGTCTCTGATCTATTAAATTTGAAAATAAAATTTAACGAAAAAATGACATTCAGGTAAAAAAAAGGCGAGAGGTGTTGTGGAACACCCCGTTGGAACGAAGTTCTTTTCGCTATTTATTATACGTATCATATATTACCATTCCAACCCACAAGTGGGGAATGGTACTAGTTTAGGTCAAAAATCACTTTTCAAAAATTTTACAATATCTTTCCGTTTTGAGGTCACCCGAATCCAAAAAACATATTTTTGGAAAATTTCTGTGCGTCTGTTAGTCTGTCTGTGAACACGATACAGGTCAAACGAATGAGCGGATTGAAACCAAATTTTGGGAGGATGTTTGGTATGCAAATATAAAGAGCCCTATTGTTTTTGGGGAAAATCGGCGCATGCGCAGAAGAGATATATGCTAAAACGGTATTTTTTATATGATAATGGTATACTTTTCATAACGGCTTATTATTCTATTTATTTTTTCAAGAAAGTTTTGTTAAAACATTTTTTTCTAAGCTTTATAGTTTCGGAAATATTTTGAAAATAAAAAAAAAATCATCCGCTCTTTTGTTTTATGGATCTGTCAGAAATAAACTAGTTAGACATGCTTTGATTAATTTTTACATGACGTGGAACATATTATGTAGGTATCCATGGCGACGAATAGTTAATATCATATTGAATACTAGCCATTGCCCGCGTCACCTCACGCGATATCAGAAATTTTATTTTCTTTATTATAATCAAATGTCAACATTTTTGAAGTTGGAATGGTCCCGTCGCCAAATTGGCTGGAATTTTTTTTTACTAATTTGTCTATAAATCATTCGAAAATTTTATTTATACTATAATATGATTATTAATCAAAAATTAAAGCTTTAGTAAATCGCTCAGTATATATATGGCATGCTTGCTCTTGCACAAATAGGTAACAAAGTACAATCAATGAGATACAATCCACTTTCACTATCCGTGTGACCGGATTAAAAATTAATTTACAAAATTATGTTACAAAAACCATTGAAGTGTAAAACTATAATCCGATTACGGAGGTTATGTAGACATTTCCATAGCATCTAGTCTATCAAAATATCCTCACATCTATTTTAATCTAGTTGGGTACTATTTTTGTGCGCTATTTCCGACGGTCTATTTGTTAAACAATCATGCTTTAATTAAAGTAATGAATTCTTGACCACGCGAGGTTCTGTTTTAATCTAGATTGTTCAAAATTTAGGTCTGCTTATTTATTTGCCTGAATTTTAGTTGTGAGATTATGTGTAGATCAATTTTACACGTCAAACGGTATACATTTATTGCGCAGTTATTGGGATCCTTTATATGGACTACTCTATCTGGTGGCGAGACTTACAACTATAATCAGGTAAACATGATTATGATTCGTACTGTGAATCGGTACTTTAATCGTGAATTTTTTTTATTATAATAATAAAAAGCGTTGAATAAATTAATAAATGACTTATTACTAAACCTGTGAAGTTTTCACCTTGTGCAAAAACAGTATAAGGCTGTAATAGTACCACGTAATTTTAATGAAGATGATTAAATATTTTACCATTATACTTAGTCTTAATATTGAAAACTTAATGTATTAATTGAATACTTAGGTATTATTAAATTTTGATAGAAAAAAATACAGTTGAAAATACATTTCAACAGATGACTATTTTTAGGTTAGGAACTTCTGTTGCAATAAAGTAATGTTTGCAACGTTCATCAACACTGCATTAAAATACAATATCTCTATTTACTACTTTTATTTCATGTGGATTACTATTTAAATTTAAACAGAAAGCATTAAAATTAACCTTACTTGAAGGTTCTGTTTCAAATGATTTCTTTCCTAATTTTATGATATGACCGGCATTAAACACATGTTCCCCTTCAAGAAAATTTCTTTTTCGATGATTTGTATCAGCCCAATCACATATTGTGCTGATACTTATAATTTTTATTGTATTTCAAAAAATTCACAATTGAACTCTATACTATAGGGACTATGGAAAATTATACCCCATCGTCGCCATGTTTTTAACGGATCCCAATATTACCTAAAATATGTACCATATTTACTTTTAAAAAATCTCTACCGAGCGACGCGATATTCACTTCTGACAGGCAGTTTTTTTTTTGTATAAACGATAAAAGCGGTTAAGAAGAAAAATTTTCAAATGTCTAGCTTTTTATATATGACCTCAAGAAAAATATTATACACAGAAGCCGGTCATATATCATCTCTTCACACAAACATAAAATATCTCGACATAAGAAGTGTTGTACATATAATGACCGTGTGTTGCCAACATTAAAAAATAAAATGCACATTTCTCTGCTTAATGAATAACAGTCTGTTTCAAAAATAAATACGAAAGAGTCATTCATATTTTTATACTATTTAAATGTTATTTTCAATATTGTAACAAAATTGTTGTAGTCCGTGGTGGAAATTATTTATTTACAATAATACACGTTCAACAAAATAGTTAAAAACACAAACGAAAGCGTACTTCTCAAACTTAACAGTAATAATAACAGAAACAAGATAACGACAGTTCTAAATAATAAAATAAAAGACTAAGTAACAGAGAAGTCACTAAATTATGTACATAAAATATTTACAACACACAAACACAACAAAGTTTATCTAGTATACTTATCCACACTTGTATATTAACTATGTTCACACGACTATTTACAAAAAGTTATTTATGTAAAACAAGATTTATATAATTGCACTCAATGGTTTACACACACACCAAAGTGTATTTATCTTCACAGTATAACTGTATGATTTATGTCGCAACGCACTGGTACTGTATCAACACATGAACGCTTCACGAACAACTTGACAACAACTCCGCTCGCATTTTATAGCTGCGTCCCCCGCCTATCAAAGTTTCTGGAAGCATCTCCACCTTTTTACATGCATTGCATTCTCCAGGCGATTCTAAGAAGCTCGGGTTTTTACCTGCTTTTGATTGTCATTGTTGTCGTGGTCTGGAACATTCTATGGAGTCCATAGTCGTCCCAGCAGGGGCGCGCAACATTATTTAGAAAAATCCACCTATGTATGTATTATAACTAGCGGCCCGATTCGGCTTCGCTCGAATTTTTTGCATAGTCGCGCAAAAGTAGGAAATTTTGGAACAACCGTCATATTGTGGCAAAAGGCACGGAGCACTGTTGGGGTGCAGGGCGCAGCAGTTTCCAGAGTGTGTGCATAATTGTCCTGCTTAATATGTGGGAATTACTACTGCATAGCGTCACATATTTTCAGAATATGCTGTACAGACTACAGAACAACCGTGAACATATAAACAAACAATATGTTCATTCCGTTTCATTATATACAGTGTGAACAGTAAAATGTGCAACATAGGAAATGAACATACAGATTTCTATAGTGTATAGGTACAGTGTTCACCGAAAGTGAATAATTCGTGTATCAGATACAAAAAAAGTTTAAATAATTTTTTATTCAACTCGAGATTTACTAACGGAAACTGCTGAGACATATTTTTTTTTGTACTTCAAACTCAACCGGAAGTTCACATAATTTTTTTTTAATTTTGAAATCTCCATTTTTTCTCTATATAAATATATGTAAATTTTTTTTAAGGTTACATAAGAAAATATTGGAGAAAAACTATCCAATAATTAATATATTTCTGTCAGTTTGTATTTAAATCCATATTCGCGCCAGAGAAGCAAAGTAGGCGCTAAACGGTTCACACAGATTTAGTAGATGAGTTTTTTAATTTCTTTTATAGTGTTATCTACTAGTTCTTTTATATATTTATTTATCTGTTATATTGTTATTATTTCATTCACTACTGTATGATTGCGGCTACACAGTACATTGCCGAAATAAACATTATTATTATTATATGGTCGAACATGAACTGTCAAAAATATTATAAATATATTTATTATGATGTGAAACTCAGCTATTTCATAGGAGCAAAAAATGTAGTATGAGTCTCGATATTAATGCTTGTATGATTCTGGCTAAGCGCTCGTTATTAACGCAATATCACAACTCGTTATGAAATAATTAGTAACAAACTATTTAAATAAACTACTATGTCACACCCAGTATTGATGAAAAAGTTTTTTTTATGTATTATCAGAAAGGAAAAAATACATTCAGGCTAATTATTACACTCATACAGAAAAAAGAGACAATCACTTAAAAAACAGTAAATAAGTAAATATAAAAAAACATAATGAAGTAGTAGCTTTCATACTTTGAGTAAAAAATTAAAGTAATTTACATTACAGATTAAAAATTAACAGTCAGTTATAATCTCAAGGGTATCGTCATAAAAAAAACATATCATTTGCTGAAAAAGTCGAGATTTACGCAATTAATTGCCGGCTTGCATTTTCAAGAAATATAATTTGTATATTATTGTCTCACATTCTGTCTAAAGTATAAGTTTCCGATTTGGCTCGATCTTCATCCATCGAGTTGTCTAATGAAATTTGATAATATAATGTAATAATAAATTAAAATTGATTTGGTTACCATTGAATTTCCTGGAACAGTTATTTATAACAAAAAATTAAAGTTGTTAATTTTATTTCCGAAATGTAGTTATCGAGATTTCAGATAAATTTATTACCAATCGAAAGTGAAATATGTATATAAAATGCCAAAGTTTGGTCGACATTTTTTATTCCTGATATAAAACCAGATAGACAATCTTTTACTAACTTTTCGTTTGTGTTTGCACGAGGTGAAAACTTCGCAGGTTCTATAATAAGTCATTTATTAATTTATCAGTTTTTTTTATTATTAGTATAAAAAAAACACGATTAAGGAGGTTGATGCGTTACAGTTCCAATCAAAAGTAAGTCGAATTCTAAATGGGAACTTTTCCATAATAAATTTTTACAAAAGATTATAAATCGATGATACTAATAAATTATTGTCATAAAGGCATAAATAAATATTTTTTTTAATATTAATTTATTATTTCAGTATTTTACTTAATAGACTAACTTTTGAATTTTTTGTACAAAGTTAGGTTAGAAAAAATAAATTTTTGCAAATATCTGTATTTTACATGTTTTGTTGCAGTAAAGAATTAAAAAAAGAAATTATAAGTATTAAAAATTAAAATTAAATCATTAAAAAGTTGAAAATTCACTTAAAATTGTCAAGAATAAAAGTTCATAATCAAAAAGTGCTAAGGTTTAATAATTTTTTTTCATTGATTAAAAGTCTCCTAATTAAATTGGAAAAAATATTAAAATATGTGTAAGGCATCGACGCTTTACATAGTTTTCGGAACTGCTGACATCATTTGGTTATTTGCAAAAAATTAAAATGTACCGTTTGCATGCTAGGTTGACATATTTTCCATAAGACTACATGTAAAAGTTTTTTTTAATTTTTAACTTTATAAATCTCCTAATGATTTTGGATTTTTTACAGAAAATTTTGTCATAAAAAAAATCTATTAAAAGAACTTTATTTCAGATTTTTTTCATTATCTTCATAAAACGGCTCAACCTCTTTAACAGTACGATTCATATACTTGTTTCCCTCATGTTAGTTAGTAAGTTTCGCCACCAGATAGAGTACTCTACATCGCGGATCCCCATAGTAATAATTATTATGCGAAACGTGTAGTCCTATCAGCTATGAACTAGTGGGCCGTAGGTGTTCATGTACTAGCACAATGTAGAAATGAATTCCTTGGTGGCAATGAACGATAGACACGACCGCAGACCAGCCATGTATGCAGCATGCATAATATATAACATGTGTGAGCGACGCTCCTAAATAATTAGCATATTGTGAATTAGCAATGCCCTGTGCTGACCAAATTCTATGTTCTGCGTGTAGCACAACCATGTTCTGCATCCGTATGTGTAAGGTGTACGCGATGCTCGAACAGCTGTTACACTTGTACTGCACACGCAGAGAAACCGAACAGGTTCACGATGTCCCGATTGTTTTTTACCACACCGTTTAAGAGATATAATTAATTAAAGTTATGCAAAAATACACGAACCGTTATGAGTGTCCTTGTTCAATAACTCCGGAAATTGAGGGTTTGTAAAAAATTGACAAACTTGACCCCACAAAAAAAAAACTTTTTAATGGATAGAACGATGTCTGAAATACACACTGCAAAAATTTCAGAATAATTTACCACGTACTTTTGATATTATTAATTTTTTAATACTGACATGTTGCCTCTATCTCTGTTGTTGTAGTGACAGTGACTAGTGACAGCTGAGTACTAATTAACTAATATTTTATTAATTACATTACTATGATTATTTAACTATAATTCGCATTAAATTAAATCAAATAAATTTTATATGTGAATTTCTATTAATTATTATAGCATGATTTGGGTAATTATTTGAGTCATTTATTTGACTTGGGATTGCGGCTCCCAAACTACCTTAAGAGGTCATATTTACCATCAGAGAGCCACAGTAAATGTGATTCTCATTTTTGACTTCATTATTCCTAGTGGAATGGACGATATTGGACCAGGTTTGCCATGCGTGTACCCTCCGTTTAACTCGACAGAGTTAAGGGGTTAGGTGGGTTTCAAAGGCTCAAAACAGGTACATTTTTACGAATTTTTTTTTGTTTAACCAACAAAATATTTCATTCTATCAATTTACCATATAAAAGGTATATATTTCATAAGTAGTTTGTGAAATTTTCATTAAAAAATATTGAAAATTAAGGCGTGGGCACGTCGTTTCCTGTGACCCCTCAAAAAAAAGTTCTATCGGCGTGGTCAGGATAACTCATGACAGATTCATCGGAAATGCAAAAACCAAAAATTTTCTGGTGCTTGGACGAAGGAAAAAAATAAATAAATAAAATTGCATTTTTGGCGGCGCTGAGAACAAAAAAACCTTTTTTTTGAGTAAAATTTGCACCCTTCATGGCCTTGAAAAATCACTTAAAATAGAGAAAAAAAAATCCTTCGTTCAAGCACGAGATAATGTTATTTTGAAGAAGTGTGCAAAATTTCAAAGAGATTGGTTCATAATTTTTCGAGAAATCGTGACCACCGATTTCAAAAACGTAGTTTCGAGAAAAACGCGATTAAAGATTTACATTCAAATAACATAGCCTGAAGGGTAGAACATCCGAAGGCTATATCTCTTAGAATATTACTCAGATCGTTTTAAAACTTTAAGAGAATATTCTAAACATATTGAATTATAAGATAAGCAAAAAAAAAAAAAATTCGATTTTTTGAAATTTTGAAACCCACCTAACCCCTTAAGTCATGTAAGAACTCGAAAAATATGAAAAGGTTCTAGGCCGGGTAAAAACAGAGAGTTATCAATAATATTGTTATTGATTTAAGAAGTTTAAAAGATATACGAATATTAACTTATTTCATAAATGAGAAGCTTTACAGTATAGCAATGAAATAGAAATAATTAATAATAACAATGTCTTTGCATGGCTTTAAATTCATTACTTTTATACATCATTAAACTGCTTTCTTTCAAAGTTAGAATGTAATTAAATGAAATAAAAGTTTTTGTGTCTGCAAAGTTTTTGATTAACGATTTTCCCATTACGTGGGTTTCTACCGCACGCGCTATATCTATAGTCCACATAGTCGCTATCAAAGGAACGGAAAAAAATATCTATTTTGTATGCAAAATCAGTTACATTGGCGTGACTTTATAAACTTGTAATTAGAGAAGTTTGATAAAATTAAGAGAAGCTTTATGATCTTCAGTCTGGCAATTACGTGGTTCATCTTTGTGACGATAATGAACACAAATCACAACGAAAAATATATTCCCGCGGAGCAAAGTAATTTAAATCTTTTAATTAAAAAAATAAATTACTTAATTTTTAAAAATAAACATAAAATATTCCAGCTAATTGGGCGACGACTTCAAAATTGTGACATTTGATATAACTAGTATAATAATGAAAATACATTTTTTGATATCGCGTGAGGTGACGAGGGTAATGGCTAGTATTCAATATGATAATTGCCATTCGTCGCCGTGGTTACCTACATAATATATTCCACGTAATGCAAAATTTCACCGAAGTTTATTTTTTACAGATCTACAAACCAAAAGAACAGCTGATTTTTTTTTTATTTTACAAATGTTTAACGAAACTTTCTTGAAAAAATAAATAGAATAATAAGCCGTTAAGAAAAGTATACCATTATAATATAAAAAATACAGTTATAGTACATATCTCTTCTGTGCATGCGCCGATTTTCCCCCAAAACAATAGAGCTCTTCATATTTGCATACCAAACATCCTCCCGGTTTCAATCCGCTCATCCGTTTGACCTGTATCGTACTCACAGACAGACGCACAGAGTTTTTCCAAAGATATGTTTTTTTGGATTAGGGGGACCTTCAACGAAAAGATATTATAAAATTTTGAAAAGTGATTTTTGACCTTAACTATAAGTACCATTCTCCACTTGTGGGTTGGAATGGTAAAATATATTTGAAAACTAATTTAAAAAATACGCTTATATTATATCAATGCACTTAAAAATTGAAAAAAATTTTTTTTCGCTTCTGTGACATTAAAAATCGTGGGGCACTAGATGATTTTTTGTTCTGCTAATTCTGATTTTTAAATTAAAAGGTTTTGACTTCACAATTCGTATAATTTATGTTATTTAAGTCCGTATAGTTAGTTTTACAGCTACAATTTAATTCGGTAATTTTAGCAACTATTTAACAAAATAAAATGTTTTCAACGAATTCATTGAACGAAAATTGCAAATCCTCTAAAACTGCGACTATCAAAAGGGTTTTTTGTTAAAAACTTTTAAAAAACAACTCAATTCATGTTTTTAAACAGGATTGGAGGTGCACACATATGGATTTAAAATTGAATGTTTCATTAAAAACAGAAAATTGCGTGGAAAGAAAGAGATAGAACAAAATAAGATAGAAAAAGCGAGGACGATATATTCATTGTATTTGATGATAGAATGAAAGGGAAGTAAGCGCCTTCGTTATTGCATTCGTGTTGGATTCGCAACATTTAATTTAGTGGTGGTTTGTGGAGCAAAGAGTCCTCCTGATGACCAACTGTCTGTATTTTCATTTATACCGGGTAACCACTAAAAGTCGTCCTTGTTTGAAAACAACCAGATAACTAAATTATCTATCAATATTTTTTAAATGATTAAATTCTACTTCTATAAACAGAAATGATTCTTCTTAGTCCAGTAAAAAATAAACATTTCAATTTACTATATTTATTCAATAAATAAAATTATCGACCAATTATTTATTTATTGAAGAGTTCTAATCAGACGTTAATCAAAGATTTTACTATAATTCGCATAGAGCTGAACATTGGTACAGGTCTTAAGTACACTATTACAAATAAAAATCCCCACCGATCATCTGCTTCAAAATTTATTCAAAGTCAAAGGTCAAAAGTATTGCTTTGTTGCACTTTTCTCGTAAACGGTAAATGTTATCTAAAAATAGGTGAGACAAAAGTTGTAGATCATGCAATTTTCTACAAAAACCGTTCTTATATTTTTTTTCCTACGAATCACTATTCCTGAGATATAGGACCAAAACTGTTCTTATATTTTTTTTTCCTACGAATCACTATTCCTGAGATATAAGACCAAAATGTCTATATTATACATAATGAACGTATTTTATCAAAAATAACGTTAAATGTTAAATTGCATATTAGTATTTTCGATGTATAAAATCACCATTTCATAAGAATGATGATTCGTAGGGCAGAAAAGTATAAACACAATAATTCTTGTAGACAATTTCATGATCTACAACTTTTGTCTAATCGATTTTTAGATAACATTTACCGTTTACGAGAAAAGTGTAAAAAACTGTTACTTTTAACCTTTGACCTTGAACAAGTTTTTTAGCAGTTGAAGGATCGGTGGGGACTTTTGATATTTCATTTGTAAAGACCTGTATCAATTTTCAGCTCTTTGCAAATTATTGTAAACCTACCACTATTTTTTTGTCTATTTTGGCCGGACTATCTTAGTATTGTAATGCCAGGAGTGTAGTGCAGTGTATATTTATTTTTTCACTAACTTTTCTACCTGATAATTTGCTTGGTGAATTGAAAGCAAAAATTATTCTAAACTAGCTGACCCGGCGAACTTCGTACCGCCTAACAGTCAAAGAATGTCGTGTTAACTTTTAGCTAAACTTACTTTAGGATTTTATTAACGAAATTTGTTATTTTTTTCTCAAATCGAATTAACAATTGAAAAAATTTGTAACAATGTGCCAACAAATAGAAAAATTCCAAACAATGAAAAAAAATAATGTTAATGTATTTCAGTTACATTTTGATGATACCAGAATTTTTTGAGCAAAATCACGAAAGTATGATTTTACATGTTCAAGTCCTCTATGATCGGCAGCTACGGACACCATCCTGTATAATATGCGGTGTTGTGAATGATGAAGCCGTAGCCCAGTGTGAACGGGAGTGTGGCCAAACGGCCGGTCCGTGAAAGTGATCTATCAGCGCATTAACGGCGCCCCGCTCCGGGGATGGGTAATAGTTTTCCGAGCTGTCACTTTACTGAGAGCGTCGATGTTTCCCGTGAGCATTATTTTCGCAGCATTGGTTTCGTTTACGCAAGTGTATTGTGTATGCACACATACCTTTATACCTGTTGTTTATACACAGTGAAACAAAATCGTTTAAATAACAAAAAGTCAACATTAAAATTTTGTTACAAATGCACGTATACAGCGAAGTTCTGTTAACGCGCAACAGCAGGTTTGGCTTATTTGGCAGCCCTGAAAATCGTCAATACACTACAGAAAATCGTTCCACCTAAAATTCAAAACACATAAAAAAAGTACTTGACAAATAAAATTTTAAATCTTTGATTAACGTCTGATTAGAATTCTTCAATAAACTTTTCAGACAATTTTTTTCAAATATCAATTAGAAACTAATTATTAATCAATTTTTATATTTTTTAGATCAGTTCTGAAAAAAGTCCAAATTCGGACCGAAACGCAAATGTATTAATTTTTTTTTTTTTTAAATATTTGTCTGAAAAATTGGTCGATAATTTTAATTATAAAATAAAATTTATATTAAAAAAATAGAGATTACAACAAATTAAAAAAAATATGTGAGAGAGACAGCGTATATCGGCGTAGCAGCACGCTTCAACTCAGACCATGTACTCTCTCTCTCTCTCTCTCTCACACTCGTAGCGTCTTACTCGCACTGACGTATAATACGGTTTTGTAACCGTCTGACAGATATTTAGACCAGACTAAATGTTCTGACTTTTTTATTAAATACTGAAGGTATTCAAATTTGAAATTGTCTATAGAACTTTTTTCGTAAACTTAAAAATTTGAAGATTGGCTAGGCCCCACCACCCTTTAGCCAGATCTTCGATTTTGTGTTTAGACATTACAAAAAAAGTGTTAAACAAATTTTCACGCTGCATCTCAAATACCTACCCAAAAATGTTTGATAACTCTTGGACTATTTATCGCACGTGGACATTTATCAATCCAAATATTCAATGCGTACTGTGTATACAGTATGTAGGTTAAGTTGCGTATATCAGTTGCAATGTAGACTGCAAACGTAGTGTTTCACTATAACACTTACTTAAGTGGTCTAGTTAAATGCGCATGGGTTTGCATTTCAAATTGATATAAATATATGTATATTTGGAAGGAAGAGAAGTCTGGTAGTGGACAAGAGGACAGGAGGTGACTATGCCAGCGTAATGCTGGCATACGTTCACGTTGGTGTTGTAAATAAATCATTATTAAATCAAATTCAAGAGTATTACTAATTTAAAAGAACCTGATCAACCACCAACACTACAAATGTTTTACTTTGCTTGTTTATTAATCCACACCCTGTGTAGATAGAAAATCATCACCTATTTTTATACAGTAGAATAAAAAATGTCCATGTATTTACTTCTGATTTAAATATTTAATTTGCGGAAGCATGGAACAGATATTAAATTAAAATCCATTAATTTATAATCCGTATTATGTAGTAAACTTCAATGTTCCAAATTTTAACAATTCATACACAAAGCATTCAACGTTCAATTCGAATGTATTATTAATAATTTATTACTTCGCATTTATTATGCTAATTGAATTTAACATTCGATCTTTTTTTAATATGAAGGAACAACAAAACATTTCATTCATAGCTAATATTTATAATGGAAAAAATGCTTGACCCCAGTCGGTAATGTCATCGAAATATTAATTAAAAAATAATAGCAAGCAATTTTTAAAAAATT
Organism: Xanthostigma xanthostigma; assembly: GCA_963575645.1. Taxonomy (NCBI): domain Eukaryota; kingdom Metazoa; phylum Arthropoda; class Insecta; order Raphidioptera; family Raphidiidae; genus Xanthostigma; species Xanthostigma xanthostigma. The sequence goes on along the minus strand of OY754469.1, from coordinate 48,505,649 downwards.
GTTTGTTATTGTTTTTTCATTAATATTTCGACATTAAAAAAATTAATTCTGTTAGAAAATAATTACTAATTAATTTATATATTTTTTAGCTTAATTTTGAAGAAGATCCAAATCCGGACCGAAACGTCATCTATTGAATTATAATTTTATAAATTATGTCATAGTCTGAAAAAATTGGTCGATAATTTTATTTATTTGAAGAGTTCTTTTCAGACGTTAATCAGAGTTTTGACTATTAAATACCTAATCAAGTGCAGTTACGTTCCTGTCAAAAATTATTGACGTAAAAGTGTGCGAATGTTCAGGAAACGCCAACATTCACGCAACGAAGTCGTGAGGAAAAGCTAGTTGGTATAATAAATTATAAAGTTTAAAACGGTACCAAGTGATTTGTGTTTAGAGAAACAGTGGTCGTATTTGCATCAGGAAACTTCAGATTGTAGGGGAGGACGGGGTCAATTGTAACATGGATCAATTGTAACAGTGACTATTTTAGTGACATCTACCAAGAAAATAAAAAAAAAAATGATTCTATTGCATTGATGTACATTCAGTCGCTGGTGACTGTTGTTGGTAGATGTCACTAAAATAGTCACTGTTACAATTGACCCCGTCCTCCCCTACATAACATAGTATGCACTTTTTTGTGACTGCATCACCATAAATTACTAATGAATAATAAATTATAAAAATTTTAAACAGTTAAGCAGTGAGTCGAGAGAAGAAGTGGTTTAATTTGCAGCTTGGAGCGCAATGTTTCTACGAGTGATGGATTAAGATAATATTGTAGATACTTCGTAATATTATGGCGAGTCGGACCGCGTCAGTGCTTTGCTGCGTTGCACAGAGAGCAAGTAGGCGACACAGTCGGGCGCGTTACTGTTTTGTTTTAATCCCGACCAATTAGCATATATACTGCTAGATTTCAATTTGCATATTTTATGCTTTAGAGTTAGACTGATGATAATACACCACTGATGTTAGCACATATTTCTTAATTCCCATAATCTGCATACAATGCGTTCAAATCGAAAAATGTTTGGTATACAAAAACTATGTTACAATGGCTCTTAATAATCATTACAGCATATTTTTTCACTAAATTAGTGAAAGCATAATATTAATAAGGATTTAACTGTAAATTACAATATTTTGGGAGACAAAAATAATCAATTTGAGTTACTGTATTACTAAGTGAGCGACTGACTGCGCGTGACGAGAAATCAACAGAACAGCAACTTACAAACATCCATTTGAGTTACTTTAATAACAAAATGGGAAACTTCATAATATTTGAGCGATCTAATATTTGTTTGAGTGTCAACGTTACGTCCTGCATTTTTTTCAAAATTTGGCAAATGATTTATTTATTCTGTTAATTGTTAACTTGTTAATTTGTTAATTGTTTGTAATAGAACTGCGTTTTTTAAAAAATATATATTTAATTGACTGTTAATTAAATATACATCTTTTAGAAAACGCAGTTCTATTCAAACAATTAACTATTTAATTCGCATACCCCGTTATCGTTCACCCCGGAATTGTTTTTTTAAAAACTCCACATTTGCCCCTTCCCGTTTCACTGCGAGACAATTCTCATACCCCGTTATCGTTCACCCCGGAATTACAATTCGCATACCCGTTTATCGTTCACCCCGGAATTATTTTTTTAAAAAATCCACCTTTGCCCCATCGCGTTTCACTGCGCGACAATTCGCATACCCCTTTATCAAAAAAAGCGGTGGTTGTCAATCTTCATGAAAATGTGAGTTTTAAGTTGTAGTCTCAAAGTGAAAAAAAAAATAAAAAGTAAAAACAAAAGAAGATATCTGATTCAAAATTACCGAAGGCATTCTAGTCGCTCACTTAGTAATTTAGTCACCCAACTATTATTTTAATATCTCAAGTTATTAAAACAGTATCTCATCATCAGTCACCAAATTTGTTTTTTTATTCGACCGTTTTATAATTCTCCATATAATAATAATATTGTATTTAAATAAAGTATAAAACAATTATGTTTTCCACTCACCTGAACCATAAGCGATATTCCAACAATCCCCTGAGATTTGTGTTGAGCTTCCGACATATTATGATATAACTCCTTGTTGAACCCATAAATTTGAATCTGAAACAAAGAAAAATTAAAATTATTTAATTGCAGTACTTAATATAATTTGTTGTAGGTGGCGTCTGATATCATAGACGGTCGCCAACAGATGTCATAAATCATAGTTGATATCTAACCTCAATTATAGGCATATTTATAGATAATAATAATAAAATTTTTATTTGATTTATCGATTGGACGTATTCCTAAACGGGAAAAATAAAAGAAAGCCTTGAGTGTTTAAAATTTCATTTTTAAATACGCAAGTAGCGTTTTCGTATTAAATTGTCACTTTTAAATAAGTATTATGCTGACCCAAATTGAGGTTAGAAATAATTATATTATATTCCATGACGACAGGACATGATCTCAGCAATTTTTAACGCGCGCGGCGGATGCATAATTGCATAATTCATTCATGGATCGGCACGCTTGAATGTTCTGTTTTTAAGTGCAATATATTTCAATGCAAAATCAAATTTGCATACGTGCAAACTGCATGATTCTGCTCTACATCGACGGGTTTTAAATCACTTTTGTAAATTTTACAGTCATCAAACGATCAGTTGCCATATCCACTCATTAAACGTGTAATAAATCTTAATGGTGGCATTTGATTACGATTCTGCCACCTAAAATCACAACGCACCATTTAAGGCAATAGGCTGTGTGCACGAAGCCTACTAGCGCCGCTAGTGGATAATAGAGAATTATTGAACTCACTTTTTATGGAAATCGCGACATGTTTCTAAGGTGATAAGTCAAAAACTTTAGTATTATTTATTTTTTGAAAACCCATGGTTTTTTTATTTTATTTTTCCACAAATAATTTTAAAATTATTTGTGGAAAAATAAAATAAAAAAACCATGGATTTTCAAAAAGTAAATAATAGTGACTGGTTACAGAGAAAGACGAATGTGCAATAATCTACAATTTTGAGCCCTGAGGAAGTCTTAAGTTAAGACGAAGCGTTGTCAATAAAAATGAAAATATATTGTACAGAATAAAGTTCCATTTCCCGTTATTATTTATTATAAAATTCACATAAGAGGAACGATAACAACATAAAATATGAAGAAAAACTGATGTTAATTTGTTTACACTGACAGCGGAACGTCAAATTAGGGCGCCAATGGTCTTTATTTTAACAGCCCGGAACACAACAAGCATTTCCAGATCGGTTAGTTTTCCTATGTTTTCTTTGTAATTAAAAAAACTTCATAAAATTATAACTATTTTCACTTTTAATAAACATTGCTCACTGACATACGGAAAATTTGAGTTTGAAGTTTCTCCTAATGCTCACCACAAACGCTCGCATCGAAAAATTTGTAACTCCGCCTCCTTGCACATAGCCCATACGATACGATTATTCAAACCAATGATGCCATTGAGAAGTGAGCTGTACAATGTGTATATTATATCTATTGTATGTGTGTCAAATAGGACAAGAACGGGAAGACATCTGATATTTGGCGCCTTATCTATAGGATAAAGAAACTTTGGAAAGCGGCGCCGACGTTCATATTAACACATCGTACAAAATGGACAACGAACAATGATTTTTTAGGGATGAACAAAGAAATATTTATACAAAACAAGATACAAATACAATTGAAGCATTTTTTTTAATTATAAATTTTAATATCTTTGTGTTAAATATATCTATCTAAAATAACAAACTATTGCTGGGTTGCAGAAATATGCGTGTATCTCCAAGACTATTCGCCGAATCGATTTGAAATTTTCAGAGAATATACTCAAATACATGTATATTCTGAAAATATACCTAGTTAAAAATTTTTTTTTTTTAATTTCTAACTGCGTATAACCTCTTAAACTCATAATATGAAAACGAGATTATATTTTTAGACCGACAACCTTTTTTTAAACCAGTTCTTAACATCACTCGATTGTTTAGTTTTGGTCCAAAGGAGGAGTACCTAAATAAAAAAAACAAGTTTTGCATATTATATTCTCTCAGTTCGGTTCGAAACCTTTTTATAAACTTATTTTTGTTCGCACTCGTTCTTCCATCTCTGAAGGAATAGGGCGAAAAAAAAGTTCTTAAAATCAACTGAACCGTTTGGACTGTACGCGTAACATAAAAAGCCTGACTTAAGATGTATTCGCGCCTAAAAGGTAAAAATTGGTTGTCTGTAAAGTCGGTTTACGGACGATAGTTTTACGTGATAACGTCATAAAGAAACAGTGATGAACTCTCTGACGTCACGCGAGGAGAGAGAGAAATGCTTGCACGCTCAGGCTCAGGCGGAACGTGACTCTTTTTCGTGCGTGCAGCCGGTGTTTCATCAATTTATAAGACGTTATCACGTCAAAAAAAACAATTTAACAAAAAGTCCAATTTCATAAAGATTTAGTGATAAAACATCTTTTTGTTCGAACTCTTCCTTCGACCCCGGAAGGAATAAATCGAACAAAAACAAGTTCTTAAAAATCAACTGAACCGTTTGGACTGTGCGCGTGACATAAAAAGCGTGACACACAGGTGTATTCGCGCCTAAAAGGTAAAAAAAAACAATTTAACAAAAAGTCCAATTTCATCAAGATTTAGTGATAAAACATCTCATAGGTTAATACGCCCTCTTGTAACATAATAAATGACTTCGTCGCTGAAAAAATAAAAAAAAGAAAGAATCGCCTAAGACTGCAATGTCAAAGAAAGAAGAGCAGGAATAATTTATGATGTCACACTTAAAGAGTGAGCCGAAAAGAGAATAAAATACAGGAAAAAGCGATGTGTTGCAGGTATTTCTCAACCCGCCTTGTCTCCACTGCTCTTGCGAAGTGCATTAAGTGTTCCGTCCATCATTCAGACACTTTTTTTATATATTCGACGACCAACGCAATTTTATTCCGCGTATGATTTTAAAGTTTAATATTATTTTAATATTACAGAGGCTAGACCCAGTTTCACCCGGGTGCGATAGATACAATTCTGCAAAATGTATTTCGTTTGCGGCCCGGCGTCTGAACTTTGAGCAAATTCCACCAGATTTGCTTCTGAACTAATAGCTTTGATCGACTTCTATAAGCTGTCGCTACTTGGTACTAAAACAGTTTTTTTGTTTGCTTCAGAACTAATAGCTTTGAGAAAATTCGCTGCATGTTACTTAAACAGTTTTTATTTTAGAAAACACCGTAATTTTGTACAAAAAGATTAATAAAAAATATCCTATAGTCTAAGTTGAACCAAGCTAGATAAATTTACGAAATTTCGTTAAAATCAGTTCAGTGGTTTCGGAAATTAGCGCGGACGAACATAGTGACACAACATTTTTATATAAATAGATTGTTATGTATATTAAAAAAAGAGAACAGTAAGTTTAATCCCACCAAAAACATTCTGTAAAAAACTAGCCAAGTCTCGATGGAGCTGCTTGTTTATCTCTAAAAAGTAATGAAATCTAGACAAAGTCGTGCCAAGTCTAAGGTTCCTTACTGCGATTTCTTTATTATTATAGTAAATGTTGTGTGACTTGGCCGGTTCTTCTACCGGTTCTGGCGACAGATTGGTGCAATGGTTTTAGAAGACAAAAATCAATATATTAATTAATTAAAAAATAGTGAAAATATATATTTTCAGACATTTTTTTTCGAACATATGAACCATTTGTTAATGTTCTATCCGTGCATATGACCGTCTAGACACAGGATTTTTGACATTAGCGCGTTATAACTTCCAAAATATTAATTTTAGAAAAAAACGTTTGAAATAAAAGCTGTAGAAAATTTGTAGATTTAAAACTTGTCATTAGCATTTTATTGTTTAAACAATTATTAGAAGAGATATGGGTCCAAAAGTCAATACACAAATCGTAATAGTCTAATAAGTCGTAAACGGTAAGTGATACAAAAAAAAATATTGAACAAAAAATACAGTAAATTTATTTACCTACAATAAAGGTTATTACCTTTTTTGGCCTTAAGTGCACGGTTACGGAGATATGGGCTGAAACAGTTTTTGTCAAAATGGCGGCACTTCCGCCCACCTAATTTGTAAGGATTTTGTGCATTTAGGGTCAATACGTGATACTGAACCTATTTAAGAAAACGAGAAAAAGTTGTAGGATAGTGCAATGTGGACGAAAATAATGACTCTCTGTACTATACACAATACAACTAATACATACCTATATAGAAATACGTCAAGTTATTGTAATTGATTAAAGATGGTGTCTTATAGTTGACATAATTGATATTGTGTCTAGGCAAACCTATGGGCGACCTTAAACAAGTAGCTACACACGTATTTGTCGTGGCGTCTTCATATAATATATTTACATTGCAGACAGCAATAGAACGTTGAGTGTTAGAGGTAGGCTACAGGTATATATTTATACATACGCCTAGGTATGCCGACGTCCCGAACGGTAGGGTATGTGGGGTCCGCAACTGGGGAGACAGAATCTTGATTTATTGCTAATCGATGATGGCAGGCGGAAGAGAATATAGCGCGGTGTACCATGAGCGCCTCTGTTTAATAATCAGGCCTGTATAACGTCTCTTACACCGCCCCTTTATATATATTGTTACACGCTTCCCGTTTGGAATGCAAAGAATTTCGTAAGACAACAATCCGTGTGTGATTGTTAGAATAACAAGCCGATTTTTGTCCCTCAACAATCTGTGTATCATTGTTAGAACAAGCCGATTGTTGTCCCACAACAATCTGGGTGTCATTGTTAGAATGACGAGCCGATTGTTGTCTCACGAAATACTTTGTCGTCCCAACGGGGAGCATGTAACACTACAATATAGAATAGAATAGAATAGAATAGAATAGAGTAGAATAGCATCTTTATTAAGAACCAGAGTAGGTATAATAGCGTTAAGAACAAATGCAATATAATATCACTTAAAATCACAGTTTAAAATTTGAACACTATCATAAAAGACAGTCATTAAAAATTACAATGCACCATTTAAAAGGTTTAACAAAAATACAACTTTAACATAGTAAGAGGTTAAAAAAAATAATCTGTCAGAGAATAAAATTCCGCATCAATCAACAGTTCAAGATCCCCTCACCGCGAGTTGTCAGCCTCGTTCAGAAGAGAAAAGTAAGGTTAGAGTACAATAACTCGATGTGCAAAATATCCATTGGAAATACACAATTATTATTTTAAATAACACAATATAACAGTATGGTTCAGCCGTTTTAAGTGAAGAAAATTTGTTTTTAAAAATTATTTTTTTTGCGCGATGAAAATGGGATGCCGTTTGGGGGAGTTCTTTAAAAAACAATTACGGGGTCGTGTCGATGCGATGGTGCTTTTTTTGCGCAGTCAAAAGGGGGTGGCGTTTAGGAGCGGAGTTTTTTAAAAAAACGAATACGGAGTCGTGTATACAAAGTGAAATAGTAATATGTGATTACTGATTGGTTAGATTAAAAAAATGACAGTGAAAGACGAAAAGTTTTTACGTATTTTTGAGGAAATTTGTGAATAATCCGCAAAGTTTTTTTAACGTCAAAATTTAAGTTTTTCTATGACTTAAAAAAAATTGAAAATTTGGGCACATCGAGTTATCGTATTGGACCTCAAATTCGAATTTATTCCAATATGCTCTTCTCTTCCGATTGTTGAGATGGGTAATAGAAAGTACACATATTGTACTTTGGCCAGTCCTGTTCCGTATTTAGCTGCCACATGTGCGTACAACGTGCATAGTACGTCGGGACGCTACTACAGGGACGCCGTTCACGTACAGACGACGACGTCTCCGAATCGATGATGATGTACAGTATATATAGGACTATCAAACGTGATTATTGAACACAACACTATAAATGTAGTTAAATATTTTGTCAATAGAAACAGTAGGCAGCACTAGATTTACTTGACATAACCCTCTAAAAATATGCGATTTTTGACGAAAACCGAAATCTTTCGAAACTTTGGCAAAATCATGCTTATAAAAAAAAACACGCTGAATCCAATGAGCACAAACAAACGTCAGTATGTCTTTTGGTTTAGAAGTTATTTGCGTTTATAGTTTTCAGAAAATCATATAAAACCTTCGATTGGCCGTAGTTTCCAAACTAAAAAACATACAGACGTTTGCTTACGCTCATTGAATTCAGCGTAATTTTTTCTCTAAGCATTCTCAATTTCAAATGTATATTAAAGAATTCGATTTAAGCAATTTTTTCAAGGCATACCCTTTTAAAAAAATGCGATTTTTGACGAAAACCGAAATCTAACGGAATTTTGACAAAATCATTATGCTTATATAAAAAAAAACACGCTGAATCCAACATGGTCGTAAAATGTCGTGTGTTGTCCAAAAAAAGTTTCGAACTAAAAAAATAATATTTAACACGAGCTAGTACAAAAAAAATAATTAACAAAATTAACCCACTTCTCAAAAAAGTTCGCCATCACTGTCTAGGTCTGACATATTTTGATAACTATGGATAAAATATCTTGATATTTTCAATCTCTGATAGTACGGTCCTGTTCATAATTACGTCACCGCAAGACACACCGGGCTTCAACTTACAATAGTCTAGCGACTGCTGCGTCGCCACCCCATTACTTACCATCATCTAATTATAATGGAGTGATTGCTTGTGGTATGTGGTATGTTATACGGGTATATATATATATATATATTATGCAAACAAGTAACTTTATCAACTATTCGCGAATACCTGCACAACCCAGTGACTTAATTATATGCAATCGCCGAGCGAGGTGGCGTAGTGGTGAGAGCACTAGACTCGCATTCGGGAGGTGCCGAGTTCGAATCCCGGCGGGGGCAGATGTGGCTGGGACTTTTTCCTGCTGCTTCTCGCCGAGAGACGGTAATTCCTGTACCCGCCATCTTGTTGAGGTTTCCCTCAATAATTCCAGATAAATATCGAGATTATTCCTTATAAGGCCATGGTCGATTACCTGTCAAACTCCTGTGCCTATCTTATCCTAATGTCCTAAAATTCCTTCATTCACCCATTGATATTAATTAAGTGGAAGTTTAAAAATGTAGAAAATAACGGGAAGTGTGATAGATGGAAAATAGTAATGGTGCGAATAGCGTCTGTTATGACATAAAGTCGAGAAACGGACGTTAAACGCATTATTATTATTATTATTATATGCAATCAGTGAAGAAAAAAATCGAATATGGTATTTGACACTATAAGAAATAATTAATTAAATTATGTGAATACGATCATTAATTTATCGAATAAAAAATCAGACATTATTGGTTTTTCAAATCTTAGATTAACGTCTGAATAGAAATCTTCAAATAAATATTATTATCAACCATTTTTTGTTCAGACTGTATATTGACAAAAAATTATATTTCTATAATTTTTTGTCAATATACAGTCTGAAAAAATTGGTTGATAAATAATTTTATTTATTTGATTATTGCTTTTTATTCTCAACGAGGATAATTTTAAATCTGCAATTATGTGACATGTCAAAAAACGTTGTCCTTTGAAGAGTGACGTCAGACTTGTAGCAAACAACTTATATATAAAAAAACAACGATACTGTCTTCAGAATAAAATGTTTATAAATCTATACTAATATTATAAAGAGGTAAAGTTTGTAAGTTTGGATGTAGGAGGTAATCTCCAGAACTACTCATTTTTTTTTCACCAATATTTAAAACGGACCTTCAGGATGATATATATATTATCGCGTTATAATAAAACTGCTTTTCGTACAACGTGAGTCGACGAAAAAACGGTGGCTATCTACTAATTCGAGCGGAGCCAGACGTCGATATTTAGTAGAGCTGTAACAAACCATATGTATTTGTTACCGAGTAGGTAACGGGTACATCGTCTGACCCTGAATCGTTACTTACAAATTTATTTCGTTACTCGCATTTATCGTATCGATGTCAGTTCGGCTCGTTTGATGCGGTTATACATTATACGAACGAAGTCATACCGTATCACGTATGCGACGCGCCTCGATGCTTGATTCTGTTAGTACACGATTGTATGTCGTATGAAAAGTAACGAGTAACGTAACGATACGAAAGTAACGGGTACTGGTTCTTTAAGTAACGAATACATACGGGTACACAATTTCTTGTTACTTTTATACCTTTAATATTTATTATTCATAATCCAATTAAGTTTTTAGTTTACTGTTTTACAAACATTTCGTTTATACCTTTATTAACTCAATTGCACTTTTTTTCATGTTGAAAGCCACCCAAATACTGTGCGATCGGCGAAAGAAGACCGGTGGGGAAAGGGCAAGAAGTCGTTGATGTGTTCCCAAATTATCGGAATTCATAGGCGGCGCATAGCAAGGCATGCAAACAATGTATAGCTTTAAATTTTAAGGCATTATTTTGAGCCTCTAACTCGCACATTTTAATTACATTCGCTATGACCTCCCTAGCGCCACTTCTAACTGTTTTTCCCTTTTTACTTTCCATTTTAATGATATTCAGACAACACCCCTCAACTTAGTCCGTGAACGCACACCTATGTACTGTCTGGTGTATGATTTTTTTGTACTGTTAGCAAGTGTCGCTGTGTAGTCGTACAGCTATGGCAATAGTACAATTATCGCGAGACGACAATTGCGACACGTTTGGTCGACTGGACTCCCTTATTGCATAGAAGCGGTTCCAGGATCATTACCTTTTACCAATATAAAATACATGTGCGCTCTTCTGCAATAAGGTGATAGGACTACATTCCATAGACCGGTCTTCTTTTAAAAATCCAACAGTAAAGTGTCTATATTTTGACAGGCAAGTCGTATCATCCTAGACGTTTTGTTTAAATTGGCAGAATGAATGACATAGGTACAGAAAGCTATTTTGTTTTTCTATTCAATTTATAACGCCTACACAAGCGGTGTCAAATACACTCATGCTTTTGTTACAGGTGCGCAGTTGGTTGCTAATAAAATCGTGAAACCAATATAATGTAGGTATTTGAACGCATGAATGGAGCCATATATAGCATAGAGGTGATTTATTTAGTTACCGCTGCTATTTATTTTGGAATTAAAAATAAATTGAAATAAAATGATTTTCTGAAAAATTACGCACACAAAAAATTTGTGTGCGTGTAACTTTTACCGACTCCTTTCCAAAAAAAAATTGGTTGTCTGTAAAGTCGGTTTACGGACGATAGTTTTACGTGATAACGTATTCCGTAATACATAACCTAAATTTATATAATAATTATAATAATTCGAATCTATGATATTGCATCTTTCGCTTCAAATTTAGGTTAATTTTATTTATTAAAATTACTCACCACCTATAATATAATTGTTTTTTTTTAACTTTCTTTCTTTCGTATTTATTTTAAGTCTCAAAGATTAACTGTCATAATATTTTGAAAACAATTGTTTCATTGTTTATATAAAATTCCAAAACCTACTTACAATATTTAAGTATTTTCATACGTCAAAAAATTGATTTTTATAATGATAAAATTTGTATGAAAACGATTTTTTCGAGAGATGAGACCTAGCTAAAACGATTTTTTCACCCCAAAATCCCTTTTCAGTAAATTTTATCCAAATCGTTAGGGCCGTTTTCGAGAAAAGCACGCACAGGGTCAGGCGGAACGTTAGGAACGTTACACTTTTTCGTGCATGCAGCCGGTGTTTTATCAATTTATAAGATTGGTGATTCATCAATTTATAAGACGTTATCACGTCAAAAATGTTACTCAGCGCCCTCTGGAATTTTTTTTTGTTAATTCTTAATACCTACAAATTAAACATAAAGATATATACTTCAATAAATAAAATTATCGACCAATTTTTCAGACTATATATTAACAAAAAATATAATTAATACATTAACGTTTCAATCCGGATTTGGACCCTCTTCAGAACTGATCTAAAAAATATAAAAAATAATTAATATTTAATTTCTAATTCGCTTTATATAAAATTCTTTCAAAATATTAATTAGTATCAAAATATTGGAAAAATAATAAGAAACAATTTTTTATTTGTTTGTTATTATTTTTCTCAATATTTTGATACTAATTAATATTTTGGGAATCGCTGATGTATAGCTTCATCAAAAGAAGATTTTCTTATTTTTGGAATCACCCTTACAATGGTTCAGTATCTGTTGAACGTTAGCTACACAATACGCCTTTTGTGTATGAGGCAACAAAGTGATCAAATTGAAACAAGCAAAAAAAGGAAAAACAATAATACAACAAAAACACAATAACAAGTGTAAAAAATAATATTGTAGAGTCAGAAATCTACACATAGTAGAGGTATTTCAAATATACTTTGTTATATATGTTACCGGCCAAACCCGATTTCAGAACAAACTAGTTTGGCCTAGTATGAATAGTAGGCCAAACTAGTTTGTCCTGAAATCGGGTTTGGCCGGTAACATATATATTAGATATCTTGTTCATCGAGATAAAAATTAATAAGAAAAATCGCAGGATAGTGGACAAATTAGATTTATTAATGTACGACGTTTCATCTATAGATTTAGACTTTTTCAAGTACAATAAAAAATTCAAAACAATAATTATGAAAATAAACATTAATTTTTATTTTCATAATTATTGTATTGAATTGTCTAAATCTATAGACGAAATGTCGTACATTAATAAATCTAATTTGTCCACTATCCTGCAATTTTTCTTATTAATACTTTGTTATACTTATATTTTTTTTAAATTAATAAATAAAATAAAAAATATATATTGGCTTATTTAAATCAGATTTATTTGTCCCATTTCGGTTATTAGTTGAGTACTTATACAGGATGTGATTTTCTTAGATCATTTTAAGCAAAAAATTCACTTTTCAACATTTTACAATATTTTTTCGTATTGAGGTCATCCAAAAAACATATTTTTGAAAAAATCCTGTGCGTCTGTATGCACGATACAGGTCAAACGGATAATTGGATTGAAACCAAATTTTGAGAGGATGTTTGATATGCAAATATGAAGAGGCCTATTGTTTTTGGCGAAAAATCGGCGCAAGCGCAAAAGAGATATGTGCTATAATGTTGTTTTTTATATAATATTTAATGGTAACGATTTATTATTCTATTTATTTTTACAAAAAAAAAATTTGTAAAAATATTTTTTTCTAAACTTTATAGTTTAAAAAAAATCAGCTGTTCTTGTGTTCTATAGACCTGTCAACAAGAAATTAGTTACGCGCGCTTTGGTTAATTTTTACATGATATATTATGTTCATTTCAATTATGCTAAAATGCACTTACAATTGTTTACATAAATAGATTTTGTTTTTAATAAATAATTAAGTACACAGTTCAATAATATTTACAGTGTTGATATTTTAATTGTTTCGCAATCAGTTATTGCCATCTTAAATAATAATCCCTTATTTAATTATTCTCTTGATTTATTATTAATCTCTAGAACAAAACTATTAAAAATGGAAACAGATTTACTTTAGATTACGTATCTATCACAGATTGTAAATGTCGTAACCATATTCCAAAGTTAGTCGTTTCGATGAACGTCTAATTCTATTCATTTTATTTATATTTTTTGAAAATGACTATTGTAAATACAAATTTTTTTCTGAAGTCAGGGTCCAATAATTTTGTTTGTTATTACAACTGATAATTCATTATCATTAATCTCAAAAATTCTCAAATTTTCTATAAATATAAAAACGAGTTTAATCAGCAGAATCACTTGTGTATTGTTTTTAGCAAAATTATAATCCAAAATTAGCTAATCGTTTAGAATTAATATAGGCAAAATGTTAAAAAAATTGTTAGTGTTACTTTTCGTGTTTCAAATTGACTGCAAAAGTAAGTTATTTGTATTTTAAAATAAACGAGCATTTATTCGTGTTTAACTTAAATCAGCAGTTTTAATATTTCTCCCTCGTAATTATTATACAGGGTGTCCCACGACATGATTGCCATAGCCTGGGATTGTGTTGCTGGGGTGATTTCAAGTCAAAAATTCCTAATACCAGGAATACTATCCTAACTGAGCTAGAAGCATTTGAAATTTTAGATAAGTAGTAGTAGGAATTCCTACTAATTTAAAAACCATTTAAAAAGAAATCTCTTTATTGAATTAGTTGCTCAAAATGTCCACCCAGTTACTGTATACATATTCTAGCTCTTCTTAGAATTGAAGTGGTATCTCTGCGAAGAGTCTCAGGATCAGCACGAATAAATACTAATGGTGATTCACAGTCACCTGGACTTTTTAATAATAACAAAACCAACAGCCGAAACTAATACCTGCATTAGAGAAAAATTTCAAATGCTTTGAACTCAGTTAGGATAGCGTTCCGTGTATATGTTCATTAGACATTTTTGACTTGAAATCACCCCAGCAACACAGTCCCAGGCTATGGCAGTCATGTCGTGGGACACTCTGTATTGATAATTATTTTTCATTTAAAAATAATTTTAAGGTTTAGGATATAATGAAGCAAATTTCTATAATTCGGAAATTCTAGACGACAAAAATTCATACTTTTATCAAGAACAAAAAAAAATCAATACCATAAATGACATTCAATTTTACCTTTACACTAGGTAAGTCTAAATTGTCCTATAATAATACTTAACTATACTTATAGCTCACGTTGTACTTATAATAATATTGTTTATAAGATATTAATTTTTATTTGGAACCCGAAATGGCAAAAAGTATTTTTTATATTTTCGAAATCTCCATGTTTTCTCTATAAATTCATATAAAATTTTCATAAGATTACATAAGAAAATATTCGAGAAGAACGTTATCAATTTATTAATTAAATGCACAGTTATCATATTATTATTAATAATTTCCACGTGTGTGAAAAATAATTATGAAAATTTTATAGAGAAGAAATTAAAGATTTCGAAAATGTAATAAAATTATATGTTGATATTTGAAAAGAAAATGTTTGTCCACTTCCAGGTAAGTTTGAAGTACACAAAAATATACCTCAATAGTTTCCGATAGTAAATCTCGAGTTGAACAAAAACCTATTTAGGGAGTAAAAATTAATTATAATTTTAGAAAAAACCCAGATGTTCCCGAGCAAATTTTTGTAGACTCTCCAATTTCTAATAATTTTAATCCAAATAATCCAACAAAGATTCTTGTCCATGGATGGCGTGACGATTACAAAGGAGGGTTTGTTCAACGTGTAAAATCGGGTTAGTTTTTGATATTATTACAATGACTTATTTCCTACATTAATCAAATATACATAAAACAAAAAATTACGTTGTTTAAATGTTCATTTTAGTCAAAATCGAAATATTGTAATTCAAATCAAACATTTTGATATGCAACTAAACAGCGCAAATGACAAGATATCGATAGTAAATTATCATGAAATATAAATTTATTTATTTCTTATTTTATTCAGCATTTTTGGAAAAAGGAGATCACAACATTATCGGTGTTAACTGGCCCAAATTGGGAAGTTCACTTGTGTACTACCCAGCTGCTAAAAATTCAGTCGACGTCGGAAATTTCACTGCACAACTAATAAACTTCTTGGTTGAAAAAACTGCGATAAATTTGAAAAACATACATCTCATAGGGTTTAGTTTGGGTGGGCAAGTTGTAGGATTTGCTGGGAAATATTTGAAAAATGGAAAAGTCGCCCGAATTACAGGTATACTATACCTATATATGCTATTTGTTGACGCTTCAAAAGATCACGCACACTTGTCAAGCATGAACCAGCAAGACCAGTACAGAGCAGAAATCCTGTTCGTGAAGATATTGTAACAAAACTGTTGTAGTCCGTGGTGAAATTATTTATTTACAAGAATAACTGTTTAACAAAACAGTCAAACACACAAACGAAAGCGTATTTCTTTAACTTAACAGAAATAATAACGTTAACAGAAACAAAACTATTAGTTCTAAATAATAAAATGAAAGACTAAGTAACAGAGAATATAGAGTCACTAAATTATGTACCTACACAAAATATTTACAACACAGGAACACAACACAAAGTTTATCTAGTACAGTAACTGTTTCACACTTGTATTTACAAAAAGTTATTTATGTTAAATAGATTTATATAATGGCACTCACTAAAGTTTATTTATCTTCGCAGTATTATGATTTATGTCGCAACGTCAGACTTGTATCAACACAACTCACGAACAACTCGAATAACTGACTGACTGCCTCAACCTCTCCGCTCGCATTTTATAGCTTCGTCCCACGCTTCTAGAATATTCTCGTAGTTTCGAGATTCCTTTCTTTACATGGATTGGTTTCTCCAGGCAATTACAAGAAAGGTCGGGTCTTTACCTGCTTTTGATTCTTATTGTTGTCGTTAGGTACTAGAAGATTCCTACATAGTCGTCCCAACAAGGGGCACGCAACATTATGATATTTAACCAGCACCTACAACTGTCTGCAATTTCTAGTGTCCTTCATGAATCCTCGATAAAAGTTGCTGGTTTATGCTGATCTAGTTTATTGGTTCATGTAGTAGGTTCATGATTGACAAGTGTATATGGTTTGTTAAGTTTATATTCTGTCTTTGGTAGCTGTATTTTAATTTTTATGAATGATTAGGCCTTGATCCAGCAATGCCCTTGTTTGAAAATGGCGACGAATCATCGAGAATCTCAAAAGGCGATGCGGAATTTGTGGACATCATTCACACCGCTGGTGGTTTACAAGGTTTTTTCAAACCTTTAGGTGACGATGATTTTTATCCTAATGGCGGAACACATCCTCAACCCGGCTGTCTTATCGCTGACACAGGCAAGTTATTACAAGTTTACTGTTACTAGCGTTTCTTTAAAAAAATACTTGCACAGTTGTGATCAAAATGAAGTTTTATTTATAATAATAAATCTAATTTCGTAGTTAAAAAACCACAGTCCTGTCAGCGCCGCCAAAATAGGATATTTTACACATGCAATATAACTTTGATAGAATCATTGATAACTAAAATTTATTGAAGAGTAACCAAATATAAACCGATTAAGAGGCCTCTTGAAATTGTTTAAGTTTTCTCAATTTTAATAAGTAGAAATAATTTTAGTATTTCATGTCTAATAATATTTTAAGTTAAAAACATTAAAACAGAGACGGATTTAGTAAATTTCAAATTCACCGCAAAATATGTTGATCTTTTTTTTTACTGTTAGTCTCGATTTTTCCGGTGTTTTTTCTAGTCGTTTTGCTTATCAAAAACTTTTACTACGTGACTTGTACTTGTTTTTTTTTTCACACACCAATAAAAATTGTTTTTTTATATTCTTTATTTATAAGTAATAATTCGTTTTCAGGATGTAGTCATGGAAAATCTGTTACTTACTATATACAAACCATTTCCGATCCGAAACGTTACCCCACGAAGGAGTGTTTTGATATAGAAGAAATAAGAAATGGCACTTGTACTGTCAAAACTGACGTAACACCGCCAATGGGTGATGGAGCTTTCAAAAAAGCTGATGGGTAAGCCACATATAATATTTTAATAACCATTTTTCAATTACTTGTGAATATATTATACGGAAAATTTATTTCACGGATTTTAAAAATGACCTGCTTGGTTATTTTATAGATCCTCAATACCATTAAAAATATTTTTAAGATAGATTCATTAATTGCAATTTTGTCATAGCTTCAACACTTCTAATTTTTCAATAAATAAAATTATCGACCAATTTTTCAGACAAATACCTATATTAACAAATGTTAAAATATAATAATTGTTAATCAGCAGAAAGTAGTGTTGATCCAATAGAATGTTACGATGAAGGAAGGTTTTGGTTGAGGATCATAAATAAATAAGCTTTACCAATGTTTCGCTAGTGGCCAACGTTTCGAAAAATACCCATAATAATATGATCATGTATGTTGTTTTAACAATTTACCACCTTTCGACCAGCTTGAGGCCCTGAAGATGAAAATAAATTTTCGAAACGTTGGCCACTAGCGAAACATTGGTAAAGCTTATTTATTTATGATCCTCAACCAAAACCTTCCTTCATCGTATAATTGTTAATATATTTGTCTGAAAAATTGGTCGATAATTTTATTTATTGAAGAATTCTAATCAGACGTTAATCAAAGATTTGGACTTCTAATTTTTACTGAATACTATTTTTGCTATCTAAAATATTCAATAACAAATTCCAATTTTTTATTATAATTACAGATTGTCAGGATTATATTATACTGATACAACAGTCAGCTAGAAAAATGTTCATGGTGTACCTATCTACTATCTATGTTTTGTTGTCATTATATTATTTGATAAGATATATTTTTTTTATTGTAATACTATGTATTATAATAGCAGTCTTACACTATATTTTATTTCATATCAATAAATTACGTATTATATAAACATATTGTCTGTTTGTTAATTTATACAAAACTAATAAAAAAATACCAATTTGGGACCTTGAATAACACTAGATATTAGTCGAGGTCAGGAGTCGGGATTTTTTGGGGTTTTTATTTTTTTACCAGAGCGCCAATCTACAGACCGCCTCCCGTTTTTGAGGTCGCGGAACACGATGGTGAGGGTCTCACAATTTGTTCTCCTCGGAAACCCCTTCAAATTGACCCCCCTGATTTCCACCCCTCGGAAAAAAATTATAAAAAATTTTGAACACATCGATTTTGTAGGAAAATTAATTCTCTACAAGAAATCTTTCTCGGATTTTTTCTGTAAATTTGATACTTTAAGAATTACAGGGCTTCAAAGATGATCATTTATGAAAAACGTAAAATTTCCATAAATGATCACCTTCTAAGGCCTGTAATTCTTAAAATATCACATTAATACATCTTGATAAGTGGTCAGAATCGATTCAGCGTGATTTTTTATTAGTGTACTTAAAAGCAAACGAAAGGCAACGAATTTATTTTTTAAGAAATTAAGAGACTTCAGATATTTCTTTTAAGGCGTTTTTCAAAATATTTTTTTACTCAACTTCACTAAAAAATATATCAATATTGGTAACCCCTGGATACTTTTTTTACAACAAACATTTTTCCTGACCACAAGACGTCTATAAGTTTCGGTGTAGTTTCTCTTATCACCATCTTTGTATAATACCCTACCCAATCTAGTCAAAAACTTGGGTATTCATTCATTTAAAGTAAAAAACCTCTATAAATAAAATTATCTAATCTAAATTATGTGCTAGAATATATTTTTCAATTATCACAATAAGTTATTGTTATTATTATTATTTTATTTTTATTTCTCACATATTTGTATCTTTTTGTTTGGTTTGGATTGTAAACCAGCTTTAAGCTGAATTCACGCCTTTTGATAAAACTCTGTTTTTTCATCAATAAAGACATTATTATTATTATTATTATTAAATCAACAACATTAAACACATTTAAACCAAACACGAAAATAAGATAGTTGTTTGGACTATCCTTTTATAATAACAAAAAAAAGAAACATTAATTTGATACAATTGATAAGTTGAAAAGCTGTTTTTAGCAATCATCACGTTCAACGACTCAAATAATTTATTGTTTAAATAAAAAAGCTACTTTTTGCGTGTGTATAATGTTAATGAATCGGGTACGTCCCGAGCAGATTTATTTCAATTATGACACGCGGCAAAACAACACACCCGGCGCTTGTTTGTGTATTTACAATACACCGGGCAGCCAGACTACGGCGTTCCATAGGGTGAGCTTTATTGTATCACTACTACCGTACATTTTTATTATTCTTAAAATTTTTGTATCTCACAGTCGCACGCTCTACCAACTGACCCAGTCGGGCTTGTGAATGTACGACCTAATATTGATATATCGTCATTGGTTCTGTAATACCTCTTAAGGGGTTAGGTGGGTTTCAAAATTTCAAAAAATCGATTTTTTTTTTGCTTATCTTATAATTCAATATGTTTAGAATATTCTCTTAAAGTTTTAAAACGATCTGAGTAATATTCTAAGAGATATAGCCTTCGGATGTTCTACCCTTCAGGCTATGTTATTTGAATGTAAATCTTTAATCGCGTTTTTCTCGAAACTACGTTTTTGAAATCGGTGGTCACGATTTCTCGAAAAATTATGAACCGATCTCTTTGAAATTTTGCACACTTCTTCAAAATAACATTATCTCGTGCTTGAACGAAGGATTTTTTTTTTCCTATTTTAAGTGATTTTTCAAGGCCATGAAGGGTGCAAATTTTACTCAAAAAAAGGGTTTTTTTGTTCTCAACGCCGCCAAAAATGCAATTTTATTTATTTATTTTTTTCCTTCGTCCAAGCACAAGCTTTAAGCATCTACTAACAGAAAATTTTTGGTTTTTGCATTTCCGATGAATCTGTCATGAGTTATCCTGACCACGCCGATAGAACTTTTTTTTGAGGGGTCACAGGAAACGACGTGCCCACGCCTTAATTTTCAATATTTTTTAATGAAAATTTCACAAACTACTTATGAAATATATACCTTTTATATGGTAAATTGATGGAATGAAATATTTTGTTGGTTAAATAAAAAAAAATTCGTAAAAATGTACCTGTTTTGAGCCTTTGAAACCCACCTAACCCCTTAATATGTGCAAAAAATAAAATTTGCAGGAAAGGCCAAAAAGTGGTTATTTCAGCAATGGATGGTAACAACTAGCAATTTCAGAGGTATATTACTAATTCATACTTATCTTCACTTTACGTGTTTAATTAAGAAGAAGTATTTTCTTAAAAAATATTTCTCGTTAATTTCGGATTTATTGGCACATGGGAGGAATCATTTGATACAACTTTTTACATAAGAGTTACTTCCCCTTGTTGGCTACTGTAAAATTAATTTGGTGGTATTACTAGTGTTTAGAGCTCCATTTCCTGAATCTTTTCATTTAAAAAACGTAAAATCTGCCAATTATGCACATAAGAGCTATTACAGAACCAACGACGATATGTAGTTACGGCATTTCACCTGAACAGAAGCTATTTTTGAGATACATTTTGCAACATTTTTCATTGATGCTCCGCTCCTATAAATGGGCTGTCCAACAAAAAAAAATTGTTTTCAATTTGAATCAGTACTTCCTGAGATTAGCGCGTTCAATCAAATCAACAAACAAACAAACTCTTCAGCTTTATATATTAGTATAGCTTATATTATCAAAATTCAAATTTCATTAGAATTCTCGATGAATGAAGATCGAGCCCAATCGGGCTAGCAAATCAATAATAGAGCATACACCGCCAGTGTAGCGGTATGTGCAATGATAAATTGATTTTGTAATCGCTTATATTATTATGTTTGTGCAGTGTTTGATAAGCAAGGTAGTGGGCAGGTGTCGACAAAGAAGATTTTATGAGTACGGATTAAATTAATCATTATTACTGTTAGCAGATAATTAAGACGAATTTATCATAAAGAACGTCGCCCGCAATTTACGTCTATTGTTAACGACCAACGCAAGACTATTTGTACACGTCACTAAACGCTTAACGAGCGCACAGAAAAGGTCATCTCACATCGAGATTCATAAAAGCACGATATTTTGTACGCTTGCACAACAATCAGGCGCAATGTTTTTTTCATGCGAAGGGCAATTTAGTTTATAATCATCGGTCGCATTTATTACACTGGATAGAAATAGTATATTGTGCAACTAGTGCGACAATGCCGCACGAGTTGCACATACTATTTTTTATTACGAATTAAATTAAATTAAAATTAAATTTTTACTACGAATTAAAAAAAGAAAGAAGTAATAAAAATTAAAATTAAATCATTAAAAAATTGACAATTCAGTTAAAATTGTTATTGTATTGGTAACTATGGTAACTCTGAATTTGCGTGCGGCAAACAATAATTTCAGTGCGACAAATAAAGTTTCCGCACGCAAATGAAAATAGCTACTTTTCAACCGTAACAGCGTGCGTAAACATACCACTTTTCCCGCATGAGTACTAAAAAAAAAAATTTTCGAAAAGCAAAATTTTATATAATACTAGCCGTTACCCGCGGATTTGCACGCGATTGAGACGAAACACGGATGCATCCTCATTATTTGACATAGTTACTCCTTTCTCGACGTAGACCCCCCCCCCCCCAGTAAATTTCAAAATTGACATCAACGTCCTGACAAAGCTTGAAAATGACACCCATGTTGATTTTTAAACTATTTACCTCTTGTCACCCTTGGAAGGGGTTGTTTCTGAAAAAGCACGAAACACGCGTTTATTTATTTGTTGATAGTAGTCCTGCGCATTTTCGAATTGATACATCTATCTTATATGATTTCTGCATGCAAATTTTGAACCCTCGTTACACCCTTTTAGGGGTTGAATTTTAAAAAATTCGTTTTTAGCGGATGTCTACGTCATAATAACTATCTGTGTACCCAATCCGTCCAGTGGTTTGAGCTGTGCGTTGATAGATCAGTCAGTCAGTCAGTCACGGTTAATACATTTCGTTAATATGTTTCCCTCAATCATTTCTAGAGCTGTAACAAACCGTATGTATTCGTTACTGAGTAATGGGTACATCGTCTGACTCGAAGTAACGAATCGTTACTTACAAATTCATTTCGTTACTCGCATCTGTCGTATCTATATCAGTTCGACTCGTTTGATGCGGTTATACGTTATACGAAGTCATACCGTATCACGTATGCGACGCGCCTCGTTATGCGATATGCTACATGCTTGTTGCCTGTTAGTACACGATTGTATGTCGTATGAAAAGTAACGAGTAACGTAAAGATACCAAAGTAACGGGTACTGGTTCTTTAAGTAACGAATACATACGGATACACAATTTCTCGTTAGTTTTACAGCTCTAATCATTTCAGACAAATATCGAGATGATTCCTCCTATAAAAAACCGGGATCAATTATTTACCACTTAAGAAAACTTGCCTCAATCCTAATTTCTCATAATTGGTAGGATATTGAGGACAGTGATGTTGCTATTATCGTCTGTTATAAATATTTTCCACTATTATAGTTCTATAACGACATCAAAAAGTTTCCAAATGTAATCTATATTAATATTATATTGAATTTTTATGTATCAGTATTATTTCCGTTCAATATTATAAACATACGCGAACATTTCCTTTGAAGAATGTAAATAAAAAAAATGATGTATCTATTTTTTATTCAAAATGTTTAGAAGGTATAAAGTCACAATCAATATACAATATTTTATTGGTAAACAGCTCACGATGTTAAAACGATTGCAAGATATATTTTTTCCAAACGGAAAACACTCGAAACGAACCATCCAACAGAAGTAGATAAAAGTCAATAGTTCATATGAGCGCATCCGTCTGACTCGGCAAGAATCAAAATAACCAACCAAAGACTATAAATACTAGACGCTTCTTCTTCTTTGCTTTAAGCTACTTATTTTCGTATTTTAAACATGTTTAAATCGAAATCATTTTTACCAGCGGCTCTCAAATTCCTTTCATGCACGTCAGATTTTCAAGAAGGTACACTTTATTGAATAACAATACTCTTATTATTTCTTAAAGGTTCAAGTTTATTGAACTATTTTCTTCTAATTTAAACCGTCAATACTTATAGACCAAGATCCCAGACCTACGTCATTTAAGTAATGTTAAGATTTTATCAGTATCTGTACAATATTTAGTTAAAAACGTATGCCAATTTGCTAGCTCAAAAGCGGGGGCTTTTTAGAGATAACTGGTTCTAAAGAGACATAAAACACGTGCTAACCTACGTACGCAATGGTATTATGCATATGAGTGCGAGTGAGACCATTAGATGTTTTTTTCTCTTTTAAACTTTTAAACCTAAATTTCATGAAGCTGTCAAAAAAATCATCTAATATGCTCTCACTCGCACTTATATGCATGGTTAATACAATTGCTTACGTAGGTAAGCACGTGTTTTATGTACCTTAAGAGCTTGTTATCTCTAAAAGGGTCCCGCTTTCAAGCTAGCAAATGGGCATACGTTCTTAACTAAATACTGTACATTTACTGATAAAATCATAGCAGTACTAAAATGACGTAGATCTGGCGGGTCTGGGATCTTGGTCTATTATAAATTTGACAGTGGCGACAGTCTGTTTGTCGGATCAGCGTTAATATAGTCCAAGCACTTCTTAACAGCTTCTTTAAATCAACGCTCCAATGTAATTTTTACTAGTAATTGTATCAAAAATAGAACTGCGTCTTGATACGGGGTAAGGACAGAAAGAAAGCGGGTTACCTGCTCGCTGGTCACGGCGCCGAAATTCGGCGCCGGTGTAAGCAGGTTAGCGCCCAGAAAGAAGGCGAAACCTGCTACTGTTTTCGCAGTTATTATTTTAGTACCTAGTTGAAAGTGGTGCAAAAATGTCTTCTTCATCCGATGAAGAAATTTTATTAAACAATCCGTTTTTAAGATTGAGAAGACAGAAAATAGGTATTCATCCTATCAATCAAAAGAGAACACAATTTGGAGAATATCTTGAATGCTCACTTCCTCGGCAATCTTTTTCCAACACTTCTCAACAATATTTCTGTTACTGTGATTTTTTTCACGTTTGTCCCATACAGGGATTTGTTTAAAAACTGCAGAAATTAATGCTTCTCTATCCATTGCCGGCTCGCTTATAATTAAATATTCATTCCGGTAAAATGCAAGCAGCTTGCTACACGCGCCGACAAGCTCCAGGCTGTTTTGTCTCTGTGCGTCCACGTTTAATAAGTATACTAATTTTCGGCGCCGATAACCAGCGAGCAGGTAACCCGCTTTCTTTCTGTCCTTACCCATATAAATTATAGATGATTAAACTGTTTGTACTCAATGAATAATACCGGTTTCGTTGAATGGCAGAGAAGCAAAATAACAAATCTATTTCCGGGAGTATTGAATTCATTTTACGGTGGTGTTTTCGCATCTGGGTGATCAACCGGTTAGTCTACTGGAGTGGAGGCACTAGATGTATGCGTGTGAATTACATAGGATACATGTACACGTAGGGTCGACCAATTGCCACTTATCTTCCCCTGGGATATTCACACTATCCAACTATTAAATTTTGATTTGGTAATTATCATTATCAAACATATCTATATTAATAATTTCGTCGCGAGTATATGGTAACTTGATAGAAGGATAATACAATGCGTTTTTAGTGAGAATAATAATGACACCATAGAATATACAGAGCATGTGCTTTTTGGTACAATGAGCACACTACTATTTAAAAAATTTCACGTTTAATTGCTTTCTTTTTCGAAATAAATCTCGACCAATATGTTTTACCTCAGATGTGGTCTTTTCTTTTAACATTAATTACTGTAATAAAAAATATAGAATAGTTACTTGTTACCCCAACAGTTTTATTAGCGGATGTACATTTCTGGAGCTATGCTCTCATCTTCAGCAATTACTAAACAAAAATCTTAACTTAATATAACAATTACAGGTATAAAACAAAAATAAAACTAGGTACTATGACTGTGAAATAAGAACATTATCTATAAGAAGAAGTACAAATTTTTGCACGGTACGTTCCGAATTGTCACCTTAATAAATTACTAAATTGGTGAGTAGCAGTTAGTTGGTATAACTCACAGAGAAAACCCGGTTTTTCTCTCACCTAGGTACCAAATGAAAGTCTGGGAAATCCAACAAGAAAACTAAACTGCGGAAAACTTTATATACACCGAAAAATATCCTTTTTAATTAGGGGTCGTTCTCAATACATAAAACTGATTTTTATATTCGCGCGCCCCATTGCATGGGGTATCGCTGGACAAGCTTTTAAAAATGCAAAAAAAGTCTTAAGGGGCTTTAAAAAATCAAGCGAGTAACGACGAAAATCATTTTGAACAAGATATATATTTAACAAGTTGTAGTTCAGCTGATCTTTCCGTACAGTAATGACTCTTTCCTTGATGGACCTACTAACGTTCTTGATGGACAATTTTTATCCACTATGGCACTACAAATAAATTATTATTATTAGTATTTTTTCAACGATTGTCATATTTCTATTACGTAGCGGAGACAAGAACCACGACTACATATCAAAGTTCAGAAAAAAACTGTCCGATGTCACCAGTCTATACATGTCAATATTTTTTGGAAGACCTTAAAGTGATATTAATAGTGCAAATAATAACTTACGGACTTCTTTTTAATGAATAATCTACAAAGCAGTATCAACACATTGCAACGACGTATTTCTAGGTTAGGGTTTGATATTTTTCAAGAAACGATTGCGACCCATAAATATACGTCGTACGAACACTACGGAACCCTATCATATTGTGTGTCCAACACGCTCTTGGTCGGGTTTTTTTTTTTTCAAACATGGTGTTGTTTCAGTGTTTATTATTCAATGCCAGCCTGTAGTATCGATGGATTTTGAAGCAGCCGTTCGATAAGAGAGCAGCGAGGACGATATCCATCCAATCACCCGTCCGTACGACGGGCGATTGATGGAATCGAGCAACGGTAAATTTATATTTACGGCGCAATGCTCTCTCTGTGTCTGAGTATTGAGGTATAAGTGAACACTGACGGACAGACTGAGGTAAGGAAGTAGGTAAAACTCTTACTGATCTCCCGTCTCTTCCTTGGCATCAGCGCGAGGTGATTGAGAGCTTCTGTCTGATCTCTTTAGTTGTCGGCGTCTGTTTTCTTCTGCACTTTTACTCCACTTTTCTACATACATACATGTGTCTGTGAACAGGTCGGTTTAAAAGTTTGTGTCGACTCCGCGGTACGTAGTAAGTCAAAGAATTTCAGTCTTCTACTTGAGTAACGTAGTATATAATTTGACAACGCCGCATTCCTTGTTGTAGTGTACGTGCTCACGTACAAGTATAGTCAGCACGCGGTGTCCGAATATATTCGACAAATTCGCATTAAATTATGAAAATGAGCGAAAAAAGATATTATTGGAAGGGAAGGAAAGTTTCTAAACAATAGCATTTACTCAATTTACGTATATTACGTTATCGAAATTGTTGCAGTTTCGTAAAGGCCGCTGCACACGAGGCTAGAAAATATGCTACTAGGAGTTCTGCTAGTCGGTAGGTTGGGTACGAAGCTGGAAGTGACGTCACTGCGGGCTGCCTTACTAGCTCAGAAGATAGGTTTTAAAATTAGAACAGGGGCTATTTTCCCTGCTAGATTTGTCGCTAGGTGTGAGCAAGAACCAATCAGGAAGCAGTATCTTCACGTGGGCACTTGAACACCTACATGGCGTCATTCTGCCAGACAACAGACACGTTTTGCTCTGTGTTTATATTCGAACTGTCACTGCGCGCGCACCAGATCTATCCACAAAACACGCTTGAAAAATAATCTCATGTGAAGCGAGCACTTAACAGCAATCAAGAAAACCAACGCTAGAAAACTAGTAGGCAAATCTAGCAAGGAATCTAGCAGCGTGCAGTGGCCTTAACTTACCTTTGAATGAAGCGCCATAACCTATAATATTGCAGTGTTGCCATGTTTACGAATTGCTACAAAATCTCGGCTTTGTTTTAGTTATTTCTATAAAGATAAGCAAGCTTTATACGTTTTTGAAAAAGAAAAATGTTCATAAAATATTCGTTTATATTTCCTTATTTTAACAAAATCTGTTTGTCAATTCCAACGTAATAAATAACGATAATAGTCTGGCACGTAAATTTGTAAACGTGTAGGCAAGGAACATAATTTCTACATTTCTGTTATTTTTTTAAGATATCAAAACGCAGTTCTGATGATAACTTGGCCCCTTTTTTCACATTTATGTTTTTGGTGGGATATTATTTAAATATAACGTCAAAATGTACAATGTAAAACAGTCTTTTAAAATAGGTTTTAATAATAATCAGTCTGCATTGCAGCGATACATAAGTAAATATTAAAAGCAAGCACCTGTATGCCATAAAGCGTGCAAAATATATAGAAAAGACAGTATTCCTGTTCACTGACTACTGACTGCTGATGCACCAACTACATAAATGCAAACTTATATAACAGGGCGCATAAAGTCACTTATCCGTTAAAGCAACCTGTCCATGTCAGAGAAGAATGAGATACATTACGACATTCATATCCCTGCCAGTCGTGGCATAACTAAAGAATCTTTTGAGAACTACTCTTGACTGTATATTTTTCTAGCAACTGTTCTAGAAACTGTTACTAAAACCCAAGAAAGCTGTAAACAGGCGACCTAGCTTCCTATACTTGCCGTGTTTCGAGACGGACCGTTTTCTGGCGCATGCGAGATGGCGCTGCTATCACCACCTGGGAAAACTTCGGGTTTTTCCGCCTGTTTTCGCCATAGTTACCACAGACACTACATATATGATTGAATGTGTGTGCGTTACCCAATAGCTGACGCCATATTGGTACATGAGACAGATATCGGTCCACCGCTACACTCGAGCCGGATCTCCTGATTAAAGCCTTCTGGCTAGTACCTATGAAATGATGATCATTATTTCACTGTTGATATTAACATTGTATTTTTTTAAGACTAGTTTTTTACTATGAGTACGCGCGCTTTAAATGTCTAATATTAAATTAAGCACTGCAATCGGACAAAAAGATTGGATAGCAGTAGATAGTTTACCAAATTTCATCAAAGTCCAGCCATTCTCAAAAAATACTTACTACAAACCGATCATTTTTTTCTAATCCCAAAATCACAAATTCTTTTAATTGGATTAAATTACACATATTTGATCATTGCTTTAAAAAAGGGTTCTACTCTGATAGTAAACAAAGCGCATAAAAAATAAGTCAAGGTGATTCGTCAAGGATTGCGAGCTGTATCGCTCGGACGTACAGACAGACCAACCGACAACGGCTGCTCTTTTCAGTTAAAATTTCAGGGCTTATTATGAATTCGAATCAACCTAAAAATGATTCTACTTTATGGAATCGAATCTCCTCTTTTCAAAAAAAAAAAAAAATAAATAAAAACTACAATTTTAAACAGATTTTGCGCGACATTAATATAGATATAACTTCTTGTATGAAAGAAACTCAACTCTAACGCGCAAAGCAATAATAGAGCGCACTACTGCACCGGAGCTGCAGCTCTTTATACTCAAAAAATGTTCAACAGGACTACTGTAATGATAATATTATGCCGTCTTCTTTTATTTACATGATGTGTTGCAATTTATTTTTAAATGTCGGTTAGGAAATTGTTTTACGTTCACGATAATATAGACTACTCTTCAATCGTATTTTTATTACCTATAGTCTTCAAATAAAGATGCACATTCTAAAGTTTTTATTTCACCGCACAAGAAATTAATAAAGTTGGAAGCGCCATTTTCTTGAGGAAAGAAAAACTGCCCGTTTGTGAAGTTAATTGTACTTTTGTACCTAGCTTTAAAAAAATTGGTTGTCTGTAAAGTCGGGTTACGGACGATAGTTTTACGTGATAACGTATTCCGTAATACATAACCTAAACCTCCTAAAATTTGGTTTCAATCCGCTTATCCTTGGTGTCGGAATGATAAGAAATGTCAAAAGTGACGTTTGCAACTTACAAAGTATTATGTTCTAATAATAATTAGTTATTCCAATACTTAACTTAGAAGGCTTTGCATTTCACAATATACTAATGTCAAAAAATTGAATTAAACATTAGAAATGCAGCTGTTTTCATGTTAAGACAAGACATACGTTTGCTTCTAATTTCCATGTACGGCAAACAAAGACAACCGACCGCGTCGCGCCATGCATTACACAACATTGCATTTATACAGCTATTTTTCTATATTTTGTATAAAATATTTTTCTATATAAATTTGTATAAAAAAACTGTTTAGGCAAATTCTGTTATACGAAATCTATGTAAAATGTTCTCCTCTTTCGTTTAAGACTGGTTTCAAACCGATCTGATTTAAATTGAGCGAGAAATTAGCAAAAAGCACGCACAGGGTCAGGCGGAACGTTAGGAACGTTACGCGTTAGGAACGTTAGGAACGTTACGTTACACTTTTTCGAACATGCAGCCGGTGTTTTATCAATTTATAAGATTGGTGATTCATCAATTTATAAGACGTTATCACGTCAAAAAAACATATGTTTGTAGTGTTGGTACTAAAACAATATTTTAATGCTATAAATCAAATGTATCTCCACGCAATAATAATTCATTTAGTGAGTGATTTACAAAAACTCATCGCTTTAATCCAGAGAGCAGAGCACAAATTGGTGAAACAATCAGTAAGCTCCTGACATGACCAACCCCATGGTGTCACAGTAGGGTCATTGTGTCACGTTTGGGATCCAAAAATACAGCACATTTGCAGCGATTTGCAGAAATATCATGATGATTGGACAGTTTTTGTTATTGCTCTTCAAAACTTTGATATTCTTGCATTACGCGCATTTGAAGGATATCAAAATTTCGGCCAATTTTTCATCATACCTCGGCCGTAAGTACGCTTATAAAATATATTAATTTATCTGTGTTTTTATGTAATTAATAAGTAATTATTAATTACATAAAAACACAGATAAATTCCAAGCAAGCAACTTTGAGGTTATACGTAAAATGACAGCTGTTCGCGACTATTAGCTGAAATGCAATAGAATGGACAGTTGATAGGTTTCTTTACTGCCGCCCGAATGTACGTACTTCCCGCATCAGTGCGTGTAAACAATGCGTAAATGTTAGACTTTTTGCCTTACAATTGATGCCGGAAGTATATGTAATTTAGAACGAGGAATGTATAGTAACGCGCCACGAATCTAAAAGGTTCGGAAGTTAGATGCGAATGCAGGCTTGCGTTTGTACAGTCTAGGTTGAAAAACTACAAACTCGCAACTCAACAATACTAACATAGCAATTAAACAACTTGACAATAGCGTACTCGACTGTACTTTAAAGCAGGAAAGCGACAAGTGACAAAGGCAACGAGCGATCACGGCCAATCATTGACGAGCGCACGTTCCTTGCAGGTAGCTGGGGTATCAACGTGGGAGTATCAACGGCTCTAAAATGTGCCTTTGCGACTAACATCCGAACCTTTTAGATCCGTGGTGCGTACTATAGAAGAATGCATACTCCCCCTGCTTCCCGATTTGATGTAACCGAATAAATCGAATTCATGAACATTTTGATTAAAATAAGGCAGGATATAGTTGACTATAACCTCACATTAGGGTTGAGTTTTTAAACTAAATTATAAATTAGTATTTGTCAGTGGCGATTCTATCACCTGAGGGAATCCAACATCTAGAACGAATGTTTCACCGCAGAATGGGGTAGTTAAAGTACGGTTAAACCGGTTTAATGTTAGAGACTGACAGTGCTTTAGGGCTCCGCATCCAGTGTCTGTGTCTGTCTGACCTGTCCACGGTCTGACCACAGCGAGCCGTGATCAAGTGCCGCTCATTAACGCCCAGTTGGCGATCACCCGCGACCCCGGCCATCGTGGCAAACTTCATCTCCCTCCCCCGAACCACTGTCACACAGAGAACAAATGAACTCTGAACAACATTTCGGTTTTTGCTCTCAGTACACATTCATCCCTATATACTATACAAAAACAATGGTCGCATTGCCGAACTCTATTGAAATATTTTAATTTATCACGATGCGAACTTAAATCTGACAAAATACAAATTAAATAATCCAAATCTTCTTGGTTTCCGGACTTGTATGCCGTGGTCCATTGGTATTAGTACCTGACGTTTCGTCTACAACTGCGGTAGACATTATCAAAGGCGATGTGATAATGTCTACAACAGTTGTAGACGAAACGTCAGGTAGTAATACCAATGGACCACGGCATACAAGCCCGGAAACCAAGATGATTTGGATCAACACCGGCCGTGAAAGCCTACACTGCACTTGGATAAAAATTAAATACCCAATAGTAATTAAACTTCGCTCAATTTCAATGTTGGGCACACTTTTAATTATCAATATACAGTGTAACGTCACTCGATATATCGACAAACTCCTTAAACCGACGAAATTGCTTAACTCTAGTTGATGCTCATACAATGATACACTCTAAATAACGACACACCCACTCTAAATAACGACAACAATACGTCATCATTAAGCAATAAACAGTTTGTTATTTCGTTGCTTTGTTGTCTGTATCATGCGTACCAGAAGATTCTAAGAAATTTGTTCTTTCAAATGCTTATAATATTCTTAGTTGTCCACAAACTTGCAAGCTGTGTACATGGCGAGTAAAAGAAAATCTTTGTGTTCAAAATATTAATAGATTATTTCTTCTCTCCGTTTGACTGTAGTGTTGGTGGTTAATCAGGTTCTTTTAAATTAGTAATACTCTTGAATTTGATTTAATATTAGGACCAAGTCACTTTCAACCATATATTATATAAATTTCCGGTCGATACTGCACTTTATTTAAAATGAAAAAATAATCGTCGGCCCCCCCCTGTAAAAATTTTCAAAATCGAAGTCTCCCAGAACGGGTCGATATTAAGGTTACCCGGTAGATTTTGACACGCGCAGCTCTGTATCTTGTCTAAGTTCGGAGATAATCGAATTTGAAATTTTCAAACTTTAAATGCTCATAACTTCGAAACCAGAAGAGATACAGTTCTGCGCTTGTGCTCATTCGATTCAGCGCACTTTTTCTATAAGGTCAAGTAAATTCAGGCATATCCGTGACACTTTTATATTTTCCAAAAAATTGAAAAAATTGAAGTTTTTCGATGTTTTTGCAAATCGGCGGCTTTTTGATGCGTACTTTTGGAAAAAATCACGCTGAATCCAATGAGACCACCCGCAACTCTGTATCTCCTTTGGTTTAGACGCGTTTTTATAAATTTTTCTCGAAAAAATTAAAAACGCTATAACTTGAAAACTACAATAGCTACAGACTTCTAGATACGCTCATTCGATTCAGCATGATTTTTTGCATAGTAGTTAATAACGATTTATTAACAAGATATGCCAGCTTTACGCTGGCATAGCCAACTGATCCTCGTGTCCACTTCATCACTCCCCCTTCTTATAATTGTTTATATTATCTTTATATATCAAAAGAACTGCAGTTATTGCATTAATAACTAACACAGCAGTATTGTTAATTGTTTCAATTAGCATACATTGCAGTTCAATTGATATACGTACTTAATTAACTTCCCTAATGCGTACTTAAGGCACAAGAATAAATAATCACCAGAAATGCGACTCTTTTGTACACAAGTAATCTTTCGCGTGACCTCGGTGCTCGACTATCCCGAAATCTATCCTGAGATGGTTCAGTGCAGTACGGTTTTTATTCTCGTGGGCTGTTAGTGGTTACCACGAACAAATTATTATAGACATAATTTCGGGTTTGTCCCAAAATCCTAAAAACTAAATTGTAAAAATAACAATAGCTAATAAGTTACAATAAATATTTTGTTTTGTGAAGAAAACCACGCGTTTAAATAATATTGTTGGACATCACAACTGTAAGCATTTCTATAATAATTTATTTATTTATATATAATAATTTATTTTTTTAAACTGTTTTATTGTTGTTTGTTATTTAATGAATATAAGCTTTATATCATTGCTTGAAGTTTTATTTCAATTAAATTTTGAAAGTATTGTTTTGCAAAACGGGGTTATTAAACGTTTTGTAAATGTTTGTGAACATGTTAAATTTGTGCACCCATGTCAACATTTTCCTCAAAATTATTTAATAAAATTGTTTGATAGAGTAAAACTGTATTATACACTTAAATATGTAAACAGAAATTTTAGAACTACAAAAAATAAAAAAAAAATAATTTGGAAAAATAAATAAAAGATATTCTTTGCTTAAATAGAGGAACTTGTTTTATTTCATTTTAAAATTGTTATTGTTGTGATAGTAAAACATATTTTTTTAAACAAAACAGTAAATAAATAAATAAGGTAGGTGCGCCTATGGAATATCGACTTAATTGGAACGTTTGTATCGATCCAAGGCCACGAGCTGGTTGCCATATAGATCAAAGGAACCGCCTTAGAGTTGCGCTTCTGGTTCTTTACTATTCTTGTGCTTAAGGTACGCATCCACTGCATAACGACAACTCTCTATAACGCCACAAAGTGCACAGTCCATTGAGTGTCGCTATATAGAGTTTACACTGTGCTAGGTGATCAATACCAATAGTGTATGTGTCTATATACTATGTGAAGACAAATACCCACTAATAATGAATATCATGAGTTGATTGTTACCACTAACATTCGGATTAAATTTCCCTCTCTTTTCAAAGGTATGCAATGAATAAAGATGCAGTGACTGTCAATTTAGAATAATTATTGTTGTTTGTGAAATTTATCGACAGAGTTACAAAAAAGATTTATGTCAGAATTTGAGCTAGCGGCATTAATTAGAAAGTTTTAACAATTATAAAAAATAAAATAGAAGCATTTTTAATTACCTGTGAATTATTTTAAGTAAATATATTTTGTATCGTGTCTCAATATACCAATTATTCGATTTATAAATAAATTAGAGAATATATTATACTGTATTTATTGATAATTCGGTAATACCCGAGATTGAAATTTAAATTAATAATAATAATCAAATCTTAGATTAACGTTCAAATCCTGACCGAAACGTCATCTGTTGAATTATTGAATTA
This sequence comes from Xanthostigma xanthostigma, assembly GCA_963575645.1. Classification (NCBI taxonomy): domain Eukaryota; kingdom Metazoa; phylum Arthropoda; class Insecta; order Raphidioptera; family Raphidiidae; genus Xanthostigma; species Xanthostigma xanthostigma. Next base: position 48,471,029 of record OY754469.1, on the reverse strand, counting down.
TAATTTTTTGTCAATATACCTACAGTCTAAAAAAATTGGTCGATAATTTTATTTATTTAATAATAATAACACAATATTTTATAGTGGCAGTAGCGTTTGCGGCCCGGCGTCTGAACTAATAGCTTTGAGCAAATTCTATCAGATGTCGCTATTTGCTACTAAAAGGTTTTTTCGTTTGCTTCTGAACTAATAGCTTTGAGAGATATCTATCAGATGTCGCTATTTGGTAGGTACTAAAAGTTTTTTTTGTTTGCTTCTGAACTAATAGCTTTGAGCGAATTCAATCAGATGTCGCTATTTGGTAGGTACTAAAAGCTTTTTTTTGTTTGCTTCTGAACTAATAGCTTTGAGCGAATTCTACCAGATGTCGCCATTTGGTACTAAAAGTTTTTTTTTGTTTGCTTCTGAACTAATAGCTTTTTGCGAATTGTATCAGATGTCACTATTTGGAACTAACAGTTTTTTTTGTTTGCTTCTGAACTAATAGCTTTGAGTAAATTTTATCAGATGTCGTTACATGTTACTAAAACAGTTTTTTTTTCACAAAACACCGTAAAAAAAACAAAAAAATAGAAAGATGCGATTCTTCAATTATTATTATTAAAGTGAAACTTTTATTCTACGCCTCGAATTTTTCTGGCCGTCTGTTGCATGTAACATTACAGGCGGCCGCGGAGTAGGGGTAAAGTGAAAGGCGTTCGGAGTAGGCGCTAGGTAGAGCAGCCAAGGCCAATATGGCGGCGCCCATGGTTAGCATCAGCTGACCGTGTAGTCAGTCTGTCATGCGGGCAAGTGCTGTACAGTGTTTACATGTTTTTATTCGTGTATTCATGTGAATATTGTTGTTTATAATTAATCGAGATGGATAAGTGTCTACAATCCAATAAAAGTTTCACTTGCGTCGTGGTTTCTTAAAACCACACAACTATGTTTTACTATTTAATTAAATTTTGAAAAAATAAATATCCTACCTCGCCAGGAAAGGTGTAGCCGTGGATCTGATGTTCGCTGCCGTGGTCGTTCTCGGTGCCGTAATGTATATAAATTTCCTCGAATTGATAACGATAGGCTAGTGGACCACCAGATATGTTCACGTGTTGCTTGGTGTCATGATCAACCCGAAACACTAATGACTGCCCCGTGTTGTACAACTTCCCGTTAACCTGTAACAAATATTTTTTTGATTATAGGACAGATCGAGTACAACTATATCAAACGTAGACTTGTAGATTATTAATGCAGAATCATAATTTCAGCAACTCTAGACCAGTGATCTCAAAGATACGGCTCGCGGACCGCATCCGGCCTTCAAACCATCTCAATACGACCCGCGACCAGAATCTATCCAGTGAGGATTTTAGACACCTGACATCAATGCGCTTATCAAAAACAAGACACCTCAGGTGTCTGGATCCTCAAGCTCAAGATAATTTAGTATGTGTTTTAGTTTTTTTTAATTTAGAGTCTGGTCTGTAACACACCCTAAATCTTAAAATGGCCCTTTGTAAAAATCAGTCTGACACCCCTGCTCTAGACGAGAGCATAGGTTGAAAAATTTCTCGTGACGGGAAAGGATCTGCCGCGACAGAAAAAATTCCTCGTCCCAAAATTCGAGACAAGAACACTAATGACAAAGGAATTTAATTTGAGATGAAGCTTGTAGTTCCAAAAAGGAACAAAAAAAATAATTTGTCGTAAATTAACAGAAATTTTGAATAATAATAATAATGCGTTTAACGTTCGTTTCCCGACTTTATGTCATAACAGACGCCATTCGCACCATTACTATTTTCGATCTATCACACTTCTCGTTATTTTCTACATTTTTAAACTTCCACTTAATTAATAGCAATGGGCGAATGAAGGAATTTTAGGATATAAGGATAAGGTAAGCAAATTTGAGCACAGGAGTTTGACAGGTATTCGGCCATGATGGCCTTAAATAATGAACCATCTCAATATTTATCTGGAATTATTGAGGGAAAACAGAAAACCTCAACAAGATGGCCGGTACAGGAATTACCGTTTCTCGGCGAGAGGCAGGAGGAAAAAGTCCCAGCCACATCTGCCCCCGCCGGGAATCGAACCCGGTACCTCCTGAATGCGAGTCCAGTGCAATTTTGAATAATAGTCGCTGTTTTGTTAAAAAATTGCTAGAAGAACATAATATATAACAAAACTAAGCAAACATTGGTTTATTAGGTATATTATAAAGGCAAGAATTATACTGCTGGGAGACACCACGCAATGATATTGAACCAGTGTGCTTTCAACTCCTCTACTTAGGTAGTTTATTTCAATCCGTCAGGCCGGCCGGCATGATTAAATGATGGATTACAGCCGAAGCTATTATACTTATATACTACATATTATAAATCGGTGGACCAGTACACAACTTGACCACAGCCAAACAGAATCGTCTTAAACTCTATTTAGGTATTTCACCCGCCATTTTGCTTTCGTTAATGTTAGTGCTCCGTTCGTCCGTAAATCACAGATGATATTCTCTGAAACTCTTTGACGTATAAGTCTGATATTTGGCACAGAGATAGAGTGTGGTGACCCAATTACAGACGTGAAGAATTTTGAGTTTTCAATTCTGGGGATTAGTTACAGGGAGTAAATAGATAATTAAAAAAAAAACAATAATTTTATTAATAAATTTTAGAAAGAACTAGTATGATATACTTTTATTTGAATTTCTGGCCATAGAATAATTACACTAAGTTTATCCAAGTACTTAAAAACAAATACACTCTACAATAATCTTGCATAAATTATGAAGAATTTAGATTATGAGAAATCCATTGGCGTAGCAAGAGGGGCGGGACAGGTTGGCCTGGCTCACTCTAGAATATCAATTGTTCACGTACAAATAACAAGATAAATATACAATAATCTACATATTTTCTTTGGCGTGAAATTTCTCCTGCAAATCATGATTAAATGGCAGCTGGTAGTGGTAGGTAGAGTTGAAAATGTGGCCCCCGCTAGGATAAAATCATTGCTACGCTTATGGGGAAATCAAGCTCTTCAAGATGAAACTAAATTTGACTTACGGCACAGCCGTGTGCCATAAGTCAAATTTAGTTGTTGAAAGAAAGCAATTAAATTTAGGTAATATCTGGAGTTGGAGCGTATGACAGAACAATTATGGTGAGCCGGAGGCTGCCAACCACTGCACTGCAGTAGGTCAAGTTCAGACGTTGAATGAAAGAAACATTTTATACATATTTGGATTACGATTCATAATAAAATATTCATAGCGATCCACAAATTTGCTACAGTTATGCCCCAAGATTAGTTGGTATTTTGAAACAAAGCAATATGTTGATATTCTTAGATACAGTAAGTCAAACATGTTCACAGAACTGTGTTCAGACCAAATTCGAATTTTATTTATTTGTATATGCATTCAACTAGCTTGTGTATGATTCACAAAAAACAACTCTCGAAATATTAATTCGTTCACCTGCTTCCTACTAGATACAAAAAAGTTTAAATAGTTTTTTGTTCGAGCTTTACTATCGGAAACTGCTGAGGCATTTTTTTTGTACTCCAAACTCAACCGGAAGTGTGCATGCATTTTTTTTTTCAAATGGCAACATATATTTTTTAAGGTGACACTTCACATGGCTATTTGTGTTCGCTATTGGTTGTTTGTTGTATTTGGCAAAATATATGACGTTCAAGACAAACATGCAAATAGAGGCAAATACGACCATCCACACATGCCAGTCAAATAACAAACACACAAACATTTGGCAGCAGAACGCAAGGTTCAAAATTCCAAGAATTTTAGCACTGTTTCATTGCCCCAATTCATTTTCAATAGTAATTGTTCCAGTTCTCGCTCACAGCACAGACACAAAAATACTGCACGTCCGTACAGGTTCTCGGCGCGTGCGCTTCTGAATATGGCTATTGAGTGGACGGTTTATTTGCGTATTTGCCTATTTGACTTATTTGATGTGCCTCGAAAAACCGACACGCGCACGGTGACGCGTATTTGGTATTGGCCTTATTTGTCAAATAGGCCAACACTTTGTCAAATAGACTATCCACACATGGTAATTGTTGGCCAAATATGCCAAATACACAAATATAAATTGCCATGTGAAGTGCCGGCATTACATTTGCGAATTCTTCATTTTTTCTCTATAAATTCACATGAAATATTCATAAGATTACATAAGAAAATATTCGAGAAAAACGTTATCAATTTAGTAATTAAACACACAGTGATAATTATTTTTCAGAGCACTTTTATTTTTAATTATTAATAATTAATTGTTACTAATGTGTATTTAATTAATAAATTGATAACGTTTTTCTCGAATATTTTCTTATGTAACCTTATGAAAATTTTATATGAATGTATAGAGAAAAAAATGAAGATTTCGAAAATGTAAAAAAATATTTAGAGTAGTTTAGTTACAGTTAGTAATTATAATATATTGTTTATAGTAGCTACTGTTTGCTACAATTGTTAAGAAACACCCATTGTTACAATGCTATCAACATAGAAAAAAATATGTTGCCATTTGAGAAAAAATTGTCACTTCCGGTTGTTTGAAGTACAAAAAAATATACCTCAGTAAGTCTCGAGCTGAATAAAAAACTATTTTTGTATGTAGTAGGATACACTAATTATTCCGAAAGAAGTTTCTCTTAAAATTGCAATTTTATGCCGACAGAGTTCCTGGACAGACCAGCGATATGTGTTATGTAACCCATTAGCAACCTTGACGTTGACTGCACAGAACTCCCCCCCCCCTCCATATACATCTGGTTTTATATTTCACCAAGCTTTTATATACGAGTAACACACTAACTATACACAAAAAGCGGGGTTATTTTCATTGTATATATAAATATATATTTATATGAAACTTTTACGAAAATAAATTTTCGCTGTCGGAAATTATTATACCTCTACCAACGCTTTATATTAATTAATTTTTTTACACTTTAAAAGGTGTTACGTTTTTAACTTTATATTGCTTTCATTTACAGTACACATTGCAAAGTGCAAACATATTGTGTGAAGTTCAGAGGAATAATTAATCACAATAAAATTTCTACAAAAAGTTGAAATAATACCTACCTAAGGTAGATTTTATGTGTTGGATACACGTAATAGCATTTAATTATTAGATAATATACGGAGTGTAGCTAAACGACATTCCAATTTGCTTTTGTAATTACGAAATACATATTTAAATGGACTACAAAAGATCACATTTTTAAATAAAGTTCACATTCAACGCTTATATTTTTTTTAATCTCACACAAAATGAGGGTGTTATTTGTAAGGATCGCATTTTGTAACATTAGATTACGGTTCTGGAATCACTTTGTGTCCATCCGTTTTTTTGAAAGCTTCGGTTAAAGGTTTAAAGATGCTTGGCAAAACCCAAAGCATACACTAATTTTTCCATTGTATGATAAAAAAATTGAAAAAATATAGAATTTTTATTTTAATATACATATTATTATTATTACTGTTTACTGCTTGCTTTTAAATTAAATTTTTTTAGGAAATTGGGGCAATTTTGGCAAAGCCAAAAATGCCCACTCTACTAAGTTTGCCATAAAATAACAAAATAAAACCGTTAATAAAAATGCAAATACTGAACGCATTTCAATTAATTTAAATAGGTTTCTACTCGGAAAATAAAGCAATACGACCCGTCTAAAGTTGCAATCTGTACAGTTCGGACGCACGCACGTACAAACCAACCGACAACTGCTGTTCGCGATTGTCAATTTACAATTTTAAGAGTAATTAGGATGGTTCCATTTTCTAAAACAGTATCTCCCCTTTTCAAAAATAACTTATTTCGTGTTAAATTAAACTATATAATAATTTCTTGTATAACCGAAACTCAGATAGAGCTGTGTGTGCAATTATGGATTATAGACAATAGACTATTATAGATCATTCCTATGGTTGTAAAAATGTAGATACTTACTTTGTGTTTGTCGAGATGTATGTGCCTTAAGTAAGGATCGAAGAGCAGTTTGTCTGGTTCAACATTGATGGGTGATTGTCTTTTCCCTTTTGTACACATATTCCACTGTGGGTTGATCAAACCCCAAAATCCTGGTCCTGCAACAAAGAAAATACATGTTAATTTTCTAGCATTACATATTGGTACTTATGCAAAATTAAAAAAAATTCCAGCCAATTGGGTGACGGGACCATTCCAACTTCAAAAATGTTGAAATTTATTATAATAAAGGAAATAAAATTTCTGATATCGCGTGAGGGGACGCGGGTAATGGCTAGTATTCAATATGATATTTGCTATTCGCTGCCATGGTTACCTACATAATATATTCCACGTCGTGTAAAAATTAATCGAAGCATGCCTAACTAGTTTATTTCTGACAAATCTATAAAACAAAAGAGCGGCTGATTTTTTTTTTATTTTCAAAATATTTCCGAAACTATAAAGTTAAGAAAAAAAAATTTTCAACGAAACTTTATTGAAAAAATAAACAGAATAATAAGCCGTTATGCAAAGTATACCATTATTAAATAAAAACACCGTTATAGCATATATCATTTGGGGCTCTTCACATTTGCATACCAAACATCCTCCCAAAATTTGGTTTCAATCCGCTCATCCGTTTGACCTGTTTCATGTTCACAGACTAACAGACCCACAGAGTTTTTCCAAAAATATGTTTTTTGGATTCGGGGGACTTCAAAACGGAAAGATATTGTAAAATTTTTGAAAAGTGATTTTTGACCTAAACTAGTACCATTCCCCACTTGTGGGTTGGAATGGTAAAAGTGTCTAATAAAAAGGAAGAATAAATATTACAGCTATAATCGAAAGTCATCATATAATTTCTTATCTCAAACTTTTATTCGGCAATTTTGGATTAAAAAACTTTACAATAAAAACGAACATTTTATCAATTTAGTATATTAAAAAAGTAAGTAATTTTATTATTTATGAAACAGAGTGGTATCTATAATGTAGACACATATCTTTCAAGTATACAGACATCTTTACAACACATCCTTGTGAATAATTCTCTTCTACAGTACTTCGAGTGATTCCGTAACTTTAATCTAACATGGTGAAGTTGACAGTTGTGCCAGAAGCGTTCCGTAGCATCATTCACAGAACATTCCGGCTGAAAGAAAAAGAAAAATATGGAAAAGGTCGTCGGTTCAAGAGCTGTTTTAAAAACAATCCGCTGTAAACTGTAATTGTGATCGTCATTTCGATCGATAATTGCCATTGGGTCTTGACGGTAGGTGAGCACAAATAGACACTAGACAACCACAAGATTCTTTTCGAAGAACAACATCGATTTACTATCCGCGCATGTTATACAGGGCGGCCACAGAAATACACAAACACACGTATAATTTTAACCGGAAAGAAAAACCCAGACACCAGTACTGAGCCATGCCAACCCACTGAGTGGTCATTTGTCTTTCTCTGAAGTACCTTCTAAATTTTAATGAAGAAAGAGTTTTGGATAGCAGCATTATTTCTTATATCATGTACAGGAAAAATTTCTTCTTTCGTTCATGAAGTCAGTTTCATGAACGAAAGAAGAAATTTTTCCTGTAATTGATATAAGAAATAAGGCTGCTATCCAAAACTCTTTCATCGTATATAAAACAGCTGCGTAAATTCTACTACAAATACTAAATTTTAATGTTCTATGACATATAAACTGTAAATATATAATGACAATCTAAAATCATTGTCAGCTGATGAGCTGGCGAGGAAAGGATATTTAACTCCATAAATTGGCCCAGACCCTGCCCTGGAAGTGTCCAAAAGCACAGTACGGGGTCAAATAAGGGAATGGATCAACAATCAGTTATCAGCACAAGACATACTGGAATCAAATTTCCGAGCAGCAACATGGCAAGACTTTTATTAAAGGGCCTTGCAGAAAGATGAATGAAGAACTACTACAACTCAATAGGAACAACATTCGTTTCGTGGTAGACCTCCTGACTGGACATTGTGCCCTGAAAGGACACCTCCAAAGAATAGGAGACGGAAACAGCGTATCATATTCTTTGGATCGTAGAAGACAGATAATTTATGGACAGTGTAGAATGAGTCCAGAAGATTATATATCAATAATAATAATAATTTCTTTATTTCCGTAATGTACTACATGTGTAGTGCCAAGTGTGGAAAACGTCAATTATAAAAATATTACATTTGGACATCATCATTATCAGGAAGAGTCAAAACTTTGTCGCTATCGCCATATTCACCTTTGATAAATTTAGACTTGCTCAAGTTAAGCTTGAGATTATTTTCATCAAACCAGTTTTTAATGTTAGAGACTGAACAGTCAATGTTATCTAAAAGATTAACTTTGCTTTCGCTGTCATAAATAGCTGCCACATCAACAGCAAACAATATTACACTGCGGTAATTCGTTGATGTAAGTAATGGGCCAAGTATCGATCCTTGTGGAACTCCTCGCGATGAGCATACAGTTGAATTGACGCCGTTTTTCGTTGACTGTAATCTAACAAGTTGTGTACGGTCAGAGCGATAAGATTTAATTAGATAGTCCACAAATTGTACAAGTTAGTGCAAGGAACGAGGATACTGGACCGAGTGATGAAAAAGGCTGCGGTATTCCCGGTGATAAACTGACTCTTCCCGTTAATTAAAAAAAAAGGAAATAAAATAACGCTTGAGTGAAATAATTGTTCGGTATTAATTTTTGAAGAAATAATTTCGTAGAATTTTGCAAATGTACAAGCTAGTGCAAGGAACGAGGATACTGGACCGAGTGATGAAAAAGGCTGCGGTATTCCCGGTGATAAACTGACTCTTCCCGTTAATTAAAAAAAAAGGAAATCATATAACGCTTGAGTGAAATAATTGTTGGGTATTAATTTTTGAAGAAATAATTTCGTAGAATTTTGCAAGTGTCTTTCATCTGTTAAAAAAAACTTTCACAAGCTTTTACTAATACTTGGTACCGACTCTAAATTATTCAAGGAGTTTTGTTAAAACAATGCATATTTGAAAGTGTGTGTAACTAACGAGACGTCACTGCTATGCAGAATATTCATACGTCAAAGAACATGACGACGCCCGCATGGCAGCATTGCTTCTTTCAGAGATAGAGGTGTTTGTTATTCAAAACGAAAAACTCTGTGTCACTGTGCCCGAGTAGAGTGTCAAAAGCGCGCGAAGGGAGGACGCCAGGCTTGCTTTCAGAGATGGAAGCGGAGCCATGGCGTCGTGTCGCTCGCTCGAGTGACAGATAAACCCAGTACGTACTTACATACTAGGGTCGAGTTCTTCATTAAGGTGGCAGTTCAGTTATAGTGTAAAAAAAAATTGGTTGTCTGTAAAGTCGGTTTACGGACGATAGTTTTACGTGATAACGTATTCCGTAATACATAACCTAAATTTATATAATAATTATAATAATTCGAATCTATGATATTGCATCTTTTGCTTCAGGTTAATTTTATTAATTAAAATTACTCACCACCTATAATATAATTGTTTTTTTTAACTTTCTTTCTTTCGTATTTATTTTAAGTCTCAAAGATTAACTGTCATAATATTTTGAAAACTATTGTTTCATTGTTTATATCAAATTCCAAAACATACTTACAATATTTAAGTATTTTCATACGTCAAAAAATTGATTTTTATAATGATAAAATTTGTATGAAAACGATTTTTTCGAGAGATGAGACCTAGCTAAAACGATTTTTTGCCCCCCAAAATCCCTTTTCAGTAAATTTCATCCAAATCGTTAGGGCCGTTTCGAGAAAAGCACGCACAGGGTCAGGCGGAAAGTTAGGAACGTTACACTTTTTCGTGCATGCAGTCGGTGTTTTATCAATTTATAAAATTGGTGATTCATCAATTTATAAGACGTTATCACGTCAAAAAAATGCACAAACCTCATGGGATTTGGTTTTCGTTTAAATTGATCGAAAGTGGTTTTATTTTATTGTTTAAAGGTCACCAAGAAAAAGTGTCCATGGGCGCATAGCGTAAAAATCAATAGATTTTTAGCTACAGATAATGTTTAGCGAGATTTTTTTTAAACGATTTTCAACGACATAAAATCACGATTTTCTCGTTGTTTTTTTTTAAACCTGCCATTTTGTTATTTATCAATAAAAATGTTTATTTCTAGTACGGAATAGAGCCACAAGACTACGAAACAATAACCAATTTAATTTTTATGATTCAGATGACTCCAAGTGACGTTATCACCCGCGCTACACACCTACCTCCATTTAAAGTTGTCTACTTTAGGTAAAAAAAAAATTATTATAAAGTGACGTAAAATTAAGCAAAAAAAATGTTTTTTCTTAGTTTACGATGTCAACAAAATTGAAAAGATTGTACGTTATTTTGTTATTAAAAAAAAATTCTGAAATAAGGGTTGAAAACGAGCCTGAACATAGGACTACGTCCTTAAATAACGGCTGCGTAAGGTGCAGGTCGTGTAGGTTTATGCTTGACAGGTTTGCGCGGTCCTTAAGTAAAAAATGTTCGTATTGGGCGAGTAATTTCAAAACGAAATAAAATTTTTATTTTTTTATTTTTTTGTGCTATTCTCCAAAAAAAAAACAAACAATATAAAATGAATAAGACAGTACATTATGCTTATTTTAATTTCATTTGAACTGTCTGTCACTAAATTATACCACATTATTCTTTTCAATGTGTTTTAGAAATAACTCCCGGCCTGCCAACAAAAAGTAAAACTAAATACAAAATTTGAATATGCACAAGTGATGGGGAAACAATGAATTTATTTGATCTGCTCAGAAAGCAAAGATAATATATTCAGGTTTATTCACAAAGACCGAGTTCCTGCACCCATAGATATATATTTAATAGATTGCGGATACACTACTCTCTAAAACTGAAATATGTAGTGAAAATGTCACTCTTTGAAATAGTGACATCTGATTCACTACCAGAATAGTGAATTCAGGTGACATTAATTGGTCACTTATATAATTAGTGAATTTTTATATTCAGCTATATAATTAGTGAATTTTTATATTCACTTATATTATTAGTGATTTTTTATATTCACATAGGTATATAATTAGTGAATTTTTATATTCATTTATATAATTAGCGAATTTTTACATTCACTTATATAATTAGTGAATTTTTATATTCACTAATTCATATTGTGAGTATTAACTAATTCTGCGTGGTACGATTCTAGCATTGGCAAATAGTGAATATACACTTGTAATTAGTGAAAAATCACTGATTCATAAGCAAAAATATTAGGAGCACTGTGGTTTGAATCTAATAAAAAATAGAGAATAGTTACTTCTTACCACAACAAGTTTATTAGTGGATGTACATTTCGAGAGCTATGCTCTCATCTTCAGCAATACACTAAACTTTAGTGTTTAGTGTATTGCTGAAGATGAGAGCATAGCTCTCGAAATGTACATCCACTAATAAACTTGTTGTGGTAAGAAGTAACTATTCTCTATTTTTTATTTCACTGATTCATGTTTAGAAGCCATTTTGAATGTGGGATACGCCGTAAAAATTGCGCGAGATTCAAAAATATTAAATATTCTATAGTATGATTTTATTGAGAAAAACAAGAAAACTTATAGTAAACAGTGATATTTCGCTCCTAAATCTATTTTTTATACTGAAACGTTTCAAAAATTACAAAACTGAACATAAATACCCGGCGTTTTTTCAAAAAATTCGTTAATACTACATTATGTAGCTTCTACTTTATTTTCATGAAAATTATTTGTTGTGTACAAAATTCAGTTCAAAAACAAAACACTGCGTGTAACAAAATCGACAATGGCATGAACAAATTTTTCACGATTTACCAATAGGTTATATGTATGTGTTTTTTTAAATATTATTAATAGATTACTTATTCAACTATAATACGGAAAAAAATGATACTCATTTAAAATTGTAATTTATCATAAGAAAAACATATTAAATTTCACATTCTAAACTAGACAGTTTAAACAATCGGCCATGTTGGCGGGCTTATGTGACGTCATGATATACGATGCATGCCAACTTTGATGTCAAATTGTCAATGTTCTAAGCTTTTTCAAGATATTTATGTTCAGTTTTGTAATTTTTGAAACGTTTCAATATAAAAATAGGTTTTGGAGCAAAATATCACTATTTATAAATAACATTATATTAGATAATATTTAATCTTTTTGAATCTCGCGCGCTTCTTACGGCGTTTCCCACATTCAAAATGGCTTTCGCACAATGCTCAAGGATAGGCATCCGCTATCTATTAGTATATATATCTATGGTTCGACCCCTCTTCCTCTCTGATTTCCGTGAAACCTTTCTCTCTTCACACTTTGTCTGCAATAGAAACAGTAGTGGATATTAATTTAAGCATTATTTGCACGTTCTTTATTTTTAGTACAGAATGATGGAAACAAATGAGGAGCTTTTCACATAAATACGACCTGCCTTGCATTGAGCGTTTATTTCTGTTGAATGAAACCATGTACCGCTACTGATTTGTGAAGGTTCAAATTGTACAGAGAAAAAGTTGTTTAAAATTCGTTTCTACTTTTAAATATTGTAATACTTTCTACAGCGTGTCCACGGAAGCTCTTTACAAATGGAATTTTTTTTTATTAATTATTGGAGCAAAATTTTTTTCTGTGGAAAAGTTCTGCTTCGTCCAAAACCTCTAAAACACCAAAGAAAATTTTTTTCGGCCTAAAGTTATACGAAGGAAATCAAAAAGTTTTATTTTACTAAAAACAAAAATTATCTGTGATATTCAAGATTTTCGCCCGTAGTAGGCTTGGAAAACAAGAGAATAGCACGTATTAAATGTCAAGTAATTGAAAATAAAATGCCTGTAAAATTAAGTTTACAAGAAAAAATAGAATTAGTGTTAATTGTACAGACAAGCTGCATTGGAAGATATTCTGCAAACCCTTGGCCAGCCAGATCACCCGATTTGACACCCCTAGATTAATTTCCTCTGGGGCTATCTAAAGAAAATGGTGTACTCTGAAAGACCTTTTCAAGATATTGATCAAATGGAAAGGATTATCACCGAAAAAATCCATCAAATTCCTTCTACAATGATTCAAAATTCAGTGACAGATTTTGGAAGGAGAACCGTTCTTTGTATGGAGAGAGATGGAGGATATGTTGAATTCTGATTTATAATTCTGAATAAATAATTACTTAGAAGTTATAGTTATGTTATTATTTTGAATTAAATTTGATTATGTAACTAATTTTACGAAAATCTTGAATATCACAAATCATTTTTATTTTTAGTCAAATAAAACTTTCTGATTTCCATCGTATAACTTTAGGCTGAAGAAAATTTTCTTTGGTGTTTTAGAGGTTTTGGACAAAGCAGAACTTTTCCACAGAAAAAAATTTTTGCTTCAATAATTAACAAAAAAAAATTCCATTTGTAAAGAACTTCCGTGGACACGCTGTATATGTTATCATTACAAAATTCATACATTTTTCTTTTTCCATTTTATAAGTACCTCAATAAAAATAAATGAAAATTTGTATTATTTATATGCCGTTGGCATTACACGAAAAAACGTTAAAATCGACATAAAATATAAAGATATGTGAAACTAAATCGGCTTAAAAAAAAATATAGTTTAAAAAAAACTAAAAAACACGCTTTATATCGGACTAAAAAGTAAAAAATAATTGTTTTAAAATAAGCTTAAAAAGCGTTGGGCGCTCGATGTACGAAAATGTGGAACAAAGCGCCCCACGCTTTTTAAGCTTATTTTAAAACAATTATTTTTTACTTTTTAGTCCGATATAAAGCGTGTTTTTTAGTTTTTTTTAAACTATATTTTATTTTTCACTTTTTAGTTTGAGGATCTATAAAAGAATTTATTAATCCTGGGGGTCCTAATAAGGATAATGGGAAACTGTTATCAAATTATTGCATTGTCATCGGTCCTTGATACGTATGCAAAGTTTCAAATTAATCAGACTTCGGGAAATTGGTGAAAATTATGCTCAAAGATTCCGTTACGGACATACATACTTAGTTACAACCCAAACTAATATAAAGCGTATAACAATTAAATTCCCTACAAATAATTAACATTAGTCGGTATGTCGGAAAAGTTCTATATTTTCTAATTAATAATAATAATATATCTTTATTGTCTAGCCCAAGAAGAAAAACAAATAAAAAACCAATTATATAAATATTTATTATTTTATTCCAATGTTGATGGTCCGCAAAACATTTTTGGATGTTTTGGTGGTTCGCGGATGTATAAAGGTTGAGAAACTATGGTCTAGAGCAGGGGCGGCGGGCAAATCTTTTGATCGCCGGGCCACATAGCTGATGAGAATTTCACCGCGGGCCAAAAATTTGCAGAGCAAAAAAAAAAGGTCCTCACATTCTATTTCCGCATTTGGAGAGCAAAAAAAAAGGTCCCTCCACATTATATTTCCGCATTTGGAAAGCAAAAAAAAAAAGGTCCCCACATTCTATTTCCGCATTTTAGTATTTTTCTAAAATTTACAAAATGCTGGCCGGACAAAATTGCGCTGCGGGCCGCCATTTGCCCAGGCCTGGTCTAGAGCGACATTTCTTAAGACGAATCGATAGAAAGAAGCTGCAGACGATCCGACTGTTGTTTCACTTAATATCGGTCGACTTTTTACGTAATTAGAAAGTGTTTATTTTGTGTTGAAGCGTCTATACGAGTACAATAATTGTCTGTCAATTAGTTGTTGTGCAATTCCGCACACATTTATCTCTATTATCTGTGTCAGAAATCTCATTCACACATCACAGCCCGCATTTCATTCCGAAAAATTACATACATACCTACTGTAATTAATTATTTCTATACAATGTTTAAAGCCCGTATTCTGAAACAAACAATGTTGAATGCGAATCTACAAACAAATGAATAATGAGACCCCAAAAGGAGGACGTAAAAATTCTTATTAAAAAGAACTCCTCATTTCAAAATTGTACACGTCAATGTTTATATCGGTTTACTTGATTTGAAATTTATATATCGTCAATTTTTATTTTTGTAATTTATTGTTTTTGTTTTGAAATTGATTTTTGTTATTTGATAATATGGGCGGTTTCCTGGGGAATGATTACCAAAATAACTTATAAACGCAACGTGACCGAAAAAACATTCCACTAAAAGCTTATTCTTTCAATCTCTTACATTCCTTGTATAATACGCGCCACGAATCTAAAAGACTCGGAAGTTAGATGCGAATGCGGGCTTGCGCTTGTACAGTCTGTTGAAAAACTACAAACTCGCAACTCAACAGAACTAAAACAGCAATAACAACTTGACAATAGCGTACTCGACTGTACTTTAAAGAAGGAAAGCGACAAGTGATAAAGGCAACGAGCGAACATGGCCAATCACCGACGAGCGCTCGTTCCGTGCAGGTAGCTGGGAGGTGGTGGGAGTATCAACAGCTTTAAAATGTGCCTTTGCGACGCTGTTTGTGACTAACTCTCGAATCTTTTAGGTCCGTGACTTGCACAGACTGTGGACTGGGTGGTTGATATAGTCTTCTAGATCTCCGTGCTCAAACCGATACGTTTCGAGGCTCCGATATCGGATAAGGGTAACGTCGGAGACTCGTTTTAATAATAAATTTATGTCGAGAATTGGAGAACGCCCTACACAAAACAAGTACAAATGTTCTAATAAAAAAGACACAGTCTCCGCAATCAATACTTTATGAAGCATAGTAATAAAAAATGTCGGAAAAGATAATTAAATTCATTTTTAAAAGTACTTGCGCATGCGTTTTTATAAAATATTTTCACATGTTTAGATAATGATAATTTTCTCGAACATTCTAAAGATTTTTTTATATGATGAGCATACTTCGCTATATATAAATTCAGAAAGAAGTCTTTGAAGAGGAAATCAAAAAAATCAAAGCATATTTTCTAGCTGAGTTTTATTAAAAAACAACAAAAGATTTTTTAAAAACAAATCGGAAATGATTTTAAGCTGATGTGTTTTTGTTTACGTAGTGGAAAAGAAATTCTTCTAAAATCGGATAAAAAATGAATGAAAGGTATTTTTATTTTTAATATAATGAATTTCTTTCTAGTTTGGCTTCGTGCTTTTTCTTTTGAGATATAAAAAAATATTCAATATTTTTAACAGAAGAGTTGGAAACCTAAGCTTCTATGTAATACATAAATGGAAAATTGTATGAACATAAGAAGCGGGAAATTTTTATCGCAAATAAATAACGCAATAACATATACTATACGAATTCAACTAAAAGACTTTATTAAAAAATAGTGGTTTATGTACTTCATAAGTAATTGCTGTTATATGTTACGAGTTGTAAAATTATGTTACACGAGAGACAGCGAGATTAACAAGTCACACGAGTCATAATTTCAGTGTTTTCCCATTTGCGGTCGTAACAATTTGCGACCCACTTGCGGTCGTATAATAAAAAATAAATACTATCAGGGGTGATCTCACTTGCGGTTAAAAAAATAACTTTATAGAAATTGATTACGATTACGGGGTGCTGTTGATGCGATGGTGTTTTTGTTGCGCAGTGAAGAGCGATGGGGGTATGGGGTGTTCCTTAAAAAATGATTGCGGCCCTGCTGTTGATGCGATGATGATTTAGAAATTATTAAATTCTCACACCTAACATTATTTTCTTTTAATAATATCAATTGACCGCAAGTGGATAATTGCAGTTGGCACGCAATTGGCACTAGTTCATAATTTCGTTACACAAAAATTAAAAATAGAAACAAGTGTAGCGAAATAAACAAAACTTGATAATAGGAAAAAGAAGTGTAGCGAAATAGAAAAACTTCTATGACATGCATAAGAAAATCAATACCCTCTACTCGTTTTGCCGGGTACCGGTTGTCATTTAGAGGTGAAATAACGCACAGACCTGGGTAATGAGTATTCACCATGAATATTTTAGGTTACCGCTAAATAATATATTGTACATAATTTACATACACAAAATGCTTTCACGATGTTTTTTTGTTTCAAACGTTGATTTACCCTGAGGAAAAAAACTTTTTACTTGTACTATAGCATTTGTTTAACAATATTATATAGTAATTGTCCTATATTGTTCCACATTCTGCCTTATGTAATATTAAAACTAACACAACTGTACTTTTTTTTATTGATGCAAAACATCTAATGGCGCGTTTGATTGGGAGTAACACTATTACAACGAAGAAAATTGTTTTCTGATCTTTAATATGTGCCTGCCTTGAAGAAATTAAAGGCATACGAGTCTAGAAATGCTGCTTGGACTTCTGCCGGTCGGTACAAAGCTAGAAAGGACGTCACAACATAGATTTTAAAATTAGAACAGGAGCTAGGTCCGTTGTTAGGTATGAGCAAGAACCAATCAGACAGCAGTATCTTGTCACGTGGGCGATTTGAACAAACGCCCACAAACCAACACTATACCATAGTGTGTGTTCTGTCTAAAGACAATAAACTTTTGTTATCACTGCGCGCGCACCGAATCTACCCGCAGAGCAAGCTTGTAAAGACGTCTCGTGTGAAGCGCTAGAAAACTAAAAATCTAGCAAGGAACCTAGCGTGAAATCCAGCCTCGTGTGCAGCGGACTTAAAGCTAATCAAGAAAGAGTTTTATGAATAAATTGAAAAATTGCAAAGAGTTATTTTTAAAATACCATGCATTATGTGAGCTAAATTCCAATGCAATATTTAGAAGTGGTTTTAACTGAATTTACATGTTTAGTGAGATAATTAAGTTGGTAGTGTGAGAACATTTATTATGCAATAAAACTTTAAATTGCTATCCGTATTTTACTATAAAGTATCGTCTTCAAACGACAAAGCAAATAATGTGTTATACGTGAGTTAACTTTATGTCTTAGATTATTAGATCAATTAGGTATTCAAAAATATTTTATACAAAATAGGAATTTTTATTTCTTTATTAACTTGTAGTGGGATATGAATTTTTCAGAAGTGAAAGTATTTACAATATATTAGTATCAAGATAAATACCTTTAAATAAATATAGTTTAAAAAAACTAAAAACCACGCTTTATCGAACTAAAAAGTAAAAAATATTTTTTTTTAAAAAAGCTTAAAACAATAATGAATAAAAAAATACTAGTATTATTGTGAAAAAAGCGTGGGGCGCTTTGTTTCACATTTTCGTACATCGACCGCCCCACGCTTTTTTCACAATAATACTAGTATTTTTTATTCATTATTGTTTTAAGCTTATTTTAAAAAAAATATTTTTTACTTTTTAGTTCGATATAAAGCGTGTGTTTTAGTTTTTTTTAAACTATATTTATTTTTCACTTTTTCGTTTGATATAAAGCGTGTTTTTTACTTTTTTTTAAACTATATTTATTTTCCACTTTTTAGTTCGATTTATTGTCAAAAATTTGCCGAAAAATAACAAATTTTTTATATCGGCGTGGACGGGATTAGGACCCACGATCGTAAATCCGAGAGTTGACGTCAGCGAAGACTAGCGCCTTAAGACCGCTCGGTCAACGATTGCTCTTACAGTAGTGGCATAACATACTAACAGTAATAAACCACTTGCTGTAGTCCAAACGAGATTACAAACAAACATACATACAAACTTACAAGTGAAACTAATATAAAGCGTGTAAAAATCGGTACCAACTTTGTTTCGCACTTTTCATCGAACGAAAAATTCACGTAACTTACTGTTAACTTAATTGTCATCAAAAAAAGGACCGCACAAAATTTATGAAAAGTCTAGTTTGCGGATGCTGAATTACTTACTCCTTGCACCATCGTGAACTTTACAGATCTTTGAGATGGCAGTGGCCAGAGTCCTGTCAGTATTCTCAGTTATGCTTTACTGAGAATAAAGAATTTAGTCCTTTTAGTTGAATGCGAGATAAATCTCTTTGATAGCTGGATTCTGGATTGGAGAGTCTAAATTAAGAAAAAAGAGCAAGTGTGCTTTAGAGTTTAGACCACACTACTGAAGTAAAACTTCTTCCTGCCATATATAATATATAATAATGATACAATAATATTCGATAATCTATCACCATATTTTGATTAGACATCCTGATTTAATGACACACTCACTCTGTAGCACATATCTACAAAGACGAAATGTTAAAAATATAATTTTTGATTAATTAATAGGCAAAATATGTATACATATTTATTAGCATAATTTATAATACATTTAAAAGGATTTATTAACTAACCTACATTATTTCCCGTTACAAAATGTAGTAAAATTCAATGAAATGTAGTTTTGATGCAAAAACAATTTTTGTCATTAAAAAAAAAAGAATTTCGATTAATGCTCTGTCTTTGTCGCACTCACTAACTTATATCTCCCTCTGAACTTCCAATATACGAAACATAACTCTTACTATCTTTACTAACTTATATCTCCCTCTCAACTACCGTTCGCCTCAAACGATCACACACCGTTCGCCTCGTCCGATGATGCACTTCCGTAAACGCGTTCGTCAGGCATTTACCAGCTTACTCCCCAAGTTAAGCGTGCCTAAAGAAGTTATACTTAAAAAACGCAATAAAACAGAACACATCACAGCATCAAAAATTGTTCCCGTGAATACTACAAGTTAGTAGTTATGCTTTGGATAAACGAAAAACAATTGTATTTTGGCTATATTAAATTTAAATACAACTTTATTGTGAAACGCAGGATTCGTTTTTTATGTACGGTAGAGCGATTAGGACGGCGGGCTTTTCCCGTCACGTCGAATGAAAATTTAAAACGAATTTCGTGTCCGGTATTTTTATATTCCGGGATCAGAATAAATTGCGATAGTCATCGGACTGTGTCTAATTGAATAGAGCTTCAGATCCGTTTCACATTCAGATAATATCCGATTTGTATTGTTCGAACGCGAAAACGGTTTAAAATCAACATGCATAGAGTATTGAATGATCTGTCATAATACAAAATACCTACCTCATAGGTATTAATATTTAGCTGTTATGGATAACAATCAAATGTCTAACTGAAGGAATCAATGGACTCAATAGACCAGCGTATAGTGTTCGACAGAAACAAGTTTTTACAACCGAAACCGTAATTTTAAGTAGGTTGATGCGTTACAGTCCCAATCAAAAGTAAGTCGAATTCTAAATGGGAACTTTTCCATAATAAATTTTTGCAAAAGGTTATAAGTCGATGATACCAATAAATTATTGTCGTAAAGGCATAAATAAATATTTTTTTTTAAATATTAATCAATTATTTCAGTATTTTACATAATGGACTTACTTTTGAATTTTTTGTACAAAGTTAGGTTAGAAAAAAATAAATTTATGTAAATATCTGTATTTTACATATTTTTTGCAGTAAATAACTAAAAAAAGAAATTAGAAGAAGCAAAAATTAAAATTAAATCATTAAAAAATTGAAAATTCAGTTTTGTTAAAATAGTCAAGAATAAAAGTCCATAATCAAAAAGTGCTAAGGTTTAATAATTTTTTTTATTGATTAAAAGTCTCCTAATTAAATTGGAAAAAATATTAAAATATGCGTAAGACATCGATGCTTTACATAGTTAGTTTTCGGAACTGCTGACATTATTTGGTTATTTGCAAAAAATTAAAATGTCCGTTTGCATGCTAGGTTGACATATTTTCCATAAGACTACATGTAAAAGTTTTTTTTTAATTTGTAACTTTATAAATCTCCTAATGATTTTGGATTTTTTACAGAAAATTTTGTCATAAAAAAATCTATTAAAAAAACTTGATTTCAGATTTTTTTCATTATCTTCGTAAAACGGCTCAACCTCCATAATAGTGCTTATTTTCAACAATACATTTTTTTCTGACTCAACGGAAAAATAACAAAAAAAGTTATGCGAGTAAAGATCGTCGTTTGTTTAAAAACGATAATCGTATTTCAATACTACAATTTGTACGAAGTACTCCAAAAACAGGATAATAATGTCGTATAGGTATTTCTGACTTGCTTCGAAAAGATACAAATCTTTAATGTAAATGTGAAGCATTGTAGACTGTACACTGTACAGACTGTGAACAAAGTATTTAATAAATCTTTCACTGTACAGTGTATTAAATACTTTTAGCTCTCTTTTATGTTTGTCGACGTATGTTCGAGAATTGGCCATAACATATATATTGCTCGTAATATACGTTATTTAGTACATACATTATTACAGGCAGCAACGTGTATCTTCTAAATAAATAACTGGACACAATAATAACCACGGAAATGATATTCGTAATTACTGGTTACACATAATAATGAAGTACTGTTTTTGTTTCCACATTTCAGATTTGTTCTCATTTTTGAAAAATGCTTTTTAAATACATATTTTAGTAGAATATTAAAATTCTTTTTATTCAACTCATGCGCGTTATTCATGTTTTATCATGCCTAAAAACCGAACCCTAAATAGCCATTTACCGACTGGTGACAATTACTTGTCATAACTCAATGAAGATTCCTACTAGCTCGGCCATTGTGGAGTAATGAAAATAAATGTAACTATTTTCTGAGTCGTAACGAAATAGTAGGTAACAACAACTCCGTTGTTACCCATTGCGGCTAAAATTGAGAGGCCGAATGTTTTCGACATGGAGTTTATTCATAACCGGCTAACCTCAAACCAAAACATTGAATCGTGCTGTTTGGTGCTGTTAGTATTGACAGTTTTTTTTTATAAAGAAATAAATATATATTTACAACATCTCATTATAATTAAAACATGAATAAGGCGCAATTGTTGAATAAAATTATGGGCGCAACTTGTAGGCTAAGTCATGACCTGTCAGCGCCATGAATGACTTAGACTACTAGTTACGCCAATAACTATTTCAATTTATATATTTAAGTTACACATCAACCTTTGAAAACTATGCCAAAACACATGCAAAAATGTTTTGTGTTGGTAGAGAGTAGTAAGTTGCGCCGCAAGCCTGTATCTTTTAAAACAGTGGCAAAAACACGTGTAAAAAAGTTTAGTGTTTGCAAAAAAAAATTTTTAGCGAAAGCACCAGGAACATTAATCTTTGACTACAGTCTAAATTCACCTGCAAAAGGGTTTTGTACAGGTCCACTAACTTCATCGATTAATTACTGATGCGATTGAAAGAGAGATATTATAGATTGCAGATGCTCAACAACTGAGATTATTTATATATATAAAATTCCCGTGTCACAACTGTGGTCGCGCTCATCTCCGAAACCACTGAGCAGATTTTAATGAAATTTTGAAAATGTGTACGCTACAGGATAGTTTTTATTAAATATTTTGTACAAAATTACGGTGTTTTCTCAAAAAAAAAACTGTTTTAGTAACATGTAACGACATCTGACAGAAGTTACGCAAAGCTATTAGTTCAGAAGCAAACAAAATTAACTGTTTTAGTACCAAGTAGCGACATCTGATATAATTCGCTCAAAGCTATTAGTTCAGAAACAAATCTCGTAGAATTTGCTCAGATCTATGAGTTCAGACGCCGGGCCGCAAACGAAATACATTTTGCAGAATTATATATCGCACCCGGGTGAAACCGGGACGGACCCCGCTAGTAAATATATAAAACACTGATTAATATGTACTTATATACATATGCATATATATTTTATGTAAAAAATTATTGGAAGTGGCTTTTTAAATTATGATTACCATAAAAGGAAGCGTCGGTAAGGTGAAGTGTTGTGTGTGAGGAGCCAGGACGAAGAGGTAAGGCGCCGTGTCATCGAGTCACGTGGGCTTATAATTCACATTCGTCTGTGAAGATGCCGCCACCGGCGCACATACTACAAACTTTACTGTGCAACAGCAAACAAGTACAACTCATCAGGGTTACAGGTATACTTCTTTATATTAAAATAGAGTCCTTCACGGTCTTTTTAGAAATTCGTAAATATTTTTAATTTTTAAAATGTCTGGGAGTACTTATCCATTAGGTGCAGTATTTACTAAATAATAATAATAATAATAAGTTTAACGTCCGTTTCTCGACTTTATGTCATAACATATGCCATTCGCACCATTACTATTTTCCATCTATCACACTTCCCGTTATTTTTTCCCATTTTTAAACTTCCACTTAATTAATAGCGATGGGCGAATGAAGGAATGTTATGACATTAGGATAAGATAGGCAAATTTCGAGTACAGGAGTTTGACAGGTAATCAGCCATGGCGTTGAATAAGGAACCATTTCGATATTTATCTGGAATTATTGAGGGAAACCATGGAAAACATCAACAAGATGGCCGGTACAGGAATTACTGTTTCTCGGCGAGAGGCAGCAGGAAAAAGTCCCAGCCACATCTGCCCTCGTCGGGATTCGAATTCGGTACCTCCGTATTTCCGAAATATATTAATTATTTATTATTAACTACATCAAACATGGTTATTTTTTGTGCCATAGAGCCGATAGTAGTACGTTGTATAACTCAAATTTAACAAGATACCGAATATAACCAGGGATAAAGTATCGGGAAAGCAGAAAAGATCATAAAAATGTGACAACTTAATATTATTGGGATAATAGGTCGTCCAAAAATACAAATTTATAATAGTTCATTGGAAGATTTAACTTCAGACAATTAAGTAATATTAAAGTTCTCATAGAAGCATTTCAAAGTTTCGTGCAATGTTGTTCAAAAATTAGCACGGGCGAAACTTTTGATGCGCACTGGATTAGGTAGTAGAAAACGACAATAACTAAATTTTAATAATTAATACAGACTGAAAAAAATATTATTATAATTAAATTTATCTAATTATTGACAATTCGTTGATATGGTGTGAGAGACGGGTTTATATGTAATATTTAGGAAATTAATTTTTTAAATGTATAATGTATAAACATATTTACAATTTGACTACTAAAATGTGGAAACATATGTATTGGTATAATTAAAACACATTTATTGTTTTAAATTTGCAGATTTTTAATAAAGAAATACTGGACTGAAAAAAATTATTTATATGGTGGAAGCAACGGTAATAACGTAGTTTTTAAACAAAAGTTGTTTTCAGAATAGCAGGATAACAGTCTGTTGTGTTATCATGACTACAGTAGAAATATTCGGTCTATTTAAAAAATTAAAAAAGTTTCAATTTTCTCTTTATGGTCACAAAAAGAGCAAACTTAAAATAACTGGTTTTTAATCCCAGAAAAACGTAGTGATTATTCACTTTAAAAAAACTACAATAATGTAGGTTCCAAATTACGTTTTTTTTAACAACCAACAAAGTTAACCACAATTCGTATTTTGTATTTATTATATCTACAATAGACCAAAAATATAAATACTTTTTTGCTGCAACTTTGGCGTCTATATCGCCTTGACGATTGTGTTAAGATATTTGGTATCATTCTTTAAACATATAAACACTTTTTTTATAAAACTTGTTTTTCTACCATGAAAATTGAAAGTATTGGTTGAAGATACGAAAAAAATTTATTAGGAAAATGACTCCATTAAACTTAAAAATATAGCGTCATTAATTTCCAGAAAAAATTTTTAATCCAATGCACAATTCAATCTACAATTTTGATTTTAACGCGAAAACAAGAACAATCTCTACAGATTCAAAAGATGATAACAGGTCTCTAGACAGTGGCAAAGCATAGTAAGTTCCCTGCAAACGTACAACCAGCTTCAATTCAAGGAATCCGTACAACGTTTTCTGATGTTACTAATTTAACAGTACAAGTTATAATTAAAGTTTTCCGTGCGATTACCATACATAACGAGTGTGCAGCATAAAACACAACATACACGTGAATATTTTACTTAACGACCTTTTTACAGGGTCGGGAAAATACTTAAATACCTTTATAATTATAGCATTTACATACCAAAAGCTAGTTGGGTCATTATCAAATTTTCTTGCGGAGGTTACCGTTAACTATGTTGAATATTTCATAGCTGTATGACTACTATGTACACTGTACAAACAAATATACTTCAAATCGGTCAAATTCTGTTTGGACTTGCAGCTGTCATATCTCACAAGGACTTTTTTGAAGTAAAACTTCTTTAGGCACGCTTGACTTGGGGAGTAAGCTGGTAAATGCCTGACGAAATCGTTTACGGAAGTGCATCATCGCGATGCCTTACGAAATCGTTTACGGAAGTGCATCATCGCGATGCCTGACGAAATCGTTTACGGAAGTGCATCATCGCGATGCCTGACGAAATCATTTACGGAAGTGCATCATCGCGATGCCTGACGAAATCATTTACGGAAGTGCATCATCGCGATGCCTGACGAAATCGTTTACGGAAGTGCATCATCGGAGTTGAGAGGAGATATAAGTTAGTGAGTGCGACAAAGACGGAGCATTAATACAACTATTTGACGTTTAAAGCTGAAAACAACTGTTTTGTTTATCAAAAATACATTTCATCGAATTTTGCTGCTTTTTATAACGGGAAATAATGTAGGCTAGTTAATAAATCCTTTTAAATGTATTATAAGTTATGCTAATAAATATATATACATATTTTGCCTATTAATTAATCAAAAATTATATTTTATAGATAAGTGCTGCAGAGTGAGGTTATATTGTGTTCGATAAACTTTGAGACGAACCGACTGCATATTAATGTTCGTTTATGAATTTAACATCAGCAAATTTGAGGTATTTACGCATTATTTTTAATAAATATATTTAAAATAGTTATGGCAGGAAGAAGTTTTACTTCAGTCGTGTGGTCTAAAGCAAAATAAAACTTCATTTCCTTTTCCGTAGTAATATAAAATTAGATATTTTAATATCCGACTTCGCTAGAAATATTAGTCCCTGCTCATTTTCCTTAAAAAATTATAGCCTAGTTTATGTCAAGTACTTTCTGCTTTCCGTCAGTGAAAACATATCAAAATCGGTTCAGTGGTTATGACAAACAGAACCAGAGTGTTATTTAATATAGTAAACAGACCAGTATTAAAACAAACAACATATTTTACACTAGTTATGGTTCCTTCATCCTATTTTAGATAATTAATACATTCAAATTTTGTTGCAATCAATTTGCACTCAAGGAAATTGCATTTAATAAAAACTTGATTGTAAATTTGGCACAGTAGATTGAAACACCTGTACACGATTATAAATTAGCGCATCAGAATTTGTTTCAGGCTAGACGTCTCACTGAAAAATGGAAACATGAGGGTTAACCAATTTTGAAATTATCGTTACTTTTACAGCTCTACCAAATACTAGTAACTAGAGCTGTAAAAGTAACGAGAAATTGTGTACCCGTATGTATTCGTTACTTTCGTATCGTTACGTTACTCGTTACTTTTCATACGACAAACAATCGTGTACTAACAGCACCAAGCATGTACAATCGCATCGAGGCGCGTCGCATACGTTATACGATATGACTGCGTTCGTATAAAGTATAACCGCATCAAACGAGTCGAATTGACATGGATACGACAAATGCGAGTAACGAAATGAATTTGTAAGTAACGATTCGTTACTTCGAGTCAAACGATGTACCCGTTACTCAGTAACGAATACATACGGTTTGTTACAGCTTAAATCCATACAATGTTAGGCAAATAACTTATGAACTGCCAGCTCACAACACTTCAAATTTTAAAAAAGCATTTGCTTATCTGGCGCCTAAATTACTAAACGAGCTTGATAGCACTATCTTAAACCAGGCCATTTCACATCGCAATCAAATGAAAACTTTTATTTAGATGATTAATACGAAGCTCGCAAATCGGCAAAATTTATTGACTTTTACTTAAGACAATATTTAATCTTTTTTAATTTTTATTATTTTTGACGTGATAACGTCTTATAAATTGATGAATCACCAATCTTATAAATTGATAAAACACCGGCTGCATGTTCGAAAAAGTGTAACGTTCGTAACGCGTAACGCGTTACGCGTAACGTTCCTAACGCGTAACGTTTTTTGCTAATTTCTCGCTCAATTTAAATCAGATCGGTTTGAAACCAGTCTTAAACGAAAGAGGAGAACATTTTACATAGATTTCGTATAACAGAATTTGCCTAAACAGTTTTTTTATACAAATTTATATAGAAAAATAGCTGTATAAATGCAATGTTGTCTAATGCATGACGCGACGCGGTCGGTCGTCTTTGTTTGCCGTACATGGAAATTAGAAAATAACGTATGTCTTGTCTTAACATGAAAACGGCTGCATTTCTAATGTTTAATTCAATTTTTTGACATTAGTATTTTCTGAAATGCAACGCCTTCTAAGTTAACTATTGGAATAACTAATTATTATTAGAACATAATACTTTGACAGTTGCAAACGTCACTTTTGACATTTCTTATCATTCCGACACCAAGGATAAGCGGATTGAAACCAAATTTTGGGAGGATGTTTGATATGCAAATATGAAGTGGCCTATTGTTTTTGGGGAACATCGGCGCATGCGTAAAAGAATATATCTCTTATAATGATGTTTTATATAATAATAATATAGTTTTTAAAACGGTTTTTACTCTATCTATTTTTACTAGAAATTTTTGTAAATTTTTTGGGGAAAATCGGCGCATGCGCAAAAGAGATACATGCCATAGTTGTTTTTTATATAATAATAGTGTACTTTTTATAGTGTTTTATTATTCTACTTAATAAAATTTACCTAAATTTGAAGCGAAAGATGCAATATCATAGATTCGAATTATTGTAATTATTATATAAATTTAGGTTATGTATTACGGAATACGTTATCACGTAAAACTATCGTCCGTAAACCGACTTTACAGACAACCAATTTTTTTTGATACTTTTATGTAATTATAAGGACAGATGGAAGACCAATTCCGTATGGATTGAATCTGGTCCGATTGCCTTATCAATAAATTATTATTCTATTCTATTTGGACAACCCCAAGACACTGTATCAATGGCAATATTCTACTTATCTCGAAAATCTTAATTAGAAATTACACACAACCGGCGTTAAATTCGATCAAAGTCATTCAAGTGTCAATTGTGTTAAAATTACGCAGGTCTTAAAACTTCAAATGCAAAATCGTAACAAGATTGTGTATTATAGGTATATGGAGTACGCGGAAGAAATGCGCGGTGGGGCGCGGCGGCTCATGCGGTTGAGGTGTTTCGAAACTTTACAAACGAACAAATTAAAAGTTAATTTCAGAAATTCATGTAAGAGCACCAAACACAAACGCCGCGCAGGCATGCATATACATAGCAAGAAAGTGTATAATACAGTCCCTTATTTGAAAAAAATTGGTTGTCTGTAAAGTCGGTTTACGGACGATAGTTTTACGTGATAACGTATTCCGTAATACGTAATTTATGTTATATTTCTCCTATCTTCTACATATACCTAATAATTATAATAATTCGAATCTATGATATTGCATCTTTCGCTTCAAATTTAGGTTAATTTTATTTATTAAAATTACTCACCACCTATAATAATAATTGTTTTTTTTTAACTTTCTTTCTTTCGTATTTATTTTAAGTCTCAAAGATTAACTGTCATAATATTTTGAAAACAATTGTTTCATTGTTTATATAAAATTCCAAAACCTACTTACAATATTTAAGTATTTTCATACGTCAAAAAATTGATTTTTATAATGATAAAATTTGCATGAAAACGATTTTTTCGAGAGATGAGACCTAGCTAAAACGATTTTTTGCCCCCCAAAATCCCTTTTCAGTAAATTTCTTCCAAATCGTTAGGGCCGTTTTCGAGAAAAGCACGCACAGGGTCAGGCGGAACGTTAGGAACGTTACACTTTTTCGTGCATGCAGCCGGTGTTTCATCAATTTATAAGATTGGTGATTCATCAATTTATAAGACGTTATCACGTCAAAAAAAATATTTTGATTTGTTTTGATTTTATGAGGTCTAGCCATTTATTTACCCGCAAAACTAAATCAAATTCTCAACAATTTTATATAACAATAATGCGTTTAACGTCAGTGTCTCGACTTTATGTCATAACAGACGCCATACGCACCATTACTATTTTCCATCTATCACACTTCCCGTTATTTTCTATCTTCCACTCATTAATAGCAATGGGCGAATGAAGGAATTTTAGAAGATAAGGTAGGCAAAGTTTGAGCATAGGAGTGCGACAGGTAATCGGCCATGGCCTTGAATAAAAAACCATCTCGATATTAATCTGGAATTGTTGTTCTAGCTCAGTCAGGACAGCGTTCCGGGTATATGTTCATAAGACATTTTTGACTTGAAATCACTCCAGCAACACAGTCCCAGGCTATGGCAGTCATGACACCCCGTATATATTATCTAACAAACAATCTTTGTTATCATCAAACAACAGATGAGGGTATATATTTCTAATACCGGATCTTATACTATGTGGGTACAGAAGCCTAAAAAGAAACAAAAATATTTTTTGAGCGGTGTCGAATTCTATATGGGAACTTTTCCATAATAAATTTTTACAAAAGGTTATAAGTCGATGATACCAATAAATTATTGTCATAAAGGCATAAATAAACATTTTTTTTTTAATATGAATTAATTATTTCAGTATTTTACTTAAGGAGGTTGATCCGTTACAGTCCCAATCAAAAGTAAGTCGAATTCTAAATGGGAACTTTTATAGTTTATAAGTCGATGATACCAATAAATTATTGTCATAAAGGCATAAATAAATATTTTTTTTTAATATTAATTAATTATTTCAGTACTTTATACTTAATGGACTAACCTTTTGTATTTTTTTGTACAAAGTTAGGTTAAAAAAAATACATTTATGTAAATATCTGTATTTTACATATTTTTTGCAGTAAATAATTGAAAAAAGAAATTAGAAGTAATAAAAATTAAAATTAAATCATTAAAAAGTTGAAAATTCAGTTAGAATTGTTAAATCTGTCAAGAATAAAAGTCCATAATCGAAAAGTGCTAAGGTTTAACAATTTTTTTTATTGATTAAAAGTCTCCTAATTAAATTGGAAAAAATATTAAAATATGCGTAAAACATCGATGCTTTACATAGATAGTTTTTGGAACTGCTGACATTATTTGGCTATTTGCAAAAAATTAAAATGAACAGTTTGCATGCTAGCTTGACATATTTTCCATAAGACTACATGTAAAAGTTTTTTTTAATTTTTAACTTTATAAATCTCCTAATGATTTTGGATTTTTTACAGAAAATTTTGTCATAAAAAAATCTATTAAAAAAACTTTATTTCAGATTTTTTTCATTATCTTCGTAAAACGGCTCAACCTCCTTAATGGACTGACTTTTGAATTTTTTGTACAAAGTTAGGTTAGAAAAAATAAATTTATGTAAATATCTGTATTTTACATATTTTTTGCAGAAAATAATTAAAAAAAGAAATCAGAAGTAATAACAATTAAAATTAAATCATTAAAAAGTTGAAAATTCAGTTAAAATTGTTAAAATTGTCAAGAATAAAAGTCCATAATCGAAAAGTGCGAAGGTTTAATTTTTTTTATTGATTAAAAGTTTCCTAATTAAATTGGAAAAAATATTAAAATATGCGTAAGACATCGATGCTTTACATAGTTTTCGGAACTGCTGACATTATTTGGTTATTTGCAAAAAATTAAAATGCACCGTTTGCATATAGGTTGACATATTTTCCATAAGAGTACATGTAAAATTTTTTTTTAATTTTTATCTTTATAAATCTCCTAATGATTTTGGATTTTTTACAGAAAATTTTGTCAATAAAAAATCTATTAAAAAAACTTTATTTCAGATTTTTTTCATTATCATCGTAAAATGTTTTTATATTCAATAGCTAATTTTTATCGCGCTTTGTACAAGTGACAGCTACAAATTAAACTAGAAACAAACTATGTAAATTAACAATTTAATCTCGAAGACACAAAACAATAGACATTATAAATGTAATATTATACAATCAAATGACAACAGCAGTGTATTACAAATTACTATTAATATGGGGAGCATAAATAATTAGTGACAAGTCGAACAAATTAATAATAATTGTGACAACAATAGAATATGCAGACAACTAGAGACAAGGAATAGAAACTTGAAATGCCGATCGGCAAATAGACAGTTCCGTGCGAACAAGCATATTATACCGGGAAGTAGCGACAGGGGGCGGGGCAAACTAAAGATACCAGCTAACGTCAACGTATATTATAACACCAGTGTTGCCAATATGTGGAGTAATTCTCTTCTCGTGGGAAATCAATACTAATATACGAAATACTAGCGGAACCCCCGACAGTAATTTAGATTTTCTGCTATAGTTTCTGAGATACTTAGATGGGTGAACATATTTTCAAAAAATTTTACAGTCACTCGATCTGATTTTGACGAAACTTCGTACACTATCAATAATGAAAATAGATGCTATACATCGTTTATAGTAGACCGTTAGATATCCACATTATACAAGTGACCGGTAATTGCTCGTATTCCTTTCGGGAGAAGAAATTATGACTAATTAATTGGAATGATTTAACCTTATCACTTGGGGGTCGGAAATGCGTCATTAATTTATGATAATGACACTTCTGTGAAGAATTTTTATTTTTTTTTATTTATTCTAAGTTTTAAAACACTACATAAAATCTAACAGTAAGTTCGTGGTTTTTAGCTTTAGTAAGGTTTGGCCAATTAGTAAGCTATCAGATCATGGAAAAATTCTAGCCAAAAAGTGAGAATATTTTTTTTTCTAATTTTTAACTCCCAAAATTCGGATTTCTGTAAAAATAAAACGATTTTCTCGAAAATAACGCATTTCCGATTTTTTCACATGGGGCGACCCCCTACGATATCTGGAGACTGAATTAACCATTTTTATAATCAATCATATATATTAATACGCTAAGGTTAAAGATGTTTGCCTCCCTTTTTAGAAAAAACCACACAATTTCTCCACATAAATTATATATCATTTTACAAATAATTGCTTGCTCTACTGACATCGACAACTAAAAAATTTATTATTGCTTTTGTTTTTATAAATTAATTAAAATACAGCAACGCTGAACAACGTCTGCCATCTGACGGTTTTAATTTTGAAACAACGGCAACACTTCGATCTGTCATCTGACCTTCGTATTGTAATACAACAGACACAATACTGCATATTGCCATCTAACGGCTTTAATTTTGAAACAGCGAGCAAAGCTGAACAACGTCACAGTAATGCTGCATGATGCCATCTGACGGCGTAGCTCAACGCTTTTGCTACTTGCGCCTCTATATGACAATTTTAGTAAAATATTTCTTCGATCTGTCATCTGAGCTTCATATTGTAATACAACAAAAAGAAGAACGTTACAAGCAGTGTGCAAAATTAGAAACGAATTGAATACCTGCAATCATATTTAAAAAATAATTTTGTAAAGTGATAATAATTATACTTATTTAGTGCGAATAATTCGCACAGGTCACTCTAGTAAAGTGTTTATAACTATACAGAGAAAAGTGTATTTATTACGGTGTAACGAACCTTAAGGAAGTTTTTAAAACGTGTTATTTTAATATTGCTTCTTTCTTTCTTTCATCTCTTGGTATTCTTTCCTGAGCTCCCAGCTGAATGTAGGCGTGTAACTGATAGTCCATTTACCTGCAGAGACTTTCATATGAAGAAGTCTTGCAGGTGTTTTGTATTAGAAAGAACAAGACTTAATTTGGCAATTGAACGCACACGGTGCCGCGGTATAACTTTTCTATAAACCACAAAACAGCTTTGGATTTTTAATGAAAAAACAAAAAGTCGACTTTTATGAAACCATCGAATACATAAACTCGCTGGCTCATATATAATAAAGAAGAGCTGATATTCTTCAGGCGCTAGCATATAGAGCTGCCGGCCATGTTATATGGAAGTTAAAGACTATAAAATAACGTATTATCTTTATTATACTTGCTATAAGTTAGCATTTTATTATTTTTCCTGTGAGATTTTATGCAAAGAATACTTACAAACTAAAAGAATTTTCAAAGTAACTTTTCATGTGCATTTAATGAACCACAACGCGGCGCCAACGTTTGATTTATAAACTATATATAATATATAGAATAAAGACGAGTGTATTAAAATATCATTAGTTATGCTTAACTAATATTGCGCGATTATATCGTTCAATTTTCTGAGACAAAACCCAACGGTAATACCTAATATGGCTTTTTTCAGACATCCACAGCACAAAAATAGTATATTACATCACAAGGGCCGAAAGTTGATTCGCTTCGGGCTCATGACGCGCAGGGCCGAGATTTCAACTTTTAAGGCCCGTGTGGTGTATACGATTTTTCTTCATATCCGCTCTAAAGTACGTACTTTCGTCAGCAGGGACGAAAGATTGACATTTACTCCCAGTGAGAACGGCGGGAGGAAAAAATTTCTCATGCGTATTTATACTCGTAACTAAGGTTACCCCTGTCATTTAATATAATAAATAACAGGGAGTAAATGTCAAATTTTCGTCCCTGCTATAAGGGACGAAAGTACGTACTTTCGATCGAGGTATGAAGAAAAATCTTTCTAAGCGGTATTAAAAAATAAAATACTTATAAAAAATATAGTTTTCGCATGTTCAAATTTTTATGACCAAGAATGCTAGATTGGGACGAAATGGGTTGAATGCAATATGCCTTTCAAATGAGAATCGAGATGGTTCTGTACCATTCCGTCTTCGATACAAGTTTTCCTACAAGTCATGAGCAAAGTTCAGTATTCCCTATTTTTTTTAATTTGATAATGATATTATTTAACAGTAATTTTTTTATAATTTAACCATAATCTCATCATAATAGTATATTGTGCAACTAGTGCGACAATGCCGCACGAGTTGCACATGCTATTTTTTATTACGAATTAAATTAAATTAATATTAAAATTTTATTACAATTTAAAAAAAGAAATTAGAAGTAATAAAAATTAAAATTAAATCATAAAAATTTGAAAATTCAGTTTAAATTGTTAAAATTGTCAAGAATAAAAGTCCATAATTGAAAATTTTAACCTCAAATCTGCTTCAAATGACAATTTGTTTCGTTGACATTAACACCGTTATTATTTTGTTTTTTTCTCTGAATTTGCGTGCGGCAAACAATAATTTCAGTGCGACAATAGTATATTGTGCAACTAGTGCGACAATGCCGCACGAGTTGCACGTCCTATTTTTTATTACGAATTAAATTAAATTAAAATTAAAATTTTATTACGACTTAAAAAAAGAAATTAGAAGTAATAAAAATTAAAATTAAATCATTAAAAAGTTGAAAATTCAGTTAAAATTGTTAAAATTGTCAAGAATAAAAGTCCATAATTGAAAATTTTAACCTCAAATCTGCTTCAAATGACAATTTGTTTCGTTGACATTAACACCGTTATTATTTTGTTTTTTTCTCTGAATTTGCGTGCGGCAAACAATAATTTCAGTGCGACAATAGTATATTGTGCAACTAGTGCGACAATGCCGCACGAGTTGCACGTACTATTTTTTATTACGAGTTAAATTAAATTAGAATTAAAATTTTATTACGACTTAAAAAAAGAAATTAGAAGTAATAAAAATTAAAATTAAATCATAAAAAATTGAAAATTCAGTTTAAATTGTTAAAATTGTCAAGAATAAAAGTCCATAATCGAAAATTTTAACCTCAAATCTACTTCAAATGACAGTTTGTTTCGTTGACATTAACACCGTTATTATTTTGTTTTTTTCTCTGAATTTGCGTGCGGCAAACAATAATTTCAGTGCGACAAATAAAGTTTCCGCACGCAAATGAAAATAGCTACTTTTCAACCGTAACAGCATGCGTAAAGATACCACTTTTCCCGCATGAGTAATAAAAAATAATAATTCACACACTTTAGATACATTTTTTTCTATATTTTCAAAATGTTGAGGTCAAAAAAAAAATAGTAAAAGAGTACAAATGCATTTTCACAATAGATTGCATGTAGGCAGATAATTTGACATAAAACATCTGAACGTCTCACGACGGAGATAAAAAAAGGAAGTGCGACAGGGAAACACGTACTCGGTTGCCGCACACTTAGCCGATATATTCCCACAGCCTTTTATCAACTTGTCTAGAGTGTGCTACTTCATTTTTCAAAATCTCACGTCATTTGTCAGTAAGTTGGTGTACGGAACATCGTAATGAGTTTGAAAACAAGAGACAGCCGTGACAGCTCCCAAACGCCGGCTCTATACCGACAGCGTCGACACACTTCTACATCTTCCTCTTAGTTCTTTGGAGCCGTCACAGGGATGACCCAATAATAACGCAAACTACAATCTTATGTTACAGAATATGCCAAAAACTAATACAGTAGATTTTGTTAGTAGAAGTTTTGTTTCAAAAATATGTATTGAAGCCTTGAAGGAGATTTATTTGGTTGAGGAACAATTGAAAAATAAGCTTCACCAGAGTGTCACTTGTGGCCAACGTTTCGAAAAATATATTTTCATCATCAGGGCCTCAATGCAAGTTGAGATGGTAAATTGTGCAAATTAATGTAATATCATTTATTATGAATTTCAGCAGTTTTTTCATAATAAATGATCATGTATATTACAATAATTTGCACAATTTACCATCTCAACTTACATTGAGGCCCTGATGATGAAAATATATTTTTTGAAACGTTGTCCACAAGCGATACTCTAGTAAAGCTTATTTTTCAATTATTCCTCAACCAAATAAATCTCCTTCAATACAGTAGACTTTCTTTATACCATCGCCTATTACTCTTGGGGCTTAAAACGCTGGAAGAACGAGAATCCTTTTTAAATTCCAAGTCAAAGACACTGCGGGATGTTATTTACCACGGTGCGCAAGAGTGGCAAGAGGTGCAGGAAACGAACGGTTAAAAGCATTGAATTAATGACTAAAATAGGAACTATTGTAGTAGCGTTGTTTCAAAATGATCACAAATTTTCTCGAAATTATTAATTTTTTTGTATAATTTTTCTATTATTTAGAAATGTGGAATAAGATATCACTACTTTATTATGGTCAATTATTGTGAAGGCAGTATTTGTATTTTTGAGGAAATAAAAATGAACTATTAAACGCATTTTTTTGCTAATGCAACACCATTTCATATCTCAACATACTCAACATGTTTGTACGTGCATATTAAATTAATTTTTCATGTTTACAAAAATAGGGCCAAAAATTTGTATAATCGAAATTGGTTTCCAAGATAGGTATATGCGAAGTATTCTCGTATAGAACACTTCAATATTTGTAATACCAAAATTTAAAAAAAATAGGGATGTGTGTAATGTGTATTATATCAATAATCAATATAGGCACATCACTATTTTCTTCAGTTTACCGTTAAAAATAATGAAGTATGGTATTCAAATATCAAAATTATTCCTTCACAAATTGTAGGTCCTATTTTGTAGATATGAAAAATGCCCGTTTGTGATTTATTTATTCCGTTAAATACTTTACACAGCCCTGCTCAAGTGCCTATAATACCTAGTGCAACTTCTTGTTCCTGCTGTCTATTCTGATGAGAAAATAAAACTGTTGTGATACAACGCTAAATTTCGTAAACTTCGTTTTTTTTATATATAAATCTTCTTTTCTTTTTGGATGAAGATGTTTCGCCCGTAGCCGATTCACGAACTCAATTTACCACTTGTCTTGTCCAGTTACGATCGCGTCTTTAAAAGCGCACGATTTTTTATCTATCTTTACTTATAACTGACCAGTAAATAAACAAAAACAATTTTTTCGTTCAACCAAACAAACAAACTCTTCAGCTTTATATATTAGTATAGATAACTTCTATACAGTATGTAAACACGTAAGGTGCACATAGGGAAATTAACATTGGGAAAAAATGACCGGATCAGAGTGAGCCCTTAAATCTTGTTTTTCAATTTGACAGATAATAACAGTCTTTTGCAAAATGAATGTGTATACTACCGAAGAAAATATTCAAATGATTACAACATAATCGGACTTTTTTGATTAATGGGACTATTCCTTGTGCCATTTCAACCAAATTGTAAAAATAATCTATAAGAACTGGCAATTGCTGAGGTAAGGGCGGCAAAAATTTAAAAGCCTATACTTGGGAAATATATAAATCCGCCACTGCACATCCATTCACGGATATGCGCATGAGACTCAGAGTATAATATTTGTGACAGACGTATATATGTCTGAACCGTAGTGTTTAAGTCTTTCTCCCGATCTTTGCTAGCCATATAGAGGGTTATTATATTATGACTGCATACAACTCAAGAAACATGGACGATTCTTTGGACCAGCCTGTATAAGTCAGTCCACTTGTTATGTCTCTAAGGTGTTTAATATTAAATTTTATTTATTCTGAAACATTCCAGATGTAATAATATATTTCAGTTTTGAAACAAAGCTTGTATACGCAAGGTAAATAGAAGTGAGAATGAGAATTGTAAGCTGAGAGACGAGTGGAAGAATGGGAGATTTAATGCGGTGCGCGTACAGTTGGTAGGTTATACATGATTATGCAGTTTAAAGTTCATCAAACCTGGCCGCACGCTGACCGCAATGAATTAATTACCGCAGAACGCGGCCGCATATTATATACATATAAATATAGAACAATACTGCTTTGTTAAATTGAACTACGTGATAGTGATGTGTCGCTAGTGTCCTTTCTCGGAGCAGAGCGAGTCGCTCTTTTTTTGTAAATGACTCACTCCGAGCGCCATAGTGCTGAGCTATTCTGTACTGTTGCATTCGCACATTTACAGAACGCACACAGCACAGGCCACAAAGGCACTAGTGAATGTTGCACGTACGGAGTTATCTTTGCTGAGTCATTTAATGTTGAATGACACACTGTAAGTGTAATAGTACTAAGCTTACAGTGACTTAAACCATTCACATTGACGTCGTTGACAAAGATATAATATTGTAACAATAAACATTATTATTGTTAAGCTTTTGTTATATTTTATAGTTTATCCGAAATGCGAATAATAATATAAGATGAGAATCATATGAAAATGAGGTTAAAGCTGAGTGTGTGTATTGTGCTGTGCAATGCTACATGACTCCTGAGCATGTATGATGACAGTTCACACCTCTGCAGTCTGCACTCTTGTGTAGTGCGTACTGTCTAGTGTCGCTCCTTTGAACGACTCGCTCTGAGCGACTCTGAGCGACTACAACGTGATGTTGCTGTCAGCAGAAGTTAAAGAACATTGGAATAACATAAATACTAATCTGAAGAATTAGTAAAAATATTAATGAATTTGATCCTATTCAATAAATAGAGTAAATTTGATCCATTGAAGTTAATGAGGGGTATTTGGAAAGAATCAAAGCAAAGTAATACTGAACTTTTTAAACTTGCATTTATTACTGACGTTTCGGTACGTTTTGTACCATCTTAAGAGTTGTAACAGCATTTGAAAACTCTGAAGATGATTCAAAATTTGTCCGTGCGACAAAAACTTTTGAACGGTAACTCCGATCATCATGAAATTTGGACACAACATTCATCTAGGTAAACTAAGATGAATGTGCGTACTCATGTTCCTCCCCTTCGTTCTTTTTCACCCGGGTGAAACTGGGCGGGACCGCTAGTCTTTATATATTAGTGTAGATATATCGAAAACCATCAATAACAAATAAAACTGCCACATGATATCACCTCTAATATAGATATATTATGTGTGGTATCTAGTTGCGTAAATGAAAATAAACATTTGACCCCACGGATATTGGTACGTGAGTACACGAAAGAGAAGTGCCAAGTGCTATTGAACAGAGGAAATAAGATGACATTACATCTGTGTGCCGCGTCCAATCGAACAGCTTTGAGCTAACTAGCCAAAACCCGTGTTAAAAGACTTCTAAAGACACAACATTACAGTGTAGTGATGTGTCGCTCCTGAGCGAGCCGTTCATAATGAACGACTCCTGTCACGGAGCGGAGCGAGTCGCTCTTTTTTTTGTGAATGACTCACTCCGAGCGCCATTGCTCTGTGCTGAGCCTTTCTGTACTGTTGCATTCGCACATTTACAGAGCGCACACAGCACATGCTACTAGTGAATGTTGCTTACTTTGCTGAGTCATTTAATGTTGAATGACACACTGTAAGTGTAATAGTACTAAACTTACAGTGACTTAAACCATTCACATTGACGTCGTTGACAAAGATGTAATATTGTAACAATAAACATTATTATTGTTAAGCTTTTATTATACTTTATAGTTTATCCGAAATGCGAATAATATAATATCAGAATCATATTAAAATGAGCTCAGAGCTGAGTGTGTGTATTGTGCTGTGCAATGCTACGCAACTCCTGAGCATGTATGATGACAGTTCACACATCTGCAGTCTGCACTCTTGTGTAGTGCGTACTGTCTAGTGACGCTCCTTTGAACGACTCGCGCTGAGCGACTCTTTATTTGAGCGGAGCGCACGGAGCCAGCTCCCAATAAAAGAGTCATGTGGACACATCACTACTACAGTGCAAAGAGAGGAGCTACTTACAGCAGAAGACGACTGTCGATACGGCACGTGATGTGGACACGTGATTCGGATAACAACAGATTATAGCACTCAGGGTCTGCGACGAAGGACAATTATAATAGGGAGAAATAGAAAAAAATTCGGGTCACAGTGCGAAACCCTGCCGACAATATAGTGTATTTGCTTACACTGGCAGTGTGGCTTTATTATGTGAACTTAACTCGTTTGTGTTTGGACAAAATAAAAATTTTAACCCGTTAATACATCCCTTAAAATAATATTTTTGAAGTGAAAACTTCTTTAGCGCCGTTGTACACTTTTTTTGTAATGGGTAAAAAATGTTAAACTCGCGTCAGGAAAAGTAAGAATTTGGTGAGACTCTCTAAGTGATAGTAATTTCCAGATACATTTTATACAACGTTAGACAACTAGCGTTGAAAAATCGTACATAAAAATGCAATCTATGATACAAACCATTTTATTTTTTATACAACGTTAGACATCTAGCGTTGAAATATCGTACATAAAAATGCAATCTATGATACAAACCATTTTATTTACAAGTGTTGCCAATAAATAAACAATGCTTCTAAATGCAAAAAATTAAGACGTTAATATTCAAGTTTTCACTTCTGCCGGCACTCCCGGAGTGCAACCCGTCTTTTTTTTTCTTAATTTCAATATAACTATCTATTTACCAAATTAAATTCACCCTTCACTAAGTAAATCCATATCTACAAACTAACGTTTTCATAAAATTGTTAAGTCCGGTCCTGTCGGGCCCATTTTAATAAAATTTTGGCAACACATTTTCATCTTTGATAGCGGGTTAAATTACAATTTTGAAACGATTCTGAAAATTTTTTCGATACTTTTGGGCCCAAAAAAAATTTTCAACCCCTAAAACCTACCTTTAAAGTGGATCGATTGGGTCAATTTTAAATAGGCTTCGTGCGGTGATGGATTTCAATATGTGGTCCAAATTTCGTTAAAATCAATTAACTACTTCGAAAGTTATTGCCCACATGCTTATACATACATAATTAATACAAACATTTTCAAAAATTGTGCCAAATTTCTTAGGAGACTATGAAACATCGAGAAATTTTGGTCCGACCTCTAGGTCTCGCCATCCGACCGACGCCAATAGTGTAAGTGCTTTATGGCAAATACACTAATAAACTGCTTTCCTTTACATAGTGCTAAAGCTTTTAGAATCAGTCTATATATACAACGAACTCAAAGTAGAGCAGTATTCGCTAGTCAGTATAGCAAAGCACCCTCCTAAACTCAACGCTCGATCGTGAGGACATGTTTATTGAAGGGAATGTTATCCTGCCGGCAGTCGGCACCGTGCTTTTCTCATAAAACGAAATGTATAAATTCGGCAAAGTGTTTATGATAATGTTTAACGGATTTGTTGTTACGCTATACCTTGTAACATATATCTCCCGACGTATAGACGTATACGAGTGCCCCTTTAAACTAATATTTTATCTATTTTTGTGTTATTGGGTTAGCAGATGTTGTGCGTAAATATTTCATTTTTTGTACGTGCCTTACATCCCGACTGCGTGAAAACTGATACTTGCAGATACAATATATGAGTTTGTCTAAACACTTTTATAGTGAAATATAGATAACTAGTGTGACATGTGCGCATTATTCGCACTAAATAAGTATAATAATTATCACTTTACAAAATTATTTTTTAAATATGATTGCAGGTATTCAATTCGTTTCTAATTTTGCACACTGCTTATAACGTTCATCTTTTTGTTGTATTACAATAGAAACATTTTACTAAAATTGTCATATAGAGGCGCAAATAGCAAAAGTGTTGAGCTAAGCCGTCAGATGGCATCATGCAGCATTGGTGTGACGTTGTTCAGCGTTGCGCCGTCAGATGGCAGACGTTGTTCAGCGTTGCTAATAATTAATTAATTTACAAAAACAAAAGCAATAATAAATTTTTTAGTTGTCGATGTCAGTAGAGCAAGCAATTATCTGTAAAATGATATATAATTTATGTGGAGAAATTGTGTGGTTTTTTCTAAAAAGGCAGACAAACATCTTAACCTCAGCGTATTAATACCTATATATGATATCAAACCCTTAGAGGCCATTAATTAATTACGTAAGGGTTCCGAAGGGAAGGGGGATTCTCAAAATTATTACATGCCCTTATCTCGGAAGGGAAGTAAAGCCAATATTACTTAATTTTCGAAATGTGTAATTTCTAACATAGAATGATGGATATTTGAGGGAAAAGTGTTGGGAGAAAAAATTATGAAATCTATTTTTTATGT
The DNA here is from genome assembly GCA_963575645.1 of Xanthostigma xanthostigma. Taxonomy (NCBI): domain Eukaryota; kingdom Metazoa; phylum Arthropoda; class Insecta; order Raphidioptera; family Raphidiidae; genus Xanthostigma; species Xanthostigma xanthostigma. The sequence goes on along the minus strand of OY754469.1, from coordinate 48,429,218 downwards.
AGAATTCTATTTATACATTTTTTTTATTTTTAAAATTTTCATTGCGTATTAAGTTTCCAAAACCTTTAATATTCATTTATCTTCAAATATTGTAACAATATTAATTGATATTATTAACAAATCCCATAATTATTATCTATCAATATTTCATAATCGGCTTATAATAATAATTTTCAACGTTGTCCAGAATGATTATTATTTTATAACATAATTTTATTTGAGGTAAAATTACATTATTAAGCATTTGTTCTTGGTACTTGCCTATGTACTCTTGCCGGCTTAATTCAGGGTTAAGTTGTCTGAAAATCTAGTTCATTTCAAAAGCTGCAAAAGGATAAAACAAAACCACTAAATCCTTTCTGTACGTACGAATGTACTTAACGTACATACATGCACACACGTAATATTACTGCTCTTGCGAGTTGCCTACCACGGTGAGTTACCGAGGACCAATGGCGGCGCAGTCGCAACAAACGCGCGCTTTACTGTTACATGAAAAAAAAAAAACAATTATTAAGAAATGTGTTTTAATTTGGCTTAGTAGGCCCGACTAACACTATAGTGCCGGTCACGGTTCGCTCTTGGTCCGGTAAAATCTTACTGTATTCACACTATCATACTGGGTTCGATCACGGTTCAATCTCGGTTTGCAAGAAGTCTGATGTATTTCCTTTGCGATACATTTTACTTTATTTCATAAGTACAATTTTAATTAATTATATTAGATAGCGGTCCGTCCCGGTTTCACCCGGGTGCGATAGATATAATTCTGCAAAATGTATTTCGTTTGCGGCCCGGCGGCGTCTGAACCAATAGCTCTGAGCAAATTTTATCAGATTTGCTTCTGAACTAACCGCTTTGAGCGAATTCTATCAGATGTCGTCACATGTTACTAAAACAGTTTTTTTGAGAAAACACCGTCATTTTCTACAAAATATTTTTAAAAAACTATCCTATAGCGTAAGTTGCATCAAGCAAGACACATTTACAAAATTTCATTAAAATAGGTTCAGTGGTTTCGGAGATTAGCGCAGATAATATTAACAGTGGGGTGAGATAAAAATTGTTTTGAAACAACTAGTGAAAAGGGGAGGGCGTTTAGGGGGAGTTTTTCAAAAAACAATTACGGGGTCGTGTCGATGCGATGGCGTTTTTTTTTGCGCAGTGAAGAGAGGGGACCGTTTGAGAGGAGTTCTTTAAAAGGCAATTACGGAGTCGTGTCGATGCGATGGCGGATCTGAATGTTGTTTCTTTGTTTATTGTTTGATTATAACTTTAAAGATATGACTTAAGAATGCCTATTTTCTATTTTTTTAAACGCCGTCAAGTTTCCGCGTAACGATAAATTCAGTTACCAAAACAAAAACTCGATGCCAATTTAAATTAAAACAACTGATGTATATTCATTATCAAAATACATTATAAAGAAAATACTTTAAATGAAAATATATTATAACGATTCAGATAGGTATAAAAATTATGAAGAAACGCCACTGCCTGTACACAGAAGTGACAGCAAAATCATGACACTAAGTTGGTGCACACAAAAAGTGGCAAAAGCTTCAGCTTGTAGCTGGAGTAGCTTTCGGTATAACGGCTGGCCCAGTCGAGAGATAGAAAGACAGCAGCAGCCATTCATAGGCCGTGTAGATATATATAGGAGCTTGAATATGTACGTGATATAAGCCAGAATGCATTGCGTTTTACAGACTGTTCAAAAATGACATAAACATATCAGAAATTCAGCTCCTTACGTAGCATAGCTTTCGAACTCCTCCTCTGTCTGTGTTTGTGAAATCACATTCAAATTATTTAAATACAAATATTTCGATACACAATAAGAACACGAGACGAGCTGGCAACCTGCGTACTCCACTGCAAAAATCCTCTATGTATCGAAATAATGTAAATTTTAATTTAGTTGACATTTTTAATAAAGTTCCGAGTGAAATTATAGACCTGCCTCTATCACCTTTTAAAAGACAATTGAAAAAGTATTTAATAGAAAAATGTCTCTATTGTATTGACGAGTTCAAATTTTATCTGTATTTTAATTATTATTTATGTAATGTATATTGACATATTTCACAGCTTTTATGCTATTTTCGAAATAAACCTATCTATCTATCTATCCCCCCTCTTGATCGATCTACATAATTTATGGACTCTCCCTAATTTTAATTTTTTACAAATGTGTCATTAATACTTAGGAAGAAAAAAAATTGATGCAACCATTTGGTACTGTTTCAAATAATTAAATAATCAATTTTATGGATTTTTAAAATTGCACTTCAAGAGTCAATATTTAAAGACAAAACCCCGGTGGGGAGACCTCCGAACCTTCCTCACAATACCACCATACCGTCGATCTCATCTATAACGGTGCTCTTTTATATGCCCCATCTGCCCTTGACTCAAACCAAAAGCGTTCAGAGCAGTGTTTCCAGCTTTTTGCCTAAATTTAGGGGAATGTTTTCTATTCAGGAACATTTTTAGGGTATATATTTTTTAGAGTAATTTTCAGGGTAAAATATTTTTACACGGCCCTAATTAAACTATTTAAAAATACAAATTTAAAAATACTGCACAAGCGCTTCTATGTCAGCTGATCTTAAGACTGACCCTGTATTACCGACAATTGAAGTTTAAGAATTTAAATTTTAGGTAATACACATTTTAATAATAATTTATTATTATTTATAACAAGCATTCAATTTTAAAAATTTAAGGAAACATATTTTGAAAACTATTTATGTTTTTAAGTGGTTTTTTAATTTAGGGTTAGGGGAAAATCAATTCTCAAAGTGTCAATACTGGTTCAGAGAGAAGGGCAGCCTATTCGTTGACTCACTCACACAATAGTGCAAATAGAAAATGCACAGTCTACTCGGTATGTCAATGGTACTGTTCTGAACGATAAATATGAAAAGTATCTGCTTGGGTGATGTGATAATGGCCGCTTACACTAGGACATAATATAAACATACAATATACCGGCTGACTGTATACACATTATGGGATAAGCCGCGACTTGAGTGGCGGCAAAGACTGCCATTACACAAATGCTCTGTGCCGGGTTATCGGCCCCGGTTCCCCGCTCCAGAACGGGGGAGATATTTATCCCAGTAACTCCTGCTACTCAGTGCTACTGACTATCGTACAATTTTTCTCTCTGGTTCTCCCGCCTCTGAGCTACGACAATGTCTAACTTTACACGACGTTTATACACTGTTTTTTTTAAACACAAACACATCGTTGTAGGGTTATTTTTTACCCGACTGCGGGGAAGCCAAAAGGAAGGGTTATGAGTTTAGCAGTCTATGTATGTTTGTATATACGGATGTTCCACCGTAGCGCCTAAACTATTCATCCGATTTGGATAAATATGGTGTGAATCGATTCGTTATTATGGTCCAGGTAACATAGGCTATATTTATTGTGAATTTTGGTCCCAGACGAGAGCAAAATGAAAACAAATAAAAAATTTGTCAAAAAAATAATAAAACGAATTAATAAGAAAAACCGCAGGATTGTGGACAAAAAGTTAGATTTATTAATAATATGAAAAAGTCTAAATCTATAGACGAAACGTCGTACATTAATAAATCTAACTTTTTGTCCACAATCCTTGCGATTTTTCTTATAAATTATTATCTCAACAGGACACGATATCTAATAAATAAAACAAATAAAAAATAAGTTCAAAAACTAAAACTCGACTACTGAAATGTATGAAACACGAAAATATTCTCATCTGAAAAAAAATTGGTTGTCTGTAAAGTCGGTTTAGGGACGAGAGTTTTACGTGATAACGTATTCCGTAATACATAACCTAAATTTTAGTAGCTGTAAAACTTGGACCGAAGCATACTGCGCTCTCGCTTGCACGCACAGGGTCAGGCGGAACGTTAGGAACGTTACACTTTTTCGTGCTTGCAGCTGGTGTTTCATCAATTTATAAGAAATCTTTGTGAAAAATGGCTCAACTAGCCCCGCTCTACCCTACTGTAAAATAGTATTTAAAAAAAAAAACAAACAAATTGTTTCCAAATTTTCATTTGAAACTTTTACACAAAAGTACCGGACGCTTGTTTAAAAGAACTCGTCGTTTTTTTTTAGGTATAACATCAACAACGGAGCTAGACCCAGATGTGCGCGTGTTTGTAAGTGAGAGATAGACGGGCAAAGGATAATAGGGTGTGGGTGGGGAATAAGGACGGCAGATAAAATCAAGAAGCTCTTACTTCACACCTCCCTCCCTGATGTGCGTAGCGTACTACCTCAAACACTTCGGGTTCGCAAGTGATCACCACCGCACAACCGTAGACTGTTTCGCGGCAGTTCCCTAACCTAGCCAGTCAAGCTTTGGATATTGTGTTTTGTAAATGTTTCTTAAATAGGGATTGACATAGTTTTTGCTAAAGCGTTTTTACCATTCCAAACTAGTTTTGGGCATAATCGATATATTTCAATAATCGAATGAATCGAAATAATCGGTTTTTATAATCGAATGATGATTCGAATTATCGATTATGAATGATTCGAATGATCATTCGAATTATCGATTATGAATGATTCGAATGTTCATTCGAATTATCGATTATGAATGATGCGCAAACTTGGAAATTAGTAATTTCGTTTTATTTACTTTTACAGTATATAAGCGAATGATCATTCAAAATATCGATTATGAATTATGTTCAAACTTTGCAATTTCGATTTGTTAATATTACTTAACACAATATTAATAATTGAATCGCTGGTATGATCGAATAGAAATAGAAATATATTTGTTATGCCCTAGATGGATAGGTACATCGTCAATTTACATAATGAGTTAAACATTAAAATTTAAAAAATCCTTAATGTCATAAAAACAATTTTTTAGGAATTTGATTTTATGCAGAAACCGAATGATATATCGATATATCACATTAATATCGACAGTGGACATAGCAATAGTACTGTGTCGGAATTTAATATTCATTTAATATTTCATAATCGATTCAAGCGAATGATATCTCGGTTGCCATAATCGAATGATCGATTATTCGGCCATAATCGAAATATTTCGATTATATCATTCATAATCGCCCAACACTAATTCCAACCTACAAATGGGGAATGGTACTAGTTTAGGTCAAAAATCACTTTTCAAAAATTTTAGAATATCTTTCCGTTTTGAAGTCCCCCGAATCCAAAAAACATATTTTTGAAAAAACTCTGTGCGTCTGTTAGTCTGTGAACACGATACAGGTCAAACGGATGAGCGGATTAAAACCAAATTTTGGGAGGATGTTTGGTATGCAAATATGAAGAGCCCTATTGTTTTTTGGGGAAAATCGGCGCATGCGCAGAAGAGATATGTGCTATAACGGTGGTTTTTTATATAATAATGATATACGTGTAACTAAACTTTCTTGAAAAAATAAATAGAATAATAAACCGTTATGAAAAGTACTTTTCATAACGGTTTATTATTCTATTAATTTTTTCAAGAAAGTTTAGTTACAAAAATTTTTTTTTTAACTTGATAGTTTCGACCAATTTTTTCAGACTATACCTATGTATATATTGACAAAAATAATAAAATTATAAATCAATATTTCACTAGATGACGTTTATAATAATAATTATAATTTTTATTTATTGTTAACATAAAAAAGACGGTTTATTAAAAAAAAATATTTTAATGTTACCTTCGGACCATAAGTCGTACCCAAAATTTGAGTCCATTTTTCTATGTACAAAGGTGCGTCTTATAGTCCAAAAAAAAGAAAATAATTTTATATATTGTCGAATTTTGTACAGCCCTATTCTAAAGGAAAAGTTTGCCTGTTTTGTTATCGTATCTGTAACTACGTACCTATGTGAAGGCACGATGCTAACATAATATGTATGTATGCACCTTTTTTTCTCAACATTCGTGTGGCAAAACTGTTTACAGAAAACCGTTTACTGATATTGAATTCTTTTTACTTTTATATAAAACAGGCTCGCCAACTGAATCAATACGGTAGTTTAGATTCTTTTTTTTTCTTCTTTCAACATTCGATTTTATTATATTCTTAATCTAAAACGCAATAACTGATAACTCTGGAATTCTTGGCTATATACGTATTGGTTTTATCGAAACATTTATCTTTATACGCTATTTTATTTATGTTAGAAAGTTTTAACATCATTTTTACATTTCCGAAGGGGACGTCCATAAAGGGGGTCACCCCATGTGAAAGGTTAAAAAAATCGCATTTTTTTTTTGCATAAATTGATTTCTTAACATGTTTAGAATATGTTGGTAAAATGATTTTATAATATTCGAAGTTGTTGGAAAGTTACAGCTGTTAGAAGAGGAGGTGTCCGGAGCGCTCAATTGAGCGCTTGGGCACCGAACCTATTGTTTGTTACTTGAGACCTTCTAAAACAAATGAGGAGCAAACAAGCAAAACCCGATAAATCAATTTTTTTCGTTTTTGAGTTACATACCAATATTCTAGTTAATTTTGATGAGCTTCTTGCAGATTAATGGTGAGTTAAGATTTCATAGCATAAAGCGTACTTGAATTTTTAAGGAGATTGAGCCGTTTTACGAAGATAATGAAAAACATCTGAAATAAAGTTTTTTTAATAGATTTTTTTATGGCTAAATTTTCTGTAAAAAATCACTAGGAAATTTATAAAGTTAAAAATAAAAAAAAAAAACTTTTACATGTAGTCTTCTGGAAAATATGTCAACCTAGCATGCAAACGGTACATTTTAATTTTTTGCAAATAACCAAATGTCAACAGTTCCGAAAACTAACTATGTAAAACATCGATGTCTCACTCATATTTTAATATTTTTTCCAATTTAATTAGGAGACTTTTAATCAATAATAAAAAATTATTAAACCCTAACACTTTTCGATTATGAACTTTTATTCTTGACAATTTTGAGTGAATTTTCATCTTTTTAATGATTTAATTTTAATTTTTATTATACTTCTAATTTCTTTTTTTAATTATTTACTGCAAAAAATATGTAAAACACAGATATTTACATAAATTTATTTTTTCTAACCTAACTTTGTACAAAAAATTCAAAAGTTAGTCCATTAAGTAAAATACTGAAATAATTAATTTATATTAAAAAAAATTATTTATTTATGCCTTTATGATAATAATTTATTCGTATCATCGACTTATAACCTTTTGTAAAAAATTATGGAAAAGTTTCCATTTAGAATTCGACTTACTTTTGATTGGGACTGTAACGCATCAACCTCCTTAAACGCGTTATGCTCAAAACTGTGTTTTTCTAACTTGTCTTTACGACATCTCAAAAACGATTGTAGGTGAAATATCGGGTAAAAATACCATTGGACGACGACCTACAAGCTCGGAAACCAAGAATATTTTAATATAAAGTATGATTGACAGCCCTGATACAGAGGTTGGAACATTGTAGCAGTAAATGAAGGTATTACACAGTGTTGTAGATAATTAGGTTGCGTAAATAAATTAAGGCTCTAATAGATCAAAGCTTACACTAAGTGATAGCTTCCCTCGCCCGCCCATTTCTATTCACTCGTATATATACACTGTTGGATTCATCTAACCCTTATGCCTAGTTTGCCCTTACGCTGGCATGTGCAACCGGGCCAAATTAGTACTAAAATTATGGTATAGTTGAAACAGGAACATATAGACCAAAATCCCAGACCCGCCAGACTTACGTTGTTTCAGTACTGCTAAGATTTTATCAGGAAATGTACAATATTTAAGGAGTTTGATGCGTTACAGTCCCAATCAAAAGTAAGTCGAATTCTAAATGGAACTTTTCCATAATAAATTACAAAAGGTTATAAGTGATGATACCAATAAATTATTGTCATAAAAGCATAAATAGATTTTTTTTTTAATATTAATTAATTATTTCAGTATTTTACTTAATGGACTAACTTTTGAATTTTTTGTACAAAGTTAGGTTAGAAAAAATAAATTTATGTAAGTATTTGTATTTTACATATTTTTTGCAGTAAATAATTAAAAAAAGAAATTATACGCAATAAAAACTAAAATTAAATCATTAAGAAATTGAAAATTCAGTTAAAATTGTTAAAATTATCAAGAATAAAAGTCCATAATCGAAAAGTGCTAAGGTTTAATAATTTTTTAAATGATTAAAAGTCTCCTAATAAATTGGAAATTAAAATATGCGTAAGACATCGATGTTTTACATAGTTAGTTTTCGGAACTGCTGACATTATTTGGTTATTTGCAAAAAATTAAAATGTGCCGTTTGCATGCCATCGTAGGTTATCATATTTTCTATAAGACTACATGTAAAAGTTTTTTTTTAATTTTTAACTTTATAAACCTCCTAATGATTTTGGATTTTTTACAGAAAATTTTGTCATAAAATATTCTATTAAAAAAACTTTATTTCAGATTTTTTTCATTATCTTCGTTTAACGCCTCAATCACCTTAATTAAAAAGGTATGCCAATTTGCTATGAAATAATTTGTTTAAATTATTGATTTCCATTATACTTGAGTATTTGTTGAAAAAGGGTTTTTGTGTTTTAAAAGTCAATTATTTATAACCTCACATTAGTATTGACATCGTACAAGTTTTTATCTTCTCTAGTACAGTGGAGACCTGTATGTCCGAACACCGCTAATCCGAACACGTTTCGGTCGGCGAAGAGAAAATAGTATTAAACACAAAAACTTTTAGAATTCCAGAAAAAAGTGTATTTTATTGTAGTACTGTAATACAAACAAGGCCCATTAAAACTACAGTTGTTCAGCGAATTCGAACATGAATCGCGGTCCCTCATTAGTTCAAACTAGCGGGATTCAACTGTATTCACACAATAAAGTTTTGTTTTTTACTCCTGATAACTGATCAAAGTCCTGCCAACTCGTCAAAGTGTTTTACAGAACAAATTATTACATACCTTTGACTTGGAACAGATTTTGGGGGGAAATGTTTCCATGTTCACAATCACATATAAGCACACTAAAACAACACAATTAGTCATTTTTTAATTATAATTTAAAGTTTTAAATAAATCAGTCACAAAAAAAAGACGAAACACTTCACATAAACGCGAACACGACTGACCGCAATTGACAAGATCAAATCATGTTCAAGAAAAAATCGACTTATTATGCAACAGCCCTCTGACTTATCCGATTACATTTCAAAAGTGCCCACTGTTAGTCAATTTACAAACTAAACATTTTTTTTTTAATTACGAAGTTTTTAGTGACATCTACAAAATACTTTTATGTATTACATAATTTGCAGTATTCAGACGGTCAATATTTAACGTAATTTCATCTGTTAAATAATGCATACTGCATTATCAGAATTGAAAAATTCTAGCGCAATCATTCTTATGAACAGTTTAATTGGCGCTATAATTTTAAACTTATGAATAAATGTCAAATTAATATAATATATTATACCGTAATATCAAATGATTATAATGGTGGGCTAATGACACATCATTAATTGTGCATGTAGAGCTTGCACTAGACCGATTTTAATTTGATAGGACTAAGTTTTTTTAGGGTTCCGCACCTCAAAAGGAAAAAAGGAACCCTTATAGGATCACTTAGTTGTCCGTCCGTCTGTCTGTCTCTCGGGAATCAAAACCTATAAACTACTTCCCGTTGACCTAGAATCATGAAATTTAGTAAGAAGCAATCTCTTATAGCCCAAGTAAATGGAAAAATCCGAAAACCGTAAATACGTAGTTAGATCACAAAAAAAAATGTTTTTAAACCGTAACAACATGCTACGCACGTATACAGTAACAGTTCTAATACAAAACAAGCGTCCTCTATCGGTGCGTTTATACAGCACAATACGAGAACCCTCGCATACAACATGGTACGACAACAAATCTATCAGATATAGCAGTTCAGTAGTCAATCTGAACTTATCGCAATTACACGGTTAGTTGGCAAACTAGCCGCAACCTTTGTCGATGTATGGTGACAACAGTTTTCCAACGTCTAAGCAGAGAAAATCTTCGAGACTCGATTGATGGACGAACTATTTACATACCTGCAAGTTTGTACGGAATCCTCGGTGCGCGAGTCCAACTCGCACTTGGCAACTTTTCACTTACGGCAATGTCCGAAATCTATTTATATATAATAGCTTGCCCTTGCTTACTGACAATAGACATAAACCAGTTCGATCCTTTGTCAAGAACGGAAACACAGCTGCCGTAAGTTGGTATGTCAACCCACATGAGTGGGATGTGATGTCTCTGTCTGTATGTGGGTGCGGGGAATCACCGTCGCATTTCTAGGAAGTACGCGCTGCGACCGTTTCCGTTAAAACTTTATTAACTAACCTAATTAAACCAAGTACAGTTACACGTTGTTCTCTAAATGAAACTATTATTCAGTTAATTAATTTTTCTGTATTATACTATTTTAAATCATATTATCTATGTTAAAACATGTTTTTTTTTCTAATATAATGAAATATTTAATGAAAAAATTATTAGTAAAAAACATTTTTTTAAAAAACGAGCTTTATATGCTCTAAAAAGAAGAAAATAAACTTTTAATTAATAAATAAAATTATCGACCAATTTCTCAGACAAATATATTAACAAAAAAATATAATTAATACAATAATGTTTCGATGTTACAATAATGTTTCTTCAGACTGATCTAAAAATATAAAAAGTAATTAATATTTAGTTTCTATTTATTTTTAAAGAAATTCGTGAAAGATTTTTTAATATTGAAATATTGAAAAAAAATTTTTTTTTAATATTTCAATATTAAAAATCTTTTTTTAAATAGCCCTTTTATCGAGGAAGGCTACAGGCTATATAATATCACGCTTTGACCAATTGGAGCGGAGCATCAATGAAAAATGTTGCAAGATGTATCTCAAAATTAGACAAATATTATCAGGTGAAATGCCTTAACTAAATATTGCAATATTAGCGCGTCACGTTCGCAAGCCCGGATAGCTCAGTCGGTAGAGCGTAAGACTCTTAATGCCAGGGTCATGGGTTCAAGCCCCACATCGGCGAATATATTTTTATTTTTTTTATTATCTACGTTGCTTTCTTCTAAGGCTTACATTTCAATTTTTCAAAATTTCATTACGACTAATTAAAATTTAATAAATCTCATTTGAAAACTGTTACAACTATAGGTACCTATATAAAAATAATTTTTCTACAGCGTTTTCAATTAAATATTTATTATATTAAAAGAAATTTATTACTTAAAAAAAGTATAAATACTGCTATTTAATGACAAAAACTTTTGAACGATAACTCCGATCATTATGAAAATTAGACACAACATTCATCTCGGTAAACTAAGATGAACGTGCGTACTCATGTTCCTCCCCCCCCCCCATTCGTTTTTTTACACCCGGGTGAAACCGGACGGGACCGCTAGTATTAGTATAGATTCATAATATCATTTTAAATTGTTAAAAAAAGAAAGAAGGAAACAATATGTGACACAACAGCAAATAAAGTTGTACAGTTTCGAACAGAAGCCTGTGATATATTTAAATTGCACATCGGTTTGCGTAATGTTGCCACACATTGTGTAGTTGAAGTCTCTTCACCGCCGGAAGTTCGAACATTTGAGCCGACGACCGTTGGTTATCTTAACTACTGTGGGCCGTTGCGATAGAAAAACATTCAAAATAGCATGCGGGTTAAGTAAATCGCTACGACAACAGCTTTATCGTCTAGTCGCTCGGCCACCGTGTCCTAACAGTGTAAAGACGCCATGCGATTTACATCGAAGATGAAAGTAGGTATAGCTTTTCTTTATATTTATCATTCCAACAAATCACACGCTTTTCTTGTCTTATTATTGTTTATACATTTCCAGCCAATTGGGAGACGGGACCATTCCAACTTCAAATTGTTGACATATTTTGATATAGTTATAATTTCTGATGTCGCGTGAGGTGACACGGGTAATGGCTAGTATTCAATATTATATTTGCTATACGTTGCCATGGTTACCTACATATGTTCCACGTCATGTAAAAATTAATCAAAGCATGCTTAACTAGTTTATTTCTGACAGATCTTCAAAACAAAAAAAACAGCTGATTTTTTTATTATTTTCAAAATATTTCCGGAACTATAAAGTTTAGAAAAAAATGTTTTTTACGAAACTTTCTTGAAAAAATAAATAGAATAATACGGCGTTATTAAAAGTATACCATTATTAAATAAAAAAAACACTGTTATAGCATACTTATATCTCTTCTACGCATACGCCGAAAAAATGTTTTTAACAAAACTTTCTTGAAAAAATAAATAGAATAATACGGCGTTATGAAAAGTATACCATTATTATATAAAAAACACTGTTATAGCATATATCTCTTCTACGCATACGCCGAAAAAATGTTTTTAACAAAACTTTCTTGACAAAATAAATAGAATAATAGGGCGTCTTGAAAAGTATACCATTATTATATAAAAAACACCATTATAGCATGCGCATGCGTCGATTTTCTCCAAAAACAATAGGGCTTTTCATATTTCCATATCAAACATCCTCTTAAAATTTGGATTCAATCCGCTCATCCGTTTGACCTGTATCGTGCTCAGACTAACAAACGCACAGAGTTTTTCCAAAATATGTTTTTTGGACTCGGGGGACCTCAAAACGAAAAGATATTGTAAAATTTTTGAAAAGTGATTTTTGACCTAAACTAGTTGTGGGTTGTAATGGTAAAATAAATGGTATTCCTAATAAAAAAAGCATGTTTCTATACCTTAGAGCGCCTACTAATATAATACACCCTTAAAGGAGGTACTGTTTAGTGTTTAAGTGAATCTGATATTCCAAAGAAAACAACTGTTAAAATAATTACCAAAGTTGACAGTAGTGCATGCTATACGATAGGAAACAAAATATTTTATTATCTTAGTCATGCAAATTCTTTGTTAGTTCCGAAGTTAACAGGTTTCTCCTGTTGACCTTACGTCAGTGGTTTTTCAACGTTTTTGCAGTTATTTTCATAGTTATTTTTTTGACTGTCTTTTTTAAGTTGGCGCTTCTTCAATCACGAAACTATAAATAATGAAAGAATTTTATGATTTTAATTAATTTATTAATTTTTTGACTTGTTACATATACAGGGTGTCCCATTAAGAATGGGACATAGAACAACCGCAGATTCTCCAATTCAAAATAAAAAGATTAAACGAAATATACTTAGATAAAATGTTACTCGCTCTACCAGTGGCGTACGGCAGGAGTAAGTAATGCTTGTACCCCTTCTAAATGTTACGCCGCTGTCTAAATTTTAATTTTGACTATAATTTTAATTTTTTTGATATTTTCTAAGTCAATAATGTACACTTGTTAGTTTGTTGTAAAGTCATTGGTTTTCGAGATATTCGCAGTTAAAGATAGATATTAATAATATTCATTTTTACAATTTTGTCTTAAAAAAACTGCGAATATCTCGAAAACCAATGACTTTACAACAAACTAGCAAGTGTACATTATTGACTTAGAAAATATCAAAAAAATTAAAATTATAGTCAAAATTAAAATTTAGACAGCGGCGTAACATTTAGAAGGGGTACAAGCATTTCTTACTCCTGCCGTACGCCACTGGTAGAACGTACTGAACTAATTTTTTTATTGTTAGGTGCATTTTATGATATTTAACAAGTGTGCCGATTTGAGTAAAATTATACGGTGTATTAAAAAAATTATGGACATTAATAATTTTTCAGTTTTCAACTTCAACACCCCGTATTTCGGAAACGAGTGACATTTTATGTAAGCATATTTCGCTTAATCGTTTTATTTTGAATTGGAGAATCTGCGGTTGTTCTATGTCCCGTTCTTAATGGGACACCCTGTATATGTTGTCAGTGTCGACTGTGATAAATAAAATATCTATCTATCTATCTATCTATTAATACTCTGATAAATGTCTAAGCAACAAAGTCGGCACGTATATTTTTTAAGATTTAAAATATTTTAAACTTATATCCAGTGTTTTGCAGCCCGAAGTATGACTTCTTTAAAAAAAAATAACTTCGTAACTGGTTTGAAAAACTGGGCAGATAATCATAAAAACCGTATTCGTGTAGATATTTATTACCATCTAACTTGCCAGTTGCCATCCATTTATGATGAAAGAATAATTTCGAAATAATATTTAACTCGTATAAAAATTAATATTTCCAGAAAATTCTGTATTTAGAGTTAACCAGTGAAAAAAAATGCTAAAACTATTCTCAGAATATCTGCAAAAATATTGCAACACGGTTACATTATCATATATATTAATACGCTAAGGTTTAAGATATGTTTGCCTCCCTTTTTAGAAAAAAGCACACAATTTTTCCACACAAATTATATATCATTTTACAGATAATTGCTTGCTCTACTGACATCGACAACTAAAATATTTATTATTGCTTTTGTTTTTGTAAATTAATTAATTAACAGCAACGCTGAACAGCGCTTTTGCTACTTGCGCCTCTTTATGACAATTTTAGGAAAATATTTCTTTTACAACAAAAAGAAGAACGTTATAAGCAGTGTGCAAAATTAGAAACGAATTGAATACCTGCAATCATATTTAAAAAATAGTTTTGTAAAGTGATAATTATTATATTTGTTTAGTGCGAATAATTCGCACAGGTCACGCTAGTATAAATAATAAAATCTAAAATGTTGAGAATGTCTGTATTGTTTTATGTACCAACAGCCAACTTATCAAACACAAATCTAAATTTGTAAAAGAAAAGCCGTAAGAAAATTTTGTTCAGCGTATTTTCTTTACAATTGCGTGCCTACGAACATAAAGTTTTCATTTCTGTTATTAGTGGAAATAATTACGTGGTCATTAGTTAATTAGATTTTTCATAACTTTGAATGAGAATTGTTTTTTTTCTGTTAAACACGCGAAAGCTATTAACTGTGAAAATATTACAGAGACAACTTTAAACACCTCGCAAAATCATTGTCATTATGTACCTCTGTTCTCACGACAAATCGGTACAACTATCATCATATATATTAATACGCTAAGGTTAAAGATGTTTGCCTCCCTTTTTGGAAAAAAATTCACAATTTCTCCACATAAATTATATATCATTTTATAGATAATTGCTTGCTCTACTGACATCGACAACTAAAAAATGTATTATTGCTTTTGTTTTTGTAAATTAATTAAAATACAGCAATGCTGAACAACGTCTGCCATCTGACGGCTTTAATTTTGAAACAACGTCAACACTTCGATCTGTCATCTGACCTTCATATTGTAATACAACAAAAAGAAGAACGTTATAAGCAGTGTGAAAAATTAGAAACGAATTAAATAGTCCTGCAATCATATTTAAAAAATAATTTTGTAAAGTGATAATTATTATACTTATTTAGTGCGAATAATTCGCACAGGTCACACTAGTTTTAATTTAATTTTCACGTTTCGAATTGTTGACTTGTCAGTTGGCTCAGATCTTTGTTCAAAGTCTACGGAATTTCCAAAAGATCCTAGTTCATCTTACGACTATATATTTACATGTGCAATCTACTATTAAAATATCAAAGCAATCATTTTTGAGATATCGTGGAGAAAAGTAAGAAAAGCACAGTTTTGAGAAAAACGCGTTTAAAGATTCAAGCACGATTTAAGCTATGAAATCTTAACTCAGCATTAATCTGCGAAAAGCTCACCAAAATTAACTATAATTGATATATAATTAAAAAACGAAAAAATGGATTGGTTTTGCTTGTTTGCTCTCAAGTAACAAGCCGACTAGGCTCGGTGCCCAACCGCTCAACTGAGCTTTTTTAACAGCTGTATCTTTTCAACAACTTCGAGTATTATAAAATCATTTTACTAACACATTCTAAACATGTTTAGGATCTATTTATGGAAAAAAAACTCTGACACGGGGTGATCCTCTTTAAATAACATGGATACCTTCACGAACAGACTTTGCTGTGTGTAATCTAATTTTCGAGTAATTTTTCAGACCGGTAGTGTATGGTACATAAAGGGAGATATTGCCTACATTAATCACATAACAAAACAATGTCAGTGATGTGATTTGGTTGTTTTCACGTTAACATGGGTACAACTGTCTCTGGAACTGTAGGTATGTGTTTGTACGCAGTACCATAACCTGAGTTGATGTGAAACATTCCTGCATCAACGTATAATGCTAACACAATACCGGTTACGTCAAAGCCGGAGTACTTTATGTAAATTAATACTACATTAAGTTTATTCTTAACTGTTCACTGACATTTTCAGTTTTGCTTTACACTTGTTATAAAAACAGCATAGTTCAAATTACTTCGTACTTTACTCGTTTTAGTCGCGAAATTATTTCATAAAAAATTGTAGGAAAATTTCGCCCTAGAGAGGCTTTTTTGTTCCGTGCTGTGCCAGTCGTGCAGGTACATGGTTGACAAGTGTGAGCGGTCTTTAAATAGTTCTGGATAGTTCTCCGTAAAAACTTAATATCTAACAATAATAAATGTTTATTGTACCTATATAATAACGTCAATGTTTAGACGAATATGTTCAGTTTTCAAATCTGGCGTCATTGGTCCAAGGTTACATTTGTGTGGTTTTGGGTACTAGGTTGATTAATACTAAGTTCAAAGCTTTATTATCTAATGTTAAAATAAAAGCTGTTAGGTACGGAAGCCGGGTTGGCTCATTGGTGACTAGTGGAGTAGTGGCACCGCACACGGCCACTTCCAACATGTTAACGCGTGCACGCGTTAACATGTGTCCGTGTGCGGGATAAATGCAGATTTCTACCTTATCCTGGAACGGTAATCGAGCTATCTCTGTCTTTTAACTGTCAAATTCTGTGAGCAGCGTTACTTTTTGCATTGAGGTTAGGCGTAGCTGAAGTTTTGTTTATAGTGAAATAAAGTAATAAAGAATTTCAAAGTAAACATTAGAAATGAGTTTCGTTAAAATTAAAAATGAAAATGTTACCGTAAAATTACCTGTGATGAACAATAAACTCATTTCTAATGTTTACTTTGAAATTCTTTATTACTTTATTTCACTATAAACAAAACTTCAGATACGCCTAACCTCAATGCAAAAAGTAACGCTGCTCACAGAATTTGACAGTTAAAAGACAGAGATAGCTCGATTACCGTTCCAGGATAAGGTAGAAATCTGCATTTATCCCGCACACGGATAAGGCAGAAATCTGCATTTATCCCGCACACGGACACATGTTAACGCGTGCACGCGTTAACATGTTGGAAGTGGCCGTGTGCGGTGCCACTACTCCACTAGTCACTAATGAGCCAACCCGGCTTCCGTAGTTAGGGGGCGTTTACAAATTACGGGAGACAAATTAGTCGATTTTTCGACCCCTCCTCTCCCCTTGGTGAGATTCCGTGAAATTTTGCTCGACGACCCCCCCCTCCCTCTAATCTCATGTGAGATTTTTTAAAATGCATATTTTTAATGTAAATACGTCAATCTGTTCTTGATTGCGTTCAATTTATTTAAAAAACACAATTTTCATAATTATTTTTATTTAATAAGACTAGTATTTTAAAGATTTCTTAAAGAACGTATAGTCTAGAATCATAGATAAATATTATTGCTTATAATTTAGCCGTATTTTAGTGGTTATACTTAATTTACTTCTGTTTTCTCGCAATTTTACACTATTTCTTGCATTAAAAAATTACATGATATTTACCGAGTAACTCTCCCCTAACTCACCCCCCTTCCGCCCCCTAAACGCCTCATTTAATTTGTGAACGCCCCCTTAAAATATAATTGCAAGGTTACCTTTTCAAAAGGCGTGTGGTGTATAAAACTTTTATTTTATTTATTTATTTCGAAGCAGCACTCAATATATATCATTACTGAGTATAAAAACGTACAACACAACAGAAAACTATGGATGATATCATCAGTTTCCCTTCGTTTCTTCTATTTGTGAACTCCTTTTGTCAGTTTACCGTTTCAAAATTCTCTTTCCGAACGTAACTAATTCAACTTTGCGACCATTGTTTTCTCTGTTATCCCGCGCGTGTCCTTATCCCCGCGTCTCCCGCAGTCGTCGATCTTCTCCCTGACAATCCCCAACCTGTACACACACTGAATAACTAACGAGGCCTGTTGTACTATCTTCCCATTATCACTGAGAAAGTTCACCAAACGTGCTAAATGCCAGCTAAGTGAAAAACAATTACTTTATTTCGCTTTTAATCACCACAGCTATTATTATATTCAATATTTATTTTAAAAAAATTTTTAGAGGTGGGATATTTCGAGTAAAAATAATCAAACTATTCGTTTATTATTCAAAATCATTAAATGGTCTTTTTTATCCTAGCAAACATTTAGATTTGCATTTCTAATTTTTTTTCTGTAAGCATTCTCAATTTCAAAAATATATTAAAGAATTGGAATTTTGCAATTTTTTCAGGACATACCCCTTTAAAAAAATGAGATTTTTGACGAAAACTGAAATTTTTTGGAACTTTTTCAAAATCATCATGCTTTTTCAGAAAATCATATAAAACCTTCGAATGGCCGTAGTTTTCAAACTAAATACAGACGTTTGCTTACGCCCCTTGAATTCAGTGTAATTTTTGCTGTAAGCATTCTCAATTTCAAAAGTATATAAAATAATTTTATTTTTTGCAATTTTTTCAAGGCATACCCCTTTAAAAAAAGCGATTTTTGACGAAAACGGAAATTTTTCGGAACTTTGGCAAAATCATCAAGCTTAGGTATAGAAAAAAACACGCTGAATCCAATGAGCACACGTCTGTATGTCTTTTAGTTTAGAAGTTATTTGCGTTTATAGTTTTCAGAAAATCATATAAATACTTCGAATGGCCGTAGTTTCAGATATACAGATGTTTGCTTACGCTCATTGAATTCAGCGTAATTCTCAGTTTCAAAAGTGTACTAAAGAATTCGATTTTTGCAATTTTTTTCAAGGCACACCCCTTTAAAAAAATTCGATTTTTGACGAAAACTGAAATCTTTCGGAACTTTGGCAAAATCATCATGCTTATAGAAAAAAAAACACGCTGAATCCAATGAGCACAAACAAACGTGTGTATGTCTTTTGGTTTAGAAGTTATTTGCGTTTATAGTTTTCAGAAAATCATATAAAACCTCCGAATGACCGTAGTTTTCAAACTAAAAGAGATACAGATGTTTGCTTACGCTCATTGAATTCAGCGTAATTTTTTCTGTAAGCATTCACAATTTCAAAAGTAAGTATATTAAAGGATTCGATTTTTGCAATTTTTTTAAGGCATACCCCTTTAAAAAAATGCGATTTTTGACGAAAACCGAAATCTTCCGGAACTTTGGCAAAATCATTATGCTTATAGAAAAGAACACGCTGAATCCAATGAGCACAAACAAACGTCTGTATGTCTTTTGGTTTAGAAGTTATCTACGTTTATAGTTTTCAGAAAATCATATAAAACCTTCGAATGGCCGTAGTTTCCAAACTAAAAGATAATTGCCGTGTCATTGATATCGTAACGTGGACTCAAGTAGATTATATTCAAATAATCGCTCGACACAATATAAAGTGAACGTTAAATGCAAATCGAACACTGGATTATATGCTTATGTGTAATACCGACAATTGCATGTACAAGTGTATTGTAGTGAACGTAATTTATTCATGTAAATAGCAAATGTAGTGAACAATGCCTTTCCACTTCGATTCGGTTCTGAACTGTGCCAAATGTTAACGACCTAAAATTTTAACACAAAATGAAATTAAAGAAAAAAAATTCCAGCCAGTTGGGCGACAGAATCATTCCAACTTAACAAAGGGTCATTAAAAATTGTAAATAAACAATAATCAATTGCCTATCAACATTTATAGTGACCGTATCAATATTAGACATGTTTATTGTTATAATAATTATAATGACTTGGCATCTGCACGGCACCATAATTATGAAAGAATAATCTACTATTTCGATTACTAAGTAAATCTAAAGAATAAAGTACACCCATCCCCCGATTTACACGGTACTTGTTTTACACGTTTTCGCTTTTACACGGTTTTCCAAATAAGTTTTTTTTTGTTTTTATCGCACTCTACTAAATGCTACTGTGATTGAACACGTGCGCTGTCTACACATCTCACGGGGAATCCCGAGCGTATGTGCTGACTTGCTGCACACGCACACTGTGTCTGTTTTTCTTCGCATAAAATTAAAGTTTTATCTACGGAAAATTGCATTTGAGTGATAGTTTCACAGTTTCAGAACCTGTCAATGCATTTTATTTTTATTTCTGTGTACACCTAAAAATATTGAAAAAAAATCACAACTGTTAAATAGCAAAATTATGCATTTTCTGCAAGCTTTTCGATTTACACGGTTTTGACTTGAAAAATTTTAATTTTCGATTTACACGTTTTTCTCAGGAACGTATCTACCGTGTAAATCGGGGGATAGGTGTATTTTAATTAGTAGAATAAATAAAATTATCGACCAATTTTTCAGACAATATATTAACAAAAAAACATATACCTAATTAATACATTAACGTTTCGATCCGGATTTTAATATATTGTCTGAAAAATTGATCGATAAATTTATTTATTGAAGAGTTCTAATCAGACGTTAATCAAAGATTTGAAAGGTTTCTAATATTGATACGGTCACTATAAATGTTGATTAGGTAACAATTTATAACAAAATTGTTGGACATAAACATTAACTAAAATAATTGACTTGATTTTACATGAGATCTCACAACTTTTTGTATAGCAGAAGAACTGCGTTGCGAGACATTTTACATTTTATGTTTTTGAAGGGATATGTATGTTTTGCTAGCATTCTTTTTTACGAGCCCGATGCAGAACTAAGTTATTGATGTTGCCTTTTAATTAAACCGTTCTTATATCGTTCAACACGCGGTAACTGAAGAATATTTTGCAAATTTTATTTTATTTGACCATAATAACATCGCGCTTAATTTAATGAGCAAAATTTTGATCAGAGATAAAAAAAATAGTTATGAGCCGCGCTTGCATAGCAAAAGGCAAAGAGTATGACAGAGATAGAGAACAAATGCGAATGTAAAGCAGTCAACGCGGCACACGCATGTTAAAATGTTGTAAATGCGACGGTGTTAAGCCGCCTCCAACACATAATATACGTCGCCTATAACTAGCCAAGATGGCTGTGGAAAGAACAGGTAGATTAGAATTGAAGGTATTCAAAAAAACACTGATTGTTTTTTTAGTGACCCTTTTTTGAAGGAGGGTCAATTTTTGAATAAATAAAATTATCGACCAATTTTTCAGACAATATATTAACAAAAAAAAAAAATTGGTTGTCTGTAAAGTCGGTTTACGGACGATAGTTTTACGTGATAACGTCATAAAGAAACATTGATGAAAAATTGCATACTTTTATGAGTTACACTTTTCGGAACGTTACACTTTTTCGTGCATGCAGCCGGTGTTTCATCAATTGATAAGACGTTATCACGTCAAAAAAAAAATATAATTATTTTGTTAATATATTGTCTGAAAAATTGGTTGATAATTTTATTTATTGAAGAGTTCTAATCAGACGTTAATCAAAGATTTGAGGATCAATATTTCTTACGAACAATTTTTTATTTTAAATGTTTTAGTGGTCTTTTTTAGGGTCTAATGAAACCGAAGACAAGGACGTAGATATGGGGGTAATTACTCCCCCAGGATCATGAAAATAAAAAATAAAACTGAAAATAATACGAATACCTGGCTAAAAAATAAAATTTAGAAAATTAGTTTGGGAATTAATATTTGGCTTGCCAGCTTCCTTCGTGAGTATTCTTGTGTGATATTAATAAAATTAAAAAAATATAGATTTTTTACTTTACCCCCCCCCCCAGAAAAAAAATATCTACGCCCTTGACCGAAGAGCAACGTTCACGCCGACAACTACAACTTTTTCAATATCTCTTTGATTTTCGTTAATTTTAAAAAAACTGGCTGAACCGATTTTGCTAAAATTTATACGGAACCAACTTTGAGACATACTCTATCGAATAAAAAAAGAATCATCGAAATCGGTTTACAGCCGGCGAAAATATCGACGGACAGACATACAAAAAAAAAGTGTGTGTTTGTCAGCTCGCACGACTGGAGTTTACTCCTTAGATACGCTGTGTAATGTATTCCACCTCATTCTTTTGCACGTTAAATCCTACATATATATATGTTTGTCTCTTTTGTATGCCATTTCATTCTTTCGCACGTTAAATCCTACAGATATTGATATGTTTGTCTCTTTGGTATTCCATCTCATTCTTTCGCACGTTAAATCGTACAGATATATATGTTTGTCTCTTTTGAAGCGGACGAGCGTAACGCCACACTTGAAGCGGCGGAGCGTAACGCCTCACCAATTGATTTTACTACTTATAAAATTTCTGTACCGGGCCTTTTTTTTTCATTTATTTATTTAATTCCAAAAATATGTGATACATTTATTTTACAATTTTAGAGTTTGAGTAATCCTGCCCAACTTGGCTGAAGCCAGTGCTAGGGCAGGAGTAATATTTTAGGACGTGTAGAAAATATACAAAAAAAAAATAAATAAATGAAAGTATAAAACAAAAAATATAAAAAATAAAGATTAAAAATAATAAAATATAAAAATTATATGCAATTATATGTAATTATATGTAATTATATGTAATTATATGGAATTATATGAAATTATATGATGATATTACAAATAGCATTCAATTTTTCTTCACCTATTGCTCTAAGCTACTCAGAGACTTTATAACTCAATATCGTTTCTTAAGGAGTAAACTCAAAAAAAAAATACAAATGAGAACCTCCTCCTTTTTTTTGAAAACCGATAGTTATGGAATATATATTTCGACCCATCCCTATAGAATGAGCGGTACAGACACGACTATACCACGACGGCACCCCAGGGTGTATCTTTATCTCGCCTACTCCGTCGCGACTAGGGTGCGTCTCCGGTGGGTAGTTAACGAGCTACTTAGCGGCTCCGGGGCGGCGTGGTGTGAAAAACCACCTCCAGTCGTGCACAGGAAATCTGTTCGTTATGCCGCCACAACTATGCATAAATGTACAGTAGATGTGTTTGTTCGTACTTCTGCATACATACTCTGTATTACTAATATTTCACAAAATATGTGCATTACAATAACATGTTTAATATTTAACATTTGCAGTAAGACTGTGTTGCATTATTAGGTGATTTGTTTGCTGCATAATAATCAACAAAAGCTAATGCTCGGTTGTAGAAAGGATTGTCAAAAAATTTTATATGACAATGACCTTAGATTGTGATCATATAATTACAGTTTTCATACATCAGGAACAGTCTAATGTCGTATTCAAACTCCCTGTCATCTAGAACATTAGATTATACTAACAAAAAAAGAAATGATTGTTCTATATAGAAAAATATCGCTTTTCAAGCTAAATTTTGATCAAAATGGGTCGAAAAACTTTGTTTCGAAGTGGGATTTTGGAAACTGTACAAAAAACAATGTTAAATTCATATACAGAGTGAGTTTTTTTACAGCGTGTAAAAATCAAATAGACGAGCAAATATTTCAAATAGTTTTTTTATCAAAACTCAAAAATAAGAGAGAAACAGCCTTTCGAAGTTTAAATAAATTTTATTAAATTTTCTTTAATTTTGAGGTCGGTCCTGGGGTTATATTATGTCACTATGGAAATATGTTATTATTATCAAGTATTCACAGAAATAATTGAGGCACACACAATTCTCTCAAAAACAGAACAATACACATACTTGATAATAACAACTTATTTCCATAATGACATAATATAATCCCAGGACCGACCTCAAAATTAAAGAAAATTTAATAAAATTTATTTAAACTTCGAAAGGCTGTTTCTCTCCAATTTTTGAGTTTTGATAAAAAAACTATTTGAAATATTTGCTCGTCTATTTGATTTTTACACGCTGTAAAAAAAAGCATCAACTTAAAACTCACCCTGTATAGGTGTACACAGTTAATATCGTTTCAATTGATCAATTATTTTCCAGCAGGATCGATTTAAAACTCTACAATTTTTTTTTATATGGAGAAATATATTGTATTCAATAAATTAAATTATCAACCAATTTTTCAGACAATTATATTGACAAAAATATATAATTATAATTCAAAAAATTAAATAAATGTGGAACTCTTCACGATTTTGCGATAATTTTATTTATTGAAGAGTAATAATCAGAAGTTAAACAAAGATTTAAGAAATCACACTCTATAAAGGTCACTGTCAAATCAAATTTTCTGACAGTGTTTTCTGCAACTAAGCATTAGAATTCTAACTTTAATTTTCATTCTTAACACTGAAACTGTGGAAGAAATATTTTTTTTTTGAAAACTAACTTTTTCTTTGAAGCTAATATAGGAAAGAAGATAGAGCAGTAAGTATATTAATTTGACATGTAAAACAGTATGTTCAATCAACAGGTTAACAGCCTGTCACATTTTCAAAATGAGTGTCTCAGAAGGCAAGAGGCCTACGGGATCTTAAGGCGCAAAACACGTTTTTTTGGATTTTGAAAATTGTTAAATAGCGGCTATTTCCTTATCAGTATCAGTCAAACCCCATAGTAATCATAATTTGTTCCAAAAAAAATTGGTTTGTCTGTAAAGTCGGTTTACGGACGATAGTTTTAAGTGATAACGTCATAAAGAAACATTGATGAACTCTCTGACGTCACGCGAGAAGAGAGAGAAATGCGTACAAGCCGACGCTTGGGCCGATCGTGCCTCTCTATCGCTTATACCGCGCTCTCGCTTGCACGCTCAGGCTCAGGCGGGACGTGACACTTTTTCGTGCGTGCAGCCGGTGTTTCATCAATTTATAAGACGTTATCACGTCAAAAGAAATTGTATTTACCTTTGATTGGTATTGTAAAAATGAAAAATACTAATTAACCATAAATACTAAAATTACCTGACTATTTGGCATTGATGTTGTTACATAATGACTCACCTGAAACAAGAGAAAATCAAATCAATGTCAAAACTATTTAATTATCAGTTATTATGTAGTCATAGAACATTCCTAAACTTCCATCTAACTATGTATGTTAATACTAACAACATAATCAGTTTAATTTCCTGCAATCTCTACAATAATAATATGCAAGTTTGTCTGTATGTACATAGATTGTAGATGAACTGAGTTACTGTATTGAATCTAATCTTATTTCCTCAGGTATGTTCCTCTTCATCACTCTAAACAAGCAACATCAATACAAATTAATAATAATCAGAAAAAACATTGTTTCTCTTGTTAGTCAATTACGTCCATTAACTAAATGAATAATTGCCTATCTACTCAATGTACTTAACAAAGCGTATCGAAAATATATCTGCGTCTCTTTCTTCGATGCAATTCCCTGATTTCTCCGATGATAGGATTGGTTGATGTACTTGCATTCAATCTGAATAAAGTATATCTGTTTCAAAAACTTTGTTTTTTTCTATGACGTTAACATGGGCGTACCCAGCTTGTGGCCCAGGAGGGAGCAAATTAGAAATTTCTTAAGTCGGGTCCAACGTGCTTGTTTTGCACGCCTGGATACGCCAGTGCTTACGGCGTAAAAAAGGACAGAAGTATATGTTTGCACCCTAATAGTTCGATTGCGATTTTATTCCTATGCTCAGTATAGAATACAAGTTTATGAAACTACTAACCCGGTTTGGGGGTTTTCGAAAAAAAAAATTATCGCGGATACGACTTGGCATTTTTGACAAAATTTTGCATATTTAATAAAGCTTTAGTAACATACTTAAGTTTAAAATCAAATATATTTTCTTTGAGCAAAAAATTAAATGTAACTAGATACTTTTAAATCCTTTCAAAGTTATAAATCAAATATTTACAATTCATAAAACACACAGAAAGTAAAAGATCTTAAACGATATACTTTCATAGGTTTTATTGATGTTCCAATGGTTTGAAAAATACAAAAGCAAATATTTCCGTTCTTAAAAAATAATTCGGCGGTAGACAAAGAAAGCAATCGACGTGTGCTATCAAAACAAAGAGGGTAGGGTATATCGTTTAAACAATCTCACATGTAAACAAACCGCCAGAATGCGTATGTTCAATGCCCACGCGTCTGAAATCATCCCCTATTATATATACAGGCTGTGCTGTTTCACAACACTCTAGCCGAGACAAACGAAGCAATCGACGTGCGCTATCAAAACAAGAGAACGTTACGCGTATCGTTTGTGAACAATCACGCATATAAACAAAACCGCCTAAATTCGTAGATTCAATTCCCAAGCGACTACAATATCACCTTTCATTATGTATACAGAATGTTTCGTTTAATTTTGATTTAAAACATGCACTCATATATTGAAAGCAAGAAACTATTTAATTGTTAAATATTATTTTAACAATAAAAGAATATTTTGAATCATTTAAATGCGCAAAGATAAATTATTAACATAAATGAAGGAGAACTACACTTTATAACAAATCAATTTGTATTTAATTAAATATCTTTTTAATTAGTCGGGCACAACGGGTTTTTTTTTTGTTTTCAATAATTTATTAAGGTTTTAACATTAATTTAAATAGTTTTTTTTTAATTTCCACCGACTAGTTTTGGAGAAATCAAAGAAAACATATCATCCATCTACCGTTTTACCATAAAGCCAATGTTAAATATGCCTACTTTTGAAGTCATTTATTTATTTAAAAAATCGGGCAACCCCCCCTAAAATTTTCAGAATTGGTTTAGACTTAGTCGAACTTCATATAAAAAAAATCAAGCCTTTTATTTAAAATTGCCTTGGTGCTCGTACTACCTTAATTTTAATTTTTATTACTTCTTTTTTCAATTATTTACTGCAAAAAATATGTGAAATACAGATATTTACATAATATTTTTTTTCTAACCTATAACTTTGTACAAAAAAATCAAAAGTTAGTGCGTTAAGTAAAATACTGAAATCATTAATTAATATTAAAAAAAAATATTTATTTGTGCCTTTATGACAATAATTTATTGGTATCATCGACTTATAACCATTTGTAAATAATTATTATGGAAAAGATTCCATTTAGAATTCGACTTATTAATTCTAGATAAATAAACTAAAATTAACAACTTTAATTTTTTATTAAAAATAGCTGTTCCAGGAAATTGAATGTCAATCAAATCAATGTTTCTTTATTAATACATGATTTTATCAAATTTCATTAGAAATCTCGATGGATGAAGATTGCGCCAAATCGGGATCTTAGACTATTAGGAATAATATTGTTATTTATAAATAGCAGTCGGTATAAAAATACACAAAGGTTTCTATATATATACAGTTTCTACACAAGGGAACTGACGTGATTTTGCTGGCCTTAAAAAAGAAGCTGATAAAATCCAACCCGGACGCGAAACAATAAAAAATGTAGCTTCATCTATCCCAGCTTGCTGTGCTGGAAGCTTTGAGCGTTCCCAAGACACCCGTAGGGAGACATGGACAGAGTATCGTCACGGAGTTGGCCTCCTGCGCTGGCGTCGCGGCGGCCAGACAGAGGTCGCGCTGCTCTGTTCCCCTTGTCACTCAACTAGAGAATTTGCCCGTTGGCCGGAACTCTATAATACCAACTGTGTACTTTGGAAGGGAATGACACCGACCAACAGCCCTGCATGACGCGTATAAATCTCCAGTTTCACAAATTTGATATACATAATTATTGCAATAAATAAAAGAAAAGAAAGACACAGTTCGGGTTCGCGCGGTAAATTTATCGTGAAGTATAATTAGACCTCTTGTTAACGCCAACGGATAATGGCCCGATTTTTATGACGGGCGACGGGCTGACGCGCAGTGTTCAATAGGTTAGTGTGGGTGTTTGTTAACGCGACGGGCATGTAACCGTTGCAACAAAACTCAACGAATATACCCGCACATCGCCCCTCAGCGCGACGGCGGTCGGTCCGATGCAGTGAATTACGTCATTTCATAGAAGTCTGTTGACGACGACAGATGTGCGCGCACGTTTTTACCTACCTTGTTCTGTTCATTGTGAATATGCAGTTTAAAATTGATATTGATATAGACTTATTAATTAGCCTTGTTCATAGTAGGCCAGTGTTGGGACAAGACATAACATACTTGCACTTCTTCTTCCTTCAAGTATAGAACTGATATCGATAACAACGGACGCGCTCACGTATATTAGTGGATCACAGACAAAACAAATCCTGCGCGACGAACTCGTAAAACAATGAACAGTCGAGCACGTAAAGAAGTCGTTTATATGGAGTTTTCTGAGAACTGACGAAAGTATTAATAAAGTTATCATAAAAAATAAAAATAAATTCAAAATATAAATTGTAACTAGGCTCTCATAACCAAAATAGTGATCTTAAATGGTAAATTAATGCCACGCAAACAAGTAAGGAAGTTTGCAGGGCCGTAACTAGTACCTAGAAGTAAAATTGGGGCCTCCTACGTAGAATTTAAGAATTAGTGCTTAAAAAAGGCCATTACTTATTATTATAGCACAAGATTGTCATTCGTGTCTTACATTGCTTTCATCGTCGTATTATATTCGGAATGGACCCTCTTTTCGTCGGCCTTGGGCCCCATTGTCGGTACAGCCCTGGGAAGCTGTAATATTACGATATGTTTCAAACTAATTCAAAACCTCAAGTGAAAAAATGTAGTTGTAGGTTTCAGTTGCTGCGTTTCATGCTTATTATTTTCAAAGGAAATTAAAAGATTATAACAGCGATAACATGAAAGAAAATTCAGTATACAACAGCAGCAGAGAATATTGTATGAAATTTTGCAAAAACAACTCTGGGCGAATTTATACTAAAACAGCAGATTATAAAAAATCTTTATCTTTAATGTAACGAGAAGCTTTATCTGAATTACACCTACGGATATTATTACCATGGATATGATGTTGACAGATAATAATGAGACAATAAAAGGTTATTCTCTTTAATATAGCTGCTTTAATAAACAAATAATACAGGCGTTTTAATTTAACTTCGCTTTTAATTCCTTTAAGCCTTTATGAGCCCATTGAGAATATTAGCAACGGACGGCATGCCGCCTGTTTCTTCGCTACCTCTTCTCTTCCGTTTGTTGGAAAACCTCAGACTTACCCCTCTCGCTTTTACATTAAGTATGCATATTGCTTTATATAGTTGGGTGATACTTGCTGTAAAACAATTTTCACGCTTACTATTCATCAGTTAATAAAAAACGGTGGTTAATTGTGAAACAATAAAAAAAAGAAACATTTAAATAATAAAATATTTTTAACAAAAAAATTGAACCGACTTCAAAAAATATGCACTAAAAAGTAAAAAATAATAATTATTGTTATTTTTGGAGTCGGTGTCACATCGGAATTCAAATTTACTCTCTGAAAATAACCCGCGGAATCGAAATTCAACTTTTTGTACTTCATGTCTTGGGCGACCACACTCTATCGCTCTGCCAAATTATAACGTCAAATAGTTCCAGAGATAACCGCTTATGACTGGCAAACGGACATCGAAGTGATTTCATGAGTGTTCTGTTTCAAAATCAAGAGCAACTCACAAACTCAAAAAAATGAGTAAGTTCAGAAAACTTCATGCGTCGATTTCTCCAAAACAAGGGTAGATCGAAAAGAAAACATTTTTTGCTTAAAATTCAATCCCGAACGCGAATTTTAATTTCTCATCGCGTACTGTACAATGTGTCCTGTGATTTTCTGTTATTATTTGTTTTCCATTAGCCTCTGGCTATGGAAAATGTTTAGACAGTAAATAAATTTGAAATAAAAACAAAAATAATTATATAAAGTAAGTTTCAACATTTACATTTATAGACTGCGTGAATTATATTGTGTTTAAACAGTACCTACCGATAGTAAGAAACGTTCATGTATAGAATTTCGTTAATTCTGGAAAAATAGACCACCGTGTTAAAAGTTACCGTAACTCGAAAAAAGCAGTTCTGAGATATACACATTTAAGTTTATGCGAACTTAAAATTGTATTAATGTTATTAGAATACTAGTTAAGTTTAACTTCTTTGTACTGATAGAAAGAGAGACAGAGGAGAGATTTTTTTGCTCTTTAATTCTACGTACTTAATTCAAAATTGTTTTTTTCGAATTGTGGTAGTATACTAGCGGATTTCAGTCATACTAGCGGAAATTGTATATCGACAGTAATGTTAAAAAGTCACAAGTGTTTCCTGTAAGGAAAGTTGTATCAAAGCTCAATGATATCAATATCTACCGCGGATTATAATTATGGTTAACCAATCACCAGGATATATTAATTTAATTATTATTTTCCGTTCATTATTATCTTTGATAAATTAAATTTCCAAGTGATACTTTTAGCGATACTAATTTTATTATTTAATGAGGTAAAAAAGTATATAATCTACTTTTTAATTGATCCTTTATTATTTTTATATCCGTCAAGATTTCTCGAAGCTCATTTCTCGTCTCGGCGAGTTCTCGATAGTTTAAACTCGATCTGCACTCGGAATTCAAACCAAACGACCGCGGGGCAGTGACCAAACTCCTGCTGGGCTGTAACCAAATTCCTGCTGAGCTGTGACCAAACTCCTGCTCACAAAATCTAGTGAGGTCACTTTATAACAATTAATTATCATGTCGTACAACTTTGATGTACCTAACATAAATCTCGAAAGTTAATTTAGATATATAATTTATTTACAATATTTGTACATAGAGTACCTACCTAAATTTTTTAGACCACCAAAATAATTTTTTAAAGTTTTTTTTAATATAAATATTTTTATTACAAACTAATTTCAATAAAAAATAATATACCTACGTAAAGATCAAACCAAATCTGTGTAAGCAATAAAAAACTGAAATTGTATTAAGTTAAAAAAATAACGTTTAATCATTTTAATAATGATAATGAAATCGTTAGATTTTGAACAATCTATAAAATAAAATGTTCATCATATTTTATTTCTTTTAAGATCACACCCTATACTATACATGGTATATTGGGTACCTACGCATGCCTCTTGGTGGGTTGGCAAATCATTTCCAGCTGTTGAATGTGAAAGAAAGTGTTTCTTGGAGCTCACCTGAGAGCTAAAGTTGGCGACTTAATGAAGATTTCCGAGACTTGTACCTCGGCCTAATACAAACTTCGCGTACAGCACGATTCACATTAGCTCGTTTTCGCGCAACAATTAACATTTTCTAATAGCATGCCTTCAGTTGTCGAGTGACTATAATTATACAATTTCTATGCCAAACCATTTTTTTTTGTATTTTTTACTTAAACTAAGTAGGTAGACAAAAAAGAAAAAAAATGGTTGTCTGTAAAGTCGGTTTACGGACGATAGTTTTACGTGATAACGTCATAAAGAAACATTGATGAACTCTCTGACGTCACGCGAGAAGAGAGAGAAATGCGTACAAGCCGACGCTTGGGCCGATCGTGCCTCTCTATCGCTTATACCGCGCTCTCGCTTGTACGCTCAGGCTCAGGCGGAACGTGACACTTTTTCGTGCGTGCAGCCGGTGTTTCATCAATTTATAAGACGTTATCACGTCAAAAAAATACTGTATTTCAGAATATATACCTACAGTATAAACTCTATATAGCGATATCAGCGGCTGGTGAAATTGGACATGTTCTATTTTGGTAGCCAGGCAGCGGCGACTAGCAGGTCACGTGACTCACTCGCACCCGCTATCACCAGCGAGCAGCGCAGTCTGACCGAAGCAGTGCATCATAGGCGAGTAAACCATCACGTACCACGTGGTTTATGTTCGATGATGTAGTGACCGGATTGGCAGCCACTACTCGCGGTAGACTAGCGAGTAGCAGCCGTAGTGTGACCGGGCTGCCCGCCGCTGCTTGCTAGTGGTACTGTCCGTCGCTGATCAGCAGCGGCTGACAAGCAGTCTAGTGTGACCCGCGCTTTAGGTAGCAGCGGCGTTACTGCTGTGGCAACGACTCGAGCTTACACATGAGCAGAGCTTAAAGCTTATAATATCAGCGTAGACTGTAACACACACTCATATACACTTTGCCAGACTGACGGCACACAGTTACAGTAGAATAACTAGACAGAGATAGAAATAGCTATGTATACAATGTCGGCCCACATATTACATCATTGTTCTATTATTAAGGCTATATTTGCAAACCGGTGGTGGATGTAGAACTGGTTAAACTCTTTGTTATTTTCTGGCTGATTAAACAATAAAAATCAAACGTCACCTGTTTACAGGGCCGTATTTACTCTAAGTGCCGCTCTGGGGCAACGTGAAAAATTCCCGGTCATTACCTAAATCCTACATAAAACGTCTTTATTCTAATTCTGAAAATATTCAATAATATACATATGAAATCTAGAATTTCCAACCTACATATTTGTGGAGAAAGTACCTTAACAGGGCCGGATTTACCCTAAGTGCCGCTTAGGGGCACCGTGAAAAATTCCAGGCCATTATCTAAATCCTACATAAAATGGAGTAAAGGTTCGGTATACAATTTTCAAATAAATAAAATTATTTATTTATGTCAAAAATCTTTTTTGTTACTAATGGGATAATTAGACAAAAAACATTTTTTTTCGTATTAAAAAACAAATAAAATGATTACTCATGAAATGCGAGATATTTTCAAAGGCAAACGCGTCAGACTGAAAAAAAAATATTTATGAATGTTTTCAACACGATCACAGTTTCTGTAACGCTAAAATTTTTTTTTCCACGTTCCAATTTTTGCCTCCCTGGACACTAGCCCCTAGTGTAAATCCAGCTCTGCATGTTTAGTGTCAGCATGTAGTAGAAGAAAGAAAAGGGAACAATAAAGCATTTGGCGAAAAATTATGTAGAATTTTTTATTAGTACCTAACTAAGTTTAGTGATTGCTGAAGATGAGAGCATAGCTCCCGAAATGTACATCCGCTAATAAAACTGCGGCGGTAAGAACTAACTATTCTTTATTTTTATTACTATATACAAATCACGTTTTTTTTCTGAGCTGCAGATAACAAACCGCATATTATGCAATTTTTTTCAAGATTCATAAATACCTATATTCGGCGATTTGTTAGTTCCGTTCTGTGATATAATATTATTTCCTGTGATATATTATTTCCCTCCCGGTTTTTCTTATCTTATTTCCGAGCGCGCGCGACACTACTGCTTGCAAATGAGAAAATAAATGAGTTGCTGTAGTATTATTACACTGTAGGTACTGATATAATACATATCGGCACAACGTCTCCTGGGCAAAGAACAGAAAAAACTACCTCGTACCAACATTTTTTACGATGTGACACAAACTAATGAAATAATGTTATATAATTATTAGTTTTTGACCCGGCTTCGCCCGAGTTAAATATAGAATTCCAGTGTTTAGACTTAAGAGTTTAGATCATTCCAAATACTTAAAGCCGCTGCACACGAGGCAGGTTTTGCTGCTAGATTCCTTGCTAGATTTAACTGTTAGTTTTCAAACTCTGGTTTTTGCGATGGCTTTTATGTGATTAGCTTATCACACGATACATGAGCGCAGTGAAATGATTAATTTCGATGACATTGAGCGCAATATTTTAAATTATTTAGATTTTGCCACCAATAATACCTGTGGCACGCGTGCCATAGGTTCACCATCCCTGTACTAGACGTTTAAAAACATTTTATTGTTCAAACGGCAGTTAATTTTGACGTATTATGATTAATTTCATCTACAAATCAACGTCAGTCAATGAAATTTATAAATGCACCTCAATCAATATCGTGCCGCCAATAATACCTGTGGCACGCGTGCCATAGGTTCACCATCCCTGTACTAGACGATTTAAAACATTTTACTATTCAAACGGCACTTAATTTTGACGTATTATGATTAATTTTATCTACAAATCAACGTCAGTCAATGAAATTTATAAATACACCTCAATCAATATCGTGCCGCCAATAATACCTGTGGCACGCGTGCCATAGTTTCACAATCCCTGTACTAGACGATTTAAAACATTTTACTATTCAAACGGCACTTAATTTTGACGTATTATGATTAATTTTATCTACAAATCAACGTCAGTCAATGAAATTT
Organism: Xanthostigma xanthostigma; assembly: GCA_963575645.1. Taxonomy (NCBI): domain Eukaryota; kingdom Metazoa; phylum Arthropoda; class Insecta; order Raphidioptera; family Raphidiidae; genus Xanthostigma; species Xanthostigma xanthostigma. Next base: position 48,395,084 of record OY754469.1, on the reverse strand, counting down.
ATAAATACACCTCAATCAATATCGTGCCGCCAATAATACCTGTGGCACGCGTGCCATAGTTTCACAATCCCTGTACTAGACGATTTAAAACATTTTACTATTTAAACGGCACTTAATTTTGACGTATTATGATTAATTTTATCTACAAATCAACGTCAGTCAATGAAATTTAAAAATGCACCTTAATCAATGCCGTGCCGCCAATAATACCTGTGGCACGCGTGCCATAGGTTCGCCATCCCTGTACTAGATGATTAAAAACATTTTACTATTCAAACGGCACTTAATTTTGACGTATTATGATTAATTTTATCTACAAAACAACGTCAGTCAATGATATTTTTAAATGCACCTCAGTCAATGCCGTGCCACCAATAATACCTGTGGCACGCGTGCCATAGGTTCACCATCCCTGTACTAGACGATTTAAAACTTTTTACTGTTCAAACGGCACGTAATTTTAAAGGATATTGATAAATTTTATCTACAAATCAGCGTTGAAATTTATAAATTCCATTAGATAATAATATTAATATGTTCAAAGCCCAAAAAAATAAGTTTTTATTATATAACAAGTATAGGTACAACCCGTGAGAAGTTTTAGTTTATGTTGTAAGTATTTATTATTCTCAATTTCGCAACAAAACTTTCCAAAGAAGTGTTAAGAGTAAGTTTGCTGAAGAACTACTATTAGCATATGTTACGCTGGATGTAGCTGCTATGTGCGCTAAAGCTCGTCCTAATGGAGCACAAAAGCTTCACTACCACTCACATACATTATGTCTGCTATAAAAATAGATAAATTAGTACTGTTTATACTCATCTATTATTATAAATATTATGTTATTTTGTTGCAAGATAGCAACATTATGAAACAAATAAATGAAAATTATTTTATTTTTCTTTTTTGATAAATACAAAGTGTACCTACATTTATTACATATAAAACTTGTGCAAGCTTTGCAACATAATTACTTGCATCTTTTTCTGGAATTACTGTAAACAGAACTGTAAAGAAATTGTTTATGAATTTGTAACTACATCTGTTGATAAGCCTTCAAACTAGATTATAAATAGGTTCTTCAGGTGTTGCAATTCTGAAAGGCTGTGAATAAAATGTTTCTTAAACAATAATTTGATGATAAAAATTGTTGAATATTTTCAACAATATGAAACGAAGTGTCTATCGATTTTGACAAACATTCTGTCTTACTCTTAAAGTCAATACCTGAATATAATTTCGATTCATTAATAATGAGAAGATTGGCAGTATGTTCAAATATTTTATTTTTATGCCTTATTAAATTCGAACCCTGGAAAAAAAGGAAAAGGTATATTTTAATAACAATTTAATATTCAAAGGCACAAGAATACAGTGCCCGCATGTATTTCGCAGTTTTTGTATGACAGTTGCATCTGTTGCATCAACAGACTAACAGACGCACAGAGTTTTTTTTCAAAAATATGTTTTTTTGGATTCGGGAGACTTCAAAACGGAAAGAGATTGTAAAATTTTTTAAAAGTGATTTCCCCACTTGGAATGGTAAAAATGTAATTTTACTGACATGAAGACATTATCATTTCCCAAATTTAAATTTTAATTAAAGGTAGTTTATATTCAGCTGATGAATTTATCTGATTATTTTTATAAGTGAAACTTCTTTACGCACGCTTGATTTGGCTAGTAAGCTGGTAAATGCGTGACGAGAGATTTACGGAAGCGTGATCGGGCGAGGCGAATGGAAGTTGAGAGGGAGATATAAGTTAGTGAAGATAGAAAGAGGATGACAAATACTTCACTGGCTAGTGGCGTCATCGGGTGGCCGAAAATATAAGCAGTACTAACAATAGAATGACACATACTTTACTTGCCAGTGGCGCTATCGTGTGACAGAAAAAAGTTTTGTAAACCTACTTAACTTGCAGAGCTAAATAATATTTCATAAAGATTTACGCTTAAAATCCAACGGGATCTAAGTAATTGCAATGTATTACTTTTGTTTTCATTATCTTTATGTTTATATTTCTTTCTTCTTACATTAGACTGTTCATTTCGTTCTTGAACAATTTTATAAATTAATATTTTGTTCAAAACATTAAATATTCGACGTTTAAAGTGAATAAAATTGTAAATTAATTTTAAAGTTCATGTTTTGTGAATTTTCAGGTGAATAATAACAAATTATGGCAGGAAGAAGTTTTACTTCAGTCGTGTGGTCTAAAGCACACTCGTTTTTTTTTAATTGTAATTAATTGACGAATCCTGCGTCCAGCTGTTTCGGATAATAAATTTATTATATTCTGTTAGATATCAATAATTTCACTAAATCAATGTATCATCGAAGGTTGAATGATTCTTATTATGAAATTAGGACGTCATTGTGAATAATATTTCGCATTCAACAAAAAAAAAAAACATTTGATTTAAAATGTGATAAAACAAAAATTGGAAAGTTTATTTTGATGAAATCGTCGAGTGTAGTGTTTCAATAATTGAAAATGACGTTTTAAAATTACAAAACCTCTGTATTGATCTGATTAAAAACAGAGCTCATATTCACAAATCCAATTATTCGTCAGATTACACATGAAGTTTCATTATATTTTTGTGCAACGCAGCATGGAACTCGTGGATATAGGTACCTACTCATTTTGTCATATCTCCTCTTCATTGTTAACTTGGTTGATAGCAAATTAAACAATCTGTCAGGGCGAGACAATATAAGATTTGAAGATCGCGCGCACCCGTCAAGCATAACCCTGCACGACCTGCACACTAGGCCAGCCAGCAAATTTTAGTGCAGGTTTCGTGCGGTAGACATTTTGCAGATTGCAAGCAGTTTTATCAATGCAAATTAATTAATGAAAACAGTACATCACTAGCACACTAGATCAGTCAAGCACAGAGATTGCAGGTCGTTGCTGGTTTTTGCTTCGTGCTGTGCAGGTCATGCAGGTTAATGCTTAATAAGTGTGCGCAGTTTTTTAAACGTTACAATAGAAGATTCCGACCAATTATTTTTGAGTAAAACTAGACCTCAAATAAAAAATACGTTTTTTTATTATTCTATAAAATATTCCTTTATCCTTATTTTATGAGCAAAAAATTGCTAAATGTTTTAATATTTTGATCCGCAAATTTTTTTTATTTAACAAAATAACTTGTTCAGCAACAATGACATGATATAGTCAGAGTGCCCGTCGGCAAAAATTTTCGAATATGTTCGACATATTCGAGGTGTCAGTCATTATAAATGGTTCATGTTATTTGTCAGAGAACATTATATTAGCGTTTTGGTTGAAGTTTTTAAGCTATCCAATTAAAAAACAAACGTAACGTCATCTTTCGGACAATTTAAAGGGAAAACGCCCCAAAATCAAGAAAAGTCATAGAGGAATAGGTATCAGACTAGGCCTAATGAAGCCATATACAAAGTTTGGGGAGAGTATGTATCAATCAAATTTTTGCCGACGGGCACTCTGACTAAAATGGTAAGTATGGAAAATCAATAATACAATACCGAAATTCTATGCAACAAGACCCGGTCTATGTTGCATTTTATGTAGAACGATTCTCTGTATTGCGTCATCAACCATCCATACACCCTCGTACCTAGCCTAGATTCGCTATTATGGTATAATATTTTCGAGAATATTACAAACTGACAATTATTGATTTGAGTAAACTATTTTTTTTTAATTAATATTTTTTTGATATGTGTTTGTCTCGTGCATAACTGTCTGTTTAGCCCTAAATTTTATCGAAGGCTTACGTAGCGACAACAATAAAGAGAGAGATACGCGTCATACTGACAAGTTCGTGTCAATTACAAGGCTCCTCCGACAGAACAATTGATTGGAACGGGGGATTATAGATATATTCATTTATGGAATACGAAATGCATTCGGCTCGACGCTGTAGCAGCGACGCGGCGTTGGGACAAGAGAATTGTGTTGCAGTTGCCAGGATATGCTGCCACATCATTTCATACATAATTTACTCTGCTATATATACTTACAAACCCCGATTCTATGTGGTCTACTTGACTAGAACTGCGGGAAAACTGTCAACTGAAGTTCATAATGAATTATGAAAAATACCATTTTATAGCAACCAGTTATCATAATTACTCTATCTATACCCCAGCTATTGTCAAGGTATAATTGTTTTTTTTTTACATAACATCAATACCCTGCATTTCTTGTTTTGAATTTCTATTAGCTACGTTCAAGAGATAAACAAGTTTAATTAATTTTTTATCACCGTGATCAGACGTATTTAGAGCTGGATTTAAGAAAGTTTTATTGTGTTACAAATTGGCGCCCAACGTGGGGCGCCAATGTGTAACACGTCTATTAGTTTGTAATGAACTTATTAATTCATGATACCAATTAATAGACGTGTTATCAATTGGCGCCCAACTTGGGGCGACGATGTGTAACACGTTTAGTATTTTGTAATTAACTTATTAATTCTTGATAATAATTAATAGACGTGTAACAAATTGGCGCCCAAAGTGGGGCACCAATTTGTAACATGTCTATTATTTTCTAATGAACTTATTAATTCACGATACCAATTAATAGACGTGTTATAAATTGGCGCCCAACGTGGGGCGACGATGTGTAACACGTCTATTATTTTGTAATGAACTTATTAATTCATGATACCAATTAATAGACGTGTTATCAATTGGCGCCCAACTTGGGGCGACGATGTGTAACACGTCTATTATTTTGTAATGAGCTAATTAATTCATGATACCAATTTATAAACGTGTAAAAAATTGGCGCCCAAAGTGGGACACCAATTTGTAGCATGTCTATTATTTTGTAATGAACTTATTAATTCATGATACCAATTAATTATTAGATGTGTTATAAATTGGCGCCCAACGTAGGACGACGATGTGTAACAAATCTATTATTTTGTTATTACCTTATTAATTCATGATACCAATGAATAGACATGTTACAATATACGACTTTCGAGTAGAGAAAATATTCTGAAAAAATTTCCTATTATTATTCCGCATCTAAACTTGTTTATTCCAAGATCCGAACGTTTTCTAGTGACTTAACTGCCTACTCGACACGTTACTGTGTAAATGTGTCTTTCTGCGTCAACATTAATGCTTTGCATTGCCGACACAACATTGTTTCGTTTTGAATTTCAATGACTTGCACTTAAAAAATGTATCTTTATAACAAAAGAACGAAGTTATAGGAAGTAACGGAACTTAACTCGTCTAAGGCGATTATTGTTGTTGGTAAATCAGTGACCGCTAATAATCGGCTCATTTAGACCGCAGCTAATAGCGCTTAGCCGATTAGTGCGATTGCCAACAAACCTCAGGAACGTCTAAACACATGAATGTGTGGTTATTTCGAGCGCTCACTGACCGAATGAGATGATCCTATCTCTGCATCGATGCTCGGTGCAAAACAAATAATTATTTGTTTTGCACCGAGCATCGAGTTTTAACTTTTGATATCAAATTATAATTTGATATCAAAAGTTAAAACTATTTTTGCGAATTTAAATTAAGAAACGCGGAGTACAAGACAAAAGAATGACAATCGATTTAAGTCACTTATTGCAGTGGTCTCTAAGCAGTAAGTTCTTTTGTATCCATTGAAATTCGCAAAATTCATGTAATCTATGTTGTTTATATACAGTGTTAACTCTATATAGCGACACTCAAAGGACTGTGCACTTTGTGGCGTTATTGAGAGTTTTAAACAGAGAGAAGAAATAATCAATAATTATGTATGTACCTATTTACTTATAATCTTTATATATAAAAATTACGTGTCACGTTGTTTGTCCGTTTATTTGCCGCGATGAACTCCTAAACTACTGAACCGATTTTAAATTTGATTTGCACACCGTGTGCAATTCGACCCAACTTGAAAGATAGGATAGCTTACATTTCAATTTATAGTCGCAATATTATTTTATTGCAAATTTTTTTGCAAATTATATTCCTTGACAGTCATAATTATCTGTTAGCTCCAAAGGATTCTAACAGATGGCGATACCTGTTGACTGGATTGATTGAATATTCAATAGATGGCGCAACGTCTCATCGAGCACGACGGCGCAGCCGGAGTGAACCCTCAAAATAGAGCAAGTGTTTTAAAGACCAGTTATCCACGAATACTTTACGCTATTTTTTTTTCGAGCACGACGGCGCAGCCGGAGTGCTCGACATACACACATATACGCCCATGTATATTTTAAAATAGCTAGCAATTAATAAAATAGATAGATAGATGTTCCAATTAAATTGTTTTATTATTTCACTTTATACGTAGCGAAGCACGTACAGGGCCGCTAGTACCTATATAAAATTGACAACTGACCAACAAACATTCATACTAACCCAAACAAACAAAAGACGAAACAAACAAAAGAACGCATTTCTTAGAATCTTTTCAGCAATATTTTTTTTTCGTGGTATAGCCTCCTTTATTAGAAAGATAATAAATACAGCGATATTTGACCGTACGCGTAGTTGACTGGAACTATTTTAAGATCACTGATCTATCGATTTCAGTGGTACAACCCGAAGGTACTATCTACTTGAAAGCTACGATTACACTGTCCTTTCTACCTAAATCCCGGACAATCCTTGAAATCCCCAACAATGAAATAAAAGTAAATCCCCGGCTACCACACAACTCCAACTATACGTTAAACAAAAATTCAATACAACTGCAAAGGTCTGAATGGCTACAACAGTGTTCTCCAAACTTTTCACTTTGCAGATCGCTAAACAAAATAAAGTAAAATAATGACGTTATAATAATAAAGGTTAGTGATTTGTCATAACGGTATTTGTTTAATTGTAATACGAAAATAATACATTACATTTTCTATTAAAACCTATTTTCATCGTTGAACTTCACTAAAAAGTTATATTTGGGAAATTAAAATCTTTGATTAACGTCTGAATAGAACTCTTCAAATAAACTACGTATTAAAAAATTTGTTTGTTATTAATTTTTCATTAATTTTCAATCTTTCAAACTATCGTTCAATTTTGCATTCTGTTAGAAAATAAGTAGCTGATACTAATTCATTTTTATATTTTTTTTTAGATATTTCTGAAGAAGATCCATATCCGGATCAGAGCGTCATCTTTTGTTATATTGATTTATATTTTTATATTATTTTTTGTCAATATATAGTCTGGAAAAAATTGGTCGACAATTTTATTTATTTTGGAAATTAAGTTGATGCAAGTCTTAAGTCAAAAATAATGCTTTATAGTTAAAATCTTCAAATTATTTTATGATCACAATAATTACCTATTTTGACATTTTAATTTTTTATTAACGGAACCTGTTTTTTCAAAATCCTTTTTAGATCTGTATAGAAGTTGTAAAATGATTCATTTAAAGCTAATATACATACTACATTAATTTTAAAAAATCGCTACTATGAAATCTTACAAAAAAAATTCTGGTTTCACGTCCATTATAATGGTGTTGGTAAATGATAGCGGGAAAGTGGACAGGTACACAAATCAAACACCTTATTTAGCTGTGTATAACGTTTCGCTGGTGATCCCAGCCTAGAAACTAATTGTACATTACTGTAAAACTAAACATTTTTTTTTTAAATATATTTTCAGTATCTGAAAAAGCTGGGATCACCAGCGAAACGTTATACACAGCTAAATAAGGTGTTTGATTTGTGTACCTGTCTACTTTCCCGCTATCATTTACCAACTTACAAAATATGTACGAAAAATAGACCAAACAGAATATATTTAAACGACTGAGTGGACCATAAAAATAATAAAATATAATGAATCGGGTAGAAATACTTTTCAAAATTTTTAAAATATAGTTTCATATCCAAAATACATTTGAAATATCCAAAAGAACAACTGACTTAATAAAAATGTAAAATTGCCAACTGCATTTATAATTTTATTATAACTGTGAATGTGCTGTCACTATTTTGGTTTTAGTTTTTAATTTACTTATATTTCTGTGCTTCATTATTTTACATTTTCGATATTGTTATGATGTGAAAAATTAAAAACTTTTTTTATTATTTCGTTTCACTTAACTTACTTGTCGTATGAAGATAATAAATAAATAATAAATCGAAGAAAATCACGAATTTAGCTACGAACTATATTATATTTAATTATTGTGTTTTCCTTCGATGTTTCGAATATCTGAAAATATTCTCTGCAGTTCAGGACAAGTGTTAAATAATTTACTGTCATTAATGCATTCTGAACAATATGTTATCAAATATGCAACTTGCCATTAAGTGTGTTAGAATTTATCTGAACAAATCATTAAAAAGCAATTTCGCTTACATTTGTGTACACTATATACCTATATTACAAAAGAACGTACGTAGAGATATCTCGGATGGCTGTCTCCTTTGTGGGTGGGTACCCACTCTGTACCCAGTGATTCACAAACTGTTATCGGAAAAGAACCAACAATTCTTAAATAAACGCTGTTCAATAATAACAGTTCTAAACAGAACAGGTATTGAAAAACAGTTATCAAATGACCAATTAACAGTTTCGAAAAGAACGTTTACTGAAAGAACATAACAGTAAATCTATTACAAAGAAGTGCCAAAAATTGCAGATTCAGATTTAATCAAGAACTAGCATCGCGAATATTGCGCTATTTCGCATAAAAAAATAACAGATATATAACCTAAATTATAAATAAAAAATCGCAGGATTGTGGACAAAATTATTATATTTATTAATTGTACGACGTTTCGTCTATAAATTTAGACTTTTTCAAATACAAATTGAAAATTTTTAAAACAATAATTGTGAAAATAAACATTAATTACTAACCATAGCAATTAACAAAAGTTAAGGTACATAAGACAAAAACATGGCAACAAGTAATGTATAAATTTTTTAAACAATAAAAATTAATTAAAAATTCGAAAGTTAGTTCAATTTCATAATATAGTTGTACTGACCACTTAAATTTTGAGTGTCTGTTCTATAATTAATAGAATTGTTTTTTCCACAATCCTGCGATTTTTTATTTATAATTATCTCGACGGACACGATATCTAATATATATAACTTAAATATTTTCATAATTATAAAAGCGTGGGTTGTGACTAATAACATAGCTTAAAATCCACGCTTTTATATAATTTTGAACTAAAATTACGAAAAATATATATTTTTTTTGTACATTTAAATAAAAGCTTGTCTCTCTAAAGTTTCTCAAATAAATAAAATTGTCGACCAATTTTTTTCAGACTATAATATATATTATAAAATAAGTAGATATATACTATAATTAATTTTTATATCTTTTAGATTATTTCTAAAGAAGCTCCAAATCCGGATCGAAACGTCATCTTTTGTAATATTGATTTATAATTTTATTTTTGTCAATATATAGTCTGAAAAAAATTGGTCGACAATTTTATTTATTTGAAGAGTTCTATTCAGACGTTAATCAAAAATCTAAAAAGTGTTTTTACTAATATTTTATAACAAAAGATTTTTATTGTATGACAGTCATTAAGAACGCATTTTTTTTTAAAGAACAATAACAGTTACAACTGTTATTGGAAAAGAACTGTTTTGTTTATCGCTAGTACATATTTACAATACAAATGCATAGGTTACACTATATTATATGGTATTATGGCGCAGACCTAACCTATGAACGGGCGCCCTATTGAGACGACCTTTGTTATCTGAACGTGGCATCCAATAAATGTACTTGTCAATCTGGAGCTCGCGCCATAAAACGGTCCACCTTTACTCCATATCAATCGCCACACTGCACACGGCTGAATGCATACAGCGTATTGACTGAAGAAATGTAATGCGTTACTAAAAGATCCCAAAAAATAGTATATTACATCACAAGGGCCGAAAGTGTGATATCTTGCCCTGCGCTCCATGATTCTTGATGCCTATTATTACTCTTGAACGCAGTGTCCGATTGAAACGCGGTTTGCGGCATCTGACGTGACTTTGCTGAAATTAGATTTCCTGAAAATTTGGAATGATTCGGCCCAATAGATTTTGAGAAATCTCAAAAATACAAGTTTCAAAATCTTAAGAAAATTTTTTTAAGGAATATTTTCTAGACTACTAAACCGATTATTTCCAAAATCTAATCGGAGTGTCCGATTGAAACGCGGTTTACAAATTTGCTGAACATAGATTTCCTGAAAATTTGGAATGATTCGGCCCAATAGATTTTGAGAACTCCCAAAACTACAAGTTTCAGAATTTTTAAAATGTTTTTTTCTGGAATATTTTCTTAACTACTAAATCGATTAATTCCAAAATCTAATCGGAGTGTCCGATTGAAACGCGGTTTACGACTTTGCTCAACTTAGATTTCCTGAAAATTTGGAATGATTCGACTCAATAGATTTTGAGAAATCTCAAAAATACAAGTTTCAAAATTTAAAAAAAAAAATTTTTCTGGAATATTTTCTAAACTACTTAAACGATTAATTCCAAAATCTAAGTGGAGTGTCCGATTGAAACGCGGTTTACAACTTTGCTGAACTTAGATTTCCTGAAAATTTGGAATGATTCGGCCCAATAGATTTTGAGAAATCTCAAAAATACAAGTTTCAAAATTAATAAAAAAATTTTTTTTCTGGAATATTTTCTAAACTACTAAATCGATGAATTCCAAAATCTAATCAGCTCTTCTCCTGAAAAAACTGCTCCGTTTGCCGCAAACCGCATCAAAATCGGTTCATTCGTTTTGAACTCGAAAATGGCGGGAAATTTCAGGGTCAAATTTCTTTTAAATTTTTTCTTTTTTTGTGCTTGGTGCGTTATATGTTGGCAGTTCGAACACAACATCGTGTAGATGAAATAAGTACGGGTATTGCGATGCGACACGAGTCTCGTCCTTTCACATTACACACACACAATGTAGGGTAGAGCAGGGCAGCTTGCATGCCAGTGTGTGCACTATTCTACACGTAATAATATATATACAGTGTAAACTCCATTTAACGACACTCGATATAACGACATAAACTTCTCAAAACATCTAAATTACTTAGCTCTACAGTTGGTTTGCCTTGTTGCTCATACAATAATAACGGCTCGCCCACTCTAAATATCGACAACAATATGTCATCATTAAGCAATAAACAGTAGTTGTTTGTTATTTTCTTGCCTTGTTGTCGGCATCATGCGTACCGAAGATTCTAAGAAATTCCGTCTTTTGTTTGTTTGAATTATCTTTTATATGTTTAGCTCAGCTGCTTATCGATTAGTTATCATATTCTTAGTTGCCCATAGTATGAATGTTTAGTCAGTTGTAAATTTTATATATTATGAGTAAATTTAGAAAACATGCAATCGTATGATTTGCAACTAGAAGTTTCACTTCTGTAATGCGTTCTCGTAACACATTTTTAATTTATTTCGCAGGTTTACTGCAAATAATAAATAATTCCATGGGTTGAAAAAAATATTCGTATCTATACCTATCTTTTTTAAATAAAAATGTTTTTATATAGGTATAATAGAATTATTAAACAAAAATTAATCGTATGATTTGCAACTCTAAAAAAAAAGAATACAAAAAAAAACAAATTGTTACGCGCACCTGACGGTATCGAACTCGGACCGGTCGCGTGGCAGGCCGGGATTCTACCACTAAGCTACGGATGCTTGCTGAGAACTACTGTTTATACAGGGTTACTAAGGATAATTTATTGACGAATTCAGTTACATAGGTTACATAGGAAACGAGTTTACCCCCGTTTTTAAAGAAGTATTCACTTCAAAAATATTAATGGATTATTTCTTCTCTCCGTTTAACGACAACTCTCATAACTGTCGCTATATAGAGGTTACACTGTATATATAAATGCGTGTTTGGGTATACGGAGAGACCAATTTGTGCGTCAATGAGCATCGGAGAACACTTCCACCGCGAACTCTGATCAGCCGTGAAGCGATCTCAATAAACGCACACAAGAGCACCCTTCTCTCATTCTTCGCAGAAGAATGTGCTCCGATGGGGCGATAAAAAGGCTCGGAATATTCAAGCAAAGTGTCCACAATTTTATTCCGTTTAATGACGGTTATTTAACAGCCTATAGGTGATTAAAAACAGAGGTGAAATTATAAAAGTTGCCTACTACGGGGTTTATTTTATCTATATTCTGATCTACACTAATAATTATTAAAGAGGCAAAGTTTGTAAGTTTGGACGTAGGAGTTAATCTCCGAAACTACTTATCCGCAAACGGTACATTTTTAATTTTTTGCAAATAACCAAATAATGTCAGCAGTTCCGAAAACTAACTATGTAAAGCATCGATGTCTTACGCATATTTTAATATTTTTTTCCAATTTAATTAGGAGACTTTTAATCATTAAAAAAATTATTAAACCTTAGCACTTTTCGATTATGGATTTTTATTCTTGACAATTTTAACTGAATTTTCAACTTTTTAATGTATTAATTTTTATTACTTCCAATTTCTTTTTTTAATTATTTACTGCAAAAAATATGTAAAGTACAGATATTTACATAAATTTATTTTTTCTAACCTAACTTTGTACAAAAAATTCAAAAATTAGTCCATTAAGTAAAATATTGAAATAATTAATTAATATTAAAAAAAAAATTTATTTATGCCTTTATGACAATAATTTATTAGTATCATCGACTTATAACCTTTTGTAAAAATTTATTATGGAAAAGTTCCCATTTAGAATTCGACTTACTTTTGATTGGGACTGTAACGCATCAACCTCCTTAAGCTAAGGTGGCCACGAGATAGAACGCTTGCCTCGTAATATCAAGGTCGTAGATTCAATCCCGGCGATTGATGTCATTATTAACTTCTGTAATATAATATAATTTTTTCTTAATACGTTCATTTTTAAAAGCCATTGTTATTGGAAAAATTCCACGACTTAAATATTTTATACCAATATTTACTCACAAGAAACGATTTACACCAGTGACAAACAAAAATCTCACAAGTCACGTTACGAAAGATCGGCTCTTAAGAAATATTTCTTTGCATCCTAGCGCTAGCACGGCATGTGTACCTCTGAAGTCTTCTCACTCAAGTACTCAACTATGCACTATTTGGTATGCTTTTGAATGACGTAAGCGTGACTGTCTGACGGAGTTTGAAATAAAAGTTTTCTCTACAACATTCCATATTCTCCTACTAACACGAGTTGCCTATACACTTTGCCATTACACGTACAGGATTTTGACAAAACAAGAAAAACTTTTGATTGCCTTACATCAACAACGTTTTATCTACACTACAGTAAGTTGAATAAATTAACTTCTTTTAACTACTGCAGTTAATTTACTTTTATTAATGTCACATCGTAATAACATAACTAAAGTGTGCGTTTTAAACAACCCAATTAACTTTCAATAGTAAAAGTTATTGAGCACCGTACGCAATTCAGTGCGAAATAATCTGTTATTTATTAAGGATCATAAAAAATCGATTATTAATTAGTAGCAGACCATGAGTAAACGGTTATTTAGTAATATATCTCTATAACATGTTATTTTTAACAAATCTTTCTAGTGGCCATACCGAACGTAAGTTATTTATTCGGTTCATTAGTTCTTCAGGTAGCTATTCCTCCGAATAAATAGCGATAAATCTATTTTGGTATAAATATCTATTCGCCTGATAAAATAATGATGGCCGCCACATAGATCATCTAACCTATAAACGTAGAGTATTATATCTACAGTTTGCTCTTGTGAATTTATTTATGTGTCGTTTATTAACCTTTCATGAAGTGTATAGTTACAAAGCCGTAAAGCTAGTGGAAGTTTTGTGTGCAATTGGGTTAGGATAAATCATTATAAGTAGTTTTTGAAAAACTGTTTTTTGACGTACATCGGTCGGATTTTTGGGTGAACGTCGAAATATTCAACAAAAAGAGCAAGGAGTATAGTGCGGTGTATATTTATTCTTTAACCTTTCTACCTGAAATTTTGCTTGATGGATTGAAAGTAAATTTTATTCCATAAGGAATAAATTGGTTCCAAGATCAGTAACTTCTATCTTTAATAGTGTTCGGTGAATATGGGCATAGAACCGATAAAATAACAGTTATGTTGTGACATAGAAGGAACAGTTTGATTTCGATACTATTTGTATTTGTTAACTTTTGTGTCTGTGTTTTGATTGTGCAGGTGAGAATGAACAGATTTATTTATTAATTAATTAATCTGTCAGAAACAATCCGCACCTATCCACATCTTTATTGTATAATTTATTGCACGTGTACATAAGACGCGTCTTGTGTGCGTGCAATAAGTGGGACAAAGAAAGACTTGGTGAGAGAGAGAGAGATACAGAGAATACCAAATGCCCGCATATTATATATCTTGTTAAAGTACACCGTGTCTACACATAAATTTAAATATACAGGGTGTAATATTACTTCTTAAAGTTCTATATTGGGTACTCGAACGTTTTATGGACGCAAAATTAGTTATTTATTTTAATTACCGCTGTTTATTTATGAACGCTAAAATTAAGTTATCAATAATTCAATTTTAATTAGGTGGACAGTATCATGTTCCAATATTGGTAGACATACATGCGCTCAATAAGCATACTGCTTACTCAATCCGTACGGATGTGAGCGTTTAGACTAATATAAACAATCATTTTATTGTTGTTTACAAGTTATACTAAATTCTTATTTTATATAATACACTAGCGGTCCCGTTCGGTTTCACCCGGATGTAAAATAACGAATGGGGATGGGAGGAACATGAGTACACACATTCATCTTAGTTTACCGAGATGAATTTTGTGTCCAAATTTCATGATGATCGGAGTTACCGTTCAAAATTTTTTGTCGATAAAAAGCAGTATTTTTACTTCAACTAATATTTTTTTTTTAATTAATTAAATAAAATTTAAATGTAAGTCTTAAAAGAAAGCAAATTTAGTAAATAAAAAAAAAAAATAAAAATATATTCACCCAACGCGGGGCTCGAACCCACGAACCTGATATTGACAGTCGCATGCTCTATCGATTGAGCCAGCCGGAGTTGTGTACTGACAACGCTAATATGAGTAGGTATATTTAGTGCATTTCACCTGAATAGAAGCTTATTTTTTAGATACATTTTGCAACATTTTTCATAAATGCTCCGCTTCTAATGGTCGTAGCGTGATATTATACAGCCTATAGCCTTCCTCGATAAATGGGCTATCCAACAAAATTTTTTTTTTCAATTTGAACCAGTAGTTTCTGAGATTAGCGCGTTCAAACAAACAAACAAACTCTTCAGCTTTATGACAATTTTATTTGTTCAAGTGGTTGAACTAGTTTTTATGAAACATAATAACAATCTTTAAGTATAGCGGCTTGGTTTGTTTACATTTTTTAATGTTACCGAGAAAATTTTGGCGTCGACGTCTTTTTGCCCAAAAACACTTCCCGTATTTTCGTTTCGCGTTTATCCTATAGATAAGGATTCAAATCCGAAAACACCTTCGGTCGGCGTACTTATAGATCCATTAAATGATCCAAAATTCCAAAAACTGGAATCTTGGAATTTCAAAGGAACGTGAAATTACAGCGAGATAAAAAAAATCGAAGTTTTGACTACTGACTGTTCACTTTCAAAATTCGAAATTACTTTCAGTGAATTTTCCAAAAGCACAGTATAATTTAAAAAAAAAAATGGTTGTCTGTAAAGTCGGTTTACGGACGATAGTTTTACGTGATAACGTATTCCGTAATACATAACCTAAATTCTACATATAATAATTATAATAATTCGAATCTATGATATTGCATCTTTCGCTTCAAATTTAGGTTAATTTTATTTATTTAAATTACTCACCATATAATATAATTGTTTTTTTTAACTTTCTTTCGTATTTATTTTAAGTCTCAAAGATTAGCTGTCATAATATTTATAAAACAATTGTTTCACTGTTTATAATATAAAATTCCAAAACCTACTTACAATATTTAAGTATTTTCATACGTCAAAAAAATGATTTTTATAATGATAAAATTTGTAAGAAAACGATTTTTTCGAGAGATGAGACCTAGCTAAAACGATTTTTTGCCCCCCAAAATCCCTTTTCAGTAAATTTCATCCAAATCGTTAGGGCCGTTTTCGAGAAAAGCACGCACAGGGTCAGGCGGAACGTTACGCGTTACGCGTTACGAACGTTAGGAACGTTACACTTTTTCGTGCATGCAGCCGGTGTTTTATCAATTTATAAGATTGGTGATTCATCAATTTATAAGACGTTATCACGTCAAAAAATAGTTTAAAAGTTAAATATTTTCTTAGGTTGTATTAATCTATATTATATTAGCAATATAACCTTATTAAAAAGAAAATTGGATGCAAATACAATTTCTAGTTGATAACTTAACAAAATCACAAGCAGTACAAACAACTCGAGATTCACTGGATCTGTTCATACAGTGTTGTGGAAAAGAATAATGTTATTGTAACATATAGAAAAAACAGATAGTTTTGATAAAGCTCAGCATGGTTTTAGAGCTAACCTATCAACTACAACTGCATGCTTTGAATTGCATCAATATGTGGCTCAAAGTTTAGATGATGGCAAATTTGTACTAGGTTTGTTTTTTGATCTGAGTGCTGCTTTTGACACTGTGAATCATCAGTTTCTTTTACAAAAACTCAATAGAATGGGTATTAGAGGCTTGTCAAATCGGTTAATAAAAAGTTATTTAGAAAATCGTTTAATGTTCGTAAATATTGAGGAATCCAACTCCGAAACATTTCATTTAACAATAGGTATACCTCAAGGGAGTAATTTAGGCCCTTTACTCTTCAATTGTTATACAAATGACTTGACTGAGCATGTAAACATAGGTAAAATCATTATGTACGCTGATGATATCACAGTGTTAATAGCAGCATCTTCGTATTATGAAGCCCAGCATAAAGCCAACAGTGTAATAAGTCAAATATCTTCCTGGTGTTTTAAAAATCAGTTGATAATAAATCTTGATAAAACTAATTACCTACAATTCAAAATTAAAACATCTATTAATACCGACATAAGTTACATTACTGATATAACTAAAAGTGCCATCATCAGATATTTGGGCTTGCATATTGATGAAAATTTTAAATGGCTAGAGCACATAAATATATTATGCAAAAAATTGAATAGGTCATACTTTCAATTAAAACTATTAAAAAATTATTTTGATCAAGACAGCCTAACCTGTGTATATTATGCTTTTGTGTATTCACAAATGAAATATGGAATTATAAATTGGGGTCGCTCCACTGACAATAATAGAATATTTGTATTACAAAAAAGAATTATCCGTCTGATATTTAATCTCAAATATAGAGAATCATGTAGAAATATTTTTTTTGAAAAACATTTACTAACATTTTTTGCAATATATGCCTATGAATTATTGAAGCATATGCACAGTTTAGGCTATTTTGATCAAAAACAGGAAAAGCCGTATAATACGAGGAATGAAGACTTTTCTATAAAACATAAGACCACGTTCTTTGAAAAAAGTCCAGTTTACACAGGATTTAAGATTTATAAAAAGTTGCCAAATTATCTAAAAAATATAAAAAATGAAAATAAGTTTAGAAACGAATTAAAAAAACATTTGTCTTGTATTGTCCCATATGATTTCTCTGATTTATTCTGATTTCTTTTTTTTTTTTGACATTTTTGTATACCTAATGGTCAACACAAATAAAAATTATTTCTATTTCTATTTCTATTTCTATTTCTATAAGGCTTCTATAGAAATATATTGCAATGGTTAAAATTGAAACCAAATTATTCAGAAATAAGATCCACCTATTGAGGTGGAAATTGAAAGAGAATTTTATTAAAATAAGTAACTATAAATAATAATAAATAAAATAACAATGCCAGATACTAAAATGATGTTATTATTTAACAAATATATTCTGACTAGCGGTCCCGCCCGGTTTCACCCGGGTGCAAAAGAACGAATGGGGGAGAGGGACATTAGTACGCGCATTCATTTTCGTTTCCCGAGATGAATGTTATGTATTACATCGGAGTTACCGTTCAAAAGTTTTTGCCGGACGGACAAATTTTGAGTTATATTTTGCGACATTTTTCATTGATGCTCCGCTCCTATCGGCCGTAACGTGATATTATATAGCCTATAGCCTTCCTCGATAAATGGGCTATCCAACAAAAAAAATTTCAGTTCGAACCAGTAGTTTCTAAGATTATCGCGTTCAACCAACCAAACAAACAAACTCTTCAGCTTTATATATTAGTATCACAGTGTTCTGTGATTAGTTTAGAATTTAGATTGTAACTGCCTTTTTTTAGTTTTCAATGAACTTATAGGTTTCCTTTACACAATAGTGTACGAGTGGATGTAGTAGTTTCATAAAGTAACAATATTCAGAAGTTTGTTTGCAGTTCGCTGTGTCTGTTTGTGTTATGGCACAACCTGTGTCTTTATATTGTTATGTAACTATAACAATGCTACAGCTATATTGGGACGTGACAGTGTTTTGATACTGAAGTGGTTGCCGAACACAGTTTTGACTCCAAAGTAATTCACGGTTTAAAACCGATGACGTTAACAAACCGTTTGTCGATAAACGAAATTATTAGGTTATGTCAGATTCAATTAAAATTATTTACTAATTGTTCAATTTCCTGCGTCGTACAGGAAATATTAATTCCCGACAACGGCAGTATCATTTTTGTCTTTTTTACGACCTTTTTTGTGGTTTTCATTGTTCGGAACCTTCGGTGCGCGAGTCCGACTCGCACTTTTTCATATACAAATTTAATTTAAGGATCCAATACGATAACTCGATGTGCCCAAATTTTGACTTTTTCTTAAGTTATAGAAAACGCTAAATTTTGACGTTCCAAAAAAAACTTTGCGGATTATTCTTTTTCCTCAAAAATACGTAAAAACTTTTTTGAATCAAACCAATCAGAAATCACATATACGCGTCCTAACAACTGGTATAGAATTACTGTATTACTATCCCACTTTGTATACACGACCCCGTAATTGTTTTTTAAAGAGCTCCCCCCAAATTCCAACCCCTTTTCAGTGCGCAAAAAAACGCCATCGCATCGACAGGGCCCCGTAATTGTTTTTTAAAGAACTATCCCAAAATGCCAACCCCTTTTCAGTGCGTAAAAAAAACGCCATCGCATCGACACGACTCCGTACTTGTTTTTTAAAGAACTCCCCTTAAGTACCTTCCCTTTTTCACTGCGCAACAAAATAATTTTTAAAAATCAATTTTCCGCACTTAAAACGGCTAATAATAATAATAATAAGTTTATTTTCCGAAACAAAAATACAAATTGCAAGAAAATTGTCAAAAGTTACAAAGATTAAATTATGTTATTTAAAATAATAATTGTGTATTTCCAATGAATATTTTGCACATCGAGTTATCGTACTCTAGCTTTAATTTAAATGTTTGACATCTTCTCTTTATAAATAAAAAACCTTCCAGACTAATGTAATTAGTTTTTGCCCGTACGAACAAGCAATAAGTTTCATAAACTTCAATCGTCACCTTTTACCTTCTCGAAAACTCACACAACCACCCGCATGTCACATTCAAACAGTTGTATATATATATTATATATATATATACAATGTATACACCAACACAGAGATACGTTCAGCAAGGTGAGCTCGACGAGTTAGAAGGCAGAAGTACCCGTGAGTTCGTGAACTTTTCACACAAACTTATGTGACGAACGAAATCAAATAACGGTCGCCAGAGAAGGCAGGTCACTGTTTGTAATGTCAAACCATGAGGGCCTAGCGCAAACTCACCCTCTACGTTAATTTACTATAGTCTAATAAACCGATTACCTACTAATATTTAAGCTAAGACTAATTAATCAATAATTAAAAGAATAATTTAATACGTTTTGCCGCAGCTTTTAATAAAAATATTTTGCTCACCTCTACTTGTGAATTAATATTAATATATAAATTAATTAATACTAGAGTGACGTGTGCGAATTATTCGCACTAAATAAGTATAATAATTATAGCTTTACAAAATTATTAGTGTATTTGCCATAAGGCACTTACACTATTGGCGTCGGTCGGATGGCGGGACCTAGGGGTCGGACCAAAATTTCTCGACGTTTCATAAGTTTCTAAGAACTTTGGCACCATTTTTGGAAATGTTTATATATATATGTATATATATATTGTAGCAAGCTATATATAGTCGTAAAGAGGGCCCCCCTTTTTGAAATTTCAAATCCACAAGCTTTAGAAAACCTGAAATCATTATTTAACTTAAAGAACGAAAATTGCATAAAAAAGAAAAAAGTAAAGTGTAAACCGGGCTTTAGGATGGATGAAGCCGTAACACGCTACAAAAAAAGAGAGAACTCACGAGACTGCGGACACGAACGGATGTAGGTTGAAACTGAGTTTGTTTGATTTTATTTTTTTTTTTTAAAATACGATACGAAAATTGGATTCTAACGTCGCCGCTAACTTACGTTAATATTGAAAAGTGTTTTGCTAAAGTTATCGTTCCTGTTTTACGTGATATTTTAAGAAGTGATCAACGTAGCAATAGAAACCTCGTGTTCAACTGATTTGAGTATTTAGAGCCGTGGTGTTTTCAAATCGCGAAAATATTTTGCGCTGGACGTTTGTGTTGTTCGTGGATGCTGTTTCCAGCTTGTGAAAGGTGCTTTGGGCCCGGATTGCTGCTTTTACATTTGGGTACTTGGAATTGAAAATCACTCAGCCATTTTGGTCTTGTGGCGAGTCACCTTGTCATGACCTGATTTCTTCTGTTCCCGAATTCTGCAATCTCACGCTCTACACGCCTGGAAGAAGATCCAGGACTCATTCAATCGACTACAGACGCTGGCCGGCGTACCAGGTATTTGGAAATTAACTTTCGGTTTGGTGTTAAATCTTAACACGGTTCCGATTACACGATTGTAATAGTGTTACATAAACGCTACCGCGTAAATCCTATTTGCAAATCTACTAGCTCAATTCAGTGTACTTAAGTCTAATTTTGAAAATAAAACGCAATTTCTACTTGAATTTTATTATACGAAAAATCTATTATAAACGGGTTCACTTCATGAACGTTCTAGCGAATGTCAATTCGACATACGTCCTTTAAGAAATAATTACCACTTATTTGAATAAAAACGGCATCTCAACGTATTTGCAACGTATGTCGTAGCTTCACCGAACATGCGCACCGTATCATAAACTGTCTGATTCCGCGCAGCTCATTTGCTTTTAACCTCAACTTACAAGTGTCAGACTATGTTTACAAAATAAAGTGCCAATAATTTGATGTCATGAAAGTGTCGCGGTTTCTGAGTCGTGCTGTGTTTGTTTAACTGCTTTTAATTTGTTAAATTTAAAAAACTGTTAACCTTTTTGCCAACGTTAATTTGTAAATTGTTGTACACATTGGACAATTAATCAGTTAAGAAAAGTTGTTTAGTTACTGTACAAATTGTCGATTTCTTGAGCTGGTTACTCGCGTTGTTATTGCTAGCTTTAATACATGATTATTGTCGTCTAATACTTTTAGCTGATAAATTGTCCTCTATAACGGATATATTTTTAGTGAATAAGATTTTTTATAGTAATGATATTTCGAAATACCGGTATCTCACGTCAGTTGAGATGCCCTTGTGTTGATTATTGATTAATCGTTAACAATCTCGGACTGTGTTCACTTGGTAGCTTGAATGCTATGTTAACTTTTGGTAAACTTAATGTTTACGTTACGTTCAACGATTTTAGACAATCCTAGATTGGCTAACGATTTGGCAGTATTCACTGTGTTCACTTGGTAGCTTGAATGCTATGTTAGCTTTTGGTAAACTAAATGTTTATGTTACGTTTAAACGATTTTAGACAATCCTAGATTGGCTAACGATTTGGCAGTATTCACTGTGTTGACTTTAGGTAGCTTGAAAAGCTATGTTAGCGTTGGTAAAATTGTAGTTTATGTTTTGTCTACGCTTTTAGAACATTTATAAATTCTATTCTAGGTAAATTATGATAATTATGTTTAGCGTCTCCTGGCAGAATTTTCTGTGCTAAATTTTGGTAGTCTATAACGACTATGAATTGAATTGTGTAAATTTTGTATTTATGTATCACGTTCTTGGCAAACAGTTTAATTGTGTTTCCGTTTTAGTCAACTTTAAATTTGATTGCTGCGCTTGACCATTATTGGTAAATTATCGCATTTGGTTTTCTATAATTGCAATTATTAAATATTGTTCGTCGTGATTGCTTGTAGATCTAACGATCAGATTGTGTGGACCTTCAGTCCGATATTTATAGTTATCAATTTTATCTTACTTGTTGGGGTCAATGACCTGTTGTTTGAAATTCACTTTATATTGTATATTACATATTTTATTAAGGGCCTTCTGTCCTGCCGTCAACCCTCATTGAGAGTGAACATTAATTGTTGTTAAATTTAAAATGCATGTAAAAGTTGTTCTATAATAATTTTCAGTATTAAATATTTGTTTATATTTTTCTTAAACTACTTCAAGCGTTTTATTTCGGAAGTTAGGACCCTGGCTTTTCTTACAGGCGTGTGCAGCGTCGTGAGATTGCTTAACAAGATTGGTTCTGTACTGGCGCCCTCATTGACTTTACAGCTAAAACACGACCCTTTGGGTCAGCTGACCATCTTGGTTTTTATAAACATCAAAAGGTAAGTCCTTCGCTTCCAACGTTGCGGTAAACTACTGGTACTTGTCTAACTTAACCGACCTACGACTCGCCCCGCTGAAAAGGCTAGCCGTGGCAATAAATAGTTCCGAGAGGATTCGGTCCTATAAACTCGCGCTCACAACGTGGGGCCTTTCGTTTTTCGTAGTTCGCGCATCTAAATTCGCCCTTCGTTTTTTTGTTCCGCTCTCTAACGACTTCGTGTGATAATTATATCGTTTTCGTCTGCGCATGATAACTTGAATTGTGGTCATATTTGTGAAACTAATAAACGAATTGATTTTGGTTTCGTCTGTGGCAGTTCGTTTGAACTGTGATTTCGTTACGTTTTCTTTGGGAAATTTTATTTCTGTTTACGTTTAGAAAATTTCGCTATAAAGAAATTTTTGGTCGCTTAGCTACTTCGTGTAAAGGGTAGTTCCTACTGTTTTCGTAAAATTTTTGATTCCGTCGCGTCAAACTAACTTTCGTAAAGATGTCGTTACTGGGATTAACTCGTGAGGAATTGATCTACGAATTGAGATTGCGTCACGTCCAAGGGATTGAACACATGAACTTAACGTTACTACGAACTTCATTAGCTACACTAATGAAACAAAACGCAGACTTGGACTTTCCAGATGTAACTTTAGACGTCTCCGCCGAAATAACTGTCTGTCGCAAGAAAATTATTGAACTTCGCACTCAAGTACAAAATTTTTCTGACTCCATCGACAGCTCCACTTTCAATATTTTGGACGCTCGCATCTTACATTTGATTAGTCGAACTCGACGCCTTATGCCTCGTGCTACTACAACGTCACTGATTTCGGACGTCACGACGCTAATCGAAAATGCTTTAGCTTTGGACGAAGAATTAAGCTCACGTGGTTTGCAATGTTCTACGCCGTGCAACGATTCTACAATCTCGCTACCCGACTCCCCGCCGATTTCGACTTCGCCTCAATTGCAAATACCCGTGTATAAATGGGGTATCAAATTTTCGGGAGATGAAGCTGGTTTAAGCTTAACTGACGTGCTTGAGAAGATTGAAGAGCTACGTATCTCTCGTGGAGTATCTAAGGATGCACTGTTTCATGCCGCTAGCGACATTCTGGAAGGCTCCGCGTTAATTTGGTTCCGGTCTGTCCGCAATACCATTCACTCTTGGGATGAATTGTCCACTCAACTAAAAGCCGAATTTTTACCTATTGGGTATGAAGACGAACTGTGGCAGGAAATTCAGAATCGTATTCAAGGTCCTGACGAACGAGTAGGCCGGTACATTGCCTGCATGAAAAATCTTTTTTCACGTCTCCCGAGTGTTGTGTCAGATGAACGGTGTCTACACATCATACAACGTAATCTCGCTCCCTACTTCCTGGAACACCTCGGTGCTTTTGAAGTAAATTCAATCGACGAATTATCTAAAATTTGTAAGCGTCTTGAACAAAACCGCCACCACGCTACTCGTAACGCGATGGCTAAACTTCCGGTAACCCGACCCCTAGAACCGACTTTCGCTTATCAAGCTTCCGCGTCCATTACTCCGACTAAGATTAACCGCCGTGATACTTCAGCTAAAGCAGCTCAGCTTTCTGCTTCCACTCCTGTCGAAACGACCAAAACGCAACCGTTAACTTCAACTTCCGTACCAGCTCCTACTGTAGTTGTCACGTCCGCTATCAAGTGTTGGAACTGTCAACAGTCCGGTCACCGTTACAACGAATGCACTGCTGCTAAACAAATGTTTTGCTACCGCTGTGGCGACAGAGGTCACTTTGTGAAGAACTGTACTCAAGCGCCGTCGACAAACTACCAAGGCGTAAACTAGTTCGGAATCGCTGTCTACGCCCTGCTTCTCAGATTCCAACGCGTATTACACCCGATCCTATTTCCTGGAAACGGTGGCTTCGAACCGTTCGCGACTTCTGCTCAACGAAAACTAAATCTTCTTTTGTGGAAGATTCGCCTCATCTCCGATTTACGTCTAACGCCGCGTCCTTGTTTAAAACGCGCACTAAACTTTACCGCTCTCGCGTAATATTTCCCTCGTCTGGCCGTGAGCCACCTATTTTTCCGAACTTACAAACTCGCTCGGGTGACTCATCGTGCCGCGCTCAACAATCCGCGTCTTCTATTACTCCTATCACTCAATTACCCTATTCTGGGCCTCGTGTTTGCCCCGCTTTTGCGTCCCGTCACGGCGATAACCGTCCATATATAACCGTCAACGTTTATAACCAATCCGTACTTTCACTAGTCGATACTGGTGCTAACCGCTCTGTTTTAGGTAATTCTGGTCTCGTTTTATTAGAGATGTTTTCTTTGAAACTGTCGAAAACAAATGTTGATTTGACGACAGCAGATGGCGCTATTCAGCGTGTAACCGGCTTTGTCAGACTACCGATCGAAGTAAATGGAATTCTTCGCCTTTTTGATGTTTTAGTTGTTCCGTCCTTACAGGTACCTCTAATTCTAGGTATGGACTTTATAAAAAGTTTTGATTTCACTTTTGACTTTCGTGCTAACGCTTACTCAGTGTCGAAACCTACTGCTTCTTCGAACCCCGTTCAGATCATCAACGTTATCAACGAACGATCCGATTTATCAGATACGCAACAAACTCAGCTCACTGCAGTGATTGAAAAATTCAACGCACTTTCCTGGAAAGATGGTGAAGCTCTTGGACGAACTAATGTATTGGAACATCGAATAGATACCGGCGACGCTCGACCTTTAAAACAACGTCAATATCCGCTCTCACCGTACATGATGCAACACCTGAACAAGGAACTTGATCATATGTTGGATCTAAAAGTGGTTAAACCATCTCACAGCCCTTGGTCGTCCCCTGTTTTACTTGTCAAGAAATCAAATGGAGAGCTCCGATTTTGTTTTGACGGTCGTCAACTAAACGCTGTAACTAAACCCGACGCGTATCCGCTTCCACGTGTAGATCAAATCCTGAGTATGCTTTCAGGTGCGCAGTTTTTAACTAGCATCGATTTAAAATCTGCATTCTGGCAAATTCCTCTATCATCCGACTCCGCTGAAAAAACCGCATTTTCAGTTCCTGGACGCGGTCTTTTCGAATTCAATGTAATGCCGTTCGGGCTGCGCAACGCTCCCCAAACCCAACAACGCTTGATGGACCGCATTCTTGGTCCCGAACTCGAACCGTTCGTGTTCGTTTACTTAGACGACATCATCATTGCCACTCCGAATTTTGCAAAGCATCTTGAAGTCCTGCTCGAGGTACAACATCGCTTCGCTAAAGCCGGCTTAACCGTCAACATTTCAAAATGTGAATTTTGCCGTTCTTCGTTAAAGTTTCTAGGCTTTGTGATTGATCGTTTAGGTCTTCGTACCGATCCCGCTAAAGTTTCAGCCATGGTTGAGTACGCGCGTCCCACTACTACCACTGAGGTAAAACGTTTCATTGGATTATGCTCTTGGTATAGACGTTTTATACCGCATTTTTCTTCGCTCACCGCTCCGATAACTGAATTGATTAAAAAACGAAAAAAGGGCCAACCGATAACTTGGTCAGAACAAGCTGACGCATCCTTTCGCGCTATTAAACAAGCTTTGATATCGTCTCCGGTCCTTGCTAACCCGGACTTTACTAAACCATTCACTATACAGTGCGACGCTTCCGATCGAGGTCTTGGCTGCGTGCTGACGCAGACAAACTCTGATTCTGTGGACATTCCAATCGCTTTTGCCAGTCGGACTCTCACGACAATGGAGCAGAAGTACACCACCACGGAAAAAGAATGTTTGGCGGTTTTATTCGGCATAGAAAAGTTTCGACCCTACGTGGAAGGCGCTCGCTTCACAATTCTCACCGACCACCACTCATTACTATGGTTAAAAAATATTAAAGATCCGTGTGGACGTCTTGCTCGCTGGGCTTTGAAAATTCAGCAATATGACATCGAATTCGTACATAGAAAAGGTTCTCTGAACATAGTTCCCGACGCTCTTTCGCGCTCTCCGCTTCAAATTTCTGTTCTCAACTTTTCCGATGAGGTCTGTTCTAGTGATCCGTGGTATCAACGTATGGTTATATCTGTGACCCAGTCACCACGCGAATATGCTAATTGGCGAGTCACCGATGGACGTCTCTTCAAATTGTTGCGACCGAACTTCAATCAAGGCTTAAATCAAAGCGAATGGAAACAAGTAGTGCCGAAACCCGCGCGATTTCAACTTCTCTGCGATTGTCATTCTCCTCCAACCGCCGGTCACCTAGGTATGGCGAAAACTTTATATCGACTTTCAGAACACTACTATTGGCCTAAGATGAGGTGCGACGTATCCCGTTTTGTATCGAAATGTCAAAAATGTGCTGCACAAAAGATGCGTAATATTGCGAGACCCGGATTCATGGGACAACCGAAGAAGATAAAGTATCCTTGGCAATTGGTGGGTGCTGATATAGTCGGACCGCTTCCAAAAACTAAAGACGGATTTTGCTACATTCTCGTAGTCGTCGACTGGTTTTCGAAGTTCGTATTATTGAAACCGCTCAAGAAAGCTAATGGTCAATCTATTGCTCGTTTCCTGGAAGACGAAGTTTTTCTGATGTTTGGAGCTCCTCAAATCCTTTTATGCGACAACGGCACCGAATTCACGTGTAATGATGTAAAACAACTGCTGGACAAATACCATGTTAAAGCCTGGTTCACAGCGCGTTATCACGCACAAGCTAACTTTGTCGAACGAGTAAACCGCACCATTGGCACTGCGATTCGGTGTTATCTCACGGACGCGAACCATCATCAATGGAACCTAGAACTCCCGAAAATCGCTTATGCTTTACGCACAGCTGTGCACGACAGCACTGGCTTTGTCCCTTGCTTTTTGAACTTTGGCCGCTTCGTACCTATAGACGGTCGTTATTACGGTGAATTAAATCAACACGATATTGTGGATCTAGATTGGTCATGTGACTTTTACGCTCATCAGATGCAAGAGCATCCGGCCATTTATCAAGACGTGCGACGACGACTGGCTGAGGCTTATCAACGTCAAGCTGCTGGATACAATCAGCGAAAACGTCCCACTGACAACTATGAAGTTGGTCAGCGTGTCTGGAAACGACATCATGTTTTGTCGAGTGGAGCACATGGTTTTTCCGCCAAACTTGCACCACGCTACGTACCGTGCACTGTAACCGCGAAAATTTCTCCCCTTGTATATGAACTGGCTAACGATGAGGGTCAGCTCATTGGGAGATGGCATGTCAAGGATTTGAAACCTGACAAAGGCGACAGCGACGAAAAGTCTTCTGATACTCAACGGAATTCAGATGAAGACGAAACGAAACCGGCGGATCAACCCGATCAGGCCGCTTTTGATAGCGATGACTCGATGTTCGAACTCTTTGATTAAAAGAAAATGACTTCGTCCTTTTCTTTTTTTTAGGAAGGGGGGGTGTGTAGCAAGCTATATATAGTCGTAAAGAGGGCCCCCCTTTTTGAAATTTCAAATCCACAAGCTTTAGAAAACCTGAAATCATTATTTAACTTAAAGAACGAAAATTGCATAAAAAAGAAAAAAGTAAAGTGTAAACCGGGCTTTAGGATGGATGAAGCCGTAACACGCTACAAAAAAAGAGAGAACTCACGAGACTGCGGACACGAACGGATGTAGGTTGAAACTGAGTTTGTTTGATTTTATTTTTTTTTTTTAAAATACGATACGAAAATTGGATTCTAACGTCGCCGCTAACTTACGTTAATATTGAAAAGTGTTTTGCTAAAGTTATCGTTCCTGTTTTACGTGATATTTTAAGAAGTGATCAACGTAGCAATAGAAACCTCGTGTTCAACTGATTTGAGTATTTAGAGCCGTGGTGTTTTCAAATCGCGAAAATATTTTGCGCTGGACGTTTGTGTTGTTCGTGGATGCTGTTTCCAGCTTGTGAAAGGTGCTTTGGGCCCGGATTGCTGCTTTTACATTTGGGTACTTGGAATTGAAAATCACTCAGCCATTTTGGTCTTGTGGCGAGTCACCTTGTCATGACCTGATTTCTTCTGTTCCCGAATTCTGCAATCTCACGCTCTACACGCCTGGAAGAAGATCCAGGACTCATTCAATCGACTACAGACGCTGGCCGGCGTACCAGGTATTTGGAAATTAACTTTCGGTTTGGTGTTAAATCTTAACACGGTTCCGATTACACGATTGTAATAGTGTTACATAAACGCTACCGCGTAAATCCTATTTGCAAATCTACTAGCTCAATTCAGTGTACTTAAGTCTAATTTTGAAAATAAAACGCAATTTCTACTTGAATTTTATTATACGAAAAATCTATTATAAACGGGTTCACTTCATGAACGTTCTAGCGAATGTCAATTCGACATACGTCCTTTAAGAAATAATTACCACTTATTTGAATAAAAACGGCATCTCAACGTATTTGCAACGTATGTCGTAGCTTCACCGAACATGCGCACCGTATCATAAACTGTCTGATTCCGCGCAGCTCATTTGCTTTTAACCTCAACTTACAAGTGTCAGACTATGTTTACAAAATAAAGTGCCAATAATTTGATGTCATGAAAGTGTCGCGGTTTCTGAGTCGTGCTGTGTTTGTTTAACTGCTTTTAATTTGTTAAATTTAAAAAACTGTTAACCTTTTTGCCAACGTTAATTTGTAAATTGTTGTACACATTGGACAATTAATCAGTTAAGAAAAGTTGTTTAGTTACTGTACAAATTGTCGATTTCTTGAGCTGGTTACTCGCGTTGTTATTGCTAGCTTTAATACATGATTATTGTCGTCTAATACTTTTAGCTGATAAATTGTCCTCTATAACGGATATATTTTTAGTGAATAAGATTTTTTATAGTAATGATATTTCGAAATACCGGTATCTCACGTCAGTTGAGATGCCCTTGTGTTGATTATTGATTAATCGTTAACAATCTCGGACTGTGTTCACTTGGTAGCTTGAATGCTATGTTAACTTTTGGTAAACTTAATGTTTACGTTACGTTCAACGATTTTAGACAATCCTAGATTGGCTAACGATTTGGCAGTATTCACTGTGTTCACTTGGTAGCTTGAATGCTATGTTAGCTTTTGGTAAACTAAATGTTTATGTTACGTTTAAACGATTTTAGACAATCCTAGATTGGCTAACGATTTGGCAGTATTCACTGTGTTGACTTTAGGTAGCTTGAAAAGCTATGTTAGCGTTGGTAAAATTGTAGTTTATGTTTTGTCTACGCTTTTAGAACATTTATAAATTCTATTCTAGGTAAATTATGATAATTATGTTTAGCGTCTCCTGGCAGAATTTTCTGTGCTAAATTTTGGTAGTCTATAACGACTATGAATTGAATTGTGTAAATTTTGTATTTATGTATCACGTTCTTGGCAAACAGTTTAATTGTGTTTCCGTTTTAGTCAACTTTAAATTTGATTGCTGCGCTTGACCATTATTGGTAAATTATCGCATTTGGTTTTCTATAATTGCAATTATTAAATATTGTTCGTCGTGATTGCTTGTAGATCTAACGATCAGATTGTGTGGACCTTCAGTCCGATATTTATAGTTATCAATTTTATCTTACTTGTTGGGGTCAATGACCTGTTGTTTGAAATTCACTTTATATTGTATATTACATATTTTATTAAGGGCCTTCTGTCCTGCCGTCAACCCTCATTGAGAGTGAACATTAATTGTTGTTAAATTTAAAATGCATGTAAAAGTTGTTCTATAATAATTTTCAGTATTAAATATTTGTTTATATTTTTCTTAAACTACTTCAAGCGTTTTATTTCGGAAGTTAGGACCCTGGCTTTTCTTACAGGCGTGTGCAGCGTCGTGAGATTGCTTAACAAGATTGGTTCTGTACTGGCGCCCTCATTGACTTTACAGCTAAAACACGACCCTTTGGGTCAGCTGACCATCTTGGTTTTTATAAACATCAAAAGGTAAGTCCTTCGCTTCCAACGTTGCGGTAAACTACTGGTACTTGTCTAACTTAACCGACCTACGACTCGCCCCGCTGAAAAGGCTAGCCGTGGCAATAAATAGTTCCGAGAGGATTCGGTCCTATAATATATATATATATATATATATATATTTATATATTTATATATATATATATATATATATATATATATGTGTGACCACGATAACTCTCGACAGACTTAATCGATTTAAACGAAATTTGGTCCACATGTTGGAATCCATCATCGCAAGAAGCCTATTTAAAATGGGCCCGATCGGGCCATTTTAAGGGGGGTATTTAGGGGTTGAAAAATGTTTTTAGGCCCAAAAATACGGAAAAAATTTTCAGAATCACTTCAAATTTGAAATTTAACCCTTTAGTAATTATTGAAATGTGCTGCTAAAATTTAAATAAAATCGGCTCGACAGGACCGGACTTACAAATTTTATGAAAACGCAAGTTTACTGATATGGATTTACACACTGAAGGGTGTATATAATTTGGTACAGATGTTGAATTGGTATGTAGTATTGAAATTAAGTAAAAAAATGTTGTTTTAAGGGGTGTACTAGAGGGTAATTTTTTTTATTTTGTCCAAAAACAAAGTTAAGTTCATACAATAGAGCCACACTGCTTATAAAAGCAAATACACTATATTGTCGGCAGGGTTTCGCACTGCGACCCGAGTTTTTTTTTAAATATGATTGCAGGACTATTTAATTCGTTTCTAATTTTGCACACTGCTTATAACGTTCTTCTTTTTGTTGTATTACAATATGAAGCTCAGATGACAAATCGAAGAAATATTTTATTAAAATTGTCATATAGAGGCGCAAGTAGCAAAAGCGTTGAGCTAAGCCTCCAGATGGCATCATGCAGAATTGCTGTGACGTGGTTCAGCGTTGCTCACTGTTTCAAAATTAAAGCCATCAGATGGCAGTATGCAGTATTGTGTCTGTTGTATTACAATATGAAGGTCAGATTAATATTAAAATCACGTACTAAATCATTTAACTCACTTTGAACAATCAAAAGTGAGTCACTGGAACTGGGACCTGGAGCAAAAGTGGGATCGGTACACTGTTCTTCGGAACATAATGACACAGAATTTGAATAGTGCAGTGTCATCGGGAATCCGCGATACGCAGGCGTGCAATTTTTAAGTCGATCAAAGGGATTGGAATTCAATTGCAAGATTTGACCCAGGCTAATTCTCAATATTGAATATATTTTAAAAGCTTTCTAAAACAGCAATCTTTTGACTTAATGCCTGCATCGAATACTAGCGGAATATTTTAGATATCGAATAACTACACTTGAAAACCTACTTCCTACTTTGTAAAAACGTCACACGCGGGGCTAATTTCGTTAAAACTTGGTCTCCAGCCTAAACTTCACTGTGCAGGATACACCACCGAGTTAAGATAACATTTCAGTCAAAACTCACATTGATGCCCGGACATCCGAGGCCATTATTTTAGCAACTAATTAAGCTCGGGGCTAGTTTTGATTTTGAACTAAAATGGAGAGAAAATTTGACTGAACTTAAGCAACATGATAGGAACACAAGACGGATGAAGCACATGGACATTAGAATAAAATATACTAATATATAGCATAATTATAACGAATAAATATTTATAATACAATCAGTCCTTTGTCACTGCCCAAATCGCGCAGACGAGCTGCGCAGGTTAAGTTAGCTTGCAGAGCGATCAAGCACGCCCATACTTGGTTCTTATTGGCGCTCCCCACATACTAGTCGCTGTAACACGATGGTGATTGGCTGTCTCAAAGTCAAAAAACAATTGTAGACCAAACATTAAAGTACCGACTAACGACTGATTCTACTGAGATCAAGTAGTCCAATCGATACAAATCTATTCTTCATCTCAGACGTAAAATAAAATTGCCTATTAAATGTAAAACTATATAGTCACGTGTCAACAAGCTGCAGCACGTGTGTATACATGAATGTGAGCACTTACGGGATGTCACGGTGTGTTTTCAAAAAGCGATCTCATACTTTAAGAAGCGACTCGAGGCACCAATGCCAATGTGTCGTCTCTAGAGCTCAATATTTCAAAGTTGTGTGTATATACCTATGGCTTGCAACATCCACATTATATATTATACACATTTTGTTGTTCTCGTATCGTTGTCGAGCAACACGTTGGAAATATTTACGTCTGAAGAGTTGACGTACAGTGCCCGGGATGTTTTACGGTGAGATAAAGTTTGGAACAACATCTTCCATATCGCAGAAATTATACATTTAACTAGCGTGACCTGTGCGAATTATTCGCACTAAATAAGTATACCTAATAATTATCACTTTACACAATTATTTTTTAAATATGATTGCAGGTATTCAATTCGTTTCTAATTTTGCACACTGCTTATAACGTTCTTCTTTTTGTTGTATTACAATATGAAGCTCAGATGACAGATCGAAGAAATATTTTACTAAAATTGTCATATAGAGGCGCAAGTAGCAAAAGCGTTGTTCAGCGTTGCCAGCCAGATGGCAGTATGCAGTCTTTACAATATGAAGGTCAGATGACAGATCGAAGTGTTAACGTTACGCCGTCAGATGGCAGACGTTGTTCACAGATTAATTAATTTAATTAATTAACAAAAACAATAGCAATAATAAATTTTTTAGTTGTCGATGTCAGTAGAGCAAGCAATTATCTGTAAAATGATATATAATTTATGTGGAGAAATTGTGAGGTTTTTTCTAAAAAGGGAAGCAAACATCTTAAACCTTAGCGTATTAATATATATGATGATAACTGCTACCTGTGTCGGTTAAGACAGACATCTTATCTCAATCCAATCACAGCCAAATAAACTGCATACGTTAAGTATGGGCAGAGAAGAGAGACTATATATAAGTTTATTTCTGATGGAACAGTGTGGTCGGAAATTTTAGTTTGTCTTGTTTCTGTTAGATGGCAGAACAATCGAGGTTTAGTGTCGGTGTACAGAGGTGGGGGACATATATTTCCATTTCTCATCTTCAAAAGTTTTGAGCGTTTATCTAAACACCGCAGAAAATAAATACCATCAATTTCTGTCGATTTTTTTTAATTAATAAAAAGTTATGATAAATGCAATGATTAAGGTGTGAAGCTGAAATTAGTAATTGTCGCCACCTGGCGTTGCGGTTCCGAAGCTTAAGTGCGCCCCATCGCCATCTTGACAATTGCGCTTTGGGGTGATCGCCAAATATAAAACATGATTGAACTTCTATACAGTCTCTCTTCTCTGATATGGGTATACAGTGAATTATGTAGACGCGATATATTCATAGGTTTTGTTAATATGGTAGCTAATAATGCATTACAAAAAATCGTTACACATAAAATGCACCGGACGCCCAAGATAGATTCGTATGCGTTTTAATAATGATTTCCACAGCTACTAGATCAACAAAACTCATGTATATATTGCGCTTTAAATGAAATTCACTGTATAGTGTATTTAAATTAATGCACACGCGGTCTCAGGTCGGCAGGAAAGGGTTTTTTAGTGGGTATTGCTGTGGTTCCACATTACCCGCAGTTGCGAATGCCGATAAATGGATTTCCCCCTCATTAAAAAAACAGTGCATAAAACTGCATTAAACTCGATTTGATCGTTGATATCGGCAGGTGAAAATCTGTTCTCGTCTATACATCCAAAATACAGAAAAAATCTTGAAAAAAAATATTTCAAGTATTTTTATAATTTGTTCGCACTGATTCCAATACTTCTGTTTTATTATATAAAATTACTAGCGGTCCCGTTCCGTTTCAACCCGAATAGAAGCTATTTTTGAGATACATTTTGCAACATTTTTCATTGATGCTCCGCTCCTACTGCTCGTAGTGTGATATTATATAGCCTATATAGCCTTCCTCGATAAATGGGCTATCTAACAAAAAAATTTTTTTCAATTTGAACCAGTAGTTCCTGAGATTAGCGCGTTCAACCAAACAAACAAACTCTTCAGCTTTATATTAGTATAGATTATAAACTTGATGCTGAACGAGAATTTCCAAATAATTGCTGTCGTCCATAAAGTTTCGGTATTTATGCGATATCGAATTTTGTTAAAATAAATCAAAACTATTAGTCGTAGCATAATATTATATTATAGCCTATAGCCTTCCTCGATAAATGGGCTACCCAATAAAAAAAATTTTTTTCAATTTTAACCAGTAGTTCCTGAGATTAGCGCGTTCAACCAAACAAACAAACAAACTCTTCAGCTTTATATATTAGTATAGATTATAAAGTTGATGCTGAACGAGAATTTCCAAATAATTGCTGTCGACCATAAAGTTTCGGTTTTTATGCGATATAGAATTTTGTCAAAATGAATCAAAATATAGGAATAAAAAATTCATGATTATTTTATTATGTCAGTCCGTTAATGTGATAGTTTACTGCAAATTTAATTGCCAATTAGCTCCCTAACCAATAGCCATCACTATAGTGAAACCCAACGTTAATAATTGTAATCGATGTAATTGCGACCCTATTTCAGTGAGCTACCCTATAATATGTACCTCCATATATGTTGCCATTTAACAATTTTAGTTTTTGACTGATGTCCTTTGAGCAAGAAAATTATTGGGACTACATAAAAACAATGTTGTCGTTGGTGTTCCGTACGGCGTAAATCTGGTGAAAAAAGCTATCAATTCGGAAGTGCTGTGTTGTTGATTGTAAAGATACACCAACTAAAAATCCAGAATTATAATTCCACCGTTTTCCTGGATTTTCTTATGAATTAGAGAGGGAAAAAAATGGACTGCAGCAGTACGCCGTCAAGGGTAATTAAATTTTATTTTACGTCTGTAATCATTATTAAATACATGAAAAATATCATAATTGTTATTTTGTTAACAATAAGATTGAAAAAATTTTGAAATAAAAAATGTATATTATTTATGTAGTTTTTGTGCGTAAATATTTTTTATGGTTAAGATTAAAACTTGTTTCCATGTGTTTATAAGTCTTGAGTGAACCAAATTTTAAAAAATCAAACACGAGATGGCACAAAGATCGCGTATAAGTGAAAATGAATAAGTAATATAGTATCATTTCCCAGAAAAAAGAGATTGTTCTAGTACTCTGTATAAATTGAAGCCAAAAATCTATCAAACCTACATAAATATTTCGTTTTATCTCCAACGCTTTTAAAATGTATTATTCAAATACTTACGACGCTATTCTCTTACAGTGGTGTTAAATTTTTGACCATAATCAATAAATTTCTCTCGCAATTTGGCAACACTGGGCCACTTCATGATGAATAGTCAGCGAAAGGCAAACATTGCCCACATTTTGAATCTATTATAAATTTACGTATGTGAGATACATGCGAGAGTAATATATTATGTATTTCCCATTCAAAATAACAGATTGAATCCAAAGTGACAGCTGTTCCACAAAGAATGTCATCACGTCAGTTCAAGTGACCGACCGCCATTGTTGCTGAATATAACAAACAAAGGTTTATTTAAAACTAGCGGTCCCGCGCGGTTTCACCCGGGTGCAAAAGAACGAATGGGGAAGGAAGGGACATGAGTACGCACATTGATCTTAGTTTACCGAGATTGATGTTGTATCCAAACTTCATAATGATCGACGTTACCGTTCAAAAGTTTTTGTCGTTAAATAGCAGTATTTATACTTTTTTTAAGTAATAAATTTCTTTTAATATAATAAATATTTAATTGAAAACACTGCTGGAAATTTTTTTTATAGAGGTACCTATAGTTGTAACAGTTTTCAAATGAGCTATTAATTAGACTTATTTAATTTTAATTAATCGTAATAAAATTTAAAAAAATTGAAATGTAAGCCTTAGAAGAAAGCAATGTAGAAAATAAAAAAAATTAAAATATATTCGCCGACGTGGGGCTTGAAAACAAGACCCTGGCATTAAGAGCGTTACGCTCTACCGATTGAGCTATCCGGGCTTGTGAACGTAACGCGCTAATATTGCAATATTTAGTTAAGGCATTTCACCTGATAATATAATTATGTCAGACAAACTAATTTTGAGATACATCTTGCAACAATTTTCATTGATGCCTATAGCCTTCCTCGATAAATGGGCTATCCAACAAAAAAAAAATGTTTCAATTGTAAAAATGTTTCAGTGTAATATTATTGTTTTTATATGTTTTTGCTGTTGGTAGCATAGTTATTTGATAGGAGTGTTACGCGCAAAGCGGAAGTCTATTCCATAAAAACGTGTCTGAGATTTCCTACACCAGCTTCCTCTTAAAACGTGCATTATTCGAAGGGAGAAGATGAAAACTATAAGGAAACATCTAAGACGCGACAGAATCAATGTAAGATTTTCCTGCGAAAATATTAAAAAGAAATCCGAGCGGTGTAGCGTAGTGGTGAGAGCACTAGACTCGCATTCGAGAGGTACCGGGATCGTTTCCCGACGGGAGCATATGTGACTGGGACTTTTTCCTGCTGCCTCTCGCCGAGAAGCTGTAATTCCTGTACCGGCCATCTTGGTGAGGTTTCCCGTGGTTTCCCTCAATAATTCCAGATAAATATCGAAATGGTTCCTTATTCAAGGCCATGGCCGATTACCTGTCAAAGACTTATGCTCAAAAATTTGCCTACCTTATATTAATTTCCTAAAAATTCATTCATTCGCCCATTATAAGATAAGATAATAATTTATTTATTGCTGATATTAGCTAAGTTGAAGTTTATCAATGTAGAAAAATAACGAGAAATGTGATAGACGAAAAATAGTAATGGTGTGAATGACATTTGTTATGACATAAAGTCGAGAAACGGACGTTAAACGCGTCATTTTTATTAAAAAGAAATGCTACGAAAGTATCTTTGACATGCGATCTTTGCGCCTACTCGTGTTTGATTTTTTAAAATCTGGTTCCCTTAAAACTTACAAACCTATGGAAATCAGCGTTATTCTTAATTACCTATAAAAAAATAGTTAGGCACAATGTCAGTAAAAAATCTACATAAATGATACACATTTTTCATTTCCAAATTTTTGTTAACAAAATAACAATTATGATATTTTTCATGTATTTTTAAAATAAAATTTAATTACCCTTGACGACGTACTGCTGCAGTCCATTTTTTTCCTCTCTAATTCATAAGAAAATCCAGGAAAACGATAGAATTATAGTTCTGGATGTTTAGTTGGTGTATCTTTACAATCACAGTACTTCCGATTTGATAGCTTTTTACCCATTTTATTCAACAATTAATCCTTATTAAAATGCTCGTATAACATATGACACTAAGGTTTTGGCTGAACCAGAATTAAAAAAAAACACGAGAGGGCGCAAAAGTCGCTTGTCAAAAGATACTTTCCTACGCTTTCCTCTACACAACTTCTGATAAATTTAGACAAAGAAAGACTATAGATTAGCGTCTAATGACTTCCAGTTGGCACGAAAATTTAGATTAAAAATTACGCGGATTGCTTTTTTTTGAAGTACAAATACTTTTTGCATATCAGCACAACAACCCCAACAAACAATTCCATATTTTACAAGCTGGTAAAAATAAGCATAATATGCGGATAAAGCTACTGAAGAATCCGTGCAGCTATTTTTTATGACACGGAGAGCAAAGATACTTTTTGATAATTTAATGTTTAGGTTCTCAACGTGGGCAGTCCAAGAAAGAGTTTCACTAAGTATGACACCTAAAAAATTAACTTCTGCTTGTCTATTTAAATTTTTATTATTTAAAGCTAGATTAAGGTCAACATTGCTCTTATTCTGTTTGGTATGAAAAGACATATAAACAGTTTTGTCGGGATTCAGGAACAAAGAATTTTCGTGACACCAAGTAAAAATATCATTAAGAGAAGTTTGGACAGATAATGCTAAATTATCGAGTTTATGAGCGACAGATACTGAACTAGTATCATCTGCATACATACAATATCTAATAGGCCCCACTCACGATCAAACTTCATGCCACAGTTCAGTGTTCAGTGAAGTTGGACAGATTAATCGAAAGACTGACTGGCACCACACACAGTTCATGCAAACTGCTCAGTTTTTTAAATTTTTTGTGTTCAATTTGGTTCAGTTGTTGGCATACACTCGTCGAGTATAGATACATAAGATATATTATATTATATACACAATATAATATTATACTATAGAGTATAGTTCATTAATAAGAACTAAATGAGTAATTTAAATGGTGAGGATTGGCTGTTCAGAGCTATGGGATTGTATTTAAAACAGAGAAATAAGAAAAAAAAGAAGAATATGGGTGAAAAATTGGTTAGAAATGCGTGATTCAAGAAGTCATGTTTATTTGATTAATGAATTACAACTTGAGCCGCTTGATTGCAATAATTATTTACAAATGAATGAATTAACTTACAATTATTTACTGGAATTAGTTACCCTATTTATTAAGAACCAGGACACAAATATGTGAAAATCTATTTCTGCACAAGAAAGGCAGCAACATTGAGATTTTTGGCTTCTGGTTGTACAAAACACAGAACTCCAAAAACTGAACTGAAAAACACCCACACACACAACAGTTTACTTGAACACTGAACACTGAAGTCGTTCAAAAATCAAGATGCATTTGATGAGTTCATGCTTGACTTCAGTGTTGGTTTCAGTGTTTATTTGTCCCACACACTATCATGCTTCACTGAACTATAAGTTTGAACACTGAACTGTTGCATGAAGTGTGATCGTGAGTGGGGCCTATAACACTTAGAACGCCTCCAAAAACAAGAAGAGAATAATTCTCTCTTTTTATTTGGTGTTCGTAGCTTTCTTATTACTCACAATTGGTCTGCCGGTTACGTATTCAACAAAACAAAAAGAGTAAAAAGCAATACACATTAAGAACAGTCTTAATCTCGAAACAGAACAAACTGTTTAATTTTTTAAATGCATAAGACGCGGGCAGACTTTTCTTTCATGAATAAGATACAAGTTTTTGCAAATTGCACAGATTTTCTACCTTATATACAGAGTGTTCGGTATAACTCGAACTTTCAAATGGTTACGGCTAATCTACATTGCGGTTAATAGTCTAGTACAGGGGTCGGCAACCTTTTGAGACGGAAGAGCCAAAAGTTCCAATTTACAAAATTTCCCAGTTTTTAAAGAGCCACTACACATTTTCGTTTCAGTATTATAGTATTTGCTTATATAGGTATAATATAGATATATATATACACGAGGACGACACGTCGCGACGGGGACGGTGCGGGTGAGACGCGAGTGGAAATTGCTGATCGATTGGACGATTTTTAAGGGTTTATATAATAAAATAATTATTTTTTGCGTATGAAACTGGAGAGCCGCAACTTTACATCAAACTAGTTCAAATGTTCCTTTTTGATGAATTCCAGTCCTCCTTCACCGAAAATCGTGATCATGGTGTCGTTCGATTCGGAATGACATCTAGAAACTTTTTGAAAAAAATGAAGTGGGGGACGAACAAATAGCAAAAGTTATAAACATTTTAATAAAAGATAAAAGAGGGGTTTGTTTTTTTGCGAATTGGTAAAAGGGGACTGAAATTTATCACCATATAGGTGGAGAGTAGGAAAGAGGGGCTCTGATAATATTATTTTATATTATTAATAATCATAAAAATCTCAATCATTGAGGAGAGTATGTATGCGACATATTATTAGATAAGAGGTTGACAAAAATGTAATATTGATTCTTATCTTTGACTTAATTTTTTTTAGGTGATCGAAATTATTTACGATTCTTGAGATTAAAAAACGCCTGTATTCTGTTCATGAATAAAATATTTGTAATTGAAATTGCACACGTATAGTTTGATGCAACCGTACCAACTAAGGTACAAATAGATCTTTGGCCATTTCAAAGACAGACAATTTTCTAATCGGAAAGTTTTGTGTCATTTAAAAACATTGACAACTGAAACTTTTGTAAAACAAATGCATATAAAAAAAACGGTTATCCATAGACGTACTTATATTAAAAAATACAATGAGACTGTCAAAATTTGAGACATGATAAATATCAATGAAAAGAATATATCTTTGAAATGTTAAGAAATTTTAATCATTTTGAATTTTTTTATTCAACCTCCTTAACCCTTAAATGCATGATTTTTTATTTATATTTAAAAAAAGTATGTATGTCTCATGGTATAGGGATTACTGGGAAAATAATTAAAAAAATATTTTGAAGTTTCAGTCCGTTTAATTCTCCATTTTGTCTCTGTAAAATGCAGCCCACACCTTTGTAATTTATTTTTTTAAGGCAAAAGGGCATGATATTCAGCCATTGGAATATTATGTAGGCTGCATTCTGCAATATGAATTTAAGAATTAATCGAACCAAAACAAAATCTTTATTAACAAGCTAATTTTTTTGTTAAAAATAAACTATTGATTTTCTTTTTTCAATAATCGTGTAAAATATTTAATAAGGATGTTATAAAGTGCGATATACGCGATCCGCAAAGGGAAATAATAAAAGAAAACAGTAGTGCCTTTAATAAAGACATTGTAGTTTTGCTTTGCTTTGATAACTGGGGAAAGTTCAGGCATGAGATTACACGTGTAAATATCTTATGGCCAATTTTCTCGCGTAAAAATTCAGTCTGCTTTTCAATTCAAATAGTATGAGTTTCCACCGAAGTTATATACCAGAGAAAAGCCTAAAGGAAGTCGTTCTGTGAAACCAATCTAAAGCACTTACTTTTATACAATTCAGTGACGTGCATATTTTAGAAACTAGCTAGTCTGGTACCTAATTTTGCAGTGAAAAGGGGAAGGCATTTGGGGGGAATTCTTTAAAAAACAATTACAGGGTTGTGTCGATGTGATGAAGTTTTTTTTGCGCAGTGAAAAGGGGACGGCGTTTGGGGGGAGTTCTTTAAAAAACAATTACGGGGTCCTGTATACAAAGTGAGATAGTCATACAGTAATTCTACACCAGTTGTTATGACGTGTATATTATGTGATTTCTGATTGGTTAAATTCAAAAAATGACAGTGAAAGACGAAAAGTTTTTAAGTAATTTTTGAGGTTTGTGAATAATCCGCAATTTTTTTTGATGCACAAAATTGAATATTTT
Organism: Xanthostigma xanthostigma; assembly: GCA_963575645.1. Lineage (NCBI taxonomy): Eukaryota > Metazoa > Arthropoda > Insecta > Raphidioptera > Raphidiidae > Xanthostigma > Xanthostigma xanthostigma. The sequence goes on along the minus strand of OY754469.1, from coordinate 48,353,269 downwards.
GCTTACATTCTGAGTGCTTTCCAAAATTTTATTTAACACGTATCACTCATTGCACCTTATATATTATTTAATCAGCTGTACAGACATTTTTACAGCTGTTTGCTAACCATGAGTTCCTGACCAATTAGCTATTATGGCTGACCGATTACATTTTCCTGCTCACAAAAACATGAATACTTGGCTAACCCATTAAATAACACCATTATTATATTAACGTAAAAAAAATACCGAGCGTGGTGGCGTAGCGGTGAGAGCATTCGGGAGGTACCGGGTTCGAATCCCGACGAGGGCAGATGTGGCTGGGACTTTTTCCTGCTGCCTATCGCCGAGAAATTCTTGTACCGACTATCTTGTTGAGATTTTCCATGGTTTCCCTCAATAATGCCAGATAAATATCGAGATGATTCCTTATTCAAGGTCATGGCCGATTACCTGTCAAACTCCTGTGCTCAAAATTTGCCTACCTTATCCCAATGTTTTTAAATTCCTTCATGCGCTCGTTGCTATTAAGTTGAAGTTTAAAAATTGTAGAAAACAACGGGAAGTGTAGTATAAAAAAATAGTAATGGTGCGAATGGCGTCTTTTATGACTTAAAGTCGAGAAACGGACGTTTAACGCATTATTAACATTACACGGGTCAACACAAAATTTGTCCTTAACATTAGAGTATGAAATTTCGATGAATTAGATGATAGTTAAACGAAAAAAAATTATATGGCTTAAAAAAGTTTGCTTTTGTATCCAGGAGAACGTTTAAACAATGTTTTCAAAAACTTGTGATTTTTACTTTAATTTTATAAAAAAACGATACAAATATAAATGTACATTATTTTTATTAATTTTAACTATCAAATTAGCTTACAAAAAAGTGGAAAATAAGTCAAAAATGCACAGTATTACTTTTTCTTTTATGCTCGTAAGTACTTTCTCTCAATAAACCCCAAATATAGTCTCCCATCATATTTTCATTGTATTGGCCTTGATAACGTTGTTCGAAGTTCATATCTTGATGGAAACGTTCTCCTTGCTCTTCGGAATACGCTCCCATGTTATTTTTAAATTTATCTAAATGAGAATTGTAGCATATGTACTTTTAAAGACATCCTGCAACCCATGGCTTCAAAATTAATTGAAATTCCTATAAAAACTCGACAATGAGTGTAATTACGACAGTTATCACAAAAGCAAACTTTAAATAGAAAGAAGGTATTTTTTTATCGTTTTTGTGGCTAATTAACCAGAAAATCATAAAATAAACTTTAGGAAAAGGAATGAAAATTTTTTTGTAGAGCCGTGAATTATTATTAACGTAAAAATGTCTCGAAATATACTACGGCAATGTACAAAAACACAAACAGGGAACACATGTTCTCCGTTTCAGTCCTGTTAAGCAGAGCACTCGTCTTTCTCCACAGGACTATAAATATATAAACAGATAAGACACATGACTACAAGAAATGGACTATGTAGTTAGGGTGTTGGGGAAAAACGATAGCGAGTCAATCAGTTATTTGCTGGCCTCTGGGTTTTCGAATTTTTCATTTCAATCCTTTGAGATATCAGTATTAATATATAAAATAGTAACTGGTCATAATATATCATTTTCCAATCGGTTTTCCGATGTTTTTGAACATTTTGTATAATTAGGGACGTTTCTCGTATTCTTTTTACTGTCAGTTCTAAAACATTCCTGAATTAATGGCAAAAGAAATTTTGTAATAGCTTGAAAAATAACAAAGTTATGCTACTTCAAAGTTGGTATGTCGTTCTACGGTCATGCGGTCATACTTAGAGTAACTTATAATATAACAAGTCATGAAGACAGCAGGTAACAATTGAAAACGTGGAAAAAATTCAAGCAACACACCCAAAGTATACTGCAACAAGCGGTCGAGCACAGTTAGTTTTGTATAAAAACAAAAATGTTCTTGTTTTTAACGTCCATATTTTCATCATCCAATAGAGCGCCGACCAAAATCGATCATTGTTCGTGGTTTGACTATCATTTTGTTGACTGCCCCTAGTATAGACGCGTCAAAATAACATTAACTTGTACCGGTCACGTTTGAGATCTGCAATTTAGATCTTTTATTGGGATGTTAAATCTTTTTTATAAACTAATAAACACGAGGCCCTGCATCTACCTGTCTGTTGGTGTGTATATATCCTTACATACAACTTAGTAATGGTTTTATATCACAGCTCTAACATTACTATTGTTTGTATTGTTAAACACTGATGGAGTCATTCATTCGAATATCTGCTGCTTTGTTCGTATCGAAGAATGCATTTAAAAATAAACTTTTCTTAAAATCTATTTTTCTATTGTCACATTTATCTGCAAGCTCGAGTAGTAAAACGAATGCACTTCTTGGCCTTTGGGCTTGCAGGTCGAGGTCTATTGGTGTATCAACCTGACGTTTCGTCTACAACTGCGTTTATCAAAGGCGATGGGGTAGCGGGCGAAGTGTATGTCTAGACGGCTCACAGTTAAGTGTTTGGATGATTGCTGTTCCACGTTCTTTTATACTTAGCGTGCTAGTGTTCTCTGCTCGGTCGTACTTTACTCTTCTGTGATTGGTCGTTCCATTCAGTGGGTTGGTATTGAACAGTGCTGGTGGTCAGGTTTTGCTTAGAATAAAGCCTCTTACTTTCCGGTTGTTTGTGTATTTCTTTAGCCTCTCTGTATAGCTTTGGTTTCTTCAATGTCGGGGATTTTTAAGATCGTTTAATTTGAGCAATTCTCTGTTATAAAATGGTGGTCTAAAACTCTAAAACCTATCTAAAAACATGCTCTGAAGTAGTCAGCAAAAAACCGTATCAAAATCGGTACGAGATATTATAGTTATTAATTAGAGTTACTGAGTTAGAATATGGTTCAAAATTGGATATAAATACTTTGCTTCGAGTATATTATTGTTGAATTAATTTTTCCTTTATGTATTGAGTTTTTTTCTCACTTTACATGACATATTTATATGCTTCGCGGAGTCAAATTGCGTCTATGCATGCAAATCTGTAGCTGCGTTATAAATAAAATTTATGGTAAGTGTTTTATATTACACTTCATACTCCGAATTACGTATGAAAATAGCTATAATAAAAAATAATTAAACTTGTTTCGTTATTATTATTTATTTTATTTTTGACGTGATAACGTCTTATAAATTGATGAAACACCAGCTGCACGCACGAAAAAGTGTAACGCCGTAACGTTCCGCCTGACCCTGTGCGTGCAAGCGAGAGCGCAGTATAAGCGATAAAGAAGCACGATCGGCCCAAGTGTGACAGCTACTAAAATTTAGGTTATGTATTATTAAATATGATATTCGAGCGGAATACGTTATACTTTACAGACAAGCAATTTTTTATATTTAAGGTAAGTTTTGAAATCTAACAGTAAATTTCGTGGTTTTTAGCTTTAGGAAGGTTGGCCAATTAGTAAACTATCAGATCATGGAAAAATTCAGACCAAAAATGGAGAATATATATATTTTTTTAATTTTTAACCCTCAAAATTCGGATTTTTGAAAAAGAAAACTGTAGTAGATTTTCTCGAAAATGACGCATTTCCGACCCCCAAGTGATAGAGGTTAAATCATTCCAAATTAGTCATAGTTAAACACAATATTTTTCTGTTGTACTTTTTTAGATTAATATTTTTCACTTGCAAAGTTTAAGTACCTAAAACGTAGCGAAACAATTTAATAATATTATCTTGGCAGTAAGTTTAAAATCCATACCTTCTTAAAGACTTGAAATATTTAAGGAGGTTGATCTGTTACAGTCCCATTCAAAAGTAAGTCGAATTCTAAATGGGAATTTTTCCATAATAAATTTTTACAAAAGGTTATAAGACGATGATACCAATAATATTATTGCCATAAAAGCATAAATAAATTTTTTTTTTTAATATTAATTAATAATTTATAACTTTTAAATTTTTTGTACAAAGTTAGGTTAAAAAAAATAAATTTATGTAAATATCTGTATTTTACATATTTTTTACAGTAAATAATTAAAAAAAGAAATTAGAAGTAATAAAAATTAAAATTAAATCATTAAAAAGTTGAAAATTCAGTTAAAATTGTTAAAACTGTCAAAAAAAAAAGTCCATAATCGAAAAGTGCTAAGGTTTAATGATTTTTTTTATTGATTAAAAGTCTCCTAATTAAATTGGAAAAAATATTAAAATATGCGTAAGACATCGATGCTTTACATAGTTAGTTTTCGGAACTGCTGACATTATTTGGTTATTTGCAAAAAATTAAAATGTACCGTTTGCATGCTAGGTTGACATATTTTCCATAAGACTACATGTAAAAGTTTTTATTAATTTTTAACTTTATAAATCTCCTAATGATTTTGGATTTTTTACAAAAACGGCTCAACCTCCTTAAAATTAGATTATTTAAAATAAATTACATTTTTATTATTTTTTTAATAATTGCTTCAAGTAGGGTTATTAAAAAAGTTTTGTGTTTAAAAACAAATCACTTGTTTGTTTACAATTTTGTTCTAAATTAATTGGAGAAATCACAGAAATACAGTTCTGAGTTACGTGAGTTTACCGTTCAATAGCGAGTATTCGTTGTGTGTACAGGGAAGTTAGAAGGTTTCAATTTTATGCCATGCTCGGTAGGTTTTGTGTAAGCGTACGTATTTATGAGATAAGAATATCATAAGGAATTAAAATTAAATGTACCTCAACTCGATATAATTTTATTTTTTTGAATAAGCTTTTAAAATGAAAATGGCTAGTTCAGAAAATTAAACTATATCAAGTTGTGAGACATTCAATCACTGTTAAACAAAATCATTATTTTTAAAATATTTCACATTTTAGATAGTGATGTGCCGGATATCCGTATCCGTATCCGCGAATATCCGAGGGAGAAGAAAGATCCGTATCCGTTAGTTTTTGACGGATCTTTTACCTTATTAATTTTCAATTCATAGATGAAATTTTATATATATAGGTGATTAGGTAATAATGAAAAACTGTTAAATTCCATTCAGATTATTTTTTATTTTTTAAAATCGTATGTGGCACCTTTATATTGCAAACATTTATCGTAGTGAGTACCATACCAATAGTACATAACTCAAATGTACTAAAAAACTATCTTTATAATGAGATATTGCGCATCGATCTTTGGAAAGAGACAATCTGTTATGAGAGTTAACTCTTAAAGAGGTCAATAACTTTTTCCCATAACAGATAGTCTCTTTCCAAAGGTCGATTTGCAATATTTACCGCCGCGTACTCTAAGAAAGTTAAGATCCGTATCCGTATCCGCGGAACTTGAAATAAATATCCGTATTCAGATCCGTATCCGCGGATATACATTTTTAACGATCCGGCACATCACTAATTTTAAATACATATTACACATTTTACAGTAATTTTTTACAATGTTGATTGTTTTTATACTTCTGAGTTATGACACAATACTGAATTCCGTCATAACTTCTTTATTGGTCTCCAGACGTAACAAAAGAAGTGTACCTAGAACTTTTTTCTCCTACTATTATTTTCAGTGTGTATGCAAGGAAATGTTTGTGTGTGTGTGTTGGTGTGTGTGTGTGAGATTGAAATGCTGGGATCTCCCGAAACAAGGAAAGTTAGCTCGTCGTCGGGAAAATAGATGGAAACTGGGTGCTAACTTTATATAATGGCTTGTGGATTTGTGTTATATCAACTGAAATGTCTTTTTTTCTGTTATATACATTCTCATAAGTATAGAAGAAATATAGTTTAAATGGCCAGCCATTACAAACGTATCTGACAGTATTACCAATGGTAATCATTAAAATTATAATTAAAAGAGTTTGTTAGCACTGTAAATGAATTAATTGAGAAAAATTTCCATTCGTCTAATGGTGTCTCAGCATATAAAATCAAATAAAAATTCTCTCAATGCTCAATTAGATACAGAAAATTAAATTAAATATATAATATTATATTGAAATAATTTTAGTTTTTGAATTTTTTCTTTCTTTTTAGGTACCTACTTACAATCATATCCATGACTACGTATTAAAAATTCTTTGTTAAAGTCAGTGTGCCCGTCGCCAAAAATTTTATTGACACATACTCTCCCCAAAATTTGTATATGACTTTATTAGGCCTAGTCTGACACCTATTTCCTCTATGACTTTTCTTGATTTTGGGCCGTTTTCCCTCTAAATTTTCCGAAAGATGTCGTTTTGACGACATGTAAAAATTTATAGATACTGTTTGTTTTTTTAATTGGATAGTTTAAAAACTTCAACCAAAACGCTAAAATAATGTTCTCTGACAAATAACATGAACCATTTAAAATGTCTGACACCTCGAATATGTTCGAGGTGTCAGACATTTTAAATATTATTTATTGAAGAGTTCTAATCAGACGTTAATCATAGATTTGAATATTTGATTATTTCTGGGCTTAATCAATTTTTAAATCATAAAATGCAATATCAAAAGAAAGTTTAAAAATTTATTGCATATATGAAAAATATTGGTTCTCCCGCGCATGTGTGTGTGTGTGTATGTTACCTTCAGCTGTTGGCTTGTAGTATACAACTTTGCACTCAAGAAAAGGTGCGATCGTAAATTACAACGGCATTTTTAAGGGCGTTTTACATCTATACCAACTTTAACATATATACTTTTAAGCGTAAGAAAGAGATTTTATGCGCAAAGTTAGGATGACAAACCGACATAAATTTATCGATGGTTTATTTTGACTGTATTTTTTTCACGGCGCCGTAAAAAATAAATATATTTTGTGAAGCCTTTAATCAAAATATACATATATAAACGGTTTTTTATTATTGATTAAAACATATTACATACGTATGTATGTATTACTTCGCGGGTTCGAAACTCGAATAATGATTAAGGCACAAGACAACAGAAATGAAATTTCTTCTGCTGCCATTTTGCTGAGGTATGCTGACTTTGACCTCTACAATACAAATATAATAATAATAATGCGTTTAACGTCCGTTTCTCGATTTATGTCATAACAGACGCCATTCGCACCATTACTGTTATTTTTTTTTTACCACACTTTCCGTTATTTTCTACAGTTTTTAAACTTCAACTTAATTAATAGCAATGGGCGAATGAAAGAATTTTTAGGAAATGAATGATAAGATAGGCAAATTTTGAGCACAGGAGTTTGACAGGTAATCGGCCATAGCCTTTTTTACTTGAACATTTCTTTTCTAATGCAGTACTTACCTAAAACAAACAGAAAACAATATTAGAAAATTGCTCGCATTTAGTTGAAAACAAGAGTTCTATCAGAAAGCCAAATTAACGTACAAACAATATATTTTGTAATCCTGTCTTCTGACACCTATTTAGAAAACATTCTAAAAAAAAAAATAAATTAACAGCGGCAATAAAAAGTTTGTAGTGAATCGACAAAACTGATTTTTTTTTCATTTTTCACTATTTCGTAATATCACAAAGCAAAAGATATAATTCCTGTTTTATGATAGAAATAAACTTGTTTAAAGATGAAATAAAAAGCAAATTATCAATAAAATGTTAACAGTAGTTTGTATACAATTGATCTTTTTTACACTTATAGTAAAGCTTGACATAAAAGTTGAAGCTTAAATTTCTCATTAATTTCTTTTTGAATTATTCACAAATGTTTTAATTTAAAACTCACACACAAATCATTTTGATCTTTATGTAGCATTCTTTAATTATTCGTTGCAAAATGTTCTTCGCTTCAAAAACTTTGTATAATCTTTTTTGACGTGATAACGTCTTATAAATTGATGAATCACCAATATTATAAATTGATAAAACACCGGCTGCATGTTCGAAAAAGTGTAACGTAACGTTCCTAACGTTCCTAACGTTCCTAACGCGTAACGTTCCTAACGCGTAACGTTCCTAACGCGTAACGTTCCTAACGCGTAACGTTCCGCCTGACCCTGTGCGTGCTTTTTGCTAATTTCTCGCTCAATTTAAATCAGATCGGTTTGAAACCAGTCTTAAACGAAAGAGGAGAACATTTTACATAGATTTCGTATAACAGAATTTGCCTAAACAGTTTTTTTATACAAATTTATATAGAAAAATATTTTATACAAATTTATATAGAAAAATAGCTGTATAAATGCAATGTTGTGTAATGCATGGCGCGACGCGGTCGGTTGTCTTTGTTTGCCGTACATGGAAATTAGAAGCAAACGTATGTCTTGTCTTAACATGAAAACAGCTGCATTTCTAATGTTTAATTCAATTTTTTTGACATTAGTATATTGTGAAATGCAAAGCCTGCTAAGTTAAGTATTGGAATAACTAATTATTATTAGAACATAATACTTTGTAAGTTGCAAACGTCACTTTTGACATTTCTTATCATTCCGACACCAAGGATAAGCGGATTGAAACCAAATTTTGGGAGGTTTAGGTTATGTATTACGGAATACGTTATCACGTAAAACTATCGTCCGTAAACCGACTATACAGACAACCATTTTTTTAATGAAATTTCTTTACGTTAAAATATTAGTTTGTATTGGCTCGGATGAACAAATACAAAATTATCTGTTATACTGGAGCCATAATTTGACCTTACTTTACTTTATATAAAAGCTATTGTTTCAAAGTATACATTTTGTATCGTATTTTTTCAGTACCTCTTTGAACTGATTTTTTTAATGACCACTTTTATGTTTATAACAGACAAAACACATTAATATAGATAATATAAATAATTAAAAGAATAAAGAGTGCGTAGGTTTAGTGTTAAATAATCCATTATCAAAAATCCAGACCATCTGGAAATAAAGTCAACCTCATTTTTAGCACGCTTCTTTTTTTCACTCCCATTCCTTATCGTAGTTACGTCATCGCCTTTTTAATAGCACCCCCCCAAAAGTTAAAACGAAAATTTGAGATAGTCACCAAAATGTGAATAGCGGCGATTAATAAAATAAAATTAATAAAATATGAGTCCAAAAAACAAAAATATAAATCAAATTCAAATTAGGTTCCGTCAATTTCTTGGCACCTATCTTGAATTTTTCATTTTTAAAAATAATTAATTTTGTAACACCACGTCTTAAAAAGCCACGCCGCCACTGGTGTACCCTGGTGGTCATGTAGAAAAACAGAGGCAAGATGGCAGCGGAGCGTATGAACTAGGTAGTAGTGTTCATGTTAAAAAACTTAAATTAATAAATGTGTTGAATTAAATAATATTCATATTACAAACTTACGTTAATAAATATGTTGAATTAAATAATATTCATGTTACAAACTTACGTTAATAAATATGTTGAATAAAATAATAATAATTGTTACAACTTTAAATTTCACAGAGAAGTGGATAAAGATAAAAGAATAATTCTATAGTTATGTGAACGTTTCGTTGCTGTAATTACTTCTTCAGCACTGTAAAGTAAATCAAACAAACAATTTTTTGTTATTTTTTTACAATCATAAATATGGCATTTGTACATGTTTTCTTACATAAACAAAGTACATTCTATTGTCCATTACAATAGTTATTCTTATCATTTATTAATTATGTTTGGAGTCATTTATTGTTATATTTATGCAAAAACACAGAACTTTTTATTAATATAGCGTGTCACAATATGTAAATTGTCAAAAGGTAAAATGGATGAAAAAATATTAACATTTAAAAATAATATTTCGGCAAATGTCAAATAATTTGACATGTCGCTAAAATCAGAATTCAATAATGGAAGGGTATCTATCATTAAGAAAACAGAAAATGACGTCACTGATTCTTTCGAGCAGATGTTCGCACATCCTTACTCGTCATAAATTTTATGGCGACAGATTTTATTTTTCTTTTATGCAACTTTAACTCAATATATGCAGGTGTCGATGTGCGACTTATACACTCATTGTTGAGTGGTTGTAAGAAGCAAAAACTCGAAGCCATAACTCAGACCAACACACAAGGCGAGTGTTAGTTCGCCCTGTGGCGGAGATTCCTGCTGTTGTATTACAAGTAGGCAAAAGCAGCTGAATTGGCACACTGTAGCCTCTGAATTGAACGTTTAAAATTGGAAGGGTTCGGTGTCTCTCTTCATTTGATACCCAACACGGCATCATTACAAAAAAATTTAGTTCGTGACTTTGTTCTCTACAGGGCGCCATATGTAATTTAAAGTGACGTCACATAACCTATAACCAGCGGACGATCAAAACACTTCCTACGATACCTCATTTGTCAAATTATGATACGTAGTTTAGGAGGTATGAGGGAACAGATGAACATACATACAAACCGGTCAAACACATAACCCTACTTTTTGCTTCGCCGTACTCACACTGAGCCATAGAGTCAATCGTATATTAATACAAGTTGGCAAACATTACAGACAACGTTAAGTTGTTGTAAAGCGTACATTATGATGAATAGACACATAAATGTGTATGGAATCGTGGAAGAAACTGCATCTTCATAAATACCGCATCTAAAGTCGTAAATACACCCACATTCTCATCCCTGTGCATACAGCTGAAACGAAAGTAATGTATGTACACTAATATGTGCCGCCGGGTACGGTTGCGTTCACACTGAAGTATATATTATATAATAAAATGGATTGGTTCAACATTCGAGAATTCAAATACGACACATAAACCTATGTAATAACAGATAGTTATTGAGAAGTGCATGCAATTAATATTTGTGTTCAAACATCGGATTCGCTATGGGGTGGAACAAAAAAAGCGCAGTCCGAACAGCAAGTCAATATACAGCGTGATTTTTAAGTTGATTCTTTTTTTAACAGCGGGTAGAAATCAAACAGACGAACGAATATTTCAAATTGCTTTTTTATCAATACTCAAAAATGAAAGAGAAACGGGCTTTCAAAGTTTTATCAAATTTTGACGTAGGTTCTGGCGTTATGTTATGTCACTATGGAAATATGTTATGTCATTATCAAGTTGATTCTTTTTTTAACAGCGTGTAGAAATCAAATAGACGAACGAATATTTCAAGTAATTTTTTATCAATACTCAAAAATGAAAAAGAAGCGAGCTTTCAAAGTTTTATCAAATTTTGACGTATGTTCTGGCGTTATGTTATGTCACTATGGAAATATGTTATGTCATTAACAAGTTGATTTTTTTTTAACAGCGTGTAGAAATCAAATAGACGAACGAATATTTCAAGTTACTTTTTTATCAATACTCAAAAATAAAACAGAAACGGGCTTTCAAAGTTTTATCAAATTTTGACGTAGGTTCTGGCGTTATGTTATGTCACTATGGAAATATGTTATGTCATTATCAAGCATTCACTGGTATAGTGTGCATGGTTTTTTAAAATTATTATAAGGTTGAAAATTGCCTGTTACACTCGGTGTATCTCTTACGCAAGATAACATAAATATAATTTGAAAAGCATAAATCGACTGCGCGTATTGATATGCAATGTTTTTAAATACTGGCTTTAAAAGCTTTCTTCATTGCTCCGAACCATTACGAACATTATATATATGTGAAAGTTGGCGATGTTCATTAACATTAAAGCACAAAAAAATTGCAAAAGTTAAAAACAGTTCAGTAGAGCTAGGTTAATGGCTAATTATTCTGAGCCGTTCAATTTCAAAACAATATTAATAGTTGTAAATAAATACCACAGATCAAAATTGCATTTTCAAAATACCTATACTGGTTTTGTTTATACTTTATGTCAACAGAAACATGTTTTATCAAGTAGCTCTTGCTCGAGGGTAGGTTCATATTCTGCGATGCCTTATGCAAAAAAAAAAATAGCTCTCGGAGCATGTGAAATATAGTTACAATTTACAAATACGCTTTATATATTGATTGTTCTGTAGTGTCATTGTAGACTAACTGATAACTCATCCGCAGCGATAGTGGACGTTTCGGGTTTAAGCCTAGCGAGTGACAGTGTTGGTGTACCAATTTGATTTGTCAGTTTTGTATAATTTTAGTCATTTTTTCAATATCATACACACTTTTGAACAATCCGATTTCGCGATCTCAATGATAAGAGTTTAATAAAAAGTAGAGGAATTTTCTCCTAGATGCTATAGGGGAGGGAGGGGGAATGGCGCTCACTGGGTAATGGCGCTCACCCCTGTAACTCTGTCAAAAAGAAAGGTAGCAACACGTCACGTCACGTGAAGCGCGAGGGGAGGGGGCCTCTAATAGACAGCGATGCAAACGGACAGTCAGCTCGCGTCATGCGACCGTGAAGAGCGTTTCTTCGTTTGCGGCCGCACTGATCTAATTTTTAATTAGGTGTTTTTTGTCGGTAAGTCCAAAACCTTAATGCTTATTTAATTACTAATTTTACTTTTCTGCCAATAAACTATTCTATTTTGTGATATTGCAATCAATTTTCAACAATCGTGTATGATATTTTTAAAATTTCAAATTAATTACAAAACGACCGGTTGGGGTTATACCGCTCATCTGAGCACCATTACCCCTTAGTGACTTATTTTTTTATTGTTGTAGATAGATATGCCAAGAAATCGGCAAAGAACCACCGCTAAAGCGGCTTGGACCGAAGAAGCCCGTTTCCACCCAACAGCAAGAAACTGAAATTGCTGAACAAGTTAATTTGCTGGGCTCGCTATATTATGGACTCAATGTTGCAGATTTGCGTAAACTTGTTTATAAATTTGCTGAGCGCAACAATATCAAAAACAATTTTGATCAAAGCAGCATAACAGCCAGATTGGATTGGGTACACTTCTTTATGAGACCCTGAGCGGCATTACCCAAAGTCAGAGGCAATGCCGCTCAAACATGTTTTTTTAATAATGTTTTCCTACTACTAGTAGGTGAAAGATATATGCTTTTGTTGTTAAATTGTTGATTACTCGATAATTAAAGACTTTGTTACTCTTGTTAATTTTGATTTATAATAAATAATTTAAAAAATACACCATGTTTTCCTTAAGTGAACGCCATTCCCCCGTCCTACCCTAAATAAACGCAATATAATTTGAATATAGGCATTACTCGTCAATGCAACCTCATAGTCTAAAAGCGCACCTACGCCCGGAGCGTACCGATATTTCCGGTATTGATAGTGAATGCGATTCATGTGTGTGCTTACATGCAGAGCGGAGACACAGAGACCGGAGCACCGGAGCAGGCAAACGAAGCCACAATATAGGCGATATATTTGTGGTCACATCGTGAAGTGGCTTATTTCACATTATACATTCATTACTAGATATCAGAAACTTAATTGCTTGCAGATTGCAGTCGACAGCTGAGATCAATAGCGTCTACTTTTTTTAAAACTTTATATAACAACTAGCGGCCCTGTACGTGCTTCGCTACGTATAAAGTGAAATAATAAAACAATTTAATTGGAACATCTATCTATCTATTTTATTAATTGCTAGCTATTTTAAAATATACATGGGCGTATATGTGTGTATGTCGAGCACTCCGGCTGCGCCGTCGTGCCGAGCAGTTTTAAACGATATTCAGTTTTTTACATCCTCGATCTAGATATATGGTTGTTAAGTTCGTTGCGCCATCTATTGAATATTCACTCAATCATCTTATATGGTTGTTAAGTTTGTTGCGCCATCTATTGAATATTCACTCAATCCAGTCAACAGCCAATTATATGGTTGTTAAGTTCGTTGCGCCATCTATTAAATATTCACTCAATCCAGTCAACAGGTTCGCCATCTTATATGGTTCTATTTTGACTGTCAAGGAATAGACAAATAATTTGCAATAAAATAATATTGCGACTATAAATTGAAATGTAAGCTATCCTATCTTTCAAGTTGGGTCGAATTGCACACGGTGTGCAAATCAAATTTAAAATCGGTTCAGTAGTTTAGGAGTTCATCGCGGACAAACATCGGACAAACAACGTGACACGTAATTTTTATATATAAAGATTTTATTATGTTATTGACAATGTATGAACTTATTTACATATTTTTTTCTTCATACTTGGAAAGTGCATACTTTCGGCATCAATTGTAAGGCAGAAAGTCTAAAATTTATTCTTTGTTGGGATTACACGCACCAATGCGGGAAGTTCGTACGTTCGGGCGGTAGTAAAGCAAAAACAACCAATCAACTGTGGTTTAGATGTCGTTTCCATAGCAACTCTGTTACATTTTAGCTTATAGTCGCGACAGCTGTCATTCGTGTTTTTACGCGAAACCTCACAGTTTTTAGCTTGGAATTTATCTGTGTTTTTATGTAATTAATAAGTAATTAATTAATGTATTTAATAAGCGGGCTTACGACTGAGGTATGAAGAAAAAAATAGTATACACCACACTTTCGGCCTTTGTGGCTTCGAAGTTACTGGACGAAAAAAATTGAAATTTGGTACATATACAAAGTTAAACGATCTAATCACGGATATATAGCGTGACAAACGAAGTCCAATTTTGAGGGGGAAATTAAAACATTTTAAAAATATATATTTTTCAAGTGGAAATGTTTACGCTCAATTCATCTTCATTTTTTTACTGTGACGTATCAAATAAAAAGGGTCGTCATAAGAAATACAAATACAGGTTATAATTTTGAAATTAATAGTTATTAAAAAAATATACCAAAACAAAGCAACCCTCCCGTATCTCTGTGACTTTATAACCTAAAATTTTGAGAAAAAAATATAAAGAATATAAGGCACCTCACTTATAGTTTAACAGGAAAATCTAAACGAAAATCTTAAGTCTTAAAGCTCTCACGGGAAACGGAAGGGTACAGAACCCTTTCCACGCGAGTTCGGCTCTCACTTGACCTATTTTTTAATTCTAAAAGCTAGCAGTCTATTCTGTTTTTCAAAATTCTTGCGACTGTTTGATTTTATTTTGACATAAACCACTTTCATATATAACCACAGAAATGCTGTGGGAAAATCAATTTCCGCATGCCTGATATACGTAGGTGTGTATGTGTATTGTGTGTACATGTATACAAACACAATAAGTGAATATGTACGGGCCAGCGAAATGCAGAACACTAAATATTCAATGTTAGCGAAACATTCCTGTAAAAGTCTGCAACCGGGGCATCCCAAACTCGTTTGTTACACATGTAAGACCCAATGAACTAACGATAAGATCTATATAATATACCTATAAGAAAAGCTTGTATTCAAAGATATTTGACACGAATATTGCATAGGTTTGCTTTTGAACACGATCACAAAATTTTCTCGGACTAGTTTTTTGACTTTTCCATTATGCATGCACGTTAACGAACATCAAATACTGTTTATATATGTTACGGCTAAAGGTAGGAGTGAACATAAACTTAAGATTAGCCGGCTAAACTTAGGTTTATCTTTAGCTGCTTCTCGAATATAAACCTAAGTTTAGCCGGCTAATCTAAAGTTTATTTTCACACCTACCTTTAGCCGTAACATATATATACATCAACCAAAACGCTAAAATTATGTTCTCTGACAAATAACATGAACCATTTAAAATGTCTGACACCTCGAATATGTCGAACATATTCGAGGTGTCAGGCATTTTAAATGGTTCATGTTATTTGTCAAGAACATTATTTTAGCGTTTGGTTGAAGTTTTTAAGCTATTCAATTAAAAAAACAAACAGTATCTATAAATTTTTACATGTCGTCAAAACATCTTTCGGAAAATTTAGAGGGAAAACGTCGCAAAATCAAGAAAAGTCATAGAAGAAATAGGTGTCAGACTAGGCCTAATGAAGCCATATACACAGTTTGGTGAGAGTAGGTATGTGTCAGTAAAATTTTTGCCGACGGGCACTCTGACTATAAAAATGGGTTTAAAAAAGGCATTCTGTATAAGAAGTAAGTAAAAATACAGCGACATAATTGCGGCAATTTAGCAACATAAACAAGCTGCGTGTAAAGAATGTGGGCTCGGTTTTCGAACGAGAGAGTGAAATGTCTGATTGGGAGCAATAACGTCAATGCCGCACGAAAGTATGAAATCCATCACCGTAACCGTACCGTGTATTATTCCCTTCACGCTAGATGGGAGGCCTTTAGCTCGTTTCTCCCTTTTCTTGCCTCTTCCATTTCACAGAGATGGCTTTTGAATGAATAAAAGGAAAATAGGTTTAGAAAATCGCAACCGCTTCTTTCTTTAGGCCGATTGCTCTGACGGACGGACCAATCGGTCCGTGATGATTGCGTTTTCAACTTTTTGTGGAGCTTACATCAAGGTTTATTCGTAACTAGCGATCCCGCCCGGTTTCACCCGAGTGCAAAAGAATGGGAGGGACATTAGTACGCACATTCATCTTAGTTTAGCGAGATGAATGTTGTGTCCAAATTTCATGATGATCGGAGTTATCGTTCAAACACTGCACTTGCGATCTGCGTTTTCTCTGTTGCGGGCCGTAATTTTGTGATATATAATGAAATCGGATTGCGAGGTATAAATTAAATCTATACTAATGTATAAAGCTGAAGAGTTTGTTTGTATGTTTGTTTGAATGCGCTAATATCAGGAACTACTGGTTCAAATTGAAAAAAAATGTTGGATAGCCCATTTATCGAGGAAGGCTATAGGCTATTTAATATCACGCTACGACCTTAGGAGCGGAGCATTAATGAAAAATGTTGCAAAATGTATCTCAAAAATACATTTCTATTCAGGTGAAATGCACTAACTAAATATACTCATATTAGCGTTCTGAGTACACAACCCCGGTTGGCTCAATCGGTGGAGCATGCGACTGTCAATATCAGGGTCGTGGGTTCGAGCCCCAAGTTGGGCGAATATATTTTTATTTTTCTTTATTTTCTACATTGCTTTCTTCTAAGGCTTACATTTAAATGTATTTTAAGTTTATTTAATTCATTAAACAAAAATTATTTAAAAAAGTATAAATGCTGCTTTTTTATCGATAAAAACTTTTGAACGGTAACTCCGATCATCATGAAATTTGGACACAACATTCATCTCGGTAAACTAAGATGAATGTGTGTACTCATGTTCCTCCCTTCCCCATTCGTTCTTTTACACCCGGGTGAAACCGGACGGGACCGCTAGTTTATTATATTTATTAGATGTACAAAAAATATTTTTATGGGAAACAATCTAAAAGAAGGGGCCGCCACTGATTACAATTAAAACAATTTGTCTGCTTAAATAAATCAGAATGCTTTATAGCGCGTTTAATGACCAGACAATTTAGCTTATTGCATTTGTATCATTAGTACCAGAAGTCATCTAAAAGAGTAAACATAACGTAAAAGTTAATTCAATAAAAACTTGGGAAATATAAAAAAGCACTAACGCTTGTTCCAGAGGCAAACTTGTGTCAGAAAACATGTGCTTTATGATCTTCTATATGTGTGTTTTTATAAATATTTTATCAGCTTTAGTGGAGTCCTATGCAGGTCGGCTATATATACCTATATAAACCAGCGTCTCCTAAACTTTTTCGCCTACGAAACCCTCAGAGTAATTGCACATACCGCTAAACTAGCGGTATGTGCTTTATTATCGCTTTGTGCGTCAGAGCTGACTTTCGTTCATATAAGAAGTTATATCTAAGTTAATTTCACACGAAATCCATTCAAATTGAAGCTTTTTGAAAAGAGGAGATTCTAATCTATAAAATAGAACCATTTTTAAATCAATTTGAGTTCATAAATACTATTAAAATTGTAATTGAAAATCACAAACAGCAGTTGTCGGTTGGTCTGTACGTATGTACGTATGTACGTACGTCACGACTCTACAGATCGCAATTTTGGTCAGATTGCCTTGGGTTATATTTTATTCACTTTGTTTACTATCAGACCAGAACCCTATTTAAATTCACTAAAATGTGTTCAGTAGTTTAATTTTTATAAACAGTTTTATTTTTTATTATTTTTGACAGCTAATAGTTTAAAAACAATATTGTGCAAATATAGTGTAATCCATAAAACAAGTGCTACACTTGTATACCGTGATAACACCACTACACGTATTAGGCAGCCGTGGTGTAATGGTTATGCCGTTGGATCCCCAAGGGCAAGGTCCTGGGTTCGATTCCTTACGATATCATTGATTTTTTTCTTTTTATTTTGTTTTATTTTATTCCACTTGATATTAATTATATATTATATTATGTATAGTTCTTAATTTTTTTAATTTTTGCAAACTTAAAAAAAATATTTTTTCAATTTTTAATTATTTATTTCTTTAAATTTTTAAATCTTTTTAAATTTATTAAAAATATTTTTTAATTGTTATTTTTTTATCATACAGTGGAAAACTTGCGGGATGTGCACTTTTGGTTTTGCCAACTATTTAATTATTTATTGTTGCTGTTTTTTTTTGAAATGTAAATGTCAATAATTTATAAAAATTTTGAAGTAGATTTTGCGTCAGAAATTTTCACTTTTGTAGTGTGCAGGGCCGTAACCTCGGGGGCCCCAAGAAAATTAGGGACCCCTACGTAAAATCTCATTTGTTATCGTTGTAACAATATTTGTAATATTTTTGCACTTTATAAAATATAAAAACAACAAAAATACAATTTTTTAAATGGGTTTTTTTACATACAATTCTAGAGGTAATTTGTGGAAAACGAGTGTGGACACATTCGAACCTCTAAAAAGTAGGCAACGAAAAGAGGTCCCTTCGGCGCACCTTGTTGTTAGGGGCACCGCCCCGCTTGCCCCATTATCGATACGACCATGGTAGTGTGTAGTATCATTAACACAGCTTGTCGGACAGCATAAAAAACCGTACATGTATAATGTACACCTTTGCTCACTTACAAACTTGTTTTCCAAATCGCTGATTATCATTGTTTGCCGGAGGGCGCTAATTTCTGTATAGATTTGCCCACTTAAACTAAAAGTGAGTCCGCGGACTGCATACAGCGTGTCCACGGAAGCTCTTTACAAATGGAATTTTTTTTATTAATTATTGGAGCAAATTTTTTTTCAGTGGAAAAGTTATGCTTCGTCCAAAACCTCTAAAACACCAAAGAAAATTTTTTTCGGCCTAAAGTAATACGAGGGAAATCAAAAAGTTTTATTTTACTAAAAATAAAAATTATCTGTGATATTCAAGATTTTCGCAAAATTAGTTACATAATCAAATTTAATTCAAAATAATAACATAACTAACTTCTAAGTAATTATTTATTCAGAATTCATAATTCAACATGTCCTCCATCTTTCTCCATTCAAAGAAAAGTTCTCCTTCTAAAATTTTCTTTGGTGATTTAGAGGTTTTGGACGAAGCAGAACTTTTCCACAGAAAAAATTTTTGCTCCAATAGTTAATAAAAAAACATTCCATTTGTAAAGAACTTTCGTGGACACGCTGTATAACAGCGTTTCCAAAACGTGGATTCTCAGGGACCCCAGTTTAGCAAACGCTGGTATATATACAGAAACATATGCACGCTGTATGTTCAAGCCAAATCGTTACATATGTCGTTAATAGGCTGGCCTATCGTTTGCATTTATTTTTACATTATATTTTATTTCATTTCATTTATATTTTCGTACACATTTTTTGATCAATAGTTATGTGAAAGTGGCTGGAGCTAAACTGTTGCCAAATGTCACGATCGCGGTGATAAAATAAGATAACTTGTGCATAGTTCGTTACTATGGTTCGTCGCGTCTGCATTGCTAACCCGATATACGTGAATATTAAAATAAGAAGAAACGTCAGACGATGAGAAATACAAATTAATAACTCTATAATTTAAGTGGATCAATTTATGGATTAGGTTGCCAATCAATTCATTAATATATAAATTAATTTTCATTATTATCCATGCCGTATTCTTCAATCTAACAGCGCTAGAGAATTTATCAATAATGTTATTTAAGTGTACCATGTTTTTTTAGGTCCCATTGGCTAATGTTTTAGCATTGGAATGAAAAAAAATTCTCCCAAAGTTTCATCAAACCATCTCTCCATTTAAATAAACATAGAAAAAACGACGTTTTTACTCAAACCTGGATAGCTTGTAGACATTTTTTTTAAATTTTTGATAGCAGCATTTTGTAGAGAATTAAATTTCCTCCAAAAAAGGTGCTTAGTATAAGATCCCTGAATTCATTATTTTCAAAGATATGATCGTTTAAACATTCTCATAAAAATCGGATTTCGCTTAAGTAATTTGAAAATAATGAATCCACGGATTTAGTACTAAGGCCATTTTTCGTGAGAAATTTAATTCCCTGCGCAATGCTGCTATAAAAAAATTTAAAAAAAATGTTTTACCAGATATCCATGTTTGAGTAAAATGGGAAACAAACTCGGTTTTCGCTGTTCACAGGTTTGATCTAGGAAGATGAAATCTTGGGAAAATTTTTTAGGTCCAATGCCAAAATTTTAACCAATGGGACCGAAAAAAAAACAGTTGTGTGGTTTTAAGAAACCACGACGCAAGTGAAACTTTTATTGGATTGTAGGCGTTGGATTGTAGACACTTATCCATCACGATTAATTATAAACAACAATATTCACATGAATACACGAATAAAAACATGTAAACACTGTATAGCACTTGCCCGCATGACAGACAGACTATGTGTTATACATACTACTCGGTCAGCTGATGCTAACCACGGGCGCCGCCATATTGGCCTTGGCTGCTCTACCGAGCGCCTACTCCGAACGCCTTTCACTTTACCCATACTCCGCGGCCGCCTGTAATGCGACATGCAATAGACGGCCAGAAAAATTCGGGGCGATAGAATAAAAGTTTCACTTTAAAATGAAAAAAACATCCAAGTAAAGCAGTCATTTTATAAGATGTGCAAAAGAAAAATTATATCAAATGAAAAATAAGAAACAATCAGCGATATATCAAACGCTGGTGGCCTATGTAGCCATTTGACACGAATACACTGAGTGTGTGTTCGTTAAGGTAGATATACAAACACAAACCGAGGTGTCGGATAAGGGCAGAAGCGGGCACAAGGCGAGCCGCAGTTTATATCTGCGATATCGGTCGCAGATTTACTAACGGTGTACCGCTGCCTCTCCTACACGTTCAATCAGACATAGTGAGACAGTACACGAGCCAGTGCAACACCTCACCTCTAGGTATCGGTACAATAATGTTGTGAACGCAGCTGAAATGGGTTAAACCGTCGTAGCATCTAAACTAATCAAGTCACGAATTTGCGCTTGCGTCCAATCGACTTTTTTCTATAAGGTCACGTAAATTCGGGCATATCCGTGACACTTTTATTTTAATCAAAAAATTAAAAAAATTAAAGTTTTTCGATGTTTTCGCAAATCAGCGGCTTTTTGAGGCACTAAGAGCCTTCCGATACGGTTAATATTATGTGTACTTATGGAAAAAATCACGCAACTCTGTATCTCCTTTGGTTTAGGAGTTAGACACGTTTTTATAAATATTTCTTGAAAAAATTAAAAACGCTATAACTTGAAAACTACAATAGCTACAGACTTCTAGATACGCTCATTCAATTCAGCATGATTTTTTGCATAGGACCAAGTCATTTTCAACCATATATTATATAAATTTCCAGTCGATACTGCACTTTATTTAAAATGAAAAAATAATCGTCGGCCCCCCCCTGTAAAAATTTTCAAAATCGAAGTCTCCCAGAACGGGTCGATATTACGGTTACCCGGCAGATTTTGACACGCTGAATCCAATGAGCACAGGCATAGCTCCGTATCTTGTCTAGTTTCGGAGATAATCGCGTTTGAAATTTTCAAACTTTCAAATGCTCATAACTTCGAAACCAGAAGAGATACAGTTCTGCGCTTGTGCTCATTCGATTCAGCGCACTTTTTTAAATTTTTCTTGAAAAAATTAAAAACGCTATAACTCGAAAACTACAATAGCTACTGATTCTTGGCCAGTTTTATATGAACCGAATTTATAGAAAAAATCATTCTGAATCGTTTCCGACCATCCGCAACCTTGTATCAATTTCAGTTTCAGAGATATGATCATTTATTTATATTATTGATCAACGATAACTAATATCATTTTTCATGTCATGCGACCTCTTTTCATTAAATTATGTAGGATTTTGCTAATAAAAAACACTAAGTATTTGAATTCATTTTTAAAAAGCGTCAATTCATTCAGAGATATAACGCGACTCGAATAAACACTTCGGAGTAACCTGTTCGCGTTCTCCACTTAGGTTTTTATGAACGAAACGTTGTTAATTTAGTGGAAAGCTTTTTATAGAGAAGTGGATACGAAGCCAAAATCTAAGAGCACTCGTGAGATGAGCGCTGGATTTGCAGTCGGGGCACGTGAAGTCGCCGACTGCTGTGCCGCACGAACACAACACAGGAGCTCTGTGTATCTCACTCGTCCTTTATCTCTCTCTCTTTATCTTACTTATATTAGGAGGAAGTAGGTTGCATCTCGTCTGTGTAGTTATAGCTGCCAATTTAGTGATTTTGTCACTAGCTCTATAGTGTTTTCAAAATGATTTTAGATAACTTTCGATAGATCGAGGCAATTTGTTTCGTTCTGACAATTTAGTTTCGGTAAGAACTCCCATACAAAACGTGGCTACAAACTATTAAATTAATGAAATGGAATGATTACATCAATACAAATACAAGAAATAATAATCGAGCATTTGTCTGCTGTTTTTCTTTCCCCAAAATGACGAAGTCAGTTTCCACCATAGAGATATTAGACTAGAGTACGCGAGTGAGCCGTGAAAATGTCTGCAATACAGAGAGAGAAAAGTTCCTTATCTCTATGGTAACTAATGATACAAAACAATGCTGATTTGAGTAAACAACTATCTGGTTTTCTGGGTTTTCTGCAGCGTTCTCTCTCTGAACTGCAGACACTTTCACTTATAGCAAGCATACCCATAACATGAACCATTTAAAATGTCTGACACCTCGAATAAGTTCGACATATTCGAGGTGTCAGACATTGTAAATGGTTCATTTTATTTGTCAGAGAACATTATTTTAGCGTTTTTAAGCTATCCAATTAAAAAAAACAAACAATATCTATAAAT
This sequence comes from Xanthostigma xanthostigma, assembly GCA_963575645.1. Lineage (NCBI taxonomy): Eukaryota > Metazoa > Arthropoda > Insecta > Raphidioptera > Raphidiidae > Xanthostigma > Xanthostigma xanthostigma. Next base: position 48,330,302 of record OY754469.1, on the reverse strand, counting down.
TTCTACATGTCGTCAAAACGACATCTTTCGGAAAATTTAGAGAGAAAACGCCCCAAAATCAAGAAAAGTCATAGAGGAAATAGGTGTCAGACTAGGCTTAATGAAGCCATAGGTATACAAAGTTTGAAAAGAGTATATGTGTCAATAAAATTTTTGCCGACGGGCACTCTGACTATGATGAAATACAGTTTTTTTTAACTCTTTTTTAACAAGTTTCAGTCATCGCACGATCGTGCAATTTTGACAGATTGTGTCTTATATTTATACAAATGTTTCTTTAAATTTGAAGCCTTTGGCGATTTTGTGGAAATCATCTTCATTACACGGACCTAATTTCAAAATTGTGATTAAGTTTCAAGCTTAATAGCTTTTTCAAATCTTTGATTAACGTCTGATTAGAAATCTTCAATAAATAAAATTATCGACCAATTTTTCAGACAACATAAATAACTTTTTGAAGTCAAACTTTGCTACGCGCGCTGGGAGGGTAAATTGGTCTAAATTACTATTGTCACTATAATTATTTAAGTGAATATAAATTCGCGTGTTAAAAAATACTTCTACGGTTTGTTTTTTTAAATTCCATACTCTTAGTTCTGACATTAACACTCTCTGATGTACCCTTGATGTACTCTCCTTTGCCGACAATACAATTGTATTTTATCGACCGCCATGTCCCTCTCTCTCTATGTAATATGACAATACAATACATTGTTTTTTATTTTTTTAATTTGCCACAATTGTTTTGATGTCATGCTACAGGCCATTGTGAATGCATGTACCATGCTCATTGTATTGTGTATAATACCTACACATATTTTCAGAAACCTAATTTAAAAATTACAAAAAAGTATGGACACAGTGCCAAACACTGCCTACAAAATAGTGTACCTATTTGTATTAAATGCATTGCGATAATTAAATTATTATTACGCAAAACTTGTATTTGATTTTACGATAAAATTAAAAAGAAAACACTGTAGAAGATTCCTACGAACTATTTTATTAAATATATGCCACGTCTGTCCGATTTCGATAAAATTTGACAGAATAATCATTTTTGTTTTGAAGTTAAATTGCTATATATCTCAGATTCTTATCGTTCTTGAACCTCATCTTTTTAATCACTATTATAAAGACTTAGTAGCGTGCAAAATTACAGAGCCTATACATTTTTATTTTATTAATTTTAATACACTTATTCCCATATTCACTGAACACTGTTAAAGATAGAACTTACTAATCTTGTAACAAATTTTTTCGTTAATATAAAATTTACTTTCAATTCTCCAAGCAAAAAATATAAGGTAGAAAAGTTAGTTAAAGAATAAATATACATTGCACTATACTCCTTGCTCTTTTTGTTGAATGTTTTGACGTTCATTCAAAAATCCGACCGATGGCGTTAGTGGAAGCGTAACAAAAAATTTCACAAAATAATAAGCTAAACTTCCACTAACTTTAGTGTTTTACAACTCTACACTTCACAAAAAGGTTACTAAATAACATATAAATAAATCCACAAAAGCAACTGTAGATATACTACTCCACGTTGATAGGTTAGGTATTATGATCTATGTGGCGGCCATTATAATTTTATCAGGCGAATAAATATTTATACCCTGGAAATAACACAGAATGGATTAATACCGTCGGTAAACATAAATATGTTTGGTGAATTAATTTATCGCTATTTATTCGGAGGAATAGCTACCTGAAGAACTAATGAAGCGAATAAATAACTACTTACATTCGGTGAATATGGCCATTAATAAAATAAAAGTAAAGATATACGTTTTATAAAAAAAAACTTTAAATAAAAAAATACCTTTATACAAAATATGTATTATACAAAGGCGTTTGTATAAAGAAATCCATTCACAAAAGGTGTTAACTTTATGTTTTGTTCTCGACAACAAAAACGTCCTTGTATAAATATAAATATTTTTTCAGTATTCTTTTGACATAATAAACGTATTCCCTTGTCGCGAAATTAAAAAAAAAGGGTAGCAGTAGCAGGCTAGGCAGAAGGCGTTATGATGATATTCATGATGTCAACATGTTTTCTCTACAAAAAGAAACGTGGCTTGCATCGGTATCGCGGCACTGGGGCTTCGTCTGTGTGTTGATGGAGCTGTGAGTCCCGTACACGGCCCTGCTGGGACGGCGGCGCGCGCTTCTCCGCGTCTCGGATAACCGGCAGCTGTTGCCGGAGTCCGGAGTAAAGAACTCTTGGCCAAATTGATAACATTACACGAAACGTGTTTCAATACATGCACACTTTTATCCATAGGCGTCCCTTTGTTTTGGGAGGATTATATAAGTATTTTCTTGAAATATACTAGTGTACCCGTGCAAAACTTTTTGCATGTATCTTCATATTGTTTTAAAAAAACCGATATTTTCACACAGACAATAATTTTATTCCTCTTGCATTACCATTTACAGTTATTTTTCTTTTGATTTAGCTTGATCCACCAAGTTGTCCATATATTTAAGGTAGTTTGGTATCCAAATGACTTAAACTTGACCCTACATTTTTTATATTTATTCAAAAGATTTTAAGGGGTTACACTACCCAGGCGCGTCAAAAAAATAAGCTTTTTTTGTGATTGTGTTCTAGGTGGCGGATCAAAAAAAAATTTAAGGCTTTTTTACGCATGTATTAAAGTTCTCAAAAATTTTGAAAATTTCATATAAGAAATACGTTTTCAAACTTTAAGGAGGTTGATCCGTTACAGTCCCAATCAAAAGTAAGTTGAATTCTAAATGGGAACTTTTATAGTTTATAAGTCGATAATACCAATAAATTATTGTCATAAAGGCATAAATAAATTTTTTTTTAATATTAATTAATTATTTCAGTACTTTATACTTAATGGACTAACTTTTGTATTTTTTGTACAAAGTTAGGTTAAAAAAAATACATTTATGTAAATATCTGTATTTTACATATTTTTTGCAGTAAATAATTGAAAAAGAAATTAGAAGTAATAAAAATTAAAATTAAATCATTAAAAAGTTGAAAATTCAGTTAAAATTGTTAAATCTGTCAAGAATAAAAGTCCATAATCGAAAAGTGCTAAGGTTTAATAATTTTTTTTATTGATTAAAAGTCTCCTAATTAAATTGGAAAAAATATTAAAATATGCGTAAGACATCGATGCTTTACATAGATAGTTTTTGGAACTGCTAACATTATTTGGTTATTTGCAAAAAATTAAAATGAACAGTTTGCATGCTAGCTTGACATATTTTCCATAAGACTACATGTAAAAGTTTTTTATAATTTTTAACTTTATAAATCTCCTAATGCTTTTGGATTTTTTACAGAAAATTTTGTCATAAAAAAATCTATTAAAAAAACTTTATTTCAGATTTTTTTCATTATCTTCGTAAAACGGCTCAACCTCCTTAAACGCGTTTTTCTCGAAACTATGTTTTTCAAATTGGTGTACACCGTATCTCGCTCAATTTTTGTTTGATTGACTTGAAATTTAAATGACAACTTCTTAGATAGATTTTCCGTGGAAGTACACACGATTTTTATGATTGAAAAATTATGACGTTTGCAGTTAACAATTTAAGCTCGAGTTTTTACTAAAAGCATCAGCGCGTGTAATCCCACCAATGCGCAAATGTTAGACTTTCTGCCTTACAATTTATGCCGAAAGTATGTACTTTCGATCGAGGTATGAAGAAAACAATATGAGGTAAACATCCCAGTGTTTTCTCTTGTCGTGTGTAGTCGGGTACATTTCGTATACGACAGATACAAGTGGGCGGGGCTTATATCGGTCGTCGTATTATATTAGACCAGTTAATTGTAACGTGTATCATTTAATGGCAGTATAATGCAGTGGTTCTGTCAGGGAACACCTGTACCTCGATCGATACGTGTTGTGAAAACTACTTTATACACATACACACATGCTTACAGGGGTGTACTCCATATATTTAATAACTTCTATATTGCTAGTGGCCATAAGTGGAAGCGTGGCCCATGAAGTGAGACAGTAAATGACTGTTATCTATCTCCTTCTTTTTACTTGACCCGTTGTGCGCAAGCGTCGCGTCTGTAGTGGGGCAATTAGTAAGTGGAATAGAGCAAGCCACCTCCCTTTCACAGCTTAGTTCCATGTGCAAACTGACGCTGCAACAGACGCGCATCCATTCACGGACATGCGCATGAGACTCAGAGTATAATAAGTGAGACAGACGGATATAATACTCGTATGTCTGCAGCGTAGTGTTTAAGTCTTTCTCCCGATCTTTGCTAGCAATATAGAGGGTAATATATGGAAGTATTTGTTAATCATAAAAATCGAGCCTTGGATGAGAGAATATGACACAAATAAAATGTTAACAAAACAAATAAACTCAAAGTACACAGAAGACAACTATTTACAAAGTATGTTTATGTGGATGATCTATATTTATGTATAGAATCAATCGTATATTCCATTTCCTTGTGGCATACTCTCTCATTTTAGGCTTGATCTTTATGATTAACAAATCGGGGAAGTTGATCCAAAAAAGTCAATTAGAATTTATTTAATTTAACAGTCCCGGTACGCATTTTAGCTAGGCAACCAATGTGAGAGTTATCAATGTATATATTATCTAACATATCGTCGTTGGTTCTGTAATAGCTCTTATCTGCATATTTGGCAGATTTTACGTTTTTTAAATGAAAAGATTCAGGAAACGGAGCTCTATACACTAGTAATACCTCCAAATTAATTTTACAGTAATCAACAAGAGGAAGTAACTCTTATGTGAAAAGTTGTATCAAATAATTCTTCCCATGTGCCAATAAATCCGAAATTAACGTTAAATATTTTTTAAGAAAATACTTCGTCTTAATAACACGTATAGTAAATATAAGTATGAATTAGTAATATAGGTACCTCTGAAATTGCTAGTTCTTATCATCCATTGCTGAAATAACCACTTTTTGGCCTTTCCTGCAAATTTTACTCTTTGCACATAACAGGTATTAGAACCAACGACGATATAATCTTTGTCATCATCAAATAACATATAAGGGTATATATTTCTAATAGCGGCTCTTACACTATACGGTCACCATAAAGAAGCAAAGTTCATACATCTCGGTGAAATCGTTTTCAGGCCGTTACCCGAGTTACTGCACGCGTTACCACGAATTTAATATATTTTTTATGTTTAAAATGTCAATATTTTTGAAGTTGGAATAGTCCCGTCGTCCATTTGGCTGTAGTTTTTTTTTAATAATGCTTGATCGTTTTTAATGTCGAACTAATTATTAGGAACGTTGTATATTGTAGCCTACCTATATAGGAAAGCACTCAAATCTCAGTTTATCAATTATGCATATCGAGTCAACCCTTCACGTTGTTCGTAAGTATTGATTTCTCATTAACGTAGAAGAAAAGTATACTATAATTAGCGTATTAATGAAAATTCCAAATCGATTCTTCATATTCATACAACAGGACTTAAGAATAGTCGAAGTTTTCATAGATATTCCAGTGTTTATATACAGCAGAGGTTCCCGAACTTTTTTGTCTCGTAGACCACTTGCCGTGTTTTTCGGTTTTGGGTAGACCCCCTGCTTATCTGATATTGATTTTTTGCAAATTCATTAATTTCAAATGCATTTTTGACAACCGGTATAGTCCTACTCACTTTGAACGAATTAAATTTATAACGGTAGTGAAGAGTAGTGTGAAATGTTTAGTTTTATACATTTATTAATTAGATTAAAATTAAAATGAATCAAATTAAAATTTACTTTCTGTTACATAAAATAACTAAGCAAAAAATAAATGCTTTTAGTGTGAGGGATGAACCTGATGCTTTAATAATAAATTTTCAACATTTGGCATCAATTTAGTTAGATTTAATCTTAAATCTCTTCGGTTAACGATGTCCACTTTGTTTCTTTTTTTGTAAGGAGATTCACTATCGTTGACCCCCATTTTCATTTCATGGACCCCCAATTTTTTTCCCGTTGACATGGACCCCTTGCAAGTTGTCGTCGACCCTTAAGGAGGTTGATCCGTTACAGTCCCAATCAAAAGTAAGTCGAATTCTAAATGGGAACTTTTATAGTTTATAAGTCGATGATACCAATAAATTATTGTCATAAAGGCATAAATAAATAATTTTTTTTAATATTAATTAATTATTTCAGTACTTTATACTTAATGGACTAACTTTTGTATTTTTTGTACAAAGTTAGGTTAAAAAAAATAAATTTATGTAAATATCTGTATTTTACATATTTTTTGCAGTAAATAATTGAAAAAAGAAATTAGAAGTAATAAAAATTAAAATTAAATCATTAAAAAGTTGAAAAATCAGTTACAATTGTTAAATCTGTCAAGAATGAAAGTCAATAATCGGAAAGTACTAAGGTTTAATAATTTTTTTTATTATTAAATTAATTGGAAAAAATATTAAAATATGCGTAAGACATCGATGCTTTACATAGATAGTTTTCGGAACTGCTGACATTATTTGGTTATTTGCAAAAAATTAAAATGAACAGTTTGCATACTAGGTTGACATATTTTCCATAAGACTACATGTACCTAAAAGTTTTTTTTAATTTTTAACTTTATAAATCTCCTAATGATTTTGGATTTTTTACAGAAAATTTTGTCTTAAAAAAATCTATTAAAAAAACTTTATTTCAGATTTTTTTCATTATCTTCGTAAAACGGCTCAACCTCCTTAAGGGTCGATATAGACCACTTTGCAGCGTCTATTACAAACTTTATTTACTTCCCGAAATCTATAAAATTATACCCCCGATTGACTTGAAATTTGGCACAGTTACACCTTACTTGATGTAGACACTCGCTAAGAACGGATTTTTGAAAATTCAACCCCTAAAAAGGTGTAACGGGGGTTCAAAACTTGCATGGAGAAATCATATAAGATAGATATATCAATTCGAAAATGCCCAGGATTACTGTCAACAAATAAATAAACACGTGTTTCATGCTTTTTTCAAAGCAACCCCTTCAGAAGTTGGAAAGAAGTAAATAATCTAAAAACAACATGAATGTCTTTTTCAAGGTTTGTCAGGAGGTTGATCACGTGAATGTCATCAATTTTGAAATTTATTAAGGGGTCTACGTTGAAAAGGAGTAACTATGCTAAATAATTAGGAATGTATCCGTGTTTCGTCTCAATCGCTGTAACGACCCGAACAGGGTTAAATAAAATCTTTATCAGGAAAGTATACAATCGGCAATAGTAATAATTTATAAAACAAAGTAATGCTTAGTAATATAAAAAAAGAATTGGATGCATAAGTAAGTAAGAGGACCGGCTAAGACAGTAGGGTAATAGCATTCATTTGAGAATCATCACGCCTGCTCAGAAAAAGAATAGAAGTGCACAATATTTTGTGTTAAATTGATTTTTGCATTTACATTGAAAGTTTTTTATGTGCTATTCTTTCGTAAATACGTTAATAAATATTATATTACGTTTTTGTTGAATTTTATATTCATTTTTTTTAATTTTTGTACCCGTCAACACATTATTAAAGTCTTGGTGGTGTTGCATCGCGTGCGAAGCCGCGGGTAACGACTAGTTTAATTATATGTCACGTCCAGCAAAGCGAGCGAGTAGCAGCTAGTTTTATGTATAAGTGCAATAGCTTTAAGCAATAATTTAATATTACCTATACACCAGTTTAGTTTGGGCAGAGGGCAGTTATGAATCGTTCCCGCAGTACCTATTATTCAAGCGCTATTTAGATCTGTAGATCAGCTGTCAGCAAGCAACCCTCGCGTTTCAACAGCACTTTATACTTCTCACGTTCGGTTATTAATTATCTTTTCCCATAATTAATACACAATAGCGGTTTTAATCTCGACTCATTTATTTTAATGTGCGATATTGTACGAACACACACACACACACCTACAGAACATGACTATGTTTAATGAGTAACACACAATAGGGCACTATTGCTAGTTACATAGGTTATATAAGGTGTATAGAAGCAGTTTTGATGTACCTATGTGCAAATTCGTGTAGAAAAACGCACGTTTTTTATTTTAAGGTAGTACGAGCACCAAGGCAACTTTAAATAAAAGGCTTGATTTTTTTTTAATATTTCAATAGATGGATGATATGTTTTCATTGATTTCTCCAAAACTCGTCGGTGGAAATTAAAAAAAAAAAACTATTTAAATTAAAGTTAAGGAGGTTGAGCCGTTTTACAAAGATAATGAAAAAAATCTGAAATAAAGTTTTTTTAATAGATTTTTTTGTGACAAAATTTTCTGTAAAAAATCCAAAATCATTAGGAGATTTATAAAGTTAAAAATTAAAAAAAACTTTTACATGTAGTCTTATGGAAAATATGTCCACCTAGCATGCAAACGGTACATTTTAATTTTTTGCAAATTACCAAATAATGTCAGCAGTTTCGAAAACTAACTATGTAAAGCATCGATGTCTTACGCATATTTTAATATTTTTTCCAATTTAATTAGGAGACTTTTAATCAATAAAAAAAATCATTAAACCTTAGCACTTTTCGATTATGGACTTTTATTTTTGACAGTTTTAACAATTTTAACTGAATTTTCAACTTTTTAATGATTTAATTTTAATTTTTATTACTTCTAATTTCTTTTTTTAATTATTTACTGTAAAAAATATGTAAAATACAGATATTTACATAAATTTATTTTTTTAAACCTAACTTTGTACAAAAAATTTAAAAGTTAGAAATAATTAATTAATATTAAAAAAAAATATTTATTTATACTTTTATGGCAATAATATTATTGGTATCATCGACTTATAACCTTTTGTAAAAATTTATTTTGGAAAAGTTCCCATTTAGAATTCGACTTACTTTTGAATGGGACTGTAACGGATCAACCTCCTTAAAACCTTAATAAATTCAAATCTTTGATTAACGTCTGATTAGAACTCTTCAATAAATAAATTGATCGACAATTTTATTTATTGAAGACCTTAATAAATTATTGAAAACAAAAAACCCGTTGTGACCGACTAATTAAAAAGATATTTAATCTTTTTAATTAAGCAATAATTATAGTTTCAAGAGGTAAAGATATTTAAATGTCTTCATCTTCTAAAGCAATTAAAATGTCTTTCTCTTCTAAAACAATTTGAATTTTTTTTCTCTTCTAAACGTTTCAGTAGAGAAAAAAATGTATTATCTACTTTAGCCCGTTAATATAAGCATGATTTCATTAGGACTATGAAGATTTTCAAACTTTGAATCATTATATATATCACATTTTAAATTTTAAAGAACTAGATACACGTGTTCCCACCATAAGCACCGTCGCTCCCACCATTTTTTAAACTTGTTATTTATAATAATAATAAGAAATGGCACGCATCGCCGCCGAGATATAGCATATTTAAAGGATACTTGCAACGACAAATCGTGCATTTCAGCTGACCTACTGAAAAGTAATAAAGTCCAATATTATGCTGTGTTTAAATGGTGATACTGTTTTTATGGCAACGTAGTGTGCCAATGCAGACAAAATTATATTGACTGCGACATAAACTTTACGTTATGTAACTAATTACTTACAGTGTTTCGCGAAAATGGACGTAACCTTATACGACAGAAAAATATAAATACAATACCGCCTGCAATTTAAATTTTTTTTTCTTTAATTTAAATATAAAACGCTCAGCAACTAAGGCTATATGCGTAAACATAAGATCAATTAAAGGTAAGTATGATAAATGTAAGTATATGATATGAATATCAAGAATACTAAGGTTTACACCAATTATGAGACGTGAGCCCGGACACCCCTTAACCCAATTTAAAATTGACATTATTTATTTAACGACAGAAAAATGCTTTATAATAATTATAAACATTAAATCATTTACATTTTTAAATCTATAAACTTTTACTTCAATGATTTTCCCACTAGCTCTATTCCAAGCACTCTGCGAACGGTAGCAGAAACGTCACAGTCATGCGCAGTAGCTAAAAACTGTTTTGAACCACGTTTCAGCAACTGCGCACGATCATGGCAGTTACCGTTCGCCGAAGGCTTGGAACAGAGCTAATGTTCTCTATGAATCTATTATATAGAAATTAGTCGTAAAATCTATTTGTTGTCTATTATATAGAGTTTTCTTTACGCGTGTGTATGTATGTTTATTTAAAAACCGCTGGACCGATTTCAATAAAATTTTCACGATTGTTTAGAGGGGATATACCGGGAATGTTTCAGAATAATAAAGAATGTAGACTTCTCTTTACGCGTGTGTATGTATGTTTACTTGAAAACCGCTGGACCGATTTCAATAAAATTTTCACGATTGTTTAGAGGGATATACCAGGAATGTTTCAGAATAATAAAGAATGTAGAGTTTTCTTTACGCGTATGTATGTATGTTCGCGATTTATTTGAAAACCGCTGGACCGATTTCAATAAAATGTTCACGATTGTTTAGAGGGATATACCGGGAATGTTTCAGAATAATAAAGAATGTAGAGTTCTCTTTACGCGTGTGTATGTATGTTCGCGATTTATTTGAAAACCGCTGGACCGATTTCGATAAGATTTTCGCGATTGTTTAGAGGGATATATCGGGAATGTTTTAGGATAATATAAGTCATGGAAGGCACAGCTTGTAAGCGTGTGTCGATATAATGTCATTTTGAAAAAAACGACTGGATATGTGACAAAACTGAAACCGATCGACTATAACAGCTTCCCAAACCGTTGTAAAGCTTCATGTAAACATTTGAATTTGCATACGTGCTTCATATTACAGTTTTATCGCTAGAATATTGTACACCGATTACACATGTGACATTCCATTTTTAACCACGCCCACATCACATACAGGATGTGGAATTGATACATGGGTATTTTTTAAAGTAATTTGCCACGGCCGAGTAAAATTCATTGTTGAGATTGAAAACGTAACGAACGTGTCGCAATTTACGTATACTATAAAAACTTGCTGTAAAGCATTAAGCTAAGGTGGATGCGAGGTAGAATACTTGCCGCGTAACTTAAAGGTTGTAGCCTGGTCGATCCGGGTGGTCGATGTTATTATTTCTGTTGTTTTGTAGTTTTTTTACAATTAAGCCAGTTGTACTTCTGCAGTGTGTAGTGTAAAGCACACAGTAACTTTTTTTCTATAATTTGGACACACAACGGTCAGTAGCATAAACCGGTAAGTCAAAAATAAGACAGGTGAGCACCGTAGGATAATTTTTATTTTTTTAATTTTAGTAAAAAACATTTGTTAGTAAAAATAGATAAATAATTTAATTCAGACATTAGTTCTGAACTGTTTTGTAGAAATACAGTAAATTATAATAATAATAATGACATAACAGACGCCATTCGCACCATTACTATTTTCCATCTATGACACTTCCCGTTATTTTCTACATTTTTTCAACTTCAACTAATTAATAGCATTGGGCGTATGAAGGAAATTTAGGATATTAGGATAAGGTAGACAAATTTTGAACACAGGATTTTGACAGGTAGTGATCGGCCATGACCTTGAATAAGGAACCATCTCGATATTTATCTGGAAACCAGGTGGCCGGTACAGGCGTGAGGCAGCAGGAAAAAGTCCCAGCCACATCTGGCCCCGTTGGGATTCGAGCCCGGTACCACTCTTGAATGCGAGTCTAATGCTCTCACCGCTACGCCACCCCGCTCGGTTTTTACAATAAATTAGAGAAGACAATATATTCAAATTTATAAAAAACTAAAATACTTTTTGCGGCAGTAATTTCGAAGAATTTTTTATGTCTATGATAGTACTTAACGATAGAAAGAGAAACAAAGGTCTTGTCCACTGAGAATATATATAAGACTAGCGGTCCCGCCCGGTTTCACCCGAGTGCAAAAGAATGAATGGGGGAGGGACATGAGTACGCACGTTCATCTTAGTTTACCGAGTTGAATGTTGTGTCCAAAATTCATGATGATCGGAGTTAAAAGTTTTTGACGGACGGACAAATTTTGAGTGACATTTTTCATTGATGCTCCGCTCCTATTGGTCTATTGGTCGTAGCGTGATATTTATATAGTCTATAGCCTTCCTTGATAAATGGACTATCCAACAAAAAATTTTTTTTCAATTCGAACCAGTAGTTCCTGAGATTAGCGCGTTCAACTAAACAAACAAACTCTTCACCTTTATATATTAGTACTAGCGTGACCTGTGCGAATTATTCGCACTAAATAAGTATAATAATTATCACTTTACAAAATTATTTTTTAAATATGATTGCAGGTATTCAATTCGTTTCTAACTTTGTACACTGCTTATAATGTTCTTCTTTTTGTTGTAAAAGAAATATTTTACTAAAATTGTCATATAGAGGCGCAAGTACCAAAAGCGTTGTTCAGCGTTGCCCGTCAGATGGCAGTATGTAGTATTTACAATATGAAGGTCAGATGACAGATCAAAGTGTTAACGTTACGCCGTCAGATGGCAGACGTTGTTCAGAGTTTAATTAATTTACAAAAACAATAGCAATAATAAATTTTTTAGTTGTCGATGTTAGTAGAGCAAGCAATTATCTGTAAAATGATATATAATTTATGTGGAGAAATTGTGTGGTTTTTTCTAAAAAGGGAGGCAAACATCTTAAACCTTAGCGTATTAATATATGTGATAGATCTTGCCGATGTAAATTCTTTGTTTGTTTATACGTAACGTGTTCAATATTCGAAACTGCTTAACTTATCTCAATTTTTCAAGAAGACATTTCTCACAGGCGGTTTATCAGCAAGCGTGACAATCTCGGCAGTGGCAGACGAAGTGTATAATACACTACGGAAGTATAATAGAACAACAATGCGTTCGATACACACACGAACACACACAACAGTCAACAACAACAATAAAACAACAGCCGCAAACATTCACTATGTAAATTTACAAATGTCATTCACGACAAAGCACTTAGCGAACCACACAATACTGCTATTATTTCCCCAATCTAATATATAGTAATTCTCCGCGTATTCCTTTATGCCTCCGGCTTGTTACCGAACTAACGTGTGTCTCGACTCAAACTTCGAGAAAGAAGGAGCGGTGTAGCGTATAGTGGTGAGAGCACCTGACTCGCATTCGAGAGGTACCGGGTTCGAATCCCGGCGGGGATAGATGTGGCTGGGACTTCTTCCTGACACATCATATTGTAGGGGAGAATGTGGAGGATTGGGACACAGGAGGAATGGGACAGTAAGGTTTTTTTATATTTGGCGGGTGTTTAAATGTTTCAATTCGTCACAACAGATGACATATGCTGCTCAAAGGTATATGATAAATTTTAATACATGTTGAAGTATGTATGTTCGAGCTATTAAAAAAAGTGTGATTTTGTGGAAAAAAGTAAGTATATGTGCCAAACTATTTTTTTGTACTGTGTAGACTATTATTACTTAAGCAAATATCTATGATAAAATAATAAATAATGAAAGATTGTAGAAGAGAATCGTGATAAATGTGATGCTATATTCTTAATTTAGAAATTACAATAAACTCTTTTATTAATAGTTGGCAATGCAGGAGGTTTGGGACTTACTGCTGCAGGATGTATGGGACATGTTCCGTTTTGCATGTTTTCTTGTAAAATGTGTTCTTATGAATTCTTGCATTACAGATATTCACCAGTATGCCACCGAAAGAGTTCGTAGTTTTTATAAAAATGAAATAGACTTAAAGCGTCGGTTTCCTGGTTTACGTTAAATTTATACTTTAATTACAATTGATAAAATGAGAATATATTTTTTTAATTATAAAATGAATTGTGATTTTTTTTTTGTTATGATAATAAAATTCAAATTTAAGTTAAATAAATAGTTTTCTTTTGAAAAAAATAAAGTGTCCTATTCTTCCTGCGATCTGTCCCAATCCACCTGCATGCAAGAGGAACGGGACGTAAGCACACTTGTTTTATTTTTACTAAAATATCTGTCCATTTTAAGTATTTAATTAGTATGATTACAGATAACTCATGCAGAATAGTTGTATTTCGTTATCAGCTAAAATAGATTTGAGTTATTAGCATGCAAATAAAAATAACAATAAAAAATTAAAAAATGTCCCATTCCTCCACATTCTCCCCTATATTAAGTTTGTACAAATGCCACCTCGATTCAGTTGAGATGAAGTGTTGTGCAATATCGATGGCACACAGTCAGTGTGCCATGTGTTTGCCTGTCTCGCTCTTATATAAGTACACTTAGTTACACTTCACAGGCACTCTTCAGAGACGAGGACCGCAGACAGAACAGAGTGAGCAAGTGTAAAAGAGATGGGACCAGGAACACAGAAGTGAGTGAACAGTTTTGGCGCTGTGTCTTTATATACACTTCTGCATTAAATCGAATCTTGAACATAGATACATGTTCTCATTTACAGCAGAGCCGGCTATGGAATGAACCACAGTGACTTATCTTAGTCGTCAGAGGTGGGCTCGCGTGCGAAGTGGCACGATGGATTTAAAAATTAGAATCGGGGCTATTTTTCTTGCTTGTTTTGTAGTGGATACACCAGTAAGTAGGCTATAGTTACGTATATCATTTGAAATGTAGAACTGCAAGATATGTTAATTTAAAACGGTTAGTAATAATCGTTCTAGTTAATAGGCGCGACGTTTGCATTTTGAATGATATAAATATATGTATATTTGGAAGGAAGGAAGAAGTCGGGTGGTGGACGCACGTGGCTATGCCAGCGCGAGCTCGCGTAGATCGACGTTGCTATTGTTAATAAATGATTATTAAATCAAATTCAATAGTTTTGCTAATTTAAAAGAACCTGATTAACCACCAACACTACATGGCGATCCTGGCAGTTAACCACCAACACTACAGTTTGTCTGCTTAGTTTGAGCAAGAAACAATCAGGAAACAATATATTTTCAAATGGACGGCATGGAAAAACGCCCACAAACACTGCGCCATAGTGTGTGTTCTGTTTAGAGACAATAAACGTCCACTTTTGTTAACATTCAAACTATCACTGCGCGCGCTCCAAACCCATCTACAAAGCAAGCGTCGTGTGAAGCGAATACATAAAGGCCATCACGAAAACCAACGCTTGAAAACTAGCAGTTAAATCTAGGATCGCGTGCAGCAGCCTTAAGTAAAAATAATAAAGCGTTTAACGTTCGTTTCTCGACTTTATGTCATAACAGACGCCATTCGCACCATTACTATTTTCAATCTATCAAACTTCCCGTTATTTTCCATTCAATTAATAGCAATGGGCGAATGAAGAAATTTTAGAACATTGGGATAAGGTAGGCACAGGAGTTTGACAGGCAATCGGCCATGGCCTTGAATAAGGAACCAACTCGATATTTAAGGAGGTTGAAGATAATGAAAATAATAAAAAAAATCTGAAATAAAGTTTTTTAATACATTTTTTTATGACAAAATTTTCTGTAAAAAATCCAAAATCATTAGGAGATTTATAAAGTTAAAAATTAAAAAAAAACTTCTACATGCATTCTTATGGAAAATATGTCAACCTAGCATGCAAACGGTACATACTTATTATTTTTTTGCAAATAACCAAATAATGTCAGCGGTTCCGAAAACTAACTATGTCAAGCATCGATGTCTTACGCATATTTTAATATTTTTTCCAATTTAATTACGAGACTTTTAATCAATAAAAAAAATCATTAAACCTTAGCACTTTTCTATTATGGACTTTTATTTTTGACAGTTTTAACAATTTTAACTGAATTTTCAACTTTTTAATGATTTAATTTTTATTACTTCTAATTTCTTTTTTTATTTACTGCAAAAAATATATAAAATACAGATATTTACATGAATTTATTTTTTCTAACCTAACTTGTACAAAAAATTCAAAAGTTAATCCATTAAGTAAAACACTGAAATAATAATAAATTAATATAAAAAAAAAAAAATTATTTATGCCTTTATTGGCATCATCGACTTATAACCTATTGTAAAAATTTATTATGGAAAAGTTCCCATTTAGAATTCGAATTATTTTTTATTGGAACTGTAACACATCAACCTCCTTAATCTAGAATTATTGAGGGAGTCCATCAAAAACCTCAACGAGACGGCCGGTACAGAAATTACCGTTTCTCGGCGAGAGGCAGCAGGAAAAAGTCCCAGCCACATCTGCCCCCGCCGAGATTCGAACCCGGTACCTCCTGAATGCTCTCACCTTAAGTAATTTCACTAGGCCAACTCTGCAGCACACCTTAACTGTACTACTTAGGGACCTATACAGGTACCTTGCTACAAACCAAGAGAATAAGAAAGGCCAACTGCCTTCGTTTTCTGTGTGTTTGTGTCTGGTATACAGTATGTAAACACGTAAGGTGCACATAGGGAAATTAACATTGGGAAAAAATGACTGGATCAGAGTGAGCCTTGAAATCTTGTTTTTCAATTTGACAGATATTCTTTTGCAAAATGAATGTGCATACTACCGAAGAAAATATTCAAATGATTACAACATAATCAGACTTTTTTTATTAATGGGACATTAAATTCCCAAAAATACTTAAATATGGTGCGAGATCAAATATCTCCGCCTATTAGTGTTGAACCTAAAGACATTGGGTCACTGATTTACCAACGCGCATACTGCATACCAGTCAGACAATTTTTGAATGAAATGTTTCCAAACAGATGGAGTTGTTTTTTTGTTTTATTTTTGTACAAAAAAATTAAAATAATGACTTATTAGAGCTTTTTATTATTAAAAATTGGTTGTCTGTAAAGTCGGTTTACGGTTTACGTGATAACGTATTCCGTAATACATAACCTAAATTTTAGTAGCTGTCAAACTTGGGCCGAGGCCTACTGCGTTCTTGCTTGCACGCACAGGGTCAGGCGGAACGTTAGGAACGTTACACTTTTTCGTGCGTGCAGCTGGTGTTTCATCAATTTATAAGACGTTATCACGTCAAAAAGCCAAGTAAAATAAAAATAAATCAAAATAAAATAGAAATCCTCAATATTACCACGATAATTCAATAGAAATAACAATTAATGCAGTCATGGCTAACTCTGATCCAAGTATTTTTTCCCAATGCTAATTTTCCTATGTGCACCTTACGTGTTTACATACTGTATAGTTTTGTACGTCTGTGCGTGTGTGTGTGCGACGGCAGATCTCAGATTACGCAAGGTGCCGCGCTCCAGTAACGCGGCTAACGAGACGCATCCATTATAATATTATATTGAATGAACATTAATGTTTAAGG
This sequence comes from Xanthostigma xanthostigma, assembly GCA_963575645.1. Taxonomy (NCBI): domain Eukaryota; kingdom Metazoa; phylum Arthropoda; class Insecta; order Raphidioptera; family Raphidiidae; genus Xanthostigma; species Xanthostigma xanthostigma. Next base: position 48,313,042 of record OY754469.1, on the reverse strand, counting down.
TTACACATTCGGATAAATCGCGTGACATTTATCCTGAATAATGTACTCCTTTATGCAATGTGTACCTATATAATGCAAACCTGTGGTTTTGGTATACGTCCTACGGCTGGTTCATTTAGCAACAGTATATTACACCACACTGGCCGAAAGTTTGATATTCTTGCACTGCGCGCCATGATGCCGTCGGCAATAATATCAACCTTTCGGCCAGTGTGGTGGTTTCTTCATGCCTCGATCGTAAGTACGCTTATTAAATACATTAATTAATTACTTATTAAGATAGTTTGGTAGCCAAATGACTTAAACATGACCCTACATTTTTTATATTTATTCAAAAGATTATAATTAAAGACACCTACAGAAAAAGAATCTGATTTGTTTAGCACACCGTTTAAGAGATATAATTAATTAAAGTTATGCAAAAATACACGAGCCGTTATGAGTGTACTTGTTCAATAACTCCGGAAATTGAGGGTATGTAAAAAATTGACAAACTTAACCCCACAAAAAAAAAACTTTTCAATGGATAGAACGATGTCTGAAATACACACTGCAAAAATTTCAGAATAATTTACCACGTACTTTTGATTTTGTTAATTTTTTAATACTGACCTCTACCGGCCTCTATCTCTGTTGTTGTAGTGACAGTGACTAGTGACAGCTGAGTACTAATCAATTTATATTTTATTAATTAGATTACTATAATTATTTAATTATAATTCGCATGAAATTAAATCAAATAAATTTTTATGTGAATTTCTATTAATTATTATAGCATGATTTGGGTAATTATTGGGGAAAATAAGTCATTTATTTGACTTGGGATTGCGGCTCCCAAACTACCTTAATTATATAAAAACAAAGATAAATTCCAAGCAAGCAGTTTTGAGGTTATACGTAAGAAAACGAAGGACAGCTGGTCGCGACTATTAGCTAAAATGTAATAAGGTTGCTATGGGAACGACATCTAAACAATAGTTGATAGGCAATGTTTTCTGTACTGCCGCCCGGACGTACGTATTTCCCAATTCCCACATCAATATAATCCCATCAATGCGTAAATGCTAGACTTTCTGCCTTACAATTGACGCCGAAAGTATGTACTTTCGATCGAAAAGTGTAAAAAAGCATCTAGATACTGCTTTAAGTCCTGAGCAATAATACATGTCGAGATTTTCTTGTGAAATCATTTAAATTACATATAGTATAGACTCTGTATATATCACAAATTATCTCTTACAAATAGTAAGTATTTCTGAGGCGTTATATAATCTACCTTTTCATGTTGCTACATTTATCCTCTGATATGAATGACATAACGCATTAAGTTTCTGTTTGAAAGGAAATAAGTTAATGAATGAAATCTCAAAACACGCCAAATTACCTAACGTAAACAGAGCCGAACTTATATTAATAGATTTTTAAATATCATATATATTAATACGCTAAGGTTAAAGATGTTTGCCTCCCTTTTTAGAAAAAACCTCACAATTTCTCCACATAAATTATATATCATTTTACAGATAATTGCTTGCTCTACTGACATCGACAACTAAAAAATTTATTATTGCTTTTGTTTTTGTAAATTAATTAAAATACAGCAACGCTGAACAACGTCTGCCATCTAACGGCTTTAATTTTGAAACAACGTCAACACTTCGATCTGTCATCTGACCTTCATATTGTAATACAACAGACACAATACTGCATACTGCCATCTGACGGCTGTAATTTTGAAACAGCGAGCAACGCTGAACAACGTCACAGCAATGCTACATGATGCCATCTGACGGCTTAGCTCAACGCTTTTGCTACTTGCGCCTCTATATGACAATTTTAGTAAAATATTTCTTCGATCTGTCATCTGAGCTTCATATTGTAATACAACAAAAAGAAGACGTTATAAGCAGTGTGCAAAATTAGAAACGAATTGAATACCTTCAATCATATTTAAAAAATACTTTTGAAAAGTGATAATTATTATACTTATTTAGTGCGAATAATTCGCACAGGTTACACTAGTTAGATTTATTACAATATATTTATAGTAATTGTTGGAGAATATTAAATTTGAAGCAACAATTATCGTATGAACTATACATTTCATTTCAATATACAGAGTGTCCGGTAAGTACCACACGGGATTAATGGATCGGATAGAGAATAAAGTTCAGAGACAAAAAGCCCTTAACCGTTTTTTTACCCGACGTACAGGTAATAAGCAATTTATTAAAGTAGCCAATCAGATGCGCGCTTTAGCAGTCAGGAAGAACTGAAGTAGCAAGTAAATTAACGTATAAATAAACGCCATAAAACATTGACTTAAGTTAAATGGTGGGAGTACTGGCCTATATGGTGGAAGTGCAGACATAAATGGTGAGAAGTGTAAAATTTTTTTCGACGGGTAAATCGCACAAAAAATATTTTAACAGTCGTACCAAAAATTGCGAATACTAATATGTAAAGTGCAAACGAGACCTTTGTCTGTTATTTCGTTTTCTCGAGTTCTTCAGTAAGAGAGAGGGAGAGATTTTTTTAGTCTTGTTTACAACTTGCCCCAAACTCGGGGTAAAATGCAAAAAAAATAGTTTAAAAAACCGTGTAAATATTTTCAATTATTTTTCGATTGAACAAAGTACTCGAATAATAATTAAACTGTCTATCAAAACAGTCGGCATTTGCAATGCTATAATTAGATTTTGCAATACAATAGCTTTGCTAAAACATGTTAAAACTAGACCCCCCTCTCCTCTACTTATGTATATAATAATTGCACAAAATCGATTTTCTGGTAATAAGTTGCGATTTCTAGAATTTAACTCCGTAAAAAAATACTAATAATATTTGCTTGTTATAATCGGAAATGATGTTTTATAATTTTCATTTGTAACTCGTAATAAGTATTATTAATAAAGATACATTTATGGACAACTAAGCGTAGATAAACTTAAAATAATAATAATAATAATGCGTTTAAAGTCCGTTTCTCGACTTTATGTCATAACAGACGCCATTCGCACCATTACTATTTCTTTTCTACCACACTTCCCGTTATTTTCTACAATTTTTAAACTTCAACTTAATTAATAGCAAAGGGCGTACGAAGGAATTTTCAGGAAATTAGGATAAGGGAGGCAAATTCTGAGCATAGCAGTTTAGAAGGTAATCGGCCATGACCTTAAATAAGGAACCATCTCGATATTTATCTGGAATTGTTGAGGTAAACCATGGAAAACCTCAACAAGATGACCGGTACAGGAATTACCGTTTCTCGGCGAGGGGCAGCAGGAAAAAGTCCCAGCCGGGATTCAAACCCGGTACCTCCCGAATACGAGTCTAGTGCTCTCACCGCTACGTCTGCACCCCGCTCGTAGAAAACCTTAAAATGAAGAACTTAATACGGTCTATAATTTTTGTTTCAGAATATATGTAGTTTATTTTACTGATGTTGGATCTCAATAACTTGAATATTATCATTCACAAAGATAGTGTTTTGAAGTAGCTCTATTTATCCGGCTTATTATTAACATAAAACATGTTTGTATACAATTTAATTAATGAGGAAAATCCCCAATTGAAGCGAATTACTTAATTATCATTTTACGATTCCATTGCATTGATTCTAAACGCCTGTTCATTTCATCAGCTGTCAATCATAGGATTTAAGTCTTGTAAAGCTAGTAAATTCTGTAAGAACCGCTACACTAAAGCACGTCTTCTAAAAGGTCCATATTCATAAAATTACGGCAACAGCACGATGTCTTTGCGAAGTCACGTACCTTTCAGAAGGACAGCTTTTGTATTACATCAAAAAATATTAAAGCTGTAACAAACTGTATGTATTCGTTACTGAGTAACGGGTACATCGTCTGACTCGAAGTAACGAATCGTTACTCGCATTTGTCGTATCCATGTCAGTTCGACTCGTTTGATGCGGTTATACGTTAGTCATACCGTATCACGTATGCGACGCGCCTCGATGCGATGGTACATGCTTGATGCTGTTGGTACACGATTGTATGTCGTATGAAAAGTAACGAGTAACGTAACGATACGAAAGTAACGGGTACTGGTTCTTTAAGTAACGAATACATACGGGTACACAATTTCTCGATACTTTTACAGCTCTAAAAAATATTATCAACATTATTACATAATCGCACTAGTGTTACTTAATTATAGTAAAACCGTCGATCCAATCAGTCATGATTTGCTATTAGCAAAGCTAAATTGGTTTTTCAGATTTAACAATAAAATGGTTTAAGTCATATTTGTGTCAAAGGCAGCAGGCTGTAATTATTAATACAACAGACGGTCTTGATTTATCACACTTCCGAGAAATTTCTGAAGGTGTGCCTCAAGGGTCAATCCTTGGGCCACTACTTTTTCTTATATTACATTTATTAAATTTATTATTATTATTATTACTACAAGAAGCTGATCGGTAGTCCGAATCCTAGCTTTTTGAAGCATTCTAAGCCACGGGGAAATGCTAGTAAAGAGTTACTCTACACGCTCTCGTTTCTTTGTTATACCATAATTTTCTAACTGAACTAAAGCCAGGTTATATACCTATCGGAATACCGACAACCCATCCTACCGCTAGAAAATGTTTGCGTTTGGGTTTCATATCATAAATTGTTAGACCAACAGTAGACTGTTCACCCGTTAGTGTGAAACCATAATTTTTGGGCACGGGTTTAAATATAATAAAGGGCCCCGCACAAACCATATGGGATTTGGTTCTCGGTTAAATTGATCGAAAATGGTTTTATTTTATAGTTTAAAGGTCACTAAGAAAAAGATAATTATAAATAAAAAATCGCAGGATTGTGGACAAATTGCTATGGTTAGTAATTAATGTTTATTTTCATAATTATTGTTTTAATAATTTTCAACTTGTACTTGAAAAAGTCTAAATTTTATAGACGAAACGTCGTACAATTAATAAATCTAATATTTGTTCACAATCCTGCGATTTTTTATTTATAATTATCTCGATGGACACGATATCTAATATATACTAAGAAAAAGTTTCCGTGGGCACATAGTCTAAAAACTAATAGATTTTTAGCTACAGATATGTTTAGCGAGATTTTAGATATAGGGATATCCATTGAATTTACAAAAATGTTCCATGTTTAACTTTTGTGCTTTTTTTAGAAATAGAAAAATAGTCTAAAACTAGGTGGTGGTAGAAGGTGTCAGCCTGTATAAAATAATAATATCATATTCGGATTCAGCGCACTCGAAAACATATTTCTAGAGTTTAGGATTTTTTAAGATTGTGACTTCAATGGATATTCCTATATCTGAAACCTCGCTAAACATATCTGTAGCTAAAAATCTATTGGTTTTTAGGCTATGGCGCCCATATGGACACTTTTTCTTAGTGACCTTTAAAATATATAATAAAACCATTTTCGATCAATTTAATCGAGAACCAAATCTAATAAAAATTGTGCGGGGTACTTTCTTGATGAATTAAAATTTTATCACAGAACTAGCGGTCCCGTCCGGTTTCACCCGGGTGCAAAAGAACGAACGGGGAAGGAAGGGACATGAGTACGCACATTCATCTTAGTTTATCGAGATGAATGTTGTGTCCAAACTTCATAATGATCGGAGTTACCGTTCAAAAGTTTTTGTCGTTAAAAAGCAGTATTTATACTTTTTTTAAGTGATAAATTTCTTTTAAATCAATAATTACTGTAATTAATAAAATATAATAAATTTTTAATAGAAAACACCGAAGGAAAATTATTTTTATATAGGTACCTGTAGTTGTTACAGTTTTCAAATGAGCTATTAATTAGATTTATTTAGTTTTAATTAGTCGTAACAAAATTTTAAAAAAATGAAATGTAAAAAAAAATAAAAACATATTCGCTGACGTAGGGCTTGAACCCAAGACCCTGGCATTAACAGTCTTACGCTCTACCGAGTGAGCTGTCCGGGCTTGTGATTGACACGCGCTAATATTGCAATATTTAGTTAAGGCATTTCACCTGATAATATTTGTCGGACGGACTAATTTTGAGATACATTTTTCATTGAAGTTCCGCTCTAATTGGTCGTAGCCTTCCTCGACAAATGGGCTATTCAACAAAAAAAAATTTTTTCAATTCGAACCAATAGTTCCTGAGAAGAGCGCGTTCAAACAAACAAACTCGTCAGCTTTATATATTAGTATAGATCAGCGGAAAATCTTTAGGAGGAATTTCTGTCCAAGTGGTCCCTATTTCAATTCGTTTCCCGGCCATGTTAGTTTTGTACGTTGGTAGAATTTCCACCAGTGTTTTGTGGGTACACACGTCATATCGTAGATTGTGTCAATTATTTGACGTGATGACAGTTTAGTTGATGTACAGATTTTACAAAATCAGGCATTAATTGACATTAGTGTACAATGACATGTGTAGTACGTGAGCATATCCATAGCCTGCCTTTCTATTTTATCCTATGCATGCGCCATTGCCCGTTGAAAATAAATTACTGAGCTTATTAATGAAAACATAATGAAATAGCAAAATTAAAATACTTTGACGGGATTAAATCTGATCGTTATGTTCGAACATTTCATTGAAGGACGCTTCTATTAAAAAATTCAGGCAATCTGCTAAAAGTTTTATTTTTTTATATAACTCAATTCGCATAGACAAAACTATATTTGATCTAGACACGCGGTAGCGTGTCAAGCCAAGTTCAACAAAGAATAAAGGAAGCAGCAGTCATTAGAAATTTTAAAACATATTTTTATTAGGAAATTTTAAAATGTAACTTTAATTATCATATATTATTGTTATCTAGTTTTTACAGGTATAATTTTATTTTTAATTAATCCTAGAGAGAGATTAATGCTTTGCGGCTTTTCTGTAAATAAATTATTATTATTATTATTATTTGGGGCCACTTTTGACCCCTTAATAACTCAAAATGTATTTAACGTAAACACATGTTTGGTTTATTTATTAAAACCCCTTAGATTAACTAGAACTCCAAATATCATAAATACAGCTCGAACGGTTATTGAGATATTAACGTCTAAAAATCGGCATTTTTATCACTGACTGACTGACTGACTCACTGACATATATATCCCACTTCCAGATGCCCTAGAAAGTTGAAATTTGGCGTCCAGCTAGGTAATTGTGTGCATATAAAGGAAAAAAATAAAAAAACAGTAAATTTTTAAAATTTGAAATATTTTTCAAGCAATCCTAGCGTCTTTCGAAAAACTATGGCTACAGGAAAAAAGATTAATTTTAGAAATCACTTTTGAATAATAAATAATAGTAATTTCTTTACAAAATGTGTCCCATAGAAAACATAAATGTGAAAAAGGGAGCCCAGTTAAATATTCAACACAAAAATAATTGAGATCTAAAAAGGTGCCAAGTTTTTACACATATAAATATGAAGTTAGGTATAAATCATAATATAAAACACGAAAACTTTCCAAGTAAAAACTTGGCATCTTTTAAGATGTCAATTTTTTTTAATGAATATTAAACTTGGCTCCCTTTTTCACATTTATGTTTTTGATGGGATTTAACTTTCTCGATTCCTTCGACTTCGAATCAAAGAATTTCCACTGTACACTATTTTGTCGGCTGGATTTCGCACTGCGACCTGTTGAAGTAAAACTTCTTTACGCACGCTGGACTTGGGGAGTAAGCTGGTAAATGTGTGACGAGAGATTTACGGAAACTGTGATCGGGCGAGGCGAACGGAAGTTGAGAGGGAGATATAAGTTAGTGAAGATAGAAAGAGGATGACAAATACTTAACTGGCTAGTGGCGCCATCAGGCGGCCGAAACAAATACTTCACTGGATAGTAGCGCCATCAGGTGGTCGAAAATATAAGCAGTACTAACAATAGAATGACACATACTTTACTTGCCAGTGGCGCTATCGGGTGACAGAAAAAAGTAATATTTTGTTCAATACATTAAATAATCTACGTTTAAAGTGAATAAAATTGTAAATTCATTTTAAAGTTCATATTTTGTGAATTTTCGGGTGAATAATAACAAATTATGGCAGTCGTGTAGTCTAAAGCATACTCGTTTTTTTTTTTTTAATTCTGAAAATTGGTTACCACTAATAATACTGAATCGATTTATTTGAAATAGAACACACGTCGCTTTAGGCTTTCAATTCATAAATTGTACAGAGTGTTCTATTGAAGATATATATTTTTGTTGTAGAAATTATGTTTTCAACGGGACACCCTGTACAATGCACAAATTGGAAGCCCAGAGCGACGTTACATTCTATTTGACTAGATACAAACACTTTACTCACAACAGTGTTAATGCATCGCCATTTGCAGAAATGGACTATGTACCCGTGTTATGTACACAGCATTATGTTGAATCAGTGATTCTGAAACCGGTAAGCACCGTAATCCAGACGTCTACCGTAACCACTTTAAAAAATAATTCCAGCCACTTGGACGACGGTACCATTCCAACTTAAAAAATATTGACATTTGATATAGCATAACGAAGAAAAGAAAATTTATGATATTGCGTGAGCTGACGCGGGTAATGGCTAGTATTCAATATGATATTTGCTATCCGTTGCCATAGTTACCTACATAATATGTTCCACGTCATGTAAAGATTAATCAAAGCATCCTTAACCAATTTATTTCTGACAAAAGTACAGCTGATTTTTTTTTTATTTTCAAAATATTTCCGAAACTATAAAGATTAGAAAAAAATTTTTTAACAAAACTTTCTTGAAAATATAAATAGAATAATAAGCCGTTATGAAAAGTGTAGCATTATTATATAAAAAACACCGTTATAGCATATATCTCTTCAACAATAGGGCTCTTTATATTTGCGTATCAAACATCTTCCCAACGTTTGGTTTCAATCTGTACATCCGTTTGACCTGTATCGTGCTCACAGACTAACAGAGTTTTTCCAAAAATACGTTTTTTGGCTTCGGGGGACGTCAAAACGAAAAGAAAAAGTGTGCTCGAAATATCTGAGCGCGGTTGAAGAAAATCATGTAAACAATACATACACAAGTTGCAGGGAATCAAGAGAAAGAGCATTGCGTCTTCGCTAAAATTCACAAAACTCACCCTAAAGGAGTTTTTTCATTCTGAAGTACAGAACCCTGAATAAATATTGTTTAAAAAAACTAAAAAACACGCTTTATATCGAGCTAAAAAGTAAAAAATATTTTTTTAAAAATAAGCTTAAGACAATAATGAATAAAAAATACTAGTATTATTGTGAAAAAAGCGTGGGGCGCTCGATGTACGAAAATGTGGAACAAAGCGCCCCACGCTTTTTTCACAATAATACTAGTATTTTTTATTGATTATTGTTTTAAGCTTATTTTAAATAAATTATTTTTTACTTTTTAGTTCAATATAAAGCGTGTTTTTTAGTCTTTTTAAAACCATATTTATTTTTCATTTTTAGTTTGATATAAAGCGTATTTTATAGTTCTTTTAAAACTATATTTATTTTCCACTTTTTAGTTCGATTTATTGTCAAAAATTTGCCGAAAAAAACAATTTTTTTATTTCGGCGTGGACGGGATTAGAACCCACGACGGGTGAATCCGAGAGTTGACGTCAGCGAAGACTAGCGCCTTAGACCGCTCGGTCAACGATTGCTCTTACATGTAGTGGCATAACATACTAACAGTAATAAACCACTTGCTGTAGTCCAAACGAGATTACAAACAAACATACATACATACATGCAAACTTACAAGTAAAACTAATATAAAGCGTGTAAAAAAAGGCCATGCATTAAAAATTGAAAGCGCAAATAAATTTTGAAAATGCATTTACTGATTAATTTTTTTTCCAGGCAGCCCACTGACAAAGGGAACAAACCCGATAAATAGCAATGTCGTGTTCTATTAGTTATTGGCCGGTTTGGTACCGCAAGGCAATTGAACTCAAACATGGGTAAACCATTAGTGAGTATGGTGTCAACATAGATTGAACGCAGAGTGCACCTTTAATCTAATTAATTATTTTCAAACGAGTTTTATTTTTTAGCTTTTGGCTTAGTTTCAATCGAAATTGAAATTTGTTATCAAATAAATCACAGCTGGCACGAAATAAATTTTGATAGTATCGCTATCATCGTTAACAAACTATCTACACTAAACAAATGCATCGCAATTTTTTTGTTTTTTTTTTTTTTGTTTTTCAATTAATAATAATTTTACCTTTCCAACCCACAAGTGGGGAATAGTACTATTGTCGATCAAAATTCACTTATCAAAAATTTACGATATTTTTTTTTAGTTTTGAGGTACCCTGAATCCAAAAAAACATATTTTGTGTGTTGGTCTGTTAGTCTGTGAGCACGATACAGGTCAAACGGATTGAAACAAAATTTTAGGAAGATGTTTTATACGCAAATATGAAGAGCCCTATTGTTTTTTGGGAAAATCGGCGCATGCACAGAAGAGGTACGTGCTATAACAGTGTTTTTTATATGATAACGGTATACTTTTCATAACGACTCATTATTCTATTTATTTTTTCAAGAAATTTTCCTTAATTTTTTTTCAAAGTCTTACAGTTTCGGAAATATTTTGAAAATAAAAAAAATCAGCTTTTATTTTGTAGATCTGTCAGAAATAACTAGTTACTTTGATTAATTTTTGCATGACGTGGAACGTATTATGTAGGTAACCATGGCAAAGAATACTAGCCATTACCCGCGTCACCTCACGCTATATCAGAAATTATATTTTCTTTATTATACTGTATCAAATGCCAACATTTTGAAGTTGAAATGGTCCTGTCGCCCAATTGGCTGAAATTTTTTTTATACGATTAAGAAGCGTAGGTTCAAAACTAATTTTTTAAAATCAGTATTGAAGGTGAAAAGGTCATGTTAAAAAAACATTTGAAAATAAAATTAGAAAAAACACAATCAAAGTGAAATAAAACTCACACAGAGAAAAGCAAGCACTGTCAATTGAATTTGTTCAAGCAAAAAAATGTACCTGAAACACGTATCGAAGCGAACAATTGAAATATATTCAATCAAGTGTAGTACTTATTTGTTCAGCGAAATTAAATTACTAGAGAAACCCAAAAACAGTTATTCGGTCCTGAATGAAGTTTATTTCGGTTTCCTTTGTATTTCGCCAAAGGTTATTGTATTAAATCAGTGAATTCAATTTGTTTAGAATTGCTATTGATGTAACATTAAGTAAGAAGACGGATAATGAATATTGGTCGGAGAATCGCCTAACAATATTATCCTAGTAACGTCGTCGCACACACTGCATTTTTTCAGTAGGCGTGGAGAACCTACATTTCGCCGGGACAACTTATGGTCTAAGAGCTGGCTACGGAGAAAATGGGTGACTCGACGCAGAGCTGAAAATTTGCAGAATAATAGGAGATAGTACGTAGTAAGTAGGGAAAAAATTGCCAGACGGCTAGGCGGAAGATAAAGAGCCGCCAGAAGGCGCTAATGTTGCGAAAAATCAGTGCACTTTTGGCAATTTCTATACTTATTCTGTAATTCAAAACTAGATTATACATTATATATATATTATACATTATATAGTTATAAGGGCATACTGAAAATTCAAACATGATATAATAATTACATTCGTCAAATATTCAAAATTATTAATGTCATTTTGATAGAAATAAAATTAAATAAATTAATAAAATTACGTTGTTATAACAACGTAATTTTATTAATGAAAATATATGTCGATTAATTTTATTTCTATCAAAATGTCATTAATAATTTTGAATATTTGTCGAATGTAATTATTATATCATGTTTGAATTTTCAGTATGCCCTTATAACTATATAATGCATAATATATAATCTAGTTTTGAATTACAGAATAAATATAGAAATTGCCAAAAGTGCACTGATTTTTCGCAACATATGCGCCTTCTGGTGGCTCTTTATCTTCCGCCTGGCCTTCTGGCAATTTTTCCCTACTTACTACGTACTATCTCCTATTATTCTGCAAATTTTCAGCTCTGCACCGAGTCACCCATTTTCTCCGTAGCCAGCTCTCCGTCTATTATTAGTCGAGGTCAGGTTAGTTTATGCTTTTTTTTTGCCAGAGCGCCAATCTAGACACCCCGTTTTCGAGGTCGGTTAACACGATGGTGAGGGTCCCACAATTTTTTTGTCATCGGCAACCCCTTCAAATTGGCCTACCTGTTTTCCATCCCTTGGAAAAAAATCATAAAAAAATTTTGAACACAACAATTTTGTAGGAAAATTAATTGTCTACAAAAAATCTACAATCATGTAACTTATCTTTTTTGTTACGCTCTGGAGAGTGCCCTACATATTGAAAAATGATGTTTCGAGACAAAGCCATTTAAAGAAAAAACGGATTATTTTGGTAATAACTTAAGAAGAAAATTTTTCTGTATCTGGGAATAATTTGTGTGTATAATATTAGACAGTCATGACAAAGTTTGTGTGTCATGTATACTAATGCTCTTATTAAATTATTCATATTTCTTTATTAAAAAAAATAAAAACTCACCGGATATTCCATCGTAAGTCCACCATTCTTCCCAACTGGCTTGAGTTTCTAGAAAAAAAACAAGAAGTATTATTATGGGTCAATATCGTCTTTATTACGCCTTAGAGAAACAATCTACTACTAGAGTGACCTGTGCGAATTATTCGCACTAAATAAGTATAATAATTATCACTTTACAAAATTATTTTTTAAATATGATTGCAGGTATTCAATTCGTTTCTAATTTTGCACACTGCTTATAACGTTCTTCTTTTTGTTGTATTACAATATGAAGCTCAGATGATAGATAAAGAAATATTTTACTAATATTGTCATATAGAGGCACAAGTAACAAAAGCGTTGAGCTAAGCCATCAGATGGCATCATGCAGCATTGCTGTGACGTTGTTCAGCGTTGCTCGCTGTTTCAAAATTAAAGCCGTCAGATGGCAGTATGCAGTATTTACAATATGAAGGTCAGATGACAGATCGAAGTGTTGACGTTGTTTCAAAATTAAAGCCGTCAGATGGCAGACGTTGTTCAGCGTTGCTGTTAATTACTTAATTTACAAAAACAAAAGCAATAATAAATTTTTTGGTTGTCGATGTCAGTAGAGCAAGCAATTATCTGTAAAATGATATATAATTTATGTGGGGAAATTGTGTGGTTTTTTCTAAAAAGGGAGGCAAACATATTATTAGTGACCACTTTGTATAAAAGTATGAATCATTTTTACTCAGTTATATAAATGAATGCACGTATGTAAAATATTTATGCGATGAAGATTCATTTCTATGTTGAGGACAATTTCATTTTGCAACATTAAGCGCTTCCATTCTCCGCAGACAGACCGATGTCATAAAGAAGCTCACAACAGAGACGAATCCCTTTAAAGTATGTCTACTATTTCTGAGATTCGTCTTACATATTACATACTACGTATAAATATGCATAATATGTAGTATGTTTATATAACATGCATACGCATATTAACTGTAGTGTACAGCTTGTTTAATTTAACTCTGCACTCGACACAGAAATTTAAAACACTGCTTGGACTTCTGCTGGTCGGTAGGTAATATCTTCTATATTGCTAGCGGTCGCATGTGGAAGCGTTGCCCATTTAAAATGTCTGACACCTGCAATATGTTCGACATATTCGAGGTGTCAGACATTTTAAATGGTTCATATTATTTGTCAGTGAACATTATTTCAGCGTTTTGGTTGAAGTTTTTAAGCTATCCAATTAAAAAAAAACAAATAGTATTCTATAAATTTTTACATGTCGTCAAAACGACATCTTTCGGAAACTTTAGAGGGAAAACGCCCCAAAATCAAGAAAAGTCATAGAGGAAATAGGTGTCAGACTACGCCTAATAAAGCCATATACAAAGTTTGGGGAGAGTACCTATGTATCAATAAAATTTTTGCCTACAAATCTCGAGTTGAAAAAAAAACATTTAAACTTTTTTTTGTATCTAGTAGGATACACGAATTATTAGATATGGCCTAATAATACCTGAAGCTTTGGAGCCGCGGGTAGCGGCTAGTACACAAGATATGTAGTTTATGTTTCTCAAAAAATTGGAGTATTCAATTGAATTAGTAACGATTCTTACGATATTTAATCGTTCAGAATACAACCATGCAAGCCGAATTGATGATCTATAGGCTATGTGCAGGAGGCGGAGTTACAAATTTTTCGATGCGAGCGTTTGTGGTGAGCACTAGGGGAAACTTCGAACTCAAATTTTCCGTATGTCAGTGAGCAATGTTTATTAAAAGTGAAAATAGTCACAATCACATGAAGTTTTTTTAATTACAAAGAAAACTAAGTGATCTGGAAATGCTTGTTGTGTTCCGAACTGTGGCGCTGATGGCGATTTGAGTAAAATAAAGACCATTAGCGCCCTAATTTGACGTTCCGCTGTCAGTGTAAACAAATTAACATCAGTTTTTCTTATAACATTTTTTTTGACACATCATGGCCAACTACTGTTTTTGACCTTAGAAACATGTCGCGATTTCCATAAAAAGTGAGTTCAATAATTCTCTATTACCCACTAGCGGCGCTAGTAGGCTTCGTGCACACAGCCTATAAGATCTTACGGACTTGTTTTTGTGTACAAGCTATACATTTTATGTATGTATAATATGTATTTACAGACACATATTACTGTGTACACATAACAAGAACGAAAAAGAAAAAGGTGAATCTTTATAATATTTCTTTGGAGCTATATGCCTTTCTGTGCACTGTTTACATAGTCGTTTCAATTTCGTTTTGTATAAAAATATATATCAGAAAAAAACGCTACTTGGTGACTGTAAAAATGTCACGAGTTGCCGCCAGTGTAATTCAACACTTTACTACAAATCTATTCAAATTTACAGCGGATGTTGAAAAGAAAATTTCAAACACGCAAAAAATAAATTAAATTGAACAGCGGCGATATTGAATTACAAAACACACATTTTTTGTTCTCGCTAATAGACGATCAATATTTATTAATATTTTTGTAACAATACAAAATCATATATATTAATACGTTAAGGTTAAGATGTTTGCCTCCCTTTTTAGAAAAAACCACACAATTTCTGCACATAAATTATATATCATTTTACAGATAATTGCTTGCTCTACTAACATCGACAACTAAAAAATTTATTATTGCTTTTGTTTTTGTAAATTAATTAAAATACAGCAACGCTGAACAACGTCTGCCATCTGACGGCTTTAATTTCGAAACAACGTCAACACTTCGATCTGACCTTCATATTGTAATACAACAGTCACAATACTGCATACTGTCATCTGACGGCTTTAATTTTTAAAACAGCGAGCAACGCTGAACAACGTCACAGCAATGCTGCATGATGCCATCTGACGGCTTAGCTCAACGCTTTTGCTACTTGCGCCTCTATATGACAATTTTAGTAAAATATTTTTTCGATCTGTCATCTGAGCTTCATAAGACAAACACATAACAAAAAAAGAAGAACGTTATAAGCAGTGTGCAAAATTAGAAACGAATTGAATACCTGCAATCATATTTAAAAAATAATTGTGTAAAGTGATAATTATTATACTTATTTAGTGCGAATAATTCGCACAGGTCACTCTAGTATGTTTTAATACATCATCAAAACGTCTGACATATTAGTATCTATACTAATATATAAAGCTGAAGAGTTTGTTTGTTTGGTTGGTTGAACGCGCTAATCTCAGAAACTACTGGTTCAAATTGAAAAAAAATTTCTTGTTGGATAGCCCATTTATCGAGGAAGGCTATAGGCTATACAATATCACGCTACGACCAATAGGAGCAGAACATCAATGAAAAATGTTAGAAAATGTATCTCAAAAATAGCTTCTATTCAGGTGAAGTGCCGTAACTACATATATCAATATTAGGTCGTACATTCACAAGCCCGGCTAGGTCAGTTGGTAGAGTATGCGACCGTTAATATCAGGGTCGTGGGTTCGAGCCCCACGTTGGGCAAATATATTTTTATTTTTTATTATTTTTAACATTGCTTTCTTCTAAGGCTCACATTTAAATTTATTTTAATTTTATTTACGACTAATTAAAATTAAATAAATCTAATTAATAGTTCATTTGAAAACTATAGGTACCTATATAAAAATAATAATTCCTACAGTGTTTTCAATTAAATATTTATTATATTTTATTAATTGCAGTAATTATTGATTTAAAATAAATGTATTACTTACTTAAAAAAGTATAAATACTGCTTTTTATCGACAAAAACTTTTGAACGGTAACTCCGATCATCATGAAAGGACACAACATTCATCTTGGTAAACTAAGATGAATGTGTGTACTCATGTTTCTACCCCCACATCCGTTCTTTTGCACCCGAGTGAAACCGGGACGGGCAACTAGTTAAATATAATTAATTCAAATTATTTTCGCTTTTTCGAAACAATCAACTTTAAAGGTGATTTTAAGACAATGAAATAGTAACTAAAACTTTTTCAACCGTCCAATTGTGTAAACAATATTTTGCGTAAAAATCTGTATTTTTTCTTAAATAGTGTCTTCTAACTTAATGGCACTATGTAGGACGCACAAAGGCTACTTTTTTTCCTTTTTTGAGATTTATAATTGCACGGCGACATTAGAAAGATGATCACAAAATAAAGTAGTTCTTACACTGGATGTACGGAAATTTCTTAAAACCTCGAGAAACGAATGAAATTTTGTCTATTTATCTCTTAATATATCTGCAATAACTACACATTTCAGAATGGTTTAGAAAATTTATAATTACTTGAGCTCTTATAGGAAAATCTCCCATCCATAGTTTATCGGTAAAACGCATTATTGAGAAAAAATTGTAATTTTTAGAATATACCGCTGCACCGAGGCTAGAAACGCTGCTAGATTCCTTGCTAGATTTGCATAGCTAGTTTTCTAACGCTGGTTTCTTAATTGCTATTATAAACGTGCTCGATTTCCACGAGACGTCTTTTCAAGCAAGTTTTGTTAATAAATCTGGTGCGCGCGCAGTGACAGTTAAAATATAAAATCGGAGCAAGACGTATCTGTTGCATATATTTAATAACTTCTATATTGCTAGTGGCCATAGCCCGTAAGTAGAAGACCATGAAGTGAAACAGCAAATTACTGTTTTTCTATCTCTTTCTTTTTACTTGACCCGTTGTGCGCAAGTGTCGCGTCTGTAGTGGGGCAATTAGTAAGTGGAATAGAGCAAGCATATACTTAATAATTTATTATATGAATCATTGTCTATCTACTCAATGTGCGGTGAGCGAAGGCAACAAAGCGTATCGAAAATATATCTGCGTCTCTTTCTTCGATGTAATTCCCTGATTTCTCCGATGATAGGATTGGTTGATGTACTTGAATTCAATCTGAATAAAGTAGGTATCTCTGTTTAAAAAACGATGTCTTTTTCTATGACGTTAACATGGGCGTACCCAGCTTTTTGCCAAGGAGGGAGCAAATTAGAAATTTCTTAAGCCGGGTCCCCCGTGCTTGTTTTGCCCTCCTGGATACGCCAGTGCTTACGGCGTAAAAAAAACAGAAGTACATGTTTGCACCCTAATGGTTCGATTGCGATTTTATTCCTATGCTCAGTATAGAATAAAAGTATATGAGAGCAAGCCACCTCCCTTTCACAGCTTAGTTCCATGTGCAAACTGACGCTGCAACCGACGCGCATCCATTCAAGGACATGTGCATGAGACTCAGAGTAATAAGTGAGACGTCTGCACCACAGTGTTTAAGTCTTTCTCCCGATCTTTGTTAGTTATATATAGAGGGTATTAAATATATGGATTTGACGACTAGTTTCCTAGCGCTGGTTTTCTTGATTGTTTTTATGTGCAAGCATGAAAAACAGCTATTTTTAGGGAGTGTACAAAAATATCTTGTAGCAATTATAGACGAAATTCGAGACAAAAAAAATTATCGTGGCGTTGGGAAACGCTATTGTGCCGTGTAGAAGCTGCTTAAAACTGACGACAAAGACAGAAAGGCGTGTAGCAAAGCGTAGACATACGGAGAAGTCATGTCATATATATAGTACAAACGTCGCAACTGAATTGCATTGTCCGTCTCCATAAAGAAAGCTCCGCACAACTGCCGCAGTACGTAATGTTAACGTTATATAATCTATGTATATGCGACTGTGTGAGTCCGTATATTTGTGTGGGTGTGCAACAACAAGAGATGTTTTGAGGGGATCAAAATCCTTATCAAAGCACACAAATATTATTTATATGAAAAGTTTTATTTGTTATGGCCGTGATATATTTTCTCGCCCTCAACATCTGTGAAGGAGTTTTACAATAATACCATTCATATTGTCATACACGTTTTCAAAATTATTTTTATTCACGTCACAGTTCATGAATATTTTCACTTTCAAGGTGTGTTTGTCTTAAGAACTGTTCTAGAATTCTTCGAACAATTAGAACCAAATCGGAAATCTATACTAATATATAAAGCAGAAGAGTTAGTTTGTTTGTTTGAACGCGCTAATCTCAGGAACTACTGGTTCAAATTGAAAATTTTTTTGGTTGGATAGCCCATTTATCGAGAAAGGCTATAGGCTATATAATATCACGCTACGACTAATAGGAGCGGAAAATCGATGAAAAATGTTGCAGAATGTCTGTCAAAATTTTTCACCATATACTTATATTCAGGTGAAATGCCCTAACTGAATATTAGCGCCGCACGTACAGAGGCTCGGTTAGCTCAGTCGGTACAGCGCGCGATTCTTAATCTCAGGGTCGTGGATTCGAACCCCACCTTGGACGCATATGTTTTAATGTTTTTTTTTCTACATTGCTTTCTTCTAAGGCTATCATTTAAATTTATTTTAGTTTTATTACGACTAATTAAAATTAAATAAAACTAAATAAAAGCTCATTTGAAAACTATTACCTATAGTACCTATATATATAAAAATAATTTTCATGCGGTGTTTTCAATTAAATATTTATTATATTTTATTAATTATACATTAATTATTGATTTAAAAGAAATAATTATTACTTAAGAAAATATTTTCATCATAAATGGAGGTTTGAGTTTAAAATAAGTAATAAAGCAGGGAACTGCCGAAAACTGAAAAAATTTGAGCCCAACATTCATCTCGGTATACTAAGATGAATGTGCGTACTCATGTCCCTCCCTTCTCCATTCGTTCTTTTGCACCCGGGTGAAACCGGACGGGACCGCTAGTGTTTTAATAAATAAAATTATCGACCAATTGTTCAGACAAATATATTAACAAAAAATATAAAAATTAATACATTAACGTTTTGGTCCGGATTTAGAACTTCTTCAGAACTGATCTAAAAAATATAAACCAATTTCATTAATACTCGAAATGTGCGTGGAATGATTTTTTTTCTCGATTCGTGCTGAACTAATATTGGATTTTGACACGCTTCTATTCGAATTACAAAATTAAAAACTATTCGAAGTACAAAATTAAATTTTTAGCTGGCATAGACTGTAAGGTTACCAACAAAATATGCATGGTTTATTGATTTTCAGTGCTCCGTTGACTTGCATCTCATCATTTGTGAAACATTTACAAACCGAGACTTTTATGTACGCCAATGAAAATGTTTTTTCATAATATTCAAGACCGACCACGAATATTTGAAAAAAAACTGACTTTTCCTGGTTTTTCACTCTCTTAAAACATTTTCCTTAATTTTAAAATCAATTATTCTTATCTTACAAGTGACAATGTCTTGAAGATTATGGTAGACCTCAGCGCGCGCTAAAATCTCAGAACGCAGAAAAATACTTATTTTGATATTTTTCCTTGAATAATACTTCGTGACATTTCCATGATTTCCCTAACATAGCAGAAATTCTCTGGCTTTTCCAGGTTTTGAAGATTTTCCAAGTCTGTGGTCATGCTGTATTCTTAGACATGCATACAAAAGAATTGTATCTCTTTTGAAATCAGAAAACTGTAGTAGTTAGAGAATGGAATGATATTCATGCATACTTCTTTCGCTTTGAATATTTTGTGATAATATTTTAAACCAAACAAAGTTTTTGTAGTAACATTTACATATACGTAAAATTGTAAATACATACAAAGTTTTGCGGTATTTACTTTTCAATTACATACAAAAGATACTCATAATATGTGTTGTTATTACTTTGCAATGTCTATTAGTACTATACTAGAGTGACCTGTGCGAATTATTCGCACTAAATAAGTATAATATAATTATCACTTTACAAAATTATTTTTTTTAAATATGATTGCAGGTATTCAATTCGTTTCTAATTTTGCACACTGCTTATAACGTTCTTCTTTTTGTTGTATTACAATATGAAGCTCAGATGACAGATCGAAGAAATATTTTACTAAAATTGTCATATAGAGGCGCAAGTAGCAAAAGCGTTGAGCTAAGCCGTCAGATGGCATCATGCAGCATTGCTGTGACGTTGTTCAGCGTTGCTCGCTGTTTCAAAATTAAAGCCGTCAGATGGCAGTATGCAGTATTGTGTCTGTTGTATTACAATACGAAGGTCAGATGACAGATCGAAGTGTTGACGTTGTTTCAAAATTAAAGCCGTCAGATGGCAGACGCTGTTTAGCGTTGCTGTATTTTAATTAATTTACAAAAACAAAAGCAATAATAAATTTTTTAGTTGTCGATGTCAGTAGAGCAAGCAATTATCTGTAAAATGATATATAATTTATATGGAGAAATTGTAATGTTTTTTCTAAAAAGGGAGGCAAACATCTTAACCTTAGCGTATTAATATATACGATTTTCTAAAAAGGGAGGCAAACATCTTAACCTTAGCGTATTAATATATACGATATGATACTATTTTCAATCTCTTTAAATTAAGTCATTTTGTGTACAGAGTTCGTACTATTAATTACCAAGCTCCAACGGAAAATTTAAAATTTCTTTAAACTATGTTTTTTCCAGAAAAAGACTTTCAAGGTTGGATGTTTTTTAAAAAAAGTTCCATTCGGATGTAGACGAGATATTTTTGAGCTCTAAAAATAAACTCAGAAAACTTGCCTTTTCTTAAGGGAGTTTATAAACAAAGATTGTTGAAGTTTAGCTTTATTTAATATTTTATTTTTGAAAAACAATGTGCGCTATCGGAAATGTGTTAAAATGTCTTTCCACGATATAAATTCTAAAAAAAAAACACGTACTTCAACACTAAGACTGTTGCTACTTTGTGATATTATATACAAAGTGTAGGTTAATGTTTATTTTTAGTATATTTGCTACGTAGCACGTACACTATTGACGTTGATCGGATGGATGTCGGGACCTAAGGTCGGATCAAAATTCCTTGACGTTTCGTAACCTCCTGAACAATTAGCAGCCATTTCTGAAAATGTTTATTTAAATATGTGTATGTCGGTGTTTGTGTGTGTATGTTCGTAGGATAACTCTCGACAGACTTAATTGATTTAAACGAAATTTGGTCCACATATTAGAATCCATCACCAAAAGAAGTCTATTTAAAATGGGTCTAATCGGGTCATTCTAAGGATGGTTTTAAGGGATTGAAACATGTTTTTGGATCTATGAATAGCGAAAAAATTCCCAGAATCGTTTCAAAATTGATATTTAACACTTTAGTAAAAATTAAATGTACCGCTAAATTTTTATAAAATCGGACCGACTGTAAACTCTAGATTTACTTACTGAAGAGTGTATTTGATTTGATTTATAATAATATTGAAATTTTTAAAAAATGTACTATTTTATGGAATGTATAAAGGAGTTACATTTTTTATTTTGTCCAAAAACAAACTTTTACTCCAATCAAAATAGACTAGAAAATAGTTATCAATAATTCGCATAGAGCCGAAAATTGGTACAGATCTGAGGTACACTATTTCAAATAAAATATCAAAAGCCCCCACCGATACTACATCTGCTAAAAAATTATTCAAGGTCAAAGGTTAAAGGTATCAGGTTTTTGCATTTTTCTCGTAAACGCTAAATGTTATCTAAAAATAGGTCAGACAAAAGTTGTAGATCATGCAATTGTCGACAAAAATTGTTCTTATATTTTTTTTCCTACGAATCACCGTTCTTTTGAAATTGTGATTTCAGACATCAAAAATATGCATATTAATATTTAACGTTATTTTTGATAAATACGTTCAGTACGTACTTAGATATTTTGGTCCCATATCTCAGGAATAGTGATCCGTAGGAAAAAAATATAAGAACAGTTTTTGTAGACAATTGCATGATCTACAACTTTTGTCTGACATATTTTTACGATAACATTTACCGTTTACGAGAAATGTGCAAAAAACCTTTGACCTTGAATAAATTTTGTAGCAGATATTGGATCGTTGCGATCTAGCGCATTTAGTAAATTGAAATGTTTATTTTGACTGGACTATTAATTTAACGAACACAGCCACTCTGGCAGTGTTAGTAAATTATTATCGGCAGGGTCTGGCATTGCGACCGGACTTTTTCAAATTTATAGTTGTCATAAAAGTTATATATACTAGTTTACTTCTCTAATAGCCGCACACGTATAATAGCGTATAGATTTGTGCACTGTAAACACATTCACGGGATAGTTTGACGGTAGACATGCCGGCGTAATAGTCTGCTGCGGAGTCAGTGGAAGCACCCGGATTTGAGTCGTCGCGGCGCCACCGTGGCGAGACGTAAGGCGCCGCTGTCACGCCAACAAAACTAAAACCATTTGTAGATAGTTTTTGTCAGTCTCTGAACTGGCGCCCCAAATCTCTCGACACATTGGACTGGATTCTGTTATAAAGTAAGTGGGGGAGAGCGGGGACGTTGGGAACGGGATCGCAAGAGCTAGGGAATCGACGTACATAAAAACTGTTTATGTGTGCAATGCGAGGGTTGAAATACCCGCAGATGAAATAAAATCAACTTGGCTCCCCCCCTCTCTCTCTCTCTGACTTTACTGTGTTCCCTTCGTCTTGCTTTATATTATTGCGGGAATTGTTTATTGCGGCCGTTCTAAAACGGGTTAAAGCCGGACATTCCTTAAAATAATTTTAAAATTAAGAAGTTTTCACTTGACGAAAATACGAACAATTATAGAGTTAATAACATTATCGACCAATTTTTCAGGCAATATATTAACAAATTATTTAACTATAATTCAATTAATTAATGTTTCGATCCCAATTGAAGTATAAATATATATATATAATAATTTGTTAATATATTGTCTGAAAAATTGATCGATAATTTTGTTTATTAAGAGTAATCAGACGTTAATCAAAGATTTGAATGATAATAATGATATAAAAGATAAATGCTGAAGAATTTTTTCGATATTTTTAATGATATTTTATGGTATCTATAAATTATATAGTTTTCTGTGAAAAATCAGTACCATATAACTATTTATCGCGCGCTATAGGTATATAATATCGCCGTCCCAAATGACCTCAGAAGAAAACACGATTTTTAAATATCTGAACACACCCTAATGATAGAATGGCATTAGAAAAAATTTCCGCGATTTTTGTAATAAAAAATCACTAATCATTTTTAGAAAAAGAACAAATGAAACAATCGGAAACATTAAAATCGCCAGTTTTGCGGTCACTGCAAAAATAGAAGTTTCTCCAGTCCACATTTATGCTTGCCAACAATATTTTTATGTTATAGTAAATTAACATTGTAAATGATAATACCAATTATCCGAGTCATGAAATTTCATGAGTTTTCAACTAATAATATTGGAAATTGCAAATGTTCATATACAAAATTATCGCTGTTTATTCGGAGGAACAGCTACCCGGAGAACAAATGAACCGAATAAATAACTACTTACGTTCGGTGAATATGACCATCATATATATTCATACGCTAAGGTTAAAGATGTTTGCCTCCCTTTTTAGAAAAAACGTCACAATTTCTCCACATAAATTATATATCATTTTACAGATAATTGCTTGCTCTACTGACATCGACAACTAAAAAATTTATTATTGCTTTTGTTTTTGTAAATTAATTAAAATACAGCAACGCTGAACAGCGTCTGCCATCTGACGGCTTTAATTTTGAAACAACGTCAACACTTCGATCTGTCATCTGACCTTCATATTGTAATACAACAGACACAATACTGCATACTGCCGTCTTACGGCTTTAATTTTGAAACAGCGAGCAACGCTGAACAACGTCACAGCAATGCTGCATGATGCCATCTGACGGCTTAGCTCAACGCTTTTGCTACTTGCGCCTCTATATGACAATTTTAGTAAAATATTTCTTCGATCTGTCATCTGAGCTTCATATTGTAATACAACAAAAAGAAGAACGTTATAAGCAGTGTGCAAAATTAGAAACGAATTGAATACCTGCAATCATATTTAAAAAAAATAATTTTGTAAAGTGATAATTATTATACTTATTTAGTGCGAATAATTCGCACAGGTCACTCTAGTTAATAAATAATACTTGTCATGTATTCGATATAATTGCTTTTAAAAGCTCTCGATAGATAAATAATTGAACTATTGACACACAGCGGCACAGCAGTACTTGCTCGAGAACAATAAAAAATAATAATTGAATTATTGGCACGCAGCATGACTTTAGAAGTAATAATGAATTGAAAAAACTAACAGTTGTTTTTAACACTCTTATATTCACTTGACTTGTATATTCGCCGGGATATTGTCAAACCCGTGATATTATAATTTCACTTAGTGAAATTATAATATCACGAATCTTTGTCAATCGTGATATTGTAATTTCACTAGTGAAATTACAAAATCACGGATTTGACAATATCCCGGCGACATATATATGTATGTATGTAAAGCAATCTTTTAATATAATTTTCACTCACAGATATTTTTGCACACGTATTAAGGGCCCATGACAATACAATAATTTATATAAATATTTATAAATATATAAATAATAATATATGTAAACATGGTTATTTGAGTGTTTTTTAGGGTTATAATTATTAAAACTAGAGTTTTAAAAAACTCAAAAAAACACTCTTATATAACAACGTGAACTAAAAAGTAGATATAATTTCTGAGCTCAAAAAGTACCTCACTACAAATTGTTTTTATAGTATAAATGAATATTTAAATTCTTAGATTTTAATTTGTATTTTGACTATTCACATCTATACTTAGTATAGCTAGGTGAAATATTAATATTATTATTATTATTTAAAAAAAGAGTATTAAAAAGATTTTGTTTTGATAGGAATTGGAGGATTTTCTATTGAACACAATCTTTTGGACACTCTTTTTTTAAAATTATTTTTTACTTGTTAGTCCACGTTGTTATAATACAAAAGTGTTTTTTTAAGTTTTTTTAAACTCTAATTTTATTTATTTTGCAGATGACGTAACGTACGATAATTATTATTTAATCTTTAACTTATAAAGTGCAATTCACAACAAAACGATTCCGTTAGGACTTTTATATATATTTTTATTTTTATAACTAAGACTAGCTGTTACCCACGACTTTGTCCGCATGACACGGCAGCCAGCCCTAGTCCCAGCAGGGTTTCTAACGACAGACCTAGTGTACAGCGGCCTTTAATTTGTTTGAATATTTTATTCATGATAAATTGCAATAAATCTCGATAAATAAGAACGGAAACTGTGAACAAGCCTTTCAGTATTATTTAATAAATTCCATTTGCGACGATATTTTAAAAAAATGTTCAAAATAAATTTACAATCGAAACGTTATTACATCGCAAATGTTTCCATGAATTTCAAAGAAAGGCGCTGCATATATACGTAATGTTTGTATATATGTATAACTTATATGTACCCAAAAGCACTTAAATAACGCAATAGTGGAGATACATACATTATATTGGCCGTAGTATAATGTGTTTCGTTGGCATACTGGGATTTAAATATGAAAAGGAAGTACTGCAAGTACTGATAATGCTTTCTTTGAGACCGAAATGTATATCTATTTCTCTGAAATATGTATACCAGCGTAGATTCTATAATAGAAAAGCTCTTCAATTGGACCTGCATGTCTGACTCCACGAGTATACACAACATAACTACATCTTGTCCGGATATAGGTTGCAGCAGAACAGGCTATTTGAACTGTTATTTTTGTCTTAAAATGTTCACATCCACTGGAATTTTTATTTCGCTCAAAACGTAATATAGGATCAAATTTCTTTGGCGCAAAAACACGAACCGCCATGTTTCCTTACGGTGGCGTCATTCTTGTAGTAAAACAAATAAGGCTCGGTATCGGCGTGAAAACACGAACCGCCATGTTTCCTTACTGTGGCGTCATCCTTGTAGTAAAACAAATAAGGCTCGGTATCGGCGTGAAAACACGAACCGCCATGTTTCCTTACTGTGGCGTCATTCTTGTAGTTAAACAAATAAGGCTCGGTATCGGCGTGAAAACACGAACCGCCATGTTTCCTTACTGTGACGTCATTCTTGTAGTAAAACAAGTGCTGGTTCGAATAGAATTTTTTTTTTATTGTTGGATAGTCAATTTATTGAGGTAGGCTATAGGCTATATAATATCACGCTACGACAAATAGGAGCGGAGGATCAACAAAAAATGTTGCAAAATATAACTCAAAATTTGACTGTCCGACAAAAACTTTTGAACAGTAACTCCGATCATCCTGAAATTTGGACACAACATTCATCTCTGTAAACTAAGATGAGAGCGTGCGTACTCATGTCCTTCCCTCCCCCATTAGTTCTTTGGCACCCGGGTAAAACCGGGCGGGACCGCCAGTATAATATAATATTATTTGTTCTAAGTTTTTTTTCTTTTCTGTATTATTTTGTTTCTATTTGTATACAAGCAGGTACTATACACACACACGAGTTTATAATATAATTTAATGTGATTCGCACGTGTCAACACACAGCAGAGACGACAAATCAAATTTGTATTCAAAATTCACGTGTATATATAGCATTGATGACCGCGGGCAATATCAAAATTACGAGCAGAGTACAGTGACGGTGGGTATACGACACAGAAACGGGACTTCTGTAATTTCATCGAGACGCTTAGCTTACACATCGACGCAATATCAACCTACAGATCCGCCGAATGACGTCATCTCCCTCACTACTATATAACGGAACGTGGTAACCTCTGTAATTTTTTAAACCCTTGCAGAAAGCATTGTTGAAAGATCTTATTTAACAATGAACCTTAACGGGACTTCTGGAATTTCATCGACGTTTAGCTTACACATCGACGCGATATCAACCTACAGATCCGCCGAATGACGTCATCTTCCTCACTACTATATAACGGAACGTGGTAACCTCTGTAATTTTTTAACCCTGGCAGAAAGCATTGTTGGAAGATCTTATTTAACAATGACCTTAACGGGACTTCTGGAATTTCATCGACGTTTAGCTTATACATCGACGCAATATCAACCTACAGATCCGCCGAATGACG
The DNA here is from genome assembly GCA_963575645.1 of Xanthostigma xanthostigma. Taxonomy (NCBI): domain Eukaryota; kingdom Metazoa; phylum Arthropoda; class Insecta; order Raphidioptera; family Raphidiidae; genus Xanthostigma; species Xanthostigma xanthostigma. The sequence continues at coordinate 48,285,576 of OY754469.1, read as the reverse complement.
TCATCTCCCTCACTACTATATAACGGAACGTGGTAACCTCTGTAATTTTTTAACCCTGGCAGAAAGCATTGTTGAAAGATCTTATTTAACAATGAACCTTAACGGGACTTCTGGAATTTCATCGACGTTTAGCTTACATATCGACGCAATATCAACCTACAGATCCACCAAATGACGTCATCTTCCTCACTACTATCTAACGGAACGTGGTAATCTCTGTAATTTTATAACCCTGGCAGAAAGCATTGTTGGAAGATCTTATTTGACAATGAACCTTAGATTGTAAGCATGCATAAGAAAGTCGTTGTAGGATTTTTAATTAAATCGATTCTTCTGGAAAAATAGTTAATCAATTGAAACGATATTTTTTTTTTAATTCTAATATTTATTTAACATACTTTTTGGACAATTTCTCCTTTTGAAGAACGTTTCTCTACGCATTTTGATCAAAATTTAGCTTTTTCTATGTTTTTCCGTGAGGACAATAATGCTCTACATAACTATAGGAGTTTAACAACGACATTAGACTGTTCTTATAAGTATAAAAACTGACCGGGAGGTGCAGCGTAGCGGTAATAGCACTAGACTCACATTCGAAAGGTACTGGGTTCGAATCCCGGCGGGGGCAAATGTGGCTGGAACTTTTTCCTGCTGCCTCTCGCCGAGAACCGGTAATTCCTGTACCGGCCATCATTTTGAGGTTTTCCATGATTTCCCTCAATAATGCAACATAAATATCGAGATGGTTCCTTATTCAAGGTCATGGCCGATTACCTATCAAACTCCTATGCACAAAATTTGTCTACCTTATCCTAATGTCCTAAAATTCCTTCATTCACACATTGTTATTTATTAAGTGGAAGTTTAAAAATGTAGAAAATAATGAGAAGTGTGATAGATGGAAAATAGTAATGGTGCGAATGGCGTCTGTTATGACATAAAGTCGAGAAACGGACGTTAAACGCATTATTATTATTATTTTGTAGTGGACACATACATTAAGTAGGCTAAGTTACGTATATTAATTGAAATGTGAACTGCAAAAGGTAGTTTTAGACATAACACTTAAGTAAGTGTTATAATCAATACTACCTTTCAGTTCATATACGTAACTTAACCTACTTAATGTATGTATCCACTACAATAGGGTTATTGACAGTTATTAAAATTAAATATAAAACTGTGTTATAATGAAAGTTTATGGTCTAAAATATCGTTTAGAATTATTATTTTTATTAAATAAGTGCGTTAAATATATTAAAATAAGTAAATAACGATTTTTAACCTATGTGTCACGTGACTTCAAACACCAATTGACGTCATTAATCATGCTGCATTCATAGACAAGGAACAATACGTGCATATACCTATCTTCTTTGGTTATACCTGTATGTTCTCTGGTACCCGCTTGCTTAGTGTTTACAGATTGCCTACTGTGACGTAGACAATCAGTAAATATGGCTGTCAAGGTCAATTGACGTTTTGGCGCATAATTTAAAGTCAAAATAAAAAACAACTAATAATGAGTCAAATCTGTCATATTTATTTGAAAAAATATTTTTTACGGGTACATATACCTACCTACCTTTATTCTTCAATTTTAAATACTTTTTGAAATTTTGTCAAAAACCCTATTTAATAAAATATGAATTGTAGAAATATATTTTAAAAGCCTCTTATGCAAATGTTTCCAACGCCACTGTTTAAGAAAGGAGTTCAACGTACATAATATATAGAATGAAGTATGCTTTGTTGTGGCACTCACAACAGTGAGTGGTCCCTCCTCCGTGGGTCTCCAGTGACAACTGGTGTCCCCCGGCGGACCGTACATACACACACACAAACAAACACATGCATAGATCGTTGCTTTGAGCAGTTCAAAACCACTCTTTCTCAGCTTGCTTACTCCTCCAGTTTAAGTTACTTGAAAATGGAATGTGTTTGAGAATGACGTAAGATTTCCTACAAATGGTATTCCATTACACGTGTATTATATAACCACGCAACATTGTATGAGTTAAAGAAGTTTCTATATATACGGAGTTTAGGAAAACATCGTTGAATTTACTTACAAGAATTAAATGAAAGCATTGTAATTTGTCATCTACTATACAGATTGTATCAAATCAAAACAGTCCATAGAACATTCTGTGTGTAAGACAGAGACGATATTATATAAAGCACTAAAGCAGTAAGTAAGAATAAGATAAATGATCGCTAATAGTTACTGTGGTTATACAATCTGATAGTATCATCTTTGTTTTCTACAGTAAAAATCGCAATTTTATCAAATGTCAGTATTCACTAGTGAAATTATTGATAAAATGACTATTTATACTGTTCGGGAAAAAATCCAAATAATTTTGGTTTTATGGTGGTAATTCAACCGCCAACATAATAAATTTATTTGTAGTTGTTTTAATGGATAAATTGGTAAAAAGATTTACAGTGTACGTAATTATTTATTTACGTAACAACAGTAACTATATTAGCGATCATTTATTTCATTCTTACTTACTGCTTTAGTGCTTTATATGATATCGTCTCTGTCTTACACACAGAATGTTCTATGGACCGTTTTGATTTGATACAATCTGTATAACCCTGTTTCAAATATTTTTGAAATATTTTTGGGCAGCTGCAGATAGATAGATAATCGAATTACTGAATTTTATGGCCATATTCATCGAAAAATATTAAAGATAGAAATTACTAATTTTGAGACAAATTTATTCGTTACAATTTTCAATTCACCAACCAAATTATCAGGTAAAACAGTCAATTGAAGAATAAATACACACTGCACTATACTCCTTGGTATTTTTGTTGAATTTTGTTACGTTCACCCAAAAATCCAACCGATGACGTTAGTGTAAAGATCAAAAAAAAATTTCATTAAAATAACAATGTTTTATTGCAGACAAAACTTCCACTAACTTTAATGTTCTACTACTAAACATTTCACAAAAGGTTAATAAACAACACATAAATAAATTTATAGGTTAGATATTATGATCTGTGTGGCGGCCATTATTATTTTCTCAGACGAATAAATATTTATACCCGTGAATTTGGACAGAATAGATTTATACCTGCAATATTAATTATGCTTGATGAATTGAATTATCGCTATTTATTTGGAGGAATGAAACAAATCAACCGAATAAAAAACTACTTAAATAAACTACTTGAATATGGCCATTAGCGGGTTAATTATTCAAGTTGGTAACACGTAAAATAAAAAAAAAAACGTGTATTAAAACTAAAAAAAAACGCATCATAGCCGCTCTCTACGTTTTTAGGCAATGCTTTGTACGATTACCTCGCTAATACAATCATTCCAAACATTTTTTTGAACGTGGTCTCTATAAGAGAATGATTTCCAGTAGCCGTGTGCATCATCCATAAATTATCATATAAACAGTAAAATGTTTCACGTCTCTTGAGGTTTTGTTTCAGTAACAGTACATCAGCGAAATTGTAACAAATCAGCAGTGTTATCAGCACAAGGCATAAAGGTAATAAACCACACCAAACAAGGTGCAAACAGAAGTTAACTTTATTGGAAAACACATCAGCAGTGCCGTGCAATAATTCGATAAATAATTTATTCTTCAATTCAAATATCGTTCAACAAGTCCCACATTCTCAATTATTGATTCTTCAATAAATAAAGTTATCGACCAGTTTTTCAGACAAATGTATTAACAAAAAATAGTAATTAATACATTGACGTTTCGGTCCGGATTTGGATTTTCCTCAGAACTGATCTAAAAAATATAAAAATAATTAATAATTAATTTCTAATTCCTATTTTAAAATGATTCGCTTTGTTTTTAAATTATATTCAAAAATTGAAAAATAATATATTTGTCTGAAAAATTGGTTGATAATTTTATTTATTGAAAAATTTTAATCAGACGTTAATCAAAGATTTGAATAATGGATTCTGTCTAATTATCGATTTTTTTCAATATTTATATAATAGCTTGTGTTTACTGCGGAATAGAGACAAAACTTGGAATGTCGAGTTATATATTATTTTATATATTACCTTCAAACGAACCATAAAAGTATTTCGTTTAAGATACGTACTACATTTTTTGCACCCACTACAAAATAGCTGATTTCCACTTTAAAACAATATTTTTGACATCTGGTGTCATATATTTAATAACTTCTCTATTGCTAGTGGCCGTAAATGGAAGCATGGTCCATGAAGTGAGACAGCAAATGACTGTTTTTCTATCTGCTTCTTTTTACTTGACCCGTTGTGCGCAAGTGTCGCGTCTGTAGTGGGGCAATTAGTAAGTGGAATAGAGCAAGCCACCTCCCTTTCACAGCTTAAGCGCGAGTCACACTAGGCTGCTTGTCAGCCGCTGCTGATCAGCGGCGGGCAGCCCGGTCACATTACTGCTGCTACTCGCTAGTCTACCGCGAGTAGTGGCTGCCAATCAGGTCACTACATCATCGAACATTCAATTTCACCAGCCGCTGATAAATACTCGCGCCAGCGGCGAATTTTTTGGTTCACACCAAGCTGATTGATGGCTGACAGTAGCGGTTTCCACAACTCGCGGCTGGCAGCCAGTCTAGTGTGACCCGCGCTTTAGTTCCATGTGCAAACTGACGCGCATCCATTCACGGACATGCGCATGAGACACAGAGTATAATGAGTGAGACAGACGTATATATACGTCTGCACCGTAGTGTTTAAGTCTTTCTCCCGATCTTTGCTAGCAATATAGAGGGTATTAAATATATGGATTTGACAACTAGTTTCCTAACGCTGGTTTTCTTGATTGTTTTTATGTGCTAGCATGAAAAACAGTTATTTTTAAGGGGTGTACAAAAATTTATTAAATATTTATTTGTAGTGGCACGCTACTGAGTGCGAGTATACAATATACAGAAGTCGACAATATTAATCATCATTATTTGCTGTTGGCACGCACAGAAACCGTCAAACGAAATGAGAAATCGAAAAGTGAGTGATTTCGTTGATTTTATGTTTGTGAGCGTAATTGGAAAAAAAAGTTTTGTGCTAAAAATTAAATTTGTTTGAAAAAGAATAAAACGAAAAGAGAAACAGTTATTAGAGTTCTGTGCAAACAAGAAAATGTTGGCGTTGTTTAAAAAAGACGGATTAACTAGCGACAATGTTGTCAAAAAAATACAAAAAAAAATTCATGAAGCGTTTTATAACGCTGTCGCAAAATACAATTTCAGTCAATTAAAAATTATCGTAGTACAAAATATAGCATTATAATAACACAATAAGTTTAATGTAGGTATGTAATATATTAATTTGGGAAAGGCCACGGGTTTGTGGGAATTAAAACAATTGAATTCATTGTGATCAACGTTTCGACTTTAACAGGATCATCCTCATGATCTGTGAACAAGAAATCAATACAAAAAAAATTTAAATAAACGTTTTTAATTATCGAAGTTTCGCTTAAAATGCAACCGAAATTTTTGTTTGTCTTTCATTTTGTTTGTTTCAGGTTAACTTATAAACAATAGCGATAAAAATTTTCACAAAAGTAAGTTTTATACTTACAAAAAAATAAATTATAGTTTAAAAAAACTGAAAAAACTGCTTTAATAGCAAATCGCAGTAAAAAGCAGAAAATAATTATTAACAAAATAATTCAATTATAGTAAAAAAGCGTGGGGTGCTTGATATTAAATGCTACAATTATTCGATTGGTATAGCTCAGGGGTCGGCAACCTTTTGAGACGGAAGAGCCAAAAATTACAATTTACAAAATTACCCAGTTTTTAAAGAGCCACCAAATATTTTCGTTTCAGTATTATAGTATTTGCTTATATTATAGGTATAATATATATATATATACCCGAGGACGACACGTCGCCAAATTTATGGGAGAGACCACTGCCAAAGGACCCCGCACGGAGCATATGGGAAATGGCCCTCGGTTAAAATCTTCCATACTCGGGGATATTATCCAAAAATCGACGCTGATCAAAAGTCTCCATGGGCACGAAGTCCGGAAATGCGATCCCGGGGAGTTATTATTATTTTGATTGCAATAAAAGTATACTTTTATTGCAATCAAAATAGGGAAAATGAGCAAATGCACCCGTCTCCTTGTGATATTCTATTATAGACATATCTACATCACATAGATATATCATATACAGTATATATGTCGCTGGGATATTGTCAAACCCGTGATATTATAATTTCACTTAGTGAAATTATAATATCACGAATCTTTGTCAATCGTGATATTGTAATTTCACTAGTGAAATTACAAAATCACGGATTTGACAATATCCCAGCGACATATATACTGTATATGATATATCTATGTGATGTAGATATGCCTATAATAGAATATCACAAGGAGACGGGTGCATTTGCTCATTTTCCCTATTTTGATTGCAATAAAAGTATACTTTTATTGCAATCAAAATAATAATAACTCCCCGGGATCGCATTTCCGGACTTCGTGCCCATGGAGACTTTTGATCAGCGTCGATTTTTGGATAATATCCCCGAGTATGGAAGATTTTAACCGAGGGCCATTTCCCATATGCTCCGTGCGGGGTCCTTTATGGGAGAGACCACTGCCAAATTTATGGGAGAGACCACTGCCAAATTTATGGGAGAGACACTGCCAAATTTATGGGAATTTATTGGAAGATTTTTAAGGGTTTATATAATAAAATTATTATTTTTTTACGTATGGAATTGTAGAGCCGCAACTTTACATCAAAAGAGCCGCATTCGGTTCGCGAGCCGCAGGTTGCCGACCCCTGGTATAGCTATTTATAAAATTAGAGTTATCATGAAAATATAGTACTTGGCACCCCACGCTTCTTTACTATAATTGAATTATTTTGTTAATAATCATCAATATAAAAAATATTCGTGCAAAATTTTCCAGTTTTTTTTAACTTTTTTTTACAGTGAATTTTTACTGAACTAAAAATTTCAAACTGTGTTAAAAGTAAATTTATTAAGGAAACGTAACATATTCCATGACTTGCAAAAATATGCACAACTATGTTAGTTAAAGTTAAAAAAAGATTGTGTGGCAAGATAAGGGGTAAAAAAGTAATCTTAAATTTTATGAGGTGGAGAGGAGATACGAAGAGGGACTCAAGCGCGTAATATACACGCATGGCATCAATTACACACCAGCAAGACTTTAGGGATTCTGTGTGTTGCGAAACTTGGTAGTAGTAGTGTTTGTGTGTGTGTCGGGTACTGTTGATACTGCTGCGTTCGTGTGTCGAGGCAGGAAGCCAAGCAATGTACTCGGCCATTTCACAACAGTCGGTTACGCAGAAATACTGCCACAGAACGGACCACGATTGCGTATCATCCCCGTCTTCCCTAAAGTTGTCCATCTCCGGTACTAAAGGCGCGTTTACATGAATTATATACAGTGCGTTCGCCGAAAGTGGTCAGAGTCAATAATACTATTAGATACAAAAAAAAGTTTCATTAGTTATTGTTACTCATGCGGGAAAAGTGGTATCTTTACGCATGCTGTTATGGTTGAAAAGTGGCTATTTTCATTTGCGTGCGCAATAGTTATTGGCGTAACTAGTAGTCTAAGTCATTCATCGCGCTGACAGGTCATGACTTAGCCTACAAGTTGCGCCCATAATTTTATTCAACAATTGCGCGTTATTCATGTTTTAGTTATAATGAGATGTTGTAAATATCTATTTATTTCTTTATAAAAAAAAACTGTCAATACTAACAGCACCAAACAGCACGATTCAATGTTTTGGTTTGAGGTTAGCCGGTTATGAATAAACTCCATGTCGAAAACATTCGGCCTCTCAATTTTAGCCTCAATGGGTAACAACGGAGTTGTTGTTACCTACTATTTCGTTACGACTCAGAAAATAGTTACGTTTATTTTCATTACTCCCCAATGGCCGAGCTAGTAGGAATCTTCATTGAGTTATGACAAGTAATTGTCACCAGTCGGTAAATGGCTATTTAGGGTTCGGTTTTTAGGCATGATAAAACATGAATAACGCGCATGAGTTGAATAAACTTTATTTGTCGCACTGAAATTATTGTTTGCCGCACGCAAATTCAGAGTTACCATAGTTACCAATACTGAATGTGACAGCAAAAAATGTGTATTTTTAAATTGAACATTTGTTCTGGGAATTTTAATTTATTCGTAATAAAAAATAGTATGTGCAACTCGTGCGGCATTGTCGATTGCCCCCTCAAGCGAATGAGCGCACTCGTTTTACTATTTTACCATTCCAACACACTAGTGGGGTATGGTACTAGTTTAGGTCAAAATTCACTTTACAATATTTTTTCGTTTTGAGGTCTCCTGAATCCAAAAAAAAACATATTTTTGGTAAAACTCTGTGCGTCTGTTAGGGCTCTTGTTAACTACCGTTTTAGTCAACGGGTAACGGGCTGACGCGAAATGGTTACCTTTGTACACGATCCGCTAATATAACGTGTGCGCGTCCGTTGTTATCGATATCAGTTCTATACTTGAAGGGTGAAGAAGTGCAAATACGTTATGTCTTGTTTGTTTATTTTTGTCCAAATACTGGCCTATTATGAACAAGGCTAATTAATAAATCCATATCAATATCAATTTTAAACTCCATATTCACAATGAGCAGCACAAGGTCGATAGGTAGGTATAGGTAAAAACGTGCGCGCACATCTGTTGTCGTCAACAGACTTCTATGAAATGACGTGGTCCACTGCATCGGACCGACCGCCGTCGCGCCGAGGGGCGATGTGCCGGTATCCGTTGAGTTTTTTTGCAACGGTTACATGCCCGTCGCGTTAACAAACACCCACACTAACCTATTGAACACTGCGCGTCGGCCCGTCGCCCGTCATAAAAATCGGGCCGTTATTCGTTGCCGTTAACCTAGTCTGTGAGCACGGTACAGGCCAAACGGATGAACGGATTGAAACCAAATTTTGGGAGGATGATTGATACGTAAGTATGAAGAGCCCTATTGCAGAAAAAAGAATAATTTCTAAATCTCTATTTTTTTCTGAATAAATTCATATTTTGTATTTTGTAAGGTTACATAAGAAAATATTCGAGACAAACGTCATCAATTTATTAATTAAATACACAGTGATAATTATTTTTGACAGCACTCCACACATGTGTAAATATTAATACATTGACAACGTTTTTCTCGAATATTCTCTTATGTAACCTTACGATAACGTGTTTCTTCATCTGAATTTATTCAATTCGCGCGCTGTTTTATAGGATTCCAAATGTTATTTCATTAAATACTGAAATTATAAGTCAGAGGAAAAGATTCAAAGTTGTAAGTAAAATTACATACTATTATATACCTATTATTCTTTCCAATTAGTCCAGAATTCGTCAAATAAATCTCATCTACTTTGGACATGACGTAGATTTCAAGTAAAATCAACGATGTGAACTATTCATTAGTATATTGTATGTACATATAAACACAAAACACAACATCCAATGCTGTATCCGGACAACCATTGTTATAAAGGCCTGTGTGTAACATTGTATAGCAGTGGTTCTAAACTCACAACGTTGCAATATTGCTTTTGCGGACCTTCTATTATCTTGGCATGAGCGTACTCAGATTTTGGCGCAAGGGGGCACAAATCAGAAATTTCTTAAGGCTTATTAATTATTTATTCACATTAATCCTTTGATTAATCTGACTAAAGATTTGTTTTTCCCGTTGTCGTTTCTGTACTTGCACGTTTTTTTTTTGAAATTCAATTTAATTTTTTAAGGTTTTTAAGTTTAAATTTTGTAGAAATAAAACAATTCCAAATATTTTTGAGATTTTATTATTATGAATAATAAAATCTCAAAAATATTTGGAATTGTTTTATTTCTTCAAAATTCAAGTAAGTTGTTATCCAAATTCATCAATCACACAATTATTAAGGTTTTTAAGGTTTGATACTACTAAAACATAGTAATTCAAAGCGCGGTTTATTCAAAATTTTACGCATAATATATTATAAAGTAAGTTGTAATGCGATTCTATCATAACTTTTATTGATAACAGTAGGTACGTAATAATACAAAATCCAGGGGGGGCAGATTCCCCCTGGATACGCCCATGTATCTTGGTAAAAATATCCCGATAACATGTATTAACGCCTGTTTAAAAATTATAGTTCAAATTGAGAATTAGCTGCAAACATTTAAGTCTGTAAAAGCCACTAGTTCACCTATTTCAACGTCAAAATCCCGTGTTACTTCATAACTGCAAAGCTATACTAAGAACATTAATAAGTGAAATGCAATTAAAAAGTTTGAAACCGCTGCCTTAGATTATACATACGTATAGATGCATACAATGCGCTATCATTTTAAAACTTAACAAAACAAAGAATCCTTTGCAATGGTCAATGGTTGTACGGTACTAGATCTACGTATATATTGTACAAAACACGTTTGCGTTGGTACTAGTGATGTGTCCACATGACCCTTTATTTAGAACTGGCTCCGTGCTCCGTCGCTCAGAGCGAGTCGTTCAAAGGAGCGACGCTAAACAGTACGCACTACACAAGACTGCAGACTGCAAAGGTGTGAACTGTCATCATACATGCTCAGCATTGCACAGCACAATACACACACTCAGCGCTGAGCTCATTTTAATATGATTCTGATCTTATATTATTCGCATTTCGGATAAACTATAAAGTATAATAAAAGTTTAACAATAATAATGTTTATTGTTACAATATTATATCTTTGTCAACGACGTCAATGTGAATGGTTTAAGTCACTATTACACTTACAGTGTGTCATTCAATGACTCAGCAAAGATAACTCCGTACGTGCCTGTGTGGCCTGTGCTGTGTGCGCTCTGTAAATGTGCGAATGCAACAGTACAGAACAGCTCAGCACAGAGCAGTGGCGCTCGGAGTGAGTCGTTCACAAAAAAAAGAGCGACTCGCTCCGCTCTGAGGAGGGAGTCGTTCATTATGAACGACTCGCTCAGGAGCAGCACATCACTAGTTGGTACAACGGTAACTGTGTATACGTTATACAGAGTACAACTACAAGCTTAAAGATAAAAGAAAACGTGAATGAAATAATAAAACAGCAGATTGTATACACAGACGATAATTCGATACTCGAATGGAACTCGTACACAAAGTCCCATCAATAAATTACAGTAAATGTCTCTATTTCACATAGGGAATTGTGTTTTGGTTTTGTTATAAGTAGGGGCACTGGTTTCACTTCAATAAATAGTTACAAAATGACAAATGATAATGATGTTGAATTTAAATTTAAATAAAAAAATTGGTTGTCTGTAAAGTCGGTTTACGGACGATAGTTTTACGTGATAACGTATTCCGTAATACATAACCTAAATTTATATAATAATTATAATAATTCGAATCTATGATATTGCATTTTTCGCTTCAAATTTAGGTAAATTTTATTAAGTAGAATAATAAAACACTATAAAAAGTACACTATTATTATAAAAAACAACTATGGCATGTATCTCTTTTGCGCATGCGCCGATTTTCCCCAAAAAAACTACAAAAATTTCTAGTAAAAATAGATAGAGTAAAAACCGTTTTAAAAACTATATTATTATTATATAAAACATCATTATAAGAGATATATTCTTTTACGCATGCGCCGATGTTCCCCAAAAACAATAGGCCACTTCATATTTGCATATCAAACATCCTCCCAAAATTTGGTTTCAATCCGCTTATCCTTGGTGTCGGAATGATAAGAAATGTCAAAAGTGACGTTTGCAACTGTCAAAGTATTATGTTCTAATAATAATTAGTTATTCCAATACTTAACTTAGAAGGCGTTGCATTTCACAAAATACTAATGTCAAAAAATTGAATTAAACATTAGAAATGCAGCCGTTTTCATGTTAAGACAAGACATACGTTATTTTCTAATTTCCATGTACGGCAAACAAAGACGACCGACCGCGTCGCGCCATGCATTAGACAACATTGCATTTATATTTTATACAGCTATTTTTCTATATAAATTTGTATAAAAAAACTGTTTAGGCAAATTCTGTTATACGAAATCTATGTAAAATGTTCTCCTCTTTCGTTTAAGACTGGTTTCAAACCGATCTGATTTAAATTGAGCGAGAAATTAGCAAAAAGCACGCACAGGGTCAGGCGGAACGTTACGCGTTACGCGTTACGAACGTTAGGAACGTTACGTTACACTTTTTCGTGCATGCAGTCGGTGTTTTATCAATTTATAAGATTGGTGATTCATCAATTTATAAGACGTTATCACGTCAAAACTTTTAAAAAAATTGATCGTCCTTAAAAAGACGTCGCTAAAAATTGTAAAATTACAACGTTTTGAGGTCGGCGCCTCTTTAATAATAATTCAATAGTTCTCGACCTCAAAACTTTATTTTATACACTTTAGTTACTCTTTTTTGAAGAAGGTTCAATTTAAAAAAAAAAAGAAAATTATTTTTATTTTCTAATGAAATCGAACTGACCACAACTTTTGAAGTAAAACTTCTTACGCACGCTTGACTTGTGAGTATTCTATTATGAAGCATTTTAAAGTCGATTCAATGTTTTTTAACTATTTTTATTTCACACTTTTTAGTGTTTTTGTATTTCATTTTATTTTTGAAGTTGTTTCCTATAACATACAAAAGTTGAGAACGAAATCAACGAAAATAAATAAATAAACTAAACGGTCTTATTTGTTTCCAATAATAAATTGGTCTTAGATTGTGTTCTTGAACTAGAACGAAGCATATTTAATAGATACAGAATAAAATAAAATATTTTCTTTGCACGGTATAGAGGATTTATTATTATGGTGGAGGTGCGATACCCGTTTCTTCCACCACAATGACGTTTATTTTTGGTAAGCATAGATAAACGATACGTCCGAATGATTTCGAATAATGTTATTCGACAATTTTTTTTCCTCATACAATACTAAATATTAGTATGAAAAAAATTTAATTTAAATCTGTCCAGTAGTTTCTGAAAAAACACGATCATATATATTTACATATCTAATACATGTCGAATTGCATGACAGACTATTTCAAGTCAATTAAGAAGTCGTTATTAAACGTCATTGACTACCTACACTATAACTACAAAAATAAATTTAGAAGTGATCCTAAATAACGGTCAATAATTATTAAAGATTTTGTAACTATTGAGAGAAATTCCGAGCAAATTTTTATAAAGTGAAACTTTTATTCTATCGCCCCGAATTTTTCTGGCCGTCTGTTGCATGTCGAATTACAGGCGGCCGCGGAGTAGGGGTAAAGTGAAAGGCGCTCGGAGTAGGCGCTCGGTAGAGCAGCCAAGGCCAATATGGCGGCGCCCATGGTTAGCATCAGCTGACCGTGTAGTATGTATAACACATAGTCAGTCTGTCATGCGGGCAAGTGCTGTACAGTGTTTACATGTTTTTATTCGTGTATTCATGTGAATATTGTTGTTTATAATTAATCGTGATGGATAAGTGTCTACAATCCAACGCCTACAATCCAATAAAAGTTTCACTTGCGTCGTGGTTTCTTAAAACCACACAACTGTTTTTTTTTAATAATAAAGTGTACTTCTTTTAGAGAAAAAAACAGTTTTTCGTAATTTTCAAAAAGTTTGTGTGAGTTAGAAGTGAAACTTCTTAGGTTCTAGCATCTGTTGACGATTTTATTATTTCACGATTATAGGAAATGGTTATGTGGGATATTATTAGTATATACGTAAGAGTGAGACAAATAGACAAATAGAGAATTATGTTTAAATGAAAGCAGCTATTATCAAATACTAAATGTGCGAATGTGGTACATTTTGTGCGCACCAATAGATCTTCACGTCGGACATCTTCTTTGAACTGTGTTCAATGAGATCATTTCTATAGTAAGTACTGTGAGTTACTCACCTATTATTGCATGATATGCACACAACCAGATACTGTACGTACCGCATATATTTCCAATGCATAAATTACATTGTTGAAGATATGTCAAAAGTTATATTCAATAGTTTAAATTTTATTTTTCCTCTTATACTTACGGTATGTATTGTGGAAATGTCGTTCTATGAAAACTAAAATTACGGGGAGTTTTAAATAATTTTTTGTTTGGTGAATATTTTTTTTGCGCCCTTTAAAATAGCTGTTTTTCATGCCTGTATAGCGGCAGTACAAAAACCCAACAGTAATTTCCAAAAGCGCCCTGTCAATTGCCGTTTAATTCTATAAGATGAGCATGCGACATAAAGCAGGCGCAATTTTCGTAAGCAACCCAAATAAAATGCAGCATGGTCGCACATACAGAGTATGACAGCTGTATATTATTGTGAACTGAAAATCAGCTATTTTACAGGAGGTACGTACAAAAAATGTGGCTGTTTCGCGAACGTAATGTTTCTATGACTCGCGTGTCTGTTTAAAATTGCTGTGTCTCGTTTTTCCGCGTTGTCACAGCTCGTAAATAAAATACGACATTGTATTCTAAGTACATAAACTCCCATTAATTATGTTTTATTTATTTTTAGAATGTTAGAACAACAAAATCAAGATTGGGTAATTAGTCCAAATTTTCTTAAGAAAACTTATTCAATATAATCGATTGCTATTTCGTTTAATTGAAAAAATGAAATTAATATTTGCATGAAATAAACATCCAACACAAAAAAAAGGAATTGGAAATACGCAGCTTTGATATCAAAAACCATAAAAAGAAGTTTCTGAAAAAATACTTATATAAGTAAATATTTGTGCCTGGAAATAAGATTGCAGTAGTAGGACTGACTTAATTTTTTTTTATCAATGTAAACATTTACATTTACTGTAAATATTTTAAATCAAAAGAGTTTTATAAAAGAAGTTACTATACATATAGAGTTTATGTAGATGCATAAAATAACGCTATGAAAAAGGAAAGATCATCATCTGAGAGTTAGACAGTGATTCCCAACTTTTTAATTACATATTATAGCGACTTATCCCGGTTCGCATGGTTATTTTGGACTATCTTTTAAAAATAGCTACATTTTTAAGATCAAAAGTTCCCATATACATAACTTGAACTATTAACAATTAAATAAATAAAATTATCGAGCATTTTTTCAGGCTACAGGTATATATATGTTACGGTAAATGTAAACTCTTGGGAAATGTACACTTTTACCGTAAAATGTGCCGGGAAATGTGTACAGTAAATATAGATATTGCGGCAAATGTACACATTTCCCGGCACATTTTACGGTAAAAGTGTACATTCCCCAAGAGTTTACATTTACCGTAACATATATATTAACAAATACGGACCGAAACGTCATCTATTGAATTATAATTGCACATACCGCTATTCAGGTTTAGAGCGTATCATATATATTAACACGCTAAGATGTTTGCCTCCCTTTTTAGAAAAAACCACACAATTTCTCCACATAAATTATATATCATTTTACAGATAATTGCTTGCTCTACTGACATCGACAACTAAAAAATTTATTTTTGTTTTTGTAAATTAATTAAAATACAGTAACGCTGAACAACGTCTGCCATCTGACGGTTTTAATTTTGAAACAACGTCAACACTTCGATCTGTCATCTGACCTTCATATTGTAATACAACAGACACAATACTGCATACTGCCATCTGACGGCTTTAATTTTGAAACAGCGAGCAACGCTGAACAACGTCACAGCAATGCTGCATGATGCCATCTGACGGCTTAACTCAACGCTTTTGCTACTTGCGCCTCTATATGACAATTTTAGTAAAATATTTCTTCGATCTGAGCTTCATATTGAAATACAACAAAAAGAAGAACGTTATAAGCAGTGTGCAAAATTAGAAACGAATGAGCCTTTTTCATGAAGTACGAAAAATCACTCACTAGTAGCGCTAGTAGTTCGGTAGGGACAAACACTGTCAAATCCCCATATAAACACACATTAAAGTGTACTTGAAAAAAAATGTTTTTAACAGAAGATGATGTTCCTGGAGCAAAACTAAAATTTGCAACTGTAAAAGATAACAATGTAGTAACATCAAAACGTTGGCTTGCGTGTCGTAATTTAAAAGTATCTGGAAAAAAATGAATTAATAGACAGGTTAGTATGCAGACTCTAGTAAAATATTAGCGATAAATTCAAACTGTAATAAGAGAAATTGAAAATAATTATGAATTTCAGATTTATTTCCAAATGAAATATGAATCAAAAATATATGGTAATAAAATAAATTTAATTAAATATAATAAATGAATATAATTTAATAAAAAATTGAGGTTATATCTCATTCTAATCAATGGTAATAAACTGTCAAAAATTTACTATTCATTTTTTATTCATTTAATTAATTTTAAAAATAATTTCGATAACATATGTAAATGATGACTCTCAGTGATAAGTTTATCAGTTCAAAATTTTTTTTATTTCAGATTTATATTTTTAAATAATAAAATAATATCACGTAAATAACATTGGTTGACATGTAAATATTTTATGTTTGTCCCTACTACTAGTGCTGCCTCTCGTGACACTTTCGCTGCACTATTCTCAGGAAAAAGGCTCATTGAATACCTGCAATCATATTTAAAAAATAATTTTGTAAAGTGATAATTTATTATTATACTTATTTAGTGCGAATAATTCGCACAGGTCACTCTAGTGTGTATTTATTAGAATAAGCTCTGTGTTGAGTATACAATACGTCAGAGTAGAGAGGAGAGGAATGACGATTTCTTGTTGCGTGTACAGAAAACATCAATCGCACGGTCAAAGAGTGCCATTAACGTAGGAAACATGCCTGACGTAACAACGTTGGCGCACTCTGTTGTTAGCCCAACCCTACCCTACCCTATACATAACTGTTTAACTACCACACTCCATATACCCACCATTACCCCATACCGACGCCCTTTACTACCAACTGTCTTGTAATTTGTGCTGCTCTGGAAAATTTCATTTTACAGATTAAATTGATTACGGTTTGTACGCGATAATACGGGGCTTGCATATAAACATATTTTTTACGTTAGTCTCTGCGTTTATATATGTCTACGAGCAGTTAAAACCGTAATCACATTTTAAAAATAAGCTGTTATATGTTTCATGTAGATGTTATTGCATTTTAATGGTAATAATGGCGAAAATAAACTTTTCTTTGATGAAATTAGGTCACCTCAGTTATAAAAATAAATGCTTTGATAAATACAGTATTTTAATCATTTTTTACTAGCGGTTCGGCCCGATTTCACCCGAGTGCAAAATTGTTCTGGAATAGTATATTACACCACAAGGGCCGAAAGTATGATATCTTGCCCTGTGCGCCACGAGGGGCAAGGATATCACACTTTCGGCCGGTGTGGAGTATACTATTCTCTTTTTACCTCGATCGAAAGCACGCTTATTAAGTACATTAATTAATTACATAAAAACACAGATAAATTCCAAGCAACAAGCTTTGAGGTTATATGTAAAAACAATAATGACAGCTGTTCGCGACTATTAGCTAAATTGTGATAGGGTTGCTATGGAAACGACATCTGAACAACAGTTGTTCGGTTGTTTTTGATTTACTACCGCACGAACGTACGATCTTCCCGTATTGTAGCGTATAATCCCACCAGGGAGTAAATGTTAGACTTTCTGCCTTACAATTGGTGCCGAAAGTATGCACTTTCGATCGAGGTATGAAGAAAATATTATATTGACCTTCCCATCTACACAGCAGAACTATCAAAGTACATTGTTTTGACGTATCTCTAAAGATTTGGCCAGCGTTAGCCAAGAACATACATACATACATAATTTATTTTGCCCAAAAACCAAATACATGATATAAGCTCGTCACAATTAAAGAACATTAAGATACAAAGTCACTAATAGAATAAAAACATTTCTGTAATAAAAAACTGCGTAGTTTTATTTTTAAAAGATCTAAAGTCACCAATGTAAGCGTACGAAAACAAAACACCGCCATAGTTCAGTTATTTTGTACAAAATATTTACAAATTATATACAGAAACCTTCCTCGTTGGTCGCTCTTTCTTTTAGTGAAAACCGTATGAAAATCTGTTTGGTAGTTTTTGAGTTTCTCGCGTTCAGACAGACTGACTCAAATTCCCGGTTCTTTTGTATTAAGTTCAGTCCAATGAAATCAGTAGAGTATAGTTTTGTAAACACTGTCCTCCCGACGTATGCTGTTAGTGTCCGTATCGGTAAAGTAGTACGTCGTAGCGCGATACCGACTGCAAGTGTAGTTCTTTGTTCTCTACACGCTAGTCCGATTAGCGTTCAGTATTTACGCGATAATAATCAGCGTGGATGTGCAAACAATGTGTGCCAACAGGAGCCCCATCAGTTCTTGGTCACAATTGTTATATTTTAAATTGTTTATTTATTAAAAAAAATTGGTTGTCTGTAAAGTCGGTTTACGGACGATAGTTTTACGTGATAACGTATTCCGTAATACATAACCTAAATTTATATAATAATTATAATAATTCGAATCTATGATATTGCATCTTTCGCTTCAAATTTAGGTAAATTTTATTAAGTAGAATAATAAAACACTATAAAAAGTACACTATTATTATATAAAAAACAACTATGGCATGTATCTCTTTTGCGCATGCGCCGATTTTCCCCAAAAAATTTACAAAAATTTCTAGTAAAAATAGATAGAGTAAAAACCGTTTTAAAAACTATATTATTATTATATAAAACATCATTATAAGAGATATATTCTTTTACGCATGCGCCGATGTTCTCCAAAAACAATAGGCCACTTCATATTTGCATATCAAACATCCTCCCAAAATTTGGTTTCAATCCGCTTATCCTTGGTGTCGGAATGATAAGAAATGTCAAAAGTGACGTTTGCAACTGTCAAAGTATTATGTTCTAATAATAATTAGTTATTCCAATAGTTAATTTAGAAGGCGTTGCATTTCACAAAATACTAATGTCAAAAAATTGACTTAAACATTAGAAATGCAGCCGTTTTCATGTTAAGACAAGACATACGTTATTTTCTAATTTCCATGTACGGCAAACAAAGACGACCGACCGCGTCGCGCCATGCATTAGACAACATTGCATTTATACAGCTATTTTTCTATATTTTGTATAAAAAAACTGTTTAGGCAAATTCTGTTATACGAAATCTATGTAAAATGTTCTCCTCTATCGTTTAAGACTGGTTTCAAACCGATCTGATTTAAATTGAGCGAGAAATTAGCAAAAAGCACGCACAGGGTCAGGCGGAACGTTACGCGTTACGAACGTTAGGAACGTTACGTTACACTTTTTCGTGCATGCAGTCGGTATTTTATCAATTTATAAGATTGGTGATTCATCAATTTATAAGACGTTATCACGTCAAAACTATACATTTTAAATACAGTGTAACCTCTTTATAACGTTCTGCGTTATAACGGAAAACTCCCTATAACGTAGAAATTTTTACAATTTGGTTGGTTTACCTTAAAACCCATACATTAATATCATCTTTATAGCGCAACAGCCATTCTCTATTACGAAGAAATATGTTCATATTTAGGCGTCAGCAAATATTTACAGACGTACAGAGGACGATTCTAAACCATCATCAACTATATTCAACAAGCACTTGATGTCGTCAAACTTATCGAAAAATTCCTATTGTTTAATGAAGATAATTCCACCACATTACAAGATATGCATAAGATACTTAATAAAATACAAAAAACGTCAGGCAAAGTTAACGGAATATGTGTGTTTGGAATAAATTAATTGGATGAAATTTGGTTATTATTCTTCCTTCCCTCATCATACGAAAACTCTTTATAATGAAAAAAATGCACCGTCCCTTGAGATTCGTTATAAAGAGGTTACACTATTTTTTTATCAAAAAAAATTTCATTAGTAAAAAAAAGAAAGCATCAATACTGGTGGTGTTGGGGGGTCGAAACAGTTACCTTGTACTGTCAACCGCTCGGCCACATAACGCGCTTCGTTTAGCTGTGTTATTCTGAGTATTATACTCAATAATAAGTATACCTCAGTATCGAAGCTTCGTGGTCCATTGGCATTTCGATAGACATTATTAAAGGCGATGTGGCATGAGGAAAAATCGATCAATATTTTCGACGTCCATGATCTCAAGTTATTTCTTACCTATATTGATTTTTTAAATTTTGTACAGATACTGTTACATTACAGAATACCTAAATCTCTCAACCCTATAATCTAAATTCTGCTCGAAGTCATCCGCAATCTAGTTTGAATTTTTTATTTTACTTTTCTTTCAGTTGTTCACCACACAACTGTTATTTGCACAAAAGTTTTCCACAGTTCCTTTGTACAGTTTCACTTCTTACAAAGCTAAAAGTGCACTAATTCAATAAGTTTAATGATATCACTACAAAAAAATAAATAAAAAGGAATACCTTAAACATTATTTTTTTGTAATTACAAACCGAAATAGTTTTACAAGTTAATATTGGAATAATATTTTTTTTTTGTTTAATTTTGACATAATAAAAAATTTAAGGGATTTTTTCTAAAGTAGAAAATAAATAATAATTTTTATGTTAAACTTTATTTTCCAATTTAAAAATGTTTTTTGAGCTTTGACAAAGTCAATATTTTTGATGAAACGTAAGCAATAAAAAGAAAAGAATTATACCTATATGTGTCCGCATTTCCGTTATTCATAATTATTTAAAATTGGAAAAAACTTTTACTAATCTATTAAATAATAGAGACCCGGTCCGGCTTCGTCCAAATTTGTAGATTGCCGCCGTTTTTTCGTCGACTTGCGCGATAATATATTTTATTATCCTAATCTATAAAAAATGTACTTTGTAACATCAGGTTAATTTTTTAACTCTACAAAAAAAATAGAAAGAAATCTACGAAAATGAAAATCAGTTGTTGCCATCAGAGAAAAGTCATATCATCTAGGCCAGGCCTGGGCAAATGGCGGCCTGCAGCACAATTTTGTCCGGCCCGCGAAGCATTTTATAAATTTTAGAAAAATAGTAAAGAAATAGCAAGGGCCAGAGCAGACGAAAAAAGAACCTAAGGAGCTTTTTTTTTTTTGCTCTTCAAATGCGGAAATAGTATGCGAGGGCCTTTTTTTTTGTTTTTTCTGGTCTGCAAATTTTTGGCTCGCGGTCAAATTTTCATCAGCTATGTGGCCGCGGTCAAATTTTCATCAGCTATATGCCCCGGCGATCAAAAGATTTGCCCGCCCCTGATCTAATTAGCAATGTAAATACAGTCGAACCTGGATAAGTAAGAGTTCAAGGGACCACGATCTCTTTTTCGCTTATGGAGGTTTTTCACTAACCCGAGTTCCTAGCTTATAAAGGAGTGGCCTTTCTCACTGATAGCGGTCTATAAAAACTATACAAAAATAGTTCAGTTATTTATAACTCATTCTTAAATTTCATGAAACTATTTAATACGTTCGACTATCGCTTGCAGAGGTGCAGGCAAGTAGTAGTCTCAGTTATAGAGGTCCATGTGTGAAAATCGTCTTTCTCTTATAGAGGTTTCTGTTTCTCACTTATTTAGGGGGTTACAAAGACAGTATCTGGCAAGTACTCTCCCTTTTTCTCGCTTTCCCAGTTCTCACTCACTCAGGTTTCACTGTATTAATTATATATAAATATTACACAAGCATCTGCAAGTTAAAAAGCACGTTAATAAAAATTTACCCTAAAGTTAGACGAAATAAGTTCAGTATAAATAAACTTTCGCGGATTAATTTCTGTGAGAAAATAAGCGAAATAATGGCTAGATTTATAACGCTGGTAAAGATGAGCAGCGGCGAATGACAAAAATTAAGATATTAATTTAAAGAAGCGCAACGAACGTCGTGAAGGAAAATGTAAGAAACGAGATAGTACACATATATACACGCAGGGGAGCATCGAAATGAAATATAATTCAATTTTAATTAATTTACCGCTACGAATCGTTCTGTTTAAGGAGTAGAGAGGTATATATCGAAGCAGCAGAGCGGCAAAAGTAAGTAAGTTGGCGTTGGTTCTCTGATCCGACCGTCTGACTTAACGCGCGCCGAATAAAATAATCCTCAGCAAATCTTTTTCCTAACAAACCCAAAGCTGGCCGAGCTTAATTGAGTTCCCCCGGTGCTTCGTGTCTATAATACACACATACGTACGTATTTAATAGAGTATTTCATTTGTTTCGAGAACAATCTCGCATCACTCCTATAGCTATTTTATTCTTTAAGTTTAAAAAAAAAAAACATCCAAATTTATTGTAATTTCTGTATCATATTTCTTTTTATTGACAATGTCTGTACAATTGGGCTTTTGAATGAAATTTTCTTTTGTCATAAATGGAAAGATCGTATATAAGTTTTATAACAAAACTATTTTTCTTTTTTTTATTTTCGTTATAATTCAAAAGTTATATCAAATTAAAAATAAATTTTTGTACCCAGTTTCGAGAACGCGCCGACATTTCCCGAACATAATGTGACGTCATAATGTTTTAGTCAATACACATGTAGGTAGAAGCCATTGATAGTATACTGCGTATATACATTTTACCATTATGACGTCACAACTGTCAAAAACAATTTTAGTGCGTTTGCAGTCACGTGATTTTTTTAAATATTTTATCAATTGCACATACCGCTAAACTAGCGGTATGTGCTTTATTATCGCTTTGTGCGTCAGAGCTGACTTTCGTTCATATAAGAAGTTATATCTAAGTAAATTTTACACGAAATCCATTCAAATTGAAGCTTTTTGAAAAGAGGAGATTCTAATCTATAAAATAGAACCATTTTTAAATCAATTTGAGTTCATAAATACTATTAAAATTGTAATTGAAAATCACAAACAGCAGTTGTCGGTTGGTCTGTACGTATGTACGTACGTACGTCACGACTCTACAGATCGCAATTTTGGTCGGATTGCCTTGGGTTATATTTTATTCACTTTGTTTACTATCAGACCAGAACCCTATTTAAATTCACTAAAATGTGTTCAGTAGTTTAATTTTTATAAACAGTTTTATTTTTTATTATTTTTGACAGCTTATAGTTTAAAAACAATATAATAAAATTGCTGTGCAAATATAGTGTAATCCATAAAACAAGTGCTACACTTGTATACCGTGATAACACCACTACACGTATTAGGCAGCCGTGGCGCAATGGTTATGCCGTTGGATCCCCAAGGGCAAGGTCCTGGGTTCGAATCCTTACGATATCATTGATTTTTTTCTTTTTTTTTCTTTTTATTTTGTTTTATTTTATTCCACTTGATATTAATTATATATTATATTATGTATAGTTTTTAATTTTTTTTATTTTTGCAAACTTAAAAAAAATATTTTTTCAATTTTTAATTATTTATTTCTTTAAATTTTTAAATCTTGTTAAATTTATTAAAAATATTTTTTAATTGTTATTTTTTTATCATACAGTGGAAAACTTGCGGGATGTGCACTTTTGGTTTTGCCAACTATTTTAAATTGCTTATAATTAATTTAAAAAAAGATTTTTGAAAGTTTTTCGCATCGATTATCAATATTATTTATAATAAAGTTTTAAAATACAATAAAAAAATCGATAATTATTTTTTTTTCAAAAGCCTAATTTTAATTGTGTTTTTGACTAATAAAGTTTGAATTGAGAGAGATTAAGTTATTTTGAAAAATGTTGCGAATCTCGTAATGTATTTTTCGGTCACAACAATTCCTCCCAAGGGGCTTCCCCTGTGGAAGGACAGGGGGCAACTCCGATATTTTAAATGGCAACCGCAATTTTTTTTTAATTGGGACGTGTTCTTCGAACAAAAAAAAGACATCTTTTGTCCAAAACTTTTTTTTGTTTAAGCTACAGATCACCGAGTACGCGGGATAAAATTTTCCAAATTATCGTTACCCCCTCAATAAAAATATGTTCATCACGAACAATCCTTAATTTTTAGTTAAACTTTTTCGAGCGAGTTTGGTGTGATTCTAAACGTACCAAATGCACACAAAAAGTTTGAGTTCAGTAACTGTAAAAAAGTGTTATTTTTCGTCATGTCAACCAAATATTATAAAAAACGAACTACACAAAATGTGTTCTGTTTGGATATGTACAGAATTGTTGAGACAAAGTCCGAGATATCACCGTCTGCTTGTGTTTGTTCACTTGATTGTTCGCTTCATTGTGTTTTTATACATTTTAGGGTGCAGCTAAAAAGCGAGTAGTCTCAAGAGGTAAAAAGATAAAACAAGTGTCTGAAAAAATATTACTTTATCCATATTTTCTACTTTTGTTCTGCAAAATAAGAGTGCACCATTACCTTGCAGATAAATATCTATTTAACCCTTTTTTACGTTAAAATAAATGTATCTTATATAAAAACTAGTGTGACCTGTGCGAATTATTCGCCCTAAATAAGTATAATAATTATCACTTTACAAAATTATTTTTTAAATATGATTGCAGGTATTCAATTCGTTTCTAATTTTGCACACTGCTTATAACGTTCTTCTTTTTGTTGTATTACAATATGAAGCTCAGATGACAGATCGAAGAAATATTTTACTAAAGTTGTCATATATAGAGGCGCAAGTAGCAAAAGCGTTGAGCTAAGCCGTCAGATGACATCATGCAGCATTGCTGTGACGTTGTTCAGCGTTGCTCGCTGTTTCAAAATTAAAGCCGTCATATGGCAGTAAAAGACATCGCGGTTCGTTGAACTCCTGCTTATCCAGGTTCTACTGTATATTAAATTCTCATAATTTTGACCACGACTTCTTGGACTTTTAAATAATTGTTAATTTTAACGCGTTGCGAAATATAAATAAAATATGTATGGATGTTACATTAAACCGAAAATAAAAGATATTTAAGTAAATTTTATTATTAAAACATTGCATTAATAATCCAGAAAACACGATCTTGTGATAAAAATTAAATTACCTAAATTAATTCTCTTGAGAATAAAGTATAAATGTGATACGAGAAAATCGTTTTATAAAAAAAGAGCGTTCTTCGTTTATAATGAATTGTTATAATACAGAAGGTACCTTGTACCTTACTATACTATCAGTACAAGCTCTGTAATTAAAAAATACGCTGATGTTACACAAACGAGTGTTATACCGTGTGTGATACAGCAAAAAGTTGTGTCGCCAGAAAGTACTTAGGGTGAGAATTCATTAAGTTTATACCGACGACAAACACAACTCATGAATACTATTATTGGTCGAACGCACAACGACAAAACTTTTTATGCCGGCACTTCACATGGCTATTTGTATTTGTGTATTTGGCATATTTGGCAAACAATTACCAAGTGTGGACAGTCTATTTGACAAAGTGTTGGCCTTATTTGCCTATTTGACAAATAAGGCCAATACCAAATACGCGTTACCGTGCGCTTGTCGGTTTTTTGAGGCACATCAAAGGAGTCAAATACGCAAATACTCAAATAAACCGTCCACACAATGACCATATTCAGAAGCGCACGCGCCGTGAACCTGTACGGACGTGCAGTATTTTTGTGTCTGTGCTGTGAGCGAGAACTGGAACAATTACTATTGAAAATGAATTGGGACAATCAAACAGTGCTAAAACTCCTGGAATTTTGAACCTTGCGTTCTGCTGCCAAATGTTTGTGTGTTTGTTATTTGACTGTCATGTGTGGATGGTCGTATTTGCCTCTATTTGCATTTTTGTCTTGAACGTCATATATTTTGCCAAATACAACAAACATCCAATAGCGAACACAAATAGCCATGTGAAGTGCCACCTGTACATATTTTCTTGACGCCCACTCGACACTTATCGGGCCCCAGTGCTGATTTAAATAAGATATAAAGTTCTTTTTTAACCGATTGCGCGACAGCAGAGACAGGGTAAGGTTTTTATATTTAATACCCTCTATGTTGCTAGCGAAGATCGGGAGAAAGACTTAAACACTACGGTCCAGACATATATACGTCTGTCTCACTTATTATACTATGAGTCTCATGCGCACGTCCGTGAATGGATGCGCGTCAGTTTACACATGGAACTAAGCTGTGAAACGGAGGTGGCTTGCTCTATTCCACTTGCTAATTGTCCCACTACAAACGCGACACTTAGAACGAGTCAAGTAAAAGACAGTCATTTTCTGTCTCACTTCATGGGCCACGTTTCCACTTACGGCCACTAGCAATCCCAACAACGGCTTTGATGAATGAGGTGTCTATCGATTCATCTAAACCTTGCGGTAGTTATAGGCTTGGTTTTGTTTTTATAAAATCAAAATGGCGGCCGTAAAATACAAAATGGCGAGAGAGACGAGAAAAAACGCGCACCATATTGAGTAACATGTCACCGAATAGGTTTTTTTCAAAACCAAGATGAAGTCGGGTTTTTAAAAATAAAAGGAAACGTAGGTTTTGGGTACGGCCTACTTACTCTTATAGTGAAAGAACCCGAGCTAGCCCAGTTTGGTGAAGTCCCGCCTTCATGTCTGATGGTGACTAGATTATCTAGCAAAACAAATTGTATAGTACGCGCCACGGATCTAAAATTTTCTGAAGTTAGTCACAAACAGCGTCGCAAAGGCACATTTTAGAGCCGTTGATACTCCCACCACGGAATGTGCGCTCGTCGGTGATTGGCCGTGATCGCTCGTTGCCTTTGTCACTTGTCGCTTTCTAGCTTTAAAGTACAGTCGAGTACGCTATTGTCAAGTTGTTATTGCTATGTTAGTTTTGTTGAGTTGCGAGTTTGTATAGTTTTTTAACAGACTGTACAAACGCAAGCCCGCGCATTCGCATCTAACTTCCGAGCCTTTAAGATTCGTGGCGCGTACTATAATGAAACTAGTGTGACCTGTGCGAATTATTCGCACTAAATAAGTATAATAATTATCACTTTACAAAATTATTTTTTAAATATGATTGCAGGTATTCAATTCGTTTCTAATTTTGCACACTGCTTATAACGATCTTCTTTTTGTTGTATTACAATATGAAGCTCAGATGACAGATCGAAGAAATATTTTATTAAAATTGTCATATAGAGGCGCAAGTAGCAAAAGCGTTGAGCTAAGCCGTCAGATGGCATCATGCAGCATTTCTGTGACGTTGTTCAGCGTTGCTCGCTGTTTCAAAATTAAAGCCGTCAGTTGGCAGTATGCAGTATTTACAATATAAAGGTCAGATGACAGATCGAAGTGTTGGCGCTGTTTCAAAATTAAAGCCGTCAGATGGCAGACGTTGTTCAGCGTTGCTGTTAATTAATTAATTTACAAAAACAAAAGCAATAATAAATTTTTTAGTTGTCGATGTCAGTAGAGCAAGCAATTATCTGTAAAATGATATATAATTTATGTGGAGAAATTGTGAGGTTTTTTCTAAAAAAGGAGGCAAACATCTTAACCTTAACGTATTATTATATATGATGTGTATACGACCATAGGCGTAACGCATACACCGCAGTGTATCAGAGTTACCGCCGGGATCCACCTCCTTGCTGTTTCTGGTCAGTATGGCTAAATTAGATTCTAATCCAATTAAAACTTGCACCGTAGGTTTCACTATCAGCCTCAGCTTCCACTCTCGATACAGTGTATAGCGTTCCATTTCTTGTGCCTTATTTGCTTCAATGATTAAATATCATCTACTTTATGTCAACTAATTTTATTTATCCTCTACAATCTACATAATATATAATTTGCAATCAAATAATAAACTGTTGATACATTGAGAGACACCGTCATATGCATGTATTTTTTTTATATTTTTAATAGATTATTTAGTCAACCATAATACGGAAAAAAATTGATAATCATTTAAAAATGTAATATTATCATAAGAAAAAAAATATTAAATTTCACATTCAAAATTAGACAGTTTAAACAATCGGCTATGTTGGCGGGCTTATGTGACGTCATGATATATGATCATAGTATATGATGCATGTCAACCTTGATGTCAAATTGTTAATGTTCTAAATTAAGTTTATTTGTTGTTTTCTCTGAATACTGACATAATCTTACTGTGAGACGACACAGTCGTCATGGAAACTGTTCTTGATATATACTCTGACGTTACGCTGTGTTTTGAAAATTCGAAAATAGCGCATATTTTCTACATTTCTTTTTTATTATTTGTAGTGTTTTTCAGTTATTAGATTAATAAAATATCCATTACGATAGAATTAGGAACTAAAATATATTTCGAAATAAAAATTTAAACCAATTTGGAGTCTCATGCATATGACCTATTACAAAAAAAAATATATATATATTATTCACTGATAAATTAACGAATAATCTAATAGATCTAAATGAAAAATTTTATTTAAACACTTAATAATAATTAGTATACATATATTTTACTAGGAATTAAATTCCAACCAATTGGGCGATGCGACCGCATTCCAACTTCAAAAGTATTGTCTTTTGATATTAATATAATAAAGAGAATAAAATTTCTGATATCGCGTGAGGTGACGCGGGGAATTGCTAGTATTCAATATTATATTTGCTCTTCGTTGCTATGGTTACCTACATATTGTAAAAATTAATCAAAGCATGCTTAACTAGTTTATTTCAGACAGATCTACAAAACAAAAGAACAGCTGATTTTTTTTATTTTCAAAATATTTCCGAAACTATAAAGTTTAGAAAAAAAACGGAACTTTTTGAAAAAATAAATAGTATAATAAGACGTTATGAAAAGTATATCAGTATTATATAATAAACAATTCCCCAAAAACAATAAGGCTCTTCATATTTGCATACCAAACATTCTCCCAAAATTTAGTTTCAATCCGTTCATCCGTTTGACCTGTATCGTGCTCATTGCGTATATTGATTAAACATATTCGGGGAGGTGTTGGTCCTACTTTATGCCCAACAAAATGTTCTGGGATTTTCATTTCTGGATTATATAAATGCTGAATTATAAAAATTACAAGTTGCCTGATATTTTTTGCAGACGTCATATGTTGCCCAGAAGCGAAATAACCGCAAACGCTCTGGCAGACTCGCCATTCCAGATTCACCCATTGACAAAATTACTATTTTTTCATTATTTCAACTCGCCTAAAATACATACCCTAATTCGGTCGCCAGCTCTTGAGCTATTATAAGATAATGATCCGTCAATGCCATAAATGAATTTTATCTGACAGCAGTATGCAGTTTTTCTGTTATTTTCAAAGTTCGCCTACCGTTTCTCTGGCGGAGCGTACAACTAACGACTGGAACGTGCCAGTTCAGCCGATGCAACATTGATGAGGCGACCGCAGGATATAGCGGAAAACACTTTTTCACAAACGAAAACAAGAAAAATAACCACACATACGAGCTATCTAATACAGAGAGTGTGGTGTACCGATGCGGTGTACCGCGTCGCTCACCTCCTTGCTACGGACTCCACGTAATTTGTTAAAGTCCGTGCAATTGGGCAGAGGTCTGACTGGCATCGAACTCAGACAAATGACGTTAAACAATTCGTACAGAAAAACGAAGAGCATTGTCGGTGTATACTGAGGTTTTAGATTTTGAGTCTTCATTGCTTCATCTAGAACCTTAGTTCCCAAAGTGGTCCAGGTTAGAGATGGGAAAAACGGGTCTTTTTAGTGATCTGCATCTTTGCATCTGGATCCCGTATGTGAGCCGGCTCCCTGAACCGGTTCAAAAAGAGCCGAGTTCTGAATATGTTATTCGAGTCAACTGAGCCACTGAGTTAGTTGAGTCAATCATATCACGTATATTATGCCAGTGACTGACATATAAGGCGGGGTTTTACAGGTTGCTACTTGCTATGTTACAGAAAGCATATTACAATATGCAATACAATACCTTAAATAGTTGTGACTTAAGTGAAACACTGTAATAACTGTACCGCCTGTGCGTAGTGTGTACACCGTATAGTTGTTGATTGTATAATGTATACCTGTATAGAATGCATATGATGCATGAGTCATTTGAGCTGACAGATACTTATTGCTTCTGTGTGTTTCACTGAGTTATGCGGAATCGTTGATCCGTCGGCTCATAAAAAAGTGAGTCGGCTCTCACGGATCTTCTGTCGGAGTCGGCTCTTTGAACCGGTTCGGATCTGAGTTACTCAACCCTAGTCCAGGTGGACCTTCAGGGGTCCACGGGAGACTCGACGGGGATCTACGTTGGCGTGACAGCAAAATGGGGGTTCACAATTCGTAAGCGGGGGTCCACCAAAATATATCTGCTTTTGATAGTGAAGAACTAAAATGTTGGCTTGATTTTACCTATCAATGTAGCCAGATAATAGTTTAAGAAGCTCAGCGACTTTTACTTGTAAAAACTTGCATATTCTATATGCACCCATCACTCCGAATGGGGAGTTTTCTAAATGAAATAAGTGAGAATTGATCGGTTTCTTGTGCTATGAGTAGATATCAAAAAAGTAAAGTTGGATGGAATCACTTTTTTGATTGGCCAACTTTACTTTTTTGACATCCACTCACAGCACAATCAATTAATTAATTAACCAATCAATTCTCACTTATTTCACTTAGAAAACTTCCCATTCATGGCTGGAACTCAGCCGCAACGCAAATTTCCATAGTTAGATCTAATCTTCACATTTTTGTCGAGTTTTGGGAATATGGTAGAAATGTAGCTGTAGGGGGTCCACCGGAATCAGCTTAAGTGGTCTATGAGAAAAAAAGTCTAGGAACCTCTGATCTAGAAGTACCAGCCAATGAATTTAGATGAAAAAATATTATTTCGAATTTGTAACAAAAAATATGAAAATATAAGAATTATTAATTTTTAAATTACCATTGTTGGGTTATATATGGAATAATAATATTAATCGGGCACTATGGAATGTCAAAAAAAAACAATAGATAGAGTTCCGGGAGTAGGACTTTATTATTGGAAATTTTATCCACTGTAAGAATCTTTTTTTCAATTTCCGCTATCGCTTACAGTTTTTGAGTAATTACCAAAATGAGGTGCTTTTTTGTCTTTTCCTTTTTTGTTAATAACAAATGCAATTTTTGTCGGCAAAAAAAAAACAAAAAAAAAAACGTTTCCCGAATCGAATAAGCTATTGCTCATATTTTTTGGAGACTTGGGTCTATTTATTATATCTCCACTTCTTGACTAGACTATATGAGCTCATTCAAATGTAACAAATTCCTACTTTACTAACATTCAAAAGTCCACTTTCCGTTCGACGGTAATGTCTAGTTACATTGTGTTTACGTAAATCTACCAAATTGTACCATTAACTAAATCCGAACAGTTAACTTTAATTCCATTCAAGAAGATTAAAATATGTTGTGAGCCGCACTGTACTTGAAAGTTGAAACATAGTCAAGCGAATAGTAAGGATTGCATCATTGCATCAGGCATTCAGCAAGTGCAGTTATGTAAGCTTTAACAGAGGTATCGACATTCAGAACATAACAAAAGGTCCGATGACCAATCCTTTATAGTTCACGTGGTCAAAAATTGTACGATGTTAGAAAGGAACAATATTTAGAGATCAGCTGGTGTAGGTATTTAGGTTGTAAATAAGTTAGTAGAAGTTTTGTTCCAAAATTTATTTGGTTGAGGAACAATAGAAAAATAAGCTTTACTAAAGTATCGCTTGTGGCCAACGTTTCGAAAATTATATTTTTATCCTCAGGGCATAATAATAATAATAATTATTATTTTGTTCACCAAGTAAACACGTCAATACAAAGTTGTTACATACAATATAAAAAAGACATAGAATTAAAATTGTTTAAAATCATATACAGCACTATTTAGTAAAGTTTCCTAAATTTCCTTTTTGTATTTATTTATTGGTAACTGTCTTATTTTTTGAGGTAGCTTATTATAAAATGAAATTGCCCAATAATTTGCTCCATATTTATATTTGTTCGCTGAGAATCTTGATTGCTGAATATCAATATTTGCTCTAGTTTGGTAACTATGGTTTTCATAATAAAAATGAAATTTCGAAATATCTAGTTTAAGGTATACTAAACATTCGTATCGATTTTGTAATTTCACTAGTGAAATTACAATATCACGATTGACAAAGATTCGTGATATTATAATTTCACTAAGTGAAATTATAATATCACGGGTTTGACAATATCCCGGCGGCATATATATATGAACATATTCGAGGTGTCAGACATTGTAAATGGTTCATATTATTTGTCAGAGAACATTATTTTAGCGTTCTGGTTGAAGTTTTTAAGCTATCCAATTAAAAAACAGTATCTATAAATTTTTTACATGTCGTCAAAACGACATCTTTCGGAAAATTTAGAGGGAAAACGTCCCAAAATCAAGAAAAGTCATAGAGAAAATAGGTGTCAGATTAGGCCTAATGAAGCCATATACAAAGTTTAGGGAGAGTATGTATCAGTAAAATTTTTGCCGACGGGCACTCTGTCTAGTCGTAGGTCACGGCATTTGCACGTTTTTACACCCATCAAAACTTTCAGTTGCAGACAGAATAACGAATTTAAATTTTGTATTGATTTACAAAAATCGCTGAAGTAACAAAATGGAACAGATTTTATATCGATTCACGATAGTACAAATAACCATTCCGATAATGTATTGAACTGATTCATCACAGTGATAAATGTTCGCATACCGATTCGTCAATTCAAAGAATGAACGGGTAAGCAAATTGTAAAGAGCTGTAAAGAGAGAGAGATAGAAAACAGACATGTTTTAGTTCATGTATGTAATGCGATTTGAAATCCCACATTACGATGCATTCACATTTCCAACTTTGAAAAGCTGACAGACGAATGGGCTCTCATATTACTGACTGCATCACAGTACACGAACACATAAGCGGTCCAAAAGACGGTGGCCTTAATAGTATATTGCACCATAGTGATGTCGATTATCGTTACTTTTAAGTATTCGTTACTACTCGGTACTTTGGTATTAAGTAATCATTTCAACTACTCGTTACTTTGATTACTTTGATTACTTATACTTAGGTTACATACATAAAATGTAGTACGTCGTGTCTAATTAAATATAATAGGTAATCGTTTTTTATGCATGCGGCCGTGAGCTATTGTTTTTTAGGAAGTATGTGTTGCGAATGCGATGTAAAGCAAAACTGTAGGAAAAAACGAACTTTTGTTATGTAAAAGTTATTTATTTAAATAAAGAAAAAAATCTAATATTGTTTTAAATCAAAAACGAAACTTAACTTAAGATAAAAGGTAAGGTTCGCAGGAACTTACGGCGATTAATTTGACTTATATCGGCTCGCTTGACAATAATAAAACTCCCGAATAATCAGATAAAGTACCTAATCAATAGCCTAAATTAATACAGTCCGAAATGCGAAACGGCCGAAACGCTAATGAATATTCTTATACTCGCATAATAAAATAATCAATAGTAATCAATAATCAATAGTAATCATTGTAATCAATAATCAAAAGTAATCATTCAAGTAAAAGTAACGATTTACTTTTCGAATCGGTAATCATTACTTCGGGTATTCTAAAGTAACGAGTAGTTTCGTATCGTATCGTTACTTTGTCGACATCTCTATTGCACCACAAGGGCCGAAAGTTTGATATCCTGCACTGCGCGCCATGATACCCGCGGCCCTTGTGGTGTAATATACAACACACAAGTGGGGAATGGTACTAGTTTAGGTCAAAAATTACTTTTCAAATATTTTACAATATCTTTTCGTTTTGAGGTCTCTCGAATCCAAAAAAAACATATTTTTGGAAAAACTCTGTGCGCCTGTTAGTCTGTGAGTCTGTGAACACGATATCTACAGGTCAAACGGATGAGCGGATTGAATCCAAATGTTAGGAGGATGTTTGGTATGCAAATATGAAGAGCGCTATTGTTTTTGGGGAAATTCGGCGCATGCGCAGATCGATATATGCTATAACGATGTTTTTTTATATACCTAATGTAAGCATTTATAAAGTTCTTACTTTAAAATAAATAAAACGCTTAGACTTGAATTATTAAAAATTCGTGATGATCTGTTTTCTCAGATGAAAATAATTGAATAAATTTTTTCCAAATTAATAACAATATTCATTTTTCCAGCGTAGCTAAGGAAAACTAATTTTGACAATATTACAAAAAAGAGAGAGAGTTAATGTAACAAAGCTTGCTACACTACTAATGGTATACTTTTCATAACGGCTTATTATTCTATTTATTTTTTCAAGAAAGTTTCGTTAAACATTTTTTTTTCTAAGCTTTACAGTTGCGGAAATATTTTGAAAATAAAAAAAAAATTGTTTCATGGATCTGTCAGAAATAAACTAGTTTGGCAAGCTTTGATTAATTTTTACATGACGTGGAACATGTAACCATGGCAATGAATAGCAAATATCATATTAAATACTAGCCATTACCGGCGTCACCTCACGCGATATCAGAAATTTTATTTTCTTTATTATAATCAAATGTCAACATTTTTGAAGTTGGAATGGTCCCAATTGGCTGGAATTTTTTGTAATTTGATAACACCGGGCCGGGGAGCTGAAAGTATATGAAGGTAGGTAGACCCTTTACTAAAATCTGTCGAATTATATTTTGTAACACTATTTCGAAGAACAATCGCAAACGGACAAATAAAAAAAAGATTACATTAAAAAACAAATCGGAACAGTTAAAGACAAACTAATTAATTCACTTCAAACGTCAAACTTTGCAATCAGTTTTCAATATCGGAATATATTAACCGTAAACTCGTCTGTCAAACGAACGACCAACAAACGCCCAGAGAGAGAAATATCATTGTTGGTGAATACAAATCTGTGATAGGTGGGCAACAAACGCGCGCGTACATCGCATGCGTTTGTCTACGCGTCCGTGTGTTAGTCAATTATATGAAAAAGAGCGGAAACAATCAAAGTATTGATTAGATATGATTAATCGAATGACGCGAGCAGAATTATACGGCGTCAATGGAAAACTGATGTACTGCTACGGTTAGGTACAGTATTATACAGGCTGTCTCAATTGCCACAGACAATTGCGTTATATATTTAAAACACAAACTCTACTTAAAGAAATAAAATTGTCCATAAATTTTTTTCAGACTACATATTGACAAAAATAAAATTATAAATCAATATTAAGTACAAAAAATGAAGTTTTGATCTGGGTTTAGATTAATAACAACCCATTTTTTAATAAGTAGTCAAGGATATCAAAGTACCTAAAAAGAAACAAAAAATCCATTAAAAATTAAATATTATTTCAAAATTATATCATAAATATTATTTAAATTTTCCGTATCTATTTCTCTAGCTAATCTGCCAGCAAACTAAAGCCTTCAGTCCACAGATGTGTTATCACTATTTTTTTTTTGTGAAATTTCGTCAAAAGGGGTGATTTCAAACGATAATAATAAAAAAGACAAAGGGGATTGCGGGGTGAAGAGGAACGTAAACAGAGAAAATCCATCGATGTTCACGATACATGAGTGGGAGAGAAATGCAAATATGAACGTATGTCGGAGATTATGCAAACAGTTTGACAAGTCGACATTGACAATTTATTGAAGTGTATATTTTAATTATTTAATTTTTTAGCGCAAATATTCAAAATATTAATAGACAAGAGGTCATATGCATGAAACTCCAAATTGGTTTAAATTTTTATTTCAAAATATATTTTAGAATCTGATCATATCGTACAGGTTATTTTATTAATCTAATCACTGAAAAAAATACAAATAATAAAAAAGAAATGTAGAAAATACGCGCTATTCTCGAATTTTCAAAACGCAGCGTGACGTCAGAGTATATATCAACAACAGTTCCCATGACGACTGTGTCTCTCACAGTAAGATTATGTCAGTATTTAGGGAAAACAACAAAAAAATTTCATTTAGAACATTGGAAATTTGACATCAAGGTTGACATGCATCTTATATCATGACGTCACATAAGCCCGCCAACATGCCTGATTATTTAAACTGTCTATTTTTGAATGTGAAATTTAATGACTGTAAATGTTCATGGGTATTTGGATTGACAAAACAGTTATTATTTAAACAATTCTTTTTTAATGATAAAATTTTTGTATTTTACTTGTATTGTGGATATTATATTAGCAATTAATGAGTTAGTTATATTTTCATGACTTTTGTACTTGTAAAATAATATTTATCTATTGTTTTTTGTATTCTTGTTACAGTACCTGAAGAAGTCTCGATAGAGACGAAACGTCGTACGATGATATTAAAGAATTGTTTAAATAATGACTGTTTTGTCAATCCAAATACCCATGAACATTTACAGTCATTCAATAACATGGATATGAATAGAATAAACCGTGAAATTTAATATTTTTTTCTTATGATAATATTACATTTTTAAATGATTATCAATTTTTTCCGTATTATGGTTGACTAAATAATCCATTAAAAATATAAAAAAATACATGCATATTATGACCTATTAAAATTATATTTTATTTTTTAAATAATTTAAGAAAGTGTAAAATATTAATTCCATGGCAATTTCATAAACCTAAACAACAGTATTACTACATGCTCCGTTATTCCCAAGTCGTAATGTAAATTTTAAAATTCTAAAATTATGTCGCCAACATATTTTATCAGTTTATTTGCTTATTTCGGTTTCTGTTTCGGTGATTTTGGAATATCTAAAGTAAGTTCTGGAGAATATTCTTTCATAGTGTCATTCGTAAAAAAAGAAATAGTCCCAACACAAGTTCTGTGCACTGGTTCCATTTTGACGCAAAAATATATTTTGACGTCTGCCTTTCCAGTATCCGTTCTTCGATTCAGTGATCTCTGTGTGTTAACTGGAACGTTCAATATACCTTACAGAATTTTTGATATCGTAGACAAATGCCATGACATTGATAATGTTATTGTTCATCCGACATGGCTAAATGAAAGTGACCCAGAGAAATGGATAGATTTGTCGTTGGTTCAAGTTAAATCGAATTTAAAATTTAACTCCGTGATTGGAACGGCACCTTTGAATTTTCGAAGTCAATCTTACGACAGAGAACTGTGTAACTTCTTTTCTTGGACTACTCGTCCAGGTATGAAGCTGTTTCGAAGAAACGATGAGAAAGAAGCGTCGGAACTCATTGTTCACGAAGGACTTTTGCAAACGGAGCCCAAAAACTGTGGCAAGCAAAATACACCCGTGATATGTTTACAGTTTTATGAAAAGAAATCTCTATGTTCATTCGATAGTGGTGGTCCGGTTATTTGTGAATGCAAAATGGCAGGAGTCGTAGCTCTGTCCATACCACTGGCAACATGCAATATTGATTCCTCAGATATTCAAGATTTTATTCCTCTCAGTCAATTCAAAAGTTGGATCACTGGTTATATAGATAATGACAATTCTTAATTGTCACATCGTAACTATTTTCGATCAATTTATAATGAAATATAAAATTTATCTTATACTAATATATAAAGCTGAAGAGTTTGTTTGTTTGGTTGAACGCGCTAATCTCAGAAACTACTGGTTCGAATTGAAAAAAAAAATGTTTGTTGGATAGCCCATTTATCGAGGAAGACTACAGGCTACGATCATCATCTACGGAGCATCAATGAAAAATGTTGCAAGATGTATCTCAAATTTAGTCCGTCCGACAAATATTATCAGGTGAAATGCCCTAACTAAATATTGCAATATTAGCGCCTCACGTTCACAAGCCCGGCTAGCTCAGTCGGTAGAGCTTGAGACTCTTAATGCCAGGGTTTTGGGTTCAAGCCCCACGTCGGCGAATATATTTATATTTTTTTTTATTTTCTACATGGCTTTCTTCTAAGGCTTACATTTCAATTTTTTAAAATTTTATTACGACTAATTAAAATTAAATAAATCTAATTAATAGCTCATTTGAAAACTGTTACAACTATAGGTACCTAATCTATATAAAAATAATTTTCCTACAGTGTTTTCAATTAAATATTTATTATATTAAAAAAAATTATTTCTTAAAAAAAAGTATAAATAGTGCTTTTTAACGACAAAAACTTTTGAACGGTAACTCCGATCATTATGAAATTTGGACACAACATTCATCTCGGTAAACTAAGATAAATGTGCGTACTCATGTTCCTCCCTTCCCCATTCGTTATTTTGCACGGAACGTGACCGCTAGTAATGAAATATAAAATTTATATAATATATTATTTGCAGGAATTGTAAAAAATCATAGCTCGCAAAAAATTTTTCCAAAAATATGTTTTTTAGTTTCGGGAAATCTCAAAACAAAAAAATTTTGAAAAGTGATTTTTGACCTAAATTACTACCACTCCACTTGTGGAGTTTGAATGGTAAAATCAATCGAAAGTTGATCGCAGTACAGGAAATCAATTTGGGCACTACTGTATAAAACGTGTACGTTAGAACGCAGAACCACGCTTTAATACCAACAAAGCCACTGAAAATATATAATAATGGTGATCGGGAGGCTACATGAATCATGAATATATCAGCAGCAGATCAATGCCTTGCGTTCGGCTATCCCAGCAAAGCACTACTCTCTACTCCTACATTGACCGCTTGTGATCAGCGTTTAAAAAATGCAGCGTGTTGTTATTGAATTATTTCTTACTAGCCGTTGCCCGCGACTTTGATACAAAACACGGATGCATTCCCATTATTTGGCATAATTACTCCTTTCACGACTTAGACCACCCCTAATAAATTTTAAAATTAATGACATTCACGTGATCAACGTCCTAACAAACCTTGAAAATGACACCCGTGTTGATTTTTACTTTCAACGCTACATAAAATTTTAAACTTTACTAGTCGTGACTATCACGCAAATGACGTCAGAGGGAAAACAAATCGAGCGCGACAAACTCGTGGACACATCCGTTGTTAAACTCGTAGTTATTAGCGATTGAAATCTAAAGCGGCCTACACACCTTGATACAAGCTGCGATGCAGGCATCGATTCTTATGTTTCATGATGCAAGTAGCAGTGTGTGTAGTACTGAATCACGTATTTGGCATCAGTTGCGGCTTGCAGCGATGCAGAGTCTGGAATCCCATTTTGGTCGGCGAGCCACGACACCGAGTCGGTGATGCTGATGCAAGTTTCAGCGTGTGTAGAATTGCGTCGATGCCAAGACGATATTAATTTATTTTCCCGCGCCATTTTATTGTTTACTTTGTTGTTTGTGTGTGTAAATTCCATGATGGAAAGTGATCGTGTATTTTGGGAAGAGTTCATAAACATTTATCATCTGTATACGTGTCTTTGGAATACAAATGTACTTTTAGCTCTTCCAATAAAGCATTTGAATAACGTTTTCTTTCTATAAACCATCTTTTTGACCATTTCCTTTTTATTTTATAGGGTATAAAGAGTGCCCCAACTACTGCTAATAAAACTGGTGTTGGCAAAACGTACCTCATTTTATTCGTCAAGGAATCTTGAAAGTAACCTACTATTCTTGTGTTGCATGAACATGGAGTCGATTCAGGCATCGCAATAGGTTTCGATTTAAGTAGGCGTTTATGCAACTGATGCAAGTTTCATGAAACATAGACTCGATGCCTGCATCACAGCTTGTATCAAGGTGTGTAGGCCGCTTAAGAATAATTTGGTAACACAAGAAAGTTCTGTACATAACGAGCGAATAGAGGATTTCACGTCAAAAACCGACACGTATAAAGCGCATCAACATGTGTGCTGGGGTATACAATGCGAGCGTAATAAAAAAGCTGTTGTGAATTTCACAAATCTGTCACAGCTATTGTAATCGAACTGAATGGAGCACAACTTGTTCCGTACGATGCCAACGTGGGGTGTGTATGTGTTCATGTGAGTACGTCGACAACATTGACATAATATAGACATCGACGACTACCCGTTTCGTCACTTCATATTGCATTTAGCCACCGTAGCCTGTGTATACTATGCCCAAACTAGAGATGAGTTAACGGGTCTTTTTAGTGATCTGCATCTTTGCATCTGGATCCCGTATGTGAGCCGGCTCCCTGAACCGGTTCAAAAAGAGCCGAGTTCTGAATATGTTATTCGAGTCAACTGAGTCACTGAGTTAGTTGAGTCAATCATATCACGTAATATTATGCCAGTGATTGGCATATAAGGCGGGGTTATACAGGTTGCTACTTGCTATGTTACAGAAAGCATATTACAATATGCAATACAATACCTTAAATAGTTGTGACTTAAGTAAAACATTGTAATAAGCTGTAGCGCCTGTGCGTATAGTGTGTACCATAGCCAGACATATGATGCATGAGTCATTTGAGCTGACAGTGCTTCTGTGTGTTGTTTCACTGAGTTACGCGGTTCCGTTGAGCCGTCGGCTCATAAAAAAGTGAGTCGGCTCTCACGGATCTTCTGTCGGAGCCGGCTCTTTGAACCGGTTCAGATCTGAGTTACCCAACCCTAGCCCAAACGCACTTGAAGCTACGCGTTGAAAAAAATAAGTTCAAGTTTTTTGCTTCGCCCCAGTCGGGTAAAAAAAGAGAATTCAGATTATAGACGTGTGACAACTAATTTCTTTCGTATAATATCTACAATGAATTTCAGTTAAGACGTAAAAAAGGTGTAAAAAAATATTGGACCATAATTTGACAACATCAATAATTTCAAACTCTAGAATCTAATCAGACGCCAAAATGCGGTTCTCATAACCGGTCTATGTTGCATTTTATGTGGAACAATTTTCTGTAATGTATTAATGATTTCTATAGCCAATCTATTGAAATCTCCAAACTTAAGTCTATAGCTATTTCGCTATGATTAATCTTTTATTTATTAAGAATATATTTCTTTCAGATAATTTATCTATTTTTTTAATTTCCAAAATAACTAAGTACGTACTACATAAAAATAAACTGAGAAAATGTTCAAAATCAGGGCTGTTTAAGGGGAGGGACTTAAAGAAACATTTTCGATAGTTTAATTATACAGAACTAATTTTGGAATCTATTTCAGCGTCAAAAACTGTCACAAAATACTTCAAATTATTATTAATACATATTATAAAACAAATAATGTGAATAACTTACATGTCATTTGATATCGAAAAATCAATAATCGTGTCACATAGAAGACTTACCTGAAAACAAAGAGAAATAATAATAATTTTTGTTGTTTTCAGGAAAATACTGCTTATTAAGTGATAAATCAAAATAACAATAATAGCAGTTGTACCAAGACAGTAATTTATGTACCAGTGTGATATTATGTTGAAACGAACAATTACAATCGAAATACCTTCTATAAAATAGCTGATTTTCACGTCTAGTAGAAATAAATGTTACATAATAATTATAATATTATTACACAGCAGTTACAATTAAATAATTATGCTAGCTGTGTAGAACCAAATAATAAAATACATTATAAAACATCTAACAACATTATATAACAAACTTTAATAGTTTTATGATCTCCAAAATGATGTTTTCGTGATAGAGAGCAAAAATGAGATACTTTTTTTAAAGGCAGTATTCAACAAAATCAATGTTGGTAGTTTTATTTGCAATTAATTATAAATGTCTTCATGTTTTTTTTTTCTGCATAAATCATGTCAACTACTAATAGAGCAATTAAGAGGTACTCAGTAAAAGAAGAACATAAATATATATACTTCATTTTTTTTACAGACACAATCTATCCCTGTACGTTTTTTTCCATACCTATGTTCGTCTGCTAGACTAAGTATTTCAGAGGTGATCAAAAAAGAATTGAATCTGAAATTCTCATTTTTAGAGTTCAGCAGCCTAATGGCAAAAACCAAAACCCTTATAGAATTGCATCATGTCCGTCTATCCGTCTGTCAGTTAAGTCTTTAAAAATGTAGTAAAAGTTCCAAAGTGATTTTATTTTAGATATCTTCCGAGATATAAGCTTTTAAAATTATCATTTTTGTTGAACGTGGTAGTAAAATTGAAGAATATTTGTTTGGTTGAGGAACAATTGAAAAATAAGCTTTACCAGAGTATCGCTTGTAGCCAACGTTTCGAAAAATATATTTTCATCATCATGCCCTCAATGGTAGTAAAATAATAATAAAAATTGTAAATATTTAAGCTCTATATTAAATAAATCATTTTATCCGTATTAATATAAGAAATTAGAAATCTGTCAGTGCGACATTATAAGTCAAACAAATCAATTAAGAACTCTCTTGGTTACTTTACGATCACTACCACGATAACATATTTTTTGCGTGAAGCAAAGGCGTGAGCAGACGCAAGTTTTTTGCTAATAGGTGTTTGATAAATGAGCGTTGTATGGTCGTGTCAACAAAGCCGGGCAGCTTTTTTCATTCTGTCCGTCCTCTCTGATACCCACTACACAACACGATGCATACAACCGTACACCGATCCAACTAGTAGTGTACAATTTATCTACTTAGGAATGACAATACCCGGTACCCGTTTGTTCCACGTATTCAGGGACTCACGTGGCAACGAATCAAATTTACAGGATATTGTTGAATCTATACTTACTTGTATAGAAATTTACATTTTTTTTGTTTCTTGGAATTTTATAAAATTTATTCTCTTCCAGCTACTGAAAATTTTAAAAAACGGGAAGTTATTGGTTTCGGTTCGATTTTTGAAAATCAAGTTTTCATCAGATCTCGACGTTTTAGAGCAAACAACAAACTGGTTTCGGCTTAGTTTCGGTTTCGGCTGCCATCTGGCCGAAACAGAAACTACATTCGGGAGGTTTCGCGCTGAAATCAGACATGTTCGCTGGAGCTGCGAGCAACGAAGTATCTTTTATGTCTCCTAAAGTTAATGATTGATATATGATTGATTTAAAAATAAAAAAAAAAAATAAAGACAGATTATGATAATGTTTACTTTACTTTTCCCACGAGAACATAAAATTCCGGTTTCGGTTTCGATCGAAAGTGAGACTGAAGCCGAAATTCGGTTTCGACCGTAAAACTAATTTCGGTCGGACACTAAAAATCTTTAAACTGTTACGGGTGTTCGGGTATTTGGTCATTAATACAGTTCCGGCGTTATTCCTATCCACCTATAATGTGGGTCGAGTGTAGATAGTGTCGAGAACGACAGACACAATACAG
Organism: Xanthostigma xanthostigma; assembly: GCA_963575645.1. NCBI lineage: Eukaryota > Metazoa > Arthropoda > Insecta > Raphidioptera > Raphidiidae > Xanthostigma > Xanthostigma xanthostigma. The sequence goes on along the minus strand of OY754469.1, from coordinate 48,242,518 downwards.
AAAGAACACGGTGCGTCCAATTAGAGGGCCGACAACAGCACCTGAGGTCCACCGTACCGCAATTGGTCAACTGGATTGCATATATACGCAGCCTTAAGTCTTCAATTCAGAACAACGTCCCGTAGCCGTTCTACGCAAGCTTCCCGTGACTCATTTATTTCATACAAGCGTTCTTGCCTTTTTTAACACGTTTTTATTATCTCGCTTTTTTGTCTGTTACAGATTTTGAAATTGATTAACCATATACTTTGATTCTATACTGAGCATAGGAATAAAATCGCAATAGAACCATTAGGGTGCAAACATATACTTCTGTCTTTTTTTACGCCGTAAGCACTGGCATATCCAGGAGGGCAAAACAAGCACGGGGGACCCGGCTTAAGAAATTTCTAAATTGCCTCCTCCTGGGTCAAAAGCTGGGTACGCCCATGTTAACGTCATAGAAAAAGACAAAGTTTTTAAAACAGAGATACTTTATTCAGATTGAATGCAAGTACATCAACCAATCGTGTCATCGGAGAAATCAGGGAATTACATCAAAGAGACGCAGATATATTTTTGATAGGTACGCTTTGTTGCCTTCGCTCACCGCACATTGAGTAGATAGACAATGATTCATATAGTAAATTATCAAATATATGTTTTAAACCAACTTCCCAATGAGTCAGAGACTAGAAACTTTTCACATATCCGAGAAATGGATGACAATGCAATATTAACTCACGTTATCTGTCCGTCTGTCTGTCTGCCCTAACTTCAGACTTATAGTCTTATAATTTATACAAATTATAAAAGTAATAAACAAAAAAATAAAAATACTGGTTAAAAAAAACAACACGTTTTTATACACTTAAAAAGTACAAAATAATTGGACAACAAAATTAGCTTTAATATAAGAAACGTCTTTCTACTTAAATAGCTTGACTTAAGAAACGATTCTCCTTCTCTTTCCTCTCAACTGCCGGTTGAAGCGTTTCCCTTTTCGCCTGATCCAAGCTAATATGTTCTACCGCGCCTAAAAAAGTTTCACATCAAAAAGTAGGGCTGTACTAGCATTTGAAAAATCAAAAATGTATAAGGCAGGTGTAATCATCATTTGATCAAAACCCTTTTGAATCAATAAAGACATTATTATTATTATTAATCGATAACAGATAGTAACGATTATTCGAAATAAAAGTATCAATTACTCCCTATAATAGTCACAGTAATTGTAGGTATTTTTGTAGGTTTTCTAGTTACTAAAATGTTATGGATGTGATCTCTATACCTTAAATCTGTAGAATAAATCTATTGTATTTCGAAAAGTTTTAACTGTATTTAAATACGGTCAATGTTATTCGAGTTAATCCGAAGCAGCAACTAAACGCTACTCTGAATCGAAGCTAATGCTCTTACGTCGTTATAATATGTACACCTGGAGCTTGTGCAAATCAGAAGCGTTTACAATTTGTGAAATAATATAGTCACGCATATAAAAACCATATTGGCTGTTACGTTTTTTTCAATTTCTCTTACAATTATATGAATTGTAAATGATCAAATTTTTGTATAATATAGTTCAATCAATTTTTTGTTCGTTTCGTTGTGAAAAATGCAAGCAAACGAATTATTTTTTAAAATAAAATTTTACTAGTTATTTCCTTCTGCAATTTTTGTAATAACTATTTGTACCCTTGAAAGTATTGGGAAGGTTGTAGTGGATACCAGCGTTTCCAGACGTCCCGATTTTGGCGGGATGTCCCGATTTTTAAATCAAAATTAAATGTCCCGCGCGGGACAAGCTCAGTCCCGCTTTTCGGGGATAACTCGACCGTGCGTTTAAAAGAAGTTAAATCTTCACAGAAATATCATGAATAACTAATTCTTATAAATAATTATATTCTCTTATTGTAAGTTGCAATTTGTAACACTCACTCCACAGACTATTGTTTGTAACGCCTATTTTTCTAATGAATTAAAACTTTTTTGATTTTGATTTCTGTTTTTTTTTTTTTTATTTTGAAGACGAATAAGACTCAACTATTTCACGATAGGGTAAATCTGATATAAAATATTATATTTTTATTAAAATACATTTTCTATGGCTATTTTTGCTATCTATTGTTTTTATTTGAATTAAAATTACGTTTAGTAATTTTAATTCAAATAAAAAGATAAATATTTGAAAACATCTGATTATATACGTTTTTTTACTATGTCCCGCTTTCGACGAAAGAATCCCGCTGTTTTCACTCAAAGAGTTCCAAAATCTCGACTTGGCAAAAAAAAACTAGCAACGCTGGCCCTCTTTGTATAAAAACGCATATATATTTATATATCAACAGAAATGCAAACAATGCGTTATTAAGTAGAACAACTATTGTTTATTGTTTTAATTAATATACCTTGCAGTTTAACATTTTAATTGATATAACGTAACTAGCTTACTTAATGCTTACTACACCTCCCCCGAAAAAGTTTTTGGGTATAATTTCGCTAGAGTGAAGGGCAGCATGAGACGATTTCAAAATTAAAACGATTTCATGATAATATGCAACCGTACTAAACTGTCAGTTTTCTAGACTTTTTTATTTATTTCCGCGCAAAACTTTTCATTGCAACTAAATTGAAGTTTAGAAATACACTCTAAATATCTATTATTTAGGTACAAACTATGCACATAGTAAAATTAAAGCACCAAGTAAGTCTGCTGTTATCGAGAAATAAATAATTAACTAGTTAAATTTTCACTACTCAGTTCTAGCAGTTTTCGAAAGCACACTTTTACTATCGAACTAATTATAATACGCGCCACGGATCTAAAAGGTTCGAAAGTTAGTCACAAACAGCGTCGCAAATGCACATTTTAGAGCCGTTGATACTCCCACCACCTCCCAGCTACCTGCACGAAACGAGCGCTCGTCGGTGATTGGCCGTGATCGCTCGTTGCCTTTGTCACTTGTCGCTTTCCTGCTTTAAAGTACAGTCGAGTACGCTATTGTCAAGTTGTTATCGCTATTTTAGTTTTCTTGAGTTGCGAGTTTGTAGTTTTTCAACAGACTGTACAAGCGCAAGCCCGCATTCGCATCTAACTTCCGAGCCTTTTAGATTCGTGGCGCGTATTATACCAGAGTTTTTTGAAGTGAAAACTTCTTTAGCGGCGTTGTACAGTTTTTTTGTTATGGGTAAAAAATGTTAAACTCGCGTCAGATCGAAAATTCGTAAGACCTGATCGAAAATTCGTAAGACGAAAACTTGTGTACACTTTTTTTGTAATGGGTAAAAAATGTTAAACTTGTGTCAGATCGAAAATTCGTAAGACCTGATCGAAAATGCGTAAGACCCGATCGAAAATTCGTAAGACGAAAACTTTTGTACACTTTTTTTGTAATGGGTAAAAAATGTTAAACTCGCGTCAGGACACGTGACCTGATCGAAAATTCGTAAGACGTTAATATTCAAGTTTTCACTTCTGCCGGCACTCCCGAAGTGCAACCCGTCTTTTTTTTTGTTACTGCTGTGGTATAGTATAATATTACAAACGGCAAAATATTCACAAATGTACGATGTGAATTGTCCTATATACTTCCTAATATTCTTGCCTTAATATTACACACACACAAGTGTATTGATCACGATGACGGTGAATACCCGACGACGATGATGATTGCACGTAACCAGTGTTACATTTTCTTTTGCGTCAAAGTCCCAGCATATAATGAATGCACGACATTGTATAATATCCTGTTCAAAATGCACGGCACAAAAACTGTTTCAGAATATAGATGACTAGATGAGAAGGACCGAACGGAACAGTTTGTGTCTGTCTGTCTGTCGATAATATAGGTGCCTACCGTCGTCGTACAGAGATGGCACTGCTCTGGAAATAGGAAAACGCATTTGCATTTTTATATTTAAAAATGTGAACTTCATTATACTAACACGAAACGTGTCTGCGGTGATTTTGTACAACTTGTAATGTGTCTGAAGAACAAGTTGTATAATTAGATTACATATTAGCTGCAAAATATCGTTATGTAACGTGTGGACTGAAGTTGTTACTGAAAGTAGTGTTTTACAGGTCGTGTTTTCAGGAAATATCCAACTTGGAAAAGGTGGCACAAAAAATGCATTTCCCTATTAACCGGGCACAAATTGAGGTTGTTGTTTAAAATAGGTACCAGAGTCTAAACAAAGTTGCAAGTTGACTTTCAAAATCAATGTCTCAGAATTAATATTTTTGCCGATTGATAGACGTTCTTTTGACCCGGGAAATTTCATTTCAGTACCGGGAAATGAAACCCATTTCCCGGGAATTCCGGTAGTACAAAAAAATTATACTAATTTAAATGTTTTAACTATTTTTTCAAGCTATAAATGCTGTAATCGTCGCCGGTGGTTTGATACATAGCATGTTATTTAAGTAATGTTTCGCAAAACGTTTTAGAATACGTAGAACATTTTTTTCTTTTCATTATCGTTATGTAAAAAAGTTACTGTCTATTACGACTATACGAGATTCTGTTAAGTTACGACTACAAGTTTAGAATTTTTGTGAATTTTTCAAAACCAGACTGAATAGGTACAATTTAATAAATTTCAATTTAAGATTCCTTTTTCATGACAAGAATGATTATTTTTTGTTAAAGTCGAGTTATCAAAGAGTATTATTGAGACTGATTGTAATATTAAAAGTTTATTGAATTACGTAGGGTAATTCAGAGATTTGTATTGTGATTAAACTTCTTCAAAACTATTACCAACATTTTATTTCGAGCACAACAAGCTTTTAGCACATTTTTTACCGAAAGTATCGAATTTCCCGGTAGGTACTGGATCTCCTCCGTTACCGGGAAATCATATCAGTAAATATAGTTATCTTTTGAGAGCTTTAAGCAACTTCATTCCACGATCTGTGTTACTAAATGTTTACCATGCTTACGTGGTATCAAACTTTTGCTACGGAATTATCTTTTGGGGTAACTCTCCGTATGTTCATGAACTGTTTCTTATTCAGAAGCGCTGTGTGAGAACTATAGGAAATATTGGACCTAGAGAATCATGTAGGCCGTTGTTCAAGAGCATGAAAATACTTACAATTTATGATATTTTCATTTATGAGTGCTCTATCTTCTGCAAAACATATCCGCAGCTTTTTATGAACAATTTACGCCATCATGAATACAGTACCAGAATTAAAAACAACTATATAACAACTTTTCTCACCATCAACAAAGGCTCCATGAACATTTTTATAAAAATATTTGATCATTTACCCCCATCTCAATAAAAAATCTAAGTCTACGGAGGTTCAAAAATGAGCTCAAAGCTGTGTTGCTATGTCATAATTTTTATAGTATCGACGAATTTTTTTTGTGTAAATTAACCAAGAGAACTTAAGTTGTATTTTATATGTAAAATGACGTTTTCTACACTATATACGCATGCAGTATTACGGAAATAAAGAAATTATTATTATTACTATACAAATTCGATTTCAGTACCGGTACTGCAAACCCCAGTTGTTGCTGTTGTCTCGATTTTTCTCATTAGCTAAAAATCTCGAATTCTTATCGAAACGATGCCATCATTGTATAAACCCGCCATTATGTCGTAGATACCTACACAGTATACTTACTTTAAATATAACCAAAGTATCGTACATTGCATGCAGTTTAATATAAATCGGAACGTTCTATTATAATATATTATAAAAGCATCACATCCGTTTCCGTTATAAATATCCTGGCAATATATATTTAATACACAAAATAACAAAATATAATAACAGCGTATCAAATTTCAGACATGCGGACCGTAGAAATTAGAATAATTAGCTGACTTGAAGAACAGTTTTTACCATTCCAACCCACAAGTGGGGAATGGTACTAATTTAGGTCAAAAATCACTTTTCAAAAATTTTACAATATCTTTCCGTTTTGAGGTCCCCCGAATCCAAAAAACATATTTTTGGAAAAACTCTGTGCGTCTGTTAGTATGTTTGTGAACGCGATACAGGTCAAACGGATGAGCGGATTGAAACCAAATTTTGGAAGGATGTTTGACATGCAAATATGAAGCGCCCTATTGTTTTTGGGGAAAATCGGCGCATGCGCAGAAGAGATATATGATAAAACGGTGTTTTTTATATAATAATGGTATACTTTTTATAACGGCTTATTATTCTATTTATTTTTTCAAGAAAGTTTTGTTAAAAAATTTTTTTTCTAAACTTTATAATTTCGGAAATATTTTGAAAAAAAATCATCCGCTCTTTTGTTTTATGGATCTGTCAGAAATAAACTAGTTAGGCATGCTTCGATTAATTTTTACATGACGTGGAACATACTATGTAGATAACCATGGCAACGAATAGTTAATATCATATTATTCAATACTAGCCATTACCCGCGACACCCCACGCGATATCTGAAATTTTATTTTCGTTATTATAATCAAATGTCAACATTTTTGAAGTTGGAATGGTCCCGTCGCCCAATTGGCTGGAATTTTTCTTTGATAATTACATTGGAACAGAACAATGTCACCAATATCGCAGTATTAAAACTCGAAATTAAAATCAAGCCAAAAAAATTAGTTAACCTCAATTTCCAGTCCAGTAGTGCGGCGAAACTATGCAAAGCACTAAAAAAAGTTTTTTGCTCGACTCCCTATATAAAGTATACTGTACAGCGATTGTAAAACGACGCTTTTTGCACTTGTGCGTAAAGAATTCGATTTTGAAAGTATACATTTTTTTTAAATAATCCGTAATCTTAATTTTGGGATTAATATTTTTCAAACATGATCCGCATTGCAAATTTTAGAATTATATATTTTTTTATAATGCAAATTTTGGGATGGTTGATTTTTAAAAATAGTTCATAGTGCATATTTTATGCTTATTAAATTGCAAAAAATATATATAGGTATATAATCCCGACGTAAAGCATTATTAAATAAAATGCAATTATTGGCAACCCTGATTTTATGAAAGATCTGTGGGACTGTTGCATAACTATACGAATTGGTGGTACAGTAGAACCTCGATTATTCGAGTCGCAATTATCCGAGCTCTGGATTAACTTAGCCAATCTAATGCGAGGTACGCGCGTCTATGATCCGGATTAATCGAGCCACTAAAGATCCAATATTCGTATTAACCGAGCTTCTAAAATATAGTATGTAATGTACATATTTTCATTTAAAATCGACGGGGCGATAAAATAATTTATTAATAAAAATATTTACATGGTAAAAACGTTTATAAACCGTTTAAAGTACATTTGTGTTTATTTTTGTAATGAATAAAAAATAAATCCGGATTATCCGAGTTTTCAGTTATCCGAGTAGGGTGTTCCCCATGTTACCTCGGATAATCGGGGTTCTACTGTATTTGAGTTTAATAAAGAGAATTTATTTAAGTTATATAGTTGGAGTAATTTGTATCGAAATATCTAAAAAAAAAATACATTGACAATAATTTTTTATTACTAATTTATTTTTGCATAAACCTATTCGACCATATCGAAAATTAAAAAAAAATCTGTTACCTAGATATCGGCCATTGTTCCGTTATTCAACAGGAACCAGGAACGTCTCAGAGCAGGTTGGAAATACCAGGGAAGCTTCATATATAAATAATATGACACCAATCCACTGATATAATATTATTATTATAGATAAATAGTATATTTATCATAGCGTCAAACTATGTTTTGACGCTATGATGAATAAACTATCTATCTATTCACAAATCCAGCACTAATGTAATCTTAACAACACAACTACGGTTAATGCACAAGAAATTAATACCAAAACGTATAGCAACTTAAAATACAAAAAAATATATTATAGTCATCACATCTGAGGTCTTTCTAGCTCCGCACTTAAAAACAGACTGCCTAATTAAAATTGAACACGATTACAAAATCAACTAAATTGTGCCGGTTAACCTGGCAGCGATAAATTTTGTTGCGTAATTCAAAATAAATAGTTCAAAATTTTTTAACTATTAAGCCTAGTTTACATCGATAGAACACCAGCATACTTTTTTTCCCAAACACTATCGCTGCAGGTACAATTATTAAACGATTTTATTTTCACGCACCATTATATTTGTTTATACAGGCTGGATGTTTAAGACTCGAGCACCTTTTTTACGTCTCTGAATATGTACTTTTTTGAGGCTCGCGTACAGCCCAAACGCCTTAACCGATTTCAAAAAACTTTTTTTTGTTCGAATCGTCTCCGGGTAACTTATTATTTCTTAAAGGAATGGTTTTCAAAGAGATACGTCATTAAATAGAGGAATTCATGTTTATCTGGGATTATTGTTCTTTGGGTCATTTATTAAATATTAATTAAAAAATGTAAATGTTTGTTTTTTCGAAATCTTAAAATTCTAAAAATTCTTCACCGATTGCTTTGAAATTTTGACACAACGTTGCGAACGCGCGCGTGTTATTATATAGATGTCAGACCTCTGACAGACGAAAACATGCTTTTTTCGAAAAACAGCGCCATACAGCATCATGGGTTGGACGTTTTAAGCAACACACGCTATACTAACCAAGCAAATGTTGAACACTTATTTTGTATTTGTCAGTAAAAGGTATATAATGCGCTTTAGTTTTACTTTTGATATTACATTTATTTATTTTTTCTATTCAAATGTTTTGTGTCCAGGGTAATTCAATTCCCACTTAAGCTTTGATTAAAATGTCCACATCATCTTTTTTTTTCTTAATAATTCCTTCAGCACAGTTTTTCCTTGGAAGGAACCTATATACTCTCATTTATGTGTATTTTGTTTGTTTATAAATCAATGTATTTTTCATGGAAGTAATAAATTATTACTATTATTATTATTATTATTATTAAGATGAAGGAAGGTTTTAGTTGAGGATCATAAAATAAGCTTTACCAGTGTTTCGCTAGTGGCCAACGTTTCGAAAAATTTATTTTCATCTTCAGGGCCTCAAGCTGGTCAAGTAGTGGTAAATTGTTCTAACAGTATACATGTTACATGATCATAATTATTATCAGTTAACATAATTATTTTAAACATATCTTATTATAAAAAAATTAATTAAAAAAAATTATTCGATTTTTATAAAATTGTCAAAATTAAAATATTTATTTGAGAATTTAATTTAACCAAATTTGAGAACTTTCTGTGTGCTTTTGATTATTATTATTATTATTATTATTATTATTATACTAAATATTTTACGGCAACGGGAGCGCAATCTGTAACGCACGCAAATCAGATTGAGCCACTGAAACGCATGACCGGTTAAACTAGTAATTTAACTTTTCAGTGACGGCATTTCATATTATGCAAAGCACCTATACTATACTGTTATACTTTAGGTTGCATTGCAGTTACGGTAACGAAACAGGTTGGTGAAGGCTTCGAAAGGTTGGCACGCGATATTAGCGTACCTACTGCAAGTAAAGTGTAAAGGTAAGGATGCATAGTATACCGTGTGCTATAATTTCATGATAATTGATAAAAGTAGCTTAAGTCTACAAATTTAACAGCTAAGTACTTGTAGATTTATTTTTAATTTGATTTATAATTTAAAAAATCAAACTAAATCATTAAAAATCCCAGGCATAATAAAATATCACACTTGCAATTCATACGGGAAAAAATTAATGCCCTTCTGTTTAACCTATAGGGACCGAGCTTCGTGATTTTCACGCCAACTGGTGGTAAAAATGTTCATTTTATGGGAGAATTTTTTCAAAATATACTGATATAATATCTCTAAATGTGCAAAGCTAATATTGGTATATTTAGTTACGGCATTTCACCTAAATACACTAACCGGCAAAAAAACGCAACACATAAAATGATGACCAGTTTCAAATTGCAATAACTTTTGAACGTATTGTTCGATTTGAATGAGTTTTTTTTTATTTGAAAGGTCTATGCTTTGTCAATGTTTCTGTACGTACTCTGCCCATTTTGACGCTCTTCCATTTTGCATGTAAAGAATAACACTAATGCGCGTTTTCTTCATACACTTTGAAGCTTGCTGTGGGGTACACAGACAAAAGACATTAATTTTAAACAAAAGGAACTTGTAGCCTCGTCTGTTCTGAGCATTTGCTTTTTTTATTCATGTTTCTATTGCTTTTAACACCAAGGTTACCCCACAGCAAGCTTCAAAGTGTATGAAGAAAACGCGCATCAGCGTTATTCTTTACAGCCGAAATGGAAAAGCGCCAAAATGGGCAGAGCACGTATAGAAATATTGACAAAACATAGACCTTTCAAATAAAAAAAACTCATTCAAATCGAGCGATACGTTCAAAAGTTATTGCAATTTGAAACTGGTCATCATTTTAGGTGTTGCGTTTTTTTTGCCGGTCAGTGTAGAAGCTAATTTTTGAGATACATTTTGCAACATTTTTCATTGATGCTCCGCTCTTGTTGATCGTAGCGTGATATTATATAGCCTATGTAACCTTCCTCGATAAATGATCTATCAAACAATTTTTTTTTTTAATTTGAACCAGTAGTTCCTGAGATTAGTGCGTTCAACCAAACAAACTCTTCAGCTTTATATATTAGTATACATTATTATTAATGCCACGTGCAAAAACACACAGTATATACGTAGGTATGTACTGAGTTTAAAAGTGTATGGATGTGTGTGTGTGTACACGATCTTCTGAGTAATCTAAAGGCACCGGATGATTAGTGGCAGATCGATGGCAAAGTCTCTACTCGCCGTAGTGGCTGCCGTGCCATGCTAATATCACGGAGTATGCAATTCAAATTAGACTCCGGGTTCCAGTTAACGAGAGCTTGATTAGCACATTCTCTCAACACACTGCGGTGACCCTCGCCCCTACCCCCGCACCCCGCGCCCGCTACATTTTCTCCATCGCCGTATATATAAAATAAGTGAAGGTAAGGACGTGTCTGTGAAGACAAGTGGGCTATGTCAATTTTTTTTTAAAAAAAGGTTCTCACATGCGGGCTAATTTTATAGTAACACTAGCGGTCCTGCCCGGTTTCACCCGGGTGTAAAAGAACGAATGGGGAAGGGAGGAACATGAGTATTGAGTACACACATTCATCTTAGTTTACCGTGATGAATGTTGTGTCCAAATTTCATGATGATTGGAGTTACCGTTCAAAAGTTTTTGTCGGTAAAAAGCAGTATTTATATTTTTTTTAAATATTTTTTTTTTAATTAATTAAATAAAATTAAAATAAATTTAAATGTAAGCCTTAGAAGAAAGCAATGTAGAAAATAAAAAAAAAAAAAATATATATATCTAGCCGGCGTTGTAATCTGGCAACGCTAATATGAGTATATTTAGTTAGTGCATTTCACCTGAATAGAAGCTAATTTTTGAGATTCATTTTGCAACATTTTTCATTAATGCTCCGCTCCTAACGGTCGTAACCTGATTTTATATATCCTATAGCCTTCCTCGATAAATGGGCTATCCAACAAAAAAAATTGTTTTCAATTTGAACCAGTAGTTCCTGAGATTAGCGCGTTCAAACAAACAAACAAACTCTTCAGCTTTATATATTAGTATATATTATAATGTTATATGGCAACGTTAAAATTAACAGCTGTGTCAAATGTCTCTCACTGTTAACATAAGTGGTGTTATTATAAAGTGACAAAAAAATACACTGAAACACTAAAAACCGTCATTATCATCATAAATCTTATTTTTGAAAAAATATACCTAAGATACTTTGCCCTTATTACCGTAGATTAAGGTAAGTAGGGTACGTGCAGCGTGCTACAAGCCACTTAGGTCACAGGGCCAGACTTCTCAAAGTTCACATTTGAAATATCCTTTCAGTTTAGTTTCCATACGGCAATCTAAAAAAGGGTATGATAGATGAGGGGCGTTATCTCAATGATATTATTTTTATATATTTTTCTTTCACACTGAAAGCTCATAATCTTTATTTGAAATGTTATTTTTTAATTATGAGAAATAATTATACTACTTGGGGTAAGTAAGATAAACAAATCTTTGATTAACGTCTGATTAGAACTCTTCAATAAATAAAATAACCGGATTGAAACGTTAATGTATTAATTTTATATTGTTTGTTAATATATTGTCTGAAAAATTGGTCGATAATTTTATTTATTTAAGTAAGATAAACTTTGTCACAAATAAGTCTTTCACCGATTTTCAAAGAAATGAACCAGAAAAGTTACTTTATTAATTATTATTAAAGTTACTTTATTGTGTTCAGTCAGAACTCGTTCTCTGAAGGCTGCTGGGACTTCTGCTGGAAATGACGTCACTGCGGGCTCGCCTGCTAGCTGACAAGATGGATTTTAAAATCAGAACAGGGGCTATTTTTCTTGCTTGGCCCGCTGTTTGCTCTGAGCAAGAACCAATCAGAAGACAGTATCTTGTCACGTGGACGACATGAACAAACGCCCACAAACACTGTGCCAAGCTTGAAAAGGCGTCTCGTGTGAAGCGAGCACATAAGAACAATCAAGAAACCATAGGAAACTAGTAGTCAAATCTAGCCTCGTGTCCAGAGGCCTTTATGCATTCCTAAATCAACTTTTCAGCTAAATTATGAGTTTAATAAACAAAGTCATGAAATAATACAAATTATGGTGTCCGTCCCTGAATTAATTATATCGCAAATAGCGTAGATAAGAGTTAAGGATTTCATTAACTACATCAGCTCTATGCTGACTGTACACTATTACGTCCTTTCATGATTATTACTATAGAGATGTCCTGCGAACAGACATACACACAAACACTTGTATAGTGCATACCAATCTACAATAGTACAAACGAAATTGCATATTTTAGATCAGGCCTGGGCAAATGGCGGCTCGCAGTAGACTTTTGTCCGGCCCCCGAAGCATTTTATAAATGATTATTAAGAGCGAAAATAGTTTGCCAATATAATTTTTAGAAAAATAGTAAATAGCAAGAGCCACAACAGACGAAAAAAACCTTTTTGTTGCGGAAATTAAAGGACCTTTTTTTTTGCTTTCCAAATTTTTGGACCACGGTCAAATTTTCATCAGCAATGTGGCCCGACGATCAAAAGATTTGCCCGCCTCTGTTTTAGATGGTCCAATAAAGTAAACGCCCAAAAGATTAAATGTTGCGCAAAATTTTTCAGCAATAACCTTCTTAGAGGTGCTCTTTTACTTCGTAAAGTGATTAAGACAATTTTTCGTTACCAAAAAAAGCGAAGCTGGATCAAGAAACTAATTTATAAATACAGTGAAATGGTAAATGGTTAAGTTGGTACAAGGCGTGATTTAGCGGTGTTGAAAGCGAGACGTGCAACTCCGTGATCGATATCCTCCTAGGTTCAGTCTCATCTTGACGAGATCAAGGAAGAAAGACTACGCACACAATACGAGAACAAATCAGCAACTTTTAGTTCCATGTTCGGCACACATTTTGCAGTTTTCAAATATCTTCGGTGGAAGAAGTTTTCAACTTGACGATCTGGTGTGAAGAGAGGGAAGAGGAAGAAGTCAGAGAAGAAAGGTTTTGGGTTCATCCTATCGATGAAAGAGGAACTAATATGGTGAAATTCGTCATTTATTTCCTGAATTATTATGAAGCGAGTCAACCAAAATTCTTTGAATATTTTCAAACGATCTGGTGTAAAGAGAGGGAAGAAAAAGATATCAGGAATAAACAAGGTTTTGGGTTCATCCTATTTAATGGAAAGAGGAACTTATGGTGAACTTCGTCACTTATTTCCTGAATTATGCAGAAAGACCTACAAAACTTCTTTCAATACTTTCAAACGATCTGGTGTGAAGAGAGGGAAGAGAAAGATGTTAGGAAAAAACAAGGTTTTGGGTTCATCATATTTAATGAAAAGAGTAACTTATGGTGAACTTATTTCCTGAATTATGGAGAGAGATCATCAAAACCTCTTTCAATATTTTCGGACAACACAAACTATGAATTCTTAGATATCATTCCTCCTCACCTACCCAAAACTGTACCAATACACAAGATTAAGTCGGTCCAGCACGAGTAGAAATTAGAGGTTAGAATTGTGTTCCAATCGACACGAGTTTCTTTGACTGTCGTAACTGGTTGCTGATGACAATAATTGCCGGTGCTGGTCTACTCCGTTAAATAACATGGGTACCTTATCACGAACAGACTTTTCTGGTCCAAGCTGTGCTGGTCGTACCGGTACAGTGTGCGCGGTCATTAAAATCGATCCTCAAAGTATACAATGACTCGTATACCAATACAAAATGTTACATATGTTACATAAGCCATCATAAATAGCAATGTAGATGTGTCCAAGTGACATATTATATATCCACTATAGAAGCGACTAATGTTCACAATCATTAATAACTATTGTGCTAAATATCTGATCAAATAAACACATTACATAATGATACGACTAACTGTTATATAATTATACAAATTAAACCATAGAGGTCGTCCTGGAACAAAGTATAAACATGATGTTTATAATTATATTTTATTTTCTACTTTGTTAGTTCAAAAGCGTAGTTTTTATAATGGCATTGAAATTTTACAATGAGCAAATTTTGAACCTTGCGTTCTGCTGCCAAATGTTTGTGTGTTTGTTATTTGACTGCCATGTGTGGATGATCGTATTTGCCTCTATTTGCATGTTTGCCTTGAACGTCATATATATTTTGCCAAATACAACAAACGAACACAAATAGCCATGTGAAGTGCCACCATCAAATATATAAAAATACACTCACTATGATATAAAAATCAGCTATTTTATAGGAGATTCGTGCAAAAATTGCAGTATGTATCTCGAACGTAATGATACTATGAATCGTTTAACACTCGTGTGACACTCTCCCATCTCACACATAATAAATAATAAATTTCATTACGGTCTAGAAACTAATATTTCATATGTGCCAAAAACAATTGTATTCTACAGGCGTATAAACAAAAAAACACTAAGTATGACTTCTTACTCTATAGAACGGCTCCGTAGGTCGAGTGTCGGGACCACTGACATACCTTTGCAGTGACAGCTTTCTAACATCGCAAAACCACTGGCATCTGTGACAATTAAATCTGACACGACGTAACGGTACATATACCGTCATCTCAGTTTGTTAAATCCGCTAAAACTCTCTCTCTGTCTCTCGTTCTCGATATGCCGTATTAAATACAAAAAAAAATGAGACAGCATATAAAAATCGTCTTTTATGAAGCCAGTTAAAAACGACTGAACCGATTTAAAATAGTATATGAGACCATTCTGATAGTCAGAGTGCCCGTCGGCAAAAATTTTACTGACATATACTCTTCCCAAACTTTGTATATGGCTTCGTTAGGCCTAGTCTGACACCTATTTCCTCTATGAATTTTCTTGATTTTGAGGCGTTTTCCCTCTAAATTTTACGAAAAATGTCGTTTTGACGACATGTAAAAATTTATAGATACTGTTTGTTTTTTTAATTGGATAGCTTAAAAACTTCAACCAAAACGCTAAAATAATGTTCTTGACAATAATAACATGAACCATTTAAAATGTCTGACACCTCGAATATGTTCAACAGGGAAAAGTCCCCGCCGGGATTCGAACCCGGTACTAGACTGCGAGTCTAGTGCTCTCACCACTACGCCACTCTGCTCGTTGTTTTGTGAAAGGTATATAGACCAAGTTATTAAAAAAAACGTATAGAGAAACAACTTTTATTGAAAAACAACTGATGTATTACCCGTGATAATATATTCCGTTTGGTTCAATATTAAGTAAAATGTAACAAAAGTAAGTGACGACTAAATGATGAATGGTGGTAGCGTATAACTGTTGCACGTCATAAATTCTCACATAACTATTTAAATAAGGGAAATTCACTACAGAAATATGTTAGTCTATTTGATTGATTATTTCTTCTGGTTATAAGTCCACGCGTGACGTAACCTTCATTATTAAGGATAAATTAACAAGCAACGATTAATTGCCAGTCATGATAACATATAGTTATTCTGCTTATCATGATTGTATTTTTGTCGTCACACTTAACTTAAATGCATGACAGATTTCATGACAGATTTAAATATTAATGCTAATTTACCATGTTTCGTAACGAAATGGAAGTGTGAGAGGGTCGAAAAAATCGTATTCGAGATGATAAGGTCCTCAAACTGCAAGTAAAAATGATACCATTTTTTTTCCTAATTATAGTTCACATGTCCCTTTTTGATGAATTCAAGTCCTGTCATTCGATTTGGAATGACATCTAGAAACTTTTCGAAAAAAAACGAAAAAATTTCGAGTTATAAATATTGTAGTGAAAAAAAACAGAGGTTTTATCTCAAAAACTATTGCAATTATCTGAAATCACAAAAAAGATTCTGATTCTGCATACAAGCCCGGAAACCAAGAAGATTTGGATCAACACCGGCCATGAAAGCCTATACACACTTGGATAATTAAATGTATACTATTTCTAAAAGATAACAATTTAGCCCATCGCCACGTAACTGTCATCGTGTAAACAAAGTATAGAAGACAAAGTGCGCAAAGCATGTGAGTATAAAGTGGGTATAAACACCACAGTATAAGTAACACATACTGTGGCAGTGTGTGCACGGATATACCGAAAGCACACCAAAGTATATGTTTGCCAGCCAGCGAACATCGCGCGTCGAAACGTTCTCCACTTCTTTATCTATATGTGCGTACTTCACTATACTGATATCCGTATGATCCCTTTCTCTTCTTTACTGCTCTGGCTGTGACTAGATGACTTTGAAAGCGTTCACGGCCGGATTCGTTCCTTATCAAGTCTTATTAAAAGAATCAAGGCACTGAAAGCTATTAGTGTTCCGTGTCATCAAATTTTGGTTAAATCAGGGCCTAGGGTGTCGGCCGCCCGAGTGCAAAAACCTAATGTGCCACCCCTCTAGAGAATTTTGACTAATAGTTAACGTTATAAATTCATCTACCTGTATAAGAGTCATAAAAATTAATAAGTTCAAAAACTAAAACCCGACTACTGAAAGTATGAAACAAGAAAATATTCTCATCTGAGGATAGCCGTGGTCATATGCCACCTACCCTAACAAAACATTACATTTCAACAGTACTATAGTAAGCGATCATAAGCTCTAGGGCACCTTTTTGAGAAGTGGGTCAAATGTTAATTATTTTTTTAGGACTAGCTTGTGGACCACTAAGTCAGTGGCGTTACTTGGAAAAGGAGAGGAGGAGTGGTTAAATACTATTTTTTTTTAGGTCGAAACTTTTTTTGGACGACACGCGACGTTTTACGACCATGATGGATTCAGCGTGTTTTTTTTCTATAGACATGATGATTTTGCCAAAGTTCCGAAAGATTTCGGTTTTCGTCAAAAATCGAATTTTTTAAAGGGGTATGCCTTAAAAAAATTGCAAAAATCGAATCCTTTAATATACTTTTGAAATTGAGAATGCTTACAGAAAAAAATATGCTGAATTCAATGAGCGTAAGCAAACGTCTGTATCTCTTTTAGTTTGGAAACTACGGCCATTCGAAGTTTTTATATGATTTTCTGAAAACTACAAACGCAAAAAACTTCTAAACCAAAAGACATACAGACGTTTGTTTGCTCTCATTGGAATCAGCGTGTTTTTTTCTATAGGTATGGTGATTTTGCCAAAATTACTAAAAAAATGAAAAAATATAAATGCAACAAATATGTTGTTGAATTCGTGCTTCCATAAGCTTTCTTTTGACATCCTACACGACGCCCTTGAATTTACGTTTCACCCCGTCAAACTAACCCTCAGAATCAAAATTTTAATCTTTATAGTAAATCTGTGATTGGACCACCAACATTCTTTAAATGTCAAACTTTAAATTTAACTCAAATAATTTCAGAGAAAATCGTCCGTGACAGACGTACGGACACCGAAGTGTTCCATTTATCCGGAACACTAAAAATGAAAAGCTACAATTATTACAGCCTTTTATATAAAATGGAAAATATTATGGATCTTTTTGATTGGGAATTGGTTAGCGTAAACGAATCGTTCGATTGCAAAATAAGTCATGGCGAATCCTCGGAGTATTTCAGCAAGGATGTTAGAAGATTGGGACAACATAATATAGAGGTTGGATGGATGAAGTTACACGATATAACAGAAACGGAGGAGGCTGAAAATAAGATGTCAGGCGAGCCGAGTCGGGCGGCGCGCGGAGGCGCACATATATGAAAAGTTGCGGCTGATAGAACGCTCATCATGAGTTAAGATACGGAAATGATGGATAGTATATATCAGAGGGCCGCCGCCCCGTGTTGAAAGATGCATGCACACACTCAACTTACCACAAGTAAAGCGTTCCCGTTTTTTACTTCGTAACGTCACTCAATTGTTTTTTTTATCATTTATTTATTTCCTAAATTTTAGATATATAATTACAAATCATAATTGATTTTAGACCGAGCGGTGTAGCGTAAGGGAGGTACCGGGTTCGAATCACGGCGGAGGAAGATGTGGCCGGGAGTTTTTCCTACTGCCTCTTGTACCGGCCATCTTGTTGATGTTTTCCATTGTTTCCCTCGATAATTCCAGATAAATATCGAGCTGGTTCCTTATTCAAGGCCATGGCCGATTACCTGCCAAACTCCTATGCTCTAAATTTCCCTACCTTATCGTCATGTCCTAAAATCTTCATTCGCCCATTGCTAGTAATTAAGTGGAAGTTTAAAAATATAGAAAATAGCGGGAAGTGTGATAGATGGAAAATGGTAAAGGTGCGAATGGAGTCTTTTATTGACATAAAGTCGAGAAACGGACGATAAACGCATTATTATTATAAACGCATTATTATTATTATAACTTTCATGAAAGTGTTTTTCTGTATAAATTGATCTTTAAACTTCAATATTACAGCTCTTTGTCTATTTGTAACGGACTTCAAAAAAAATAAATAAAAAATAATAAATAATAATAATAATGCGTTTAACGTCCATGTCTCGACTATATGTCATAACTGACACCATTCGCACTATTACTATTTTCCATCTACCACACTTCCCGTTATTTTCTACTTAATTAATAACAATGGGCGAATTTTAGGAAATTAGGATAAGGCAGGCAAATTTTGAGCATAGGAATTTGACGGCCTCGATATTTATCTGGAGTTATTGAGGGAAACCATGGAAAACCTCAACAAGACGGCCGGTACAGAAATTACCGTTTCTCGGCAAGAGGCATCAGGAAAAAGTCCCAGCCACATCTGCCCCCGCCGGGCTTCGAACCCGGTACTTCCCGAATGCGAGATCTGGTGCTCTCACCACTACGCTACATCACTCGGTACCTCATCCTATAATAATCTTAGTTTTATGATTGTGAAGAATAACTCTAATTTAATTCCTGTTTAAATGTTGGAAGATTAAAAAGGAAGAATCCTGGTGGCATAGGATCGATGAACAAAGCAAATACTGAAGATTTTTATTGCATTTTATTGCCGTAACGTCAGACAATAAAATGCAATAAAAACCTTCAGTATTTGCTTTGTTCATTGATCCTATGCCACCAGGATTCTTCCTTTTTGATCTTCCAATAATCTTAGTATTCATTAACGTTTTCTGTATAAGAGACACTTTCGTATTCTTCGGTAATAATTTTTCCTGAGCCGAATATTTTTTGAAGCGGTGCTGTACACTTTTTTTGTAATGGGTAAAAAATGTTAAACTCGCGTCAGGAAAAGTAAGAACTGGGTGAGACTCTCTATAAGTGATAGTAATTGCCAGATACTTTTTATACAACGTTAGACATCTAGCGTTGAAATATCGTACACAAAAATGCAATCTATGATACAAACCATTTTATTTACAAAACTTCTTTAGCGGCGTTGTACACTTTTTTTGTAATGGGTAAAAAATGTTAAACTCGCGTCAGGAAAAGTAAGAACTGGGTGAGACTCTCTAAGTGATAGTAGTAATTGCCAGATACTTTTTGTACAACGTTAGACATCTAGCGTTGAAATATCGTACATAAAAATGCAATCTATGATACAAACCATTTTATTTACAAGTGTTGTCAATAAATAAACAATGCTTCTAAATGCAAAAAATTAAGACGTTAATATTCAAGTTTTCACTTCTGCCAGCACTCCCGGAGTGCAACCCGTCTTTTTTTTTAGAGCGACGGCGTAAGGAGTAACTCGCGGAAAACGGCGTACGCTTCGAGTACAGCATCATAGAGAACAGTGTACAGTAAATGTGCGTGATACACGTCGTCCGCCACTTGACGAAGTCACTTTATAGCAAAATTATGTGAAAATAGAGACGGCGACGATGATGACGGCAACGAGGAGGCGCTTGTTGAAGTTGGATTTAAGAATGCTAAATGTATGAAGATGGCTTGTTAAAATATGGTGTGTATACGCTCACTCTCCTCGTTCCGTTCTCAACGCAATGTTATGTATGACATGAACTATAAGGAGCACGCGGCGGGGCTTTGGTGGAGTACTCGGAGGAGGGGTGTTTGCGATGTTAGTCTCGCGTGATAACGGGACTCCGGATGGATCACAAATCCCCTACAAGCCGTGCACACAAACTATAATGTGGCCCGTTTTCGCTCTCTCTTTCAACCCTTCCCCATTACAACACGCATCCCATTATAGAGTTACAGAAGCGGACACATTATTACAGAACAGACAGACAATTTGAAAATTTCTTTAACTCTTCTCGTCGTTGGTTCTGTAATGCCTCCTATGTGCAAATAGTATATCTTTTTTTAAACCGTAAGCATGGGCGTACCCAGGGCCAGAGGGCAAAATAAGCACTGGGGACCCGGCTTTAGAAATTTCTAATTTGCCCCCTCCTGGGCCAAAAGCTGGGTACGCGGTCCATGGTAACGTCATAGAAAAAGACAACGTATGCAAGGTACATCAACCGATCCTATTATCGAAGAAATCAGGGAATTACATCGAAGAAAGAGACGCAGATACGCTTTGTTGCCTTCACTCACCGCACATTGAGTATAATAGACATCTAGGGAAGTAAAGTAAGAAATGTCTGAGATCACATATTATATGGCCGAGGCGAAGCCGAGGTCAACAAAGATGTGATCTTAGGCTTTCTTACTTTACTTCCCGCGGTGTGTATACTATTTTTGTGCTCGACGTAGGCAGGAAGAGGCAACTTCGTTTAGCGCAGCGGGACGAAAGTTGACGCTTTCTGCCCGTCGAGCAAAAAAAGTATTTGCAGTAAAGGCCAAAAACTTGTTATTTCAGCAATGGATGGTAAGAAACTAGCAATTTCAGAGGTATATTACTATTTCATACTTATCTTCACTATACATGTTTAATTAAGACGAAGTATTTTCTTAAAAAATATTTAACGTTAATTTATTGGCACATGGAAGGAATCATTTGATACAACTTTTCACATAAAAGTTATTTCCCCTTGTTGGTTACTGTAAAATTAATTTGGAGGTATTACTAGTGTATAGAGCTCCGTTTCCTGAATCTTTTCATCTAAAAAACGTCAAATCTGCCAACTATGCACATAGGGGCTATTGCAGAACCAACGACGATATTCAATACTAACCGTTATCCGCGGCTTCTCACGCGATTACATGGATGCGTTCCCATTATTTGGCATTGTTACTCCTTTCTCGACGTAGACACCTACTAAGAACGGATTTTATCCTATCCAAAACGGATGTCTCACCTACCATTACATACTCTTTCTTTTTCATCGAGCGCGGTGGCGTAGTGGTGAGGGCATTAGACTCGCATTGGGGAGGAAGAAGATGTGGCTGGGACTTTTTCCTGCTGCCTCTCGCCGAGAAACGGCAATTCCTGTACCGGCCATCTTGTTGAGGTTTTCCCTCAATAATTCCAGATAAATAACGAGATGGTTCCTTATTCAAGGTCGTTGCCGATTACCTGTCAAACTCCTATGCTCAAAATTTGCCCACCTTATCCCTAATGTCTTAAAAATGATTAATTAAATTATTAATTAAGTGGAAGTTTAAAAATGTAGAAAATAACGGGAAGTATTGTAGATGGAAAATAGTAAGGTGCAAATGGCGTCTGTTATGACGTAAAGTCGAGAAACGGACGTTAACGCATTATTACTATTATTATTATTGCTCTCTATCTCTCTTTATCTAATTATATACAAATATCTACACTAAAAAGTGTAAAGTATAAGTAGTTATCAAACAAATAAACCGACTAAAGAAGGTATTAAAATCAATTTAAAACAAACAAGTAATTGATTATTTCGTTACATAGTCAACGTCCGTATCTACACGCAGCCTAGAAAAAAAAAACATTATGACCACAAAAATGATTTATTTGTGCCGATTTCTAATAATTAATAACGTCTGTTATGACTTAAAGTTGAGAAACAGCCGTTAACGCATTATTATTATTTATTATTATTATTATATTTAAATTTTACATTATTAGTATGATTTACCATTTTTTTCTTTGAATTCCATGCCAGTTGTTCATTTAATTGCCGAAAAATCTTTAAAACACGTCAGTTTCCATTCGATCATCCTGTTTACTGTGGTGGTATTATGAAATATGTAGGCTCATATTTGGAACCATGTCCTTAGGAAATTCTGTTTCGTTTAGAAGTTATGAATATGTCATGTTTTTCATCTCCTGTGTGTAAATTTATTACTTCTAGGTCTGCACATAAAATACCGAACAGTTCAATAAGCTATAACGTAACTTCTGTCATAAAAACATGATATATATCTGCAGGAGTTGTGTTTGATTCGGAGAACTTGAGTTACTGTTCTTAAAAATAACAGGTTACCAAAATAATTGCTTAGTTACTAAAGTATCATCATCATATATATTAATACGCTAAGGTTTAAGATGTTTGCCTCACTTTTTAGAAAAAACCACACAATTTCTCCACATAAATTATATATCATTTTACAGATAATTGCTTGCTCTACTAACATCGACAACTAAAAAATTTATTATCGCTATTTTTTTTTGAAAATGAATTAAATTAATTAAACTCTGAACAACGTCTGCCATCTGACGGCGTAACGTTAACACTTCGATCTGTCATCTGACCCAGAGAACAATCTGACCTTCATATTGTAAATACTGCATACTGCCATCTGACGGGCAACGCTGAACAACGCTCTTGCTACTTGCGTCTCTTGTATGACAATTTAAGTAAAATATTTCTTTTACAACAAAAAGAAGAACGTTATAAGCAGTGTGCAAAATTAGAAACGAATTGAATACCTGCAATCATATTTAAAAAATAATTTTGTAAAGTGATAATTATTATACTTATTTAGTGCGAATAATTCGCACAGGTCACGCTAATGTAAAAGTAATCCGCTAAAAATATTTATGTAGGTACTTACTAAAATAATCGATTTTTTTAAATCTGCGTCAATATTTTAAGTAGTTTTGATTTAATGGTTGCTAGTAAGAACCTGTAATTTTTTATCAATTTCTGATATTCTATTGCTTTGGCAGTAATATATCTGTTGCTCAAAAATAACAGTTTGAGCTATTAGTATTAACCAGTGCTATATAATATATGTGCCAAATAGTGTTCGATATTATCGAAAAAGTTACAGGACATTATTATTCATGATGGGAATTAGTCTGACGTTAGTAGAGCGCTAGAAAATATGATATGTCATCAAAATGACGTGAACCATTCATTTAAGGTTGGCATACTGACAGGATCTCACTGCAGCTTACGTCACGTACCTAGTTAATGTGCTTCTATATAAAAAAAATTCTCTTTATTATTAACGATTCATTTTACTCTATCTAGTCGTAAGATATTTTTACCTTACAAAGTGTGACGGTGAAGTTATATTTGGTGATTTTACAGATTTTAAGTGTGTAGATAACCATATCTTTACATAGGTGGAAAGGTACAAAAATGACCATTTTCGACAATAACTCAATAGATTTAAAGTTCAAAAAAAACTAAGAAAAAAACACTCCTTTTCAGCAATAAATATTTTTTTATTTTTTAGCCCACACATAAAACAGTGTTTTTTTGGGTTTTTTTTAAACTCTTTTTTTTTCAATAATTTTTAACAATGCACATATTTTTTGCATCAAAATTGATCTCTTTACAGTGGTTGACGTGAAATTATAATGATTGTAATTTATATATATTAGAAATCGTGTCCATCGAGACAATTATTAATAAGAATCGCAGGATTGTGGACAAAAAGTTCTTTATTCAGTGTACGACGTTTCGTCTATAAATTTAGACTTTTTGTCCACAATCCTGCGATTCTTATTAATAATTGTAATTTATCCGATTTTCTGTAAGGAATTTTGCAATTTCTACGAAATAATGGAGCCACATCTAGTTGTTTAATATATGCCTGCAGAGGGATTTAAAATATTGCATATTTACTTTTTATATTTATTGCATACTGTGATTACATTTTGTAATAAGTTAGGTTTTTTTCCTAATAATTTGTAACTTACTGAACATTAAAAATACTAAACTACTATATCGAGTCATGACTACATTTCCAATTAGTAGTTTCTGAGATAAGGGGGGGGGGGATCCTCATTTTTTGTATATTTTAATTATAAAAAAATACTTTTGTTTCTCATGACGAGCCCTTTCGTTTGATATTTATTTATTTATTTATTAAAGCAATAAACACAACGGAACAGAAAGTTCCAACAGTGTACAAAAATAAACAAAACACAATAAATAATCCCAATTGCAACAAAGACAATCAAAGTAAATCATATGTACCATGATTCACTTTGAAATTTTTTTTTTTAATTTGCCTCCCCAAAAATTAACCCCCAAAATCGGAATTCGTTTATTTAAGCTATGCGTTCGTGATTGGGTCATCTTACTCTACATATGTACCAAATTTCACATTTTTCGGCCAGTAGATTCGGAGATTCGGAGAGACCGATAGGTCTGTTCTTTTATCGGCTGTACGGAGCCTTAAAATAAAAACAATGTTTAATATGCCACGTTTTTAAAACGAACTCTGTACACTTCTTATATAACTGTCGCATGCGCCCCACCTTTTTCGTTTCAAATCCTACAAGTTAAAAAATTATTTTATACTTTTTAGTTCGTTTTAAAAACATGGTACATTAAAATTTTTTTTATGTTATTATTTTCTTCTTTTTAGTTAATAAACACGGTAAAAAACAAAAATACATCGTAAAAAAGTAAAAAAAATATACAGACCATGGGGGGTCGAACCCGAGACCTTCGCGTTGTTAGCACGACACTCTAACCAACTGAGCAACAACGGTAAATAAGTAAGAATGAATTATAAGTATTTATTAAAACTTCTTTATTTCTTATTATATTCTCCTTCTTTTTTCAATATTTTCTCATATTATCATCTAATTCTGAGTTCTCTTAAAAATTTCAAGTGTCTGTCTCATCAGGAAGTTAGTTAAAATTCAATTACAAAGTTCCGCCCGACATACACGAAAAGCAAGTTAATATAAAACGTGGTAAAAACTGATCTAAAGTTGCTTTGTTCTTTTCACAAATGAGACATCATCAACTTACGTCATTTGTGTGACATTAGTATGAAACTAAAAACAGGACGTTCAATTTAAGTAAAAGAGCAGCGATTAAGTACGAATGAAACAGATCGTTAAATATTAGTTTGACTGTACCGATCACGCGGTGGGATGACAGTTGCGCGACGGTAATAATTATGTTGGGGTCTCAAAGTTTAAGCGGCAGTCGATTGTTTGTATCAAGGAGATATCCGCCAGTGGATGCGTTTAATTTGCTGGCAAGTAATTACAACCGAGCCCTATTCAGCTTGATAGCTCTTGGTGATTACAAACACACATGAACACAGTGTCTGCGTAACAACAGGGCTGAAGGAAGTTGACGGAAATCATGTAAATTTATGCACAATATTCAATACCGATATATGAAGAGTAAGTATGGTCTTGGTCTTAACCTTAGTCTTGCAAAAATGCAAGGGCAAGACCAAGACCGATTTTGCTCATCACTAATAGACGGAGAGCTGGATACGGAGAAAATGGGTGACTCGGTGCAGAGCTGAAAATTTGCAGAATAATAGGAGATAGTACAAGTAAGTAGGGAAAAAATTGCCAGAAGGCTAGGCGGAAGATAAAGAGCTGCCAGAAGGCGCTAATGTTGCGAAAAATCAGTGCACTTCTGGCAGTTTCTATACTTATTCTGTAATTCAAAAATAGATTATACATTATATATATTATACATTATATTATAGTTATAAGGGCATACTGAAAATTCAAACATGATATAATAATTACGTTGTTATAACAACGTAATTGCATTAATTTATTTAATTTTATTTCTATCAAAATGTCATTAATAATTTTGAATATTTGTCGAATGTAATTATTATATCATGTTTGAATTTTCAGTATGCCCTTATAACTATATAATGCATAATATATATAATATATAATCTAGTTTTGAATTACAGAATAAGTATAGAAATTGCCAGAAGTGCACTGATTTTTCGCAACATTAGCGCCTTCTGGCGGCTCTTTATCTTCCGCCTAGCCTTCTGGCAATTTTTTCCCTACTTACTTTTACTATCTCCTATTATTCTGCAAATTTTCAGCTCTGCACCGAGTCACCCATTTTCTCCGTAGCCAGCTCTTAGAGTCCATAATGAAGAGATAAAGTTTGTTGGTTTGTTTGTCGGTTTTTGTCCGCGCTAATTTCGGAAACTACGGTTATTTTACTATTTAGAATTCTTCTCAATTATTATCATTAGACTATTAATACGTTACGACAAAAAAGGGATGAGGAAATAAATCGCTTTGAGAATTATACCGTTATAGTAGAAAAAAGCGGTGCGTCAGTTTGTGGATGCCCGACGGAAACTATGCCATTTTATATTAATGTTTATAAATTTACGTATACACAAAAAAACAACAACATTGTTAAATTAAAAATGTTTAATTCATTAATAAGAAGTATTAAAAAAAATGTTATTAACAAAAAAAAAAACATTGAAGAGATAAAGCTTGTTGGTTTGTTTTTAAAAAATGTATAGCTTCGAAAAAAAATACCTCTCTGAAATTTTCAGGGTATTTTAAGAACAGATAGAGGTAGTATACAAAAAAATTAAGCCAAAAAAAAATATAAATTTTGATTTATTAAATTTTGCAATTTTTCGATTTTTCAAATTTTTTTAAAATATATTTTTTGTAGCCCCACATATCCTCTTTAAAATAACCCACGGTCGATTTTTGTAACTATAATAATTTTCGAGATATTCAAAAAATAAACTTTGAAGATTCGAAAAATGATAAATTTTGGAATTTTGCATAACTTTTGAAAATGGGCATATGATGAAAACAAACACACTACTTTAACAATTTTCCTATCCTTTCTTGCATGGACCAAAGACATCTGCGGTTATATAAGTTTGTATATAATATTATGTGTATGCCATTATTTCGGATCCTGTGCAGGAGGCCTTCGCCGCACAACACAGTGTACATAGTGTAATGTTGTATTGTATGTACTGTCCTTTATTGTTTACACAGGCCAAAGTTTATACATGTATATCATATTCGGTGTTGCAGTATGCTCACTAAGAATGCACATAAACCACGGAACTGTTAAGAGTTTATGCTACCGAGAGCGGATAAACACTATCCAAAAATCACAAGATTTGCAACGCGGCCCTACAGCTGGAGGAAATAATAATAATGCGTTTAACGAACGTTTCTCGACTTTGTCATAACGGACGCCATCCGCACCATTACTATTTTCCATCTATCACACTTTTTATTTTCTACAATTTTTCAACTTTAACTTAATTAATAGCAACGGGCGAATGAAGGAATTTTTAGGAAATTAGGATAAGGTAGGTAAGTTTTGAGCATAGGAGTTGGACAGGTAATCGGCCATGGCCTTGAATAAGGAACCACCTCGATATTTATCTGGAATTATTGAGGGAAACCATGGAAAACCTCAACAAGATGGCCGGTACATGAATTACCGTTTCTCGGCGAGAGGCAGCAGGAAAAAGTCCCAGCCACATCTACCCCGCCGGAATTCGAATCCGGTACCTCCCCCAGAATGCGAGTCTATAAACTCTCACCACTACACCACCCCGCTCTAAATAATAAAACTATAAAAACTAAAATCTTTGAAACGTCTTTTGTAATATTGATTTATAATATTATTTTTTATGTCAATATAGGTATAGTCTGAAAAAAAAATATTCGACAAAATTTATACAGTATGTAAACACGTAAGGTGCACATAGGGAAATTAACATTGGGAAAAAATGACTGGATCAGAGTGAGCTTTGAAAGCTTGTTTTTCAGTTTGACAGATAATATTCTTTTGCAAAATGAATGTGTATACTTCCGAAGAAAATATTCAAATGATTACAGCATAATCGGACTTTTTTTATTAATGGTACATTAAATTCCCAAAAATACTTAAATATGGTGCGAGATCAAATATCTCTGTCTATTCGTGTTGAACCTAAAGACATTGGGTCACTGATTTACCAACGCGCATACGTCATACCAGTCAGACAATTTTTGAATGAAATGTTTCCAAACAGATTGAGTTGTTTTTTTGTTTTATTTTTGTACAAAAAAAATTAAAATAATGATTTATAAGAGCTTTTTATTATTAAAAAAGCCAAGCAAAATAAAAATAAATCAAAAAAAATTGGTTGTCTGTAAAGTCGGTTTACGGACGATAGTTTTACGTGATAACGTATTCCGTAATACATAACCTAAATTTATATAATAATTATAATAATTCGAATCTATGATATTGCATCTTTTGCTTCAAATTTAGGTTAATTATATTTATTAAAATTACTCACCACCTATAATATAATTGTTTTTTTTTAACTTTCTTTCTTTCGTGTTTATTTTAAGTCTCAAAGATTAACTGTCATAATATTTTGAAAACAATTGTTTCATTGTTTATATAAAATTCCAAAACCTACTTACAATATTTAAGTATTTTCATACGTCAAATTATTGATTTTTATAATGATAAAATTTTTATGAAAACGATTTTTTCAAGAGATGAGACCTAGCTAAAACGATTTTTTGCCCCCCAAAATCCCTTTTCAGTAAATTTCATCCAAATCGTTAGGGCCGTTTTCGAGAAAAGCACGCACAGGGTCAGGCGGAACGTTAGGAACGTTAGGAACGCTAGGAACGTTACACTTTTTCGTGCATGCAGCCGGTGTTTTATCAATTTATAAGATTGGTGATTCAACAATTTATAAGACGTTATCACGTCAATAAAATAGAAATCCTCAAGATTACCACGATACTTCAATAGAAATAACAATTAATGCAGTCATGGCTAACTCTGATTTTTTCCCAATGCTAATTTCCCTAGTGCACCTTACTGTATAATAAAAACTATAGTCAAGTCCCGGCAGTGACAATTACCCTTATTCATTTCCCAGATTAATTTATTGCAGGGTGCTAACATTTTCATTTCATTAATAAAATTATTATATAGTCGCATTGTGAATTCGTTGCCAACCTAAATTTTCTAACAATGAAACCCATCTTTTTCGCATGTAAAAAGCATAGTGTGTAATTAAAATGAACTAGAGGGATAGAAACTAATTAATGTTCTTTACAAGCAACACTGATTTATTTATATTACGCAAATTCATAAGCGGCCGTTGCATAATACATTATACCTGTTATAGAGTCATAGACGTTAGAGTAAATAATGTATATCGACTCTTTCTTCTTGTTTGTTTATACATTAAAACACACAATTACCGCACAAAACTTTGCAAATTTACTGCTGCCCTATGCGCAGTTATAGAGTAGAGGTGTGTATATTATACCGTAATGGTTAACTTTATTAATAAAGTAATTTAATAAATTAGGCTTTACAGTTTCTCTCCACGGAGAGAGATAAAATATAAATGTCGAGTAAATTACTATAGATACTTTAAAGCCGGTCTTACACGACTCATGTACTCGCTTAAAGCCGCTGCACACGAGGCAGGCCGCAGGTTTTGCCGTTAAAATCACTGCTGGGACTAAAGGGGTTACCCCACCTTGAGATTCTGAAAAAACGATTTTTTAAGGGTATAGATAAGTAATGTATACCTTTAAGCATATTTTAAGCGTTTAACTATTCCAAAATTCAAACTATTATCAAAATTATAGCAATAATGATTTATATTAGTCATAAAGCATTAAATCCATAGAGATATTATACAAGAGTAGGCGAGTGAGGCATAAAAGTGTCTTCTATTCAGAGAGAGAAAAGTTCCTTATCTCTATGGTAACTAATGATACAAAACAATGCTGATTTGAGTAAACATATATAATGATACGGAACGTTTGCAGCGTTCTCTCTCTGAACGGCAGACACTTTCACTTATGGCAAGCATAGCCGCTAGCGTACTCTAGTAGGTACTTATATCTCTATGTCAGTTTTTTCTTTAGCGTTTTTCTCGAAACTACATTTTTCAAAACGGTGTACACGATATCTCAAGATCGACTCAACCGATTTGATTCAAATTGACAACACTTATTTTTTATAATATTATCTACAATGTGACGTACGATATTTTTGATTGGGTACCGTGTTCAAAAGTTATAAATTTTTCAAACTCGAAATTTTTAAACATCTGTCATTTCGACAAAAAAAATTTGAAAATGTTTATCCTACGTTACATTGTAGATATTTTCATTTTAAAATAGGACAAACATTTTTTTTTTGTTTCTGACTATGTTTAACAAAAAAATCGTATACACCATCAGTAAGGATTTTCAAAAGAGGGTTCTACTTATCGGCTCATATCTCCGCCATTTTTTAATTTTTTTAATCGTCAATATCGCAAATTGTTCATAAAACTACTATATATAGAAGAAGTGGAGGTCTAAAATATTCTATGAGAAAGTTTAACGCAGCATAATATGTTTTTCTTTATTAAATAAAAGAAAATTGGTCGATAATTTTATTTATTGAAGAGTTCTAGCCAGACGTTAATCAAAGATTTGAATGTTTATCTTTAATATAGGCAATCTACAAATCCGGACGAAGCCGGACCGGACTACTGCTTTATAAAATGCATTACAAAACATTGAATACAAAAATGTAAAATACATTTTTGTAAAAATGTCATCTGTACTACATAAAAATGTTTCACATCGTGTTTTACAACAGTCTATTGTAATTTGTTAGGTATCAACTTTTATTTCCCAATAAGGTTCAAAGTTCAATGTGTTTCGTATGTAAATTCGTTTTTATTAACGACAACTTTCAATAGTGACGGAAATTTATTTTAAATTTCGAAAATAATATTCGTTCATTTTCAAAAGAAATAATTATTGTTCATGTATCTAGATTGTAATAACATATATTACGTACGTGAGATGACAAACGAACGCCACACGAGTCATAATATCATTACGTCCGAGATGTATACTTTATTTTTTGCTGGTAAAATTATCAGGAGTGAAAAATTCTACCGCAATTAATTTATACTAATATATAAAGCTGAAGAGGCTGTCTGTTTGTTTGTTTGGTTGAACGCGCTAATCTCAGGAATTCGAATTGAAAAAAAAAATTGTTGGATAGCCCATTCATCGAGGAAGCCTATAGCCTTCCTCGATGAATGGGCTATCCAACAATTTTTTTTTTTCAATTCGAATTCCTGAGATTAGCGCGTTCAACCAAACAAACAAACAGACAGCCTCTTCAGCTTTATATATATATAATATCACGCTACGACCAATTGGAGCGGAAAATATTGCAAGATATATCTAAAAATTAATCCGCCCGACAAATATTATCAGGTGAAATGCCTTAACTAAATATTGCAATATTAGCGCGTCACGTTCATCGAGCCCGGATAGCTCAGTCGGTAGAGCGTAAGACTCTTAATGCCAGAGGCTTGAGTTCAAGCCCCACGTCGGCGAATATATTTTTATTTTCTACATTGCTTTCTTCTAGGGCTTACATTTCAATTGTTTAAAATTTTATTACGTCTAATTAAAATTAAATAAATCTAATTAATAGCTCATTTGAAAACTGTTACAACTATAGGTACCTAATCTATATAAAAATAATTTTCCTACAGTGTTTTCAATTAAATATTTATTATTTTAAAATAAATTTATTACTTAAAAAAGTATAAATACTGCTTTTTAACAACAAAAACTTTTGAACGGTAACTCCGATCATTATGAAGTTTGGACACAACATTCATCTCGGTAAACTAAGATGAATGTGCGTACTCATGTCCCTTCCTTCCCCATTCGTTCTTTTGCACCCGGGTGAAACCGGGCGGGACCTCTAGTTAATGAATAAATATTAAACTGATATACCGTGTACACACAACCGATTTCGGTTAGTTCGGCGGTCCACTAAGAAGTTTTGATACCCTGACGGTCCCTGAAAAAATTGATTGGCAGCTCACCGAAATATTTCCCTGTATCTCGGCGGCCCCATTCGTCCCTGATTTTCTTCAGTTTCAAATGTTTCAATGCAATTCTTGTGCATACAAATGCATTATACAATTAATCCATGTAGGTACGTCTGTACTGTATGTGCATATTTGAATGCAGTGTATTATACCGTGGATTTTAATCCTTTTTAAATGAATGTAAATAAATTCCAAATAATACACAGTTGACAGGTGTATATCAGGATATGTAACATATGCATAATAACATGTGAAGTACATAGGTACGTAAAATTTTGTACATAAAAAAACTATTTGTCCAACTGAGTCACTAACTGTTACGCGCTGTTTTGCATATTTTTGTAATGTTAGATTAGCGCAAATAGGGTATTTTCATGGCATTTTTATTACGCAAAATAAACATGTACGCAAAATTATCCAAAACTCTAAAATCTTGAATTTTTGAACAGTTCGTTGAAGCCAGGGCCGTACCGACAATGGCCCAGGAGGGACTCCTTTTCGTTGCCTACTTTTTAGGGGTTCGAATCACGACGACGAAAGCAATGTAAGACACGAATCTTAGTCATAATTTTGAACATAATAAATAATTAATTATTAATAAATTAATTAATTAATTGGAGTCCCTAATTTTACTTCTTCCCCCGGAGCCTCCAAAGTTCTAGTTACGGCCCTGGTTGAAGCGCAATAATTTATCAAAATATCATTTTTTTACAATCACATAGTGTAACTGATAAAGAAACAGACGAACAAGTAGGCCTGAGAACAATCGAATGATTTTAATTAATTAATCGAAAGGTTGTTAATCGAATGATTCATTCGAAACTATGATGTATCATAGTAAATAAATGTGTCGGTAGGTACTATGTCTGAATGAATGAATGTTTCAACTCTCGAACGAATTTTGTTCTCGATTTCGATTGTCAGTTTGGAGAGAGTCGCTTGCATACGGTGCTTCATAGAACAAACGCAGATAAAATACGTAAGTAATCGTATTCAATACGTGGATACTATACAGCGAAAACCCAATTCATTCAATCTGTCTATGCATTCTATATGACCATTATATCGTACGTATTTAGCTCTAATTTTCGATTATGAGACCTGAGAGAGTAACCTGAATGCAGTGCTTCATAGAACAGATGGAGATAAAAGAGGTACCTAAGTAGTGCATTGTTTTAAACAGTAGGTAAAGAAAGAGATTAGTATGATAATTTATTACTGGAGATTGTATTATAACTCGTAGGGATAAAAAAAGTTAGAATGATTTTGAATAACATCTCGAGATATTGAACAACCATAAAATTTTCTCTCGAAATATTCCATGTCCAATAATAAGATCAGTATGAAGAGTAGGTGTTTTTTTTTCGCATAAAAATGGTCTTTTGTGAAATCTTATTTTTTTTACGTGAAATATTAGTTTATAAAATTGAAGCCAAAACTTCAAGAGCACTTGTTCACAATACTGGATTTAACTCTACTAACTACATAAAATATCCCTTTGTTTACACAGAACAAAATATTATTTCAAAATTTAATATTATACAATAACAATATGAAATTCATTATGTACATGTGTGTGTGATATACTGTCATTTACCACAGTAACGATGAGAAATATGAATAATGTAAAACAAATAAACAGCGAAACAATAAATTCAAATCAATCATTAATCAGACACAGTGCAGCCAGCGTCATAAAACATAAATTTCTTTTTTTTTTTGACGTAAAAACGTCTATACGGTAGGAAAGTATCTTTGACACGCGACCTTCGCACCATCTCGTGTTTGATTTCTCAAAAGTGGTTCACCCAAAACTTACAAACACATGGAAACCAGCGTTATTCTTAATTATTAAAAAAATATTTACGCACAATGTCAGTTAAAAAACTACATAAATGATACACACTTTTTATTTCAAAATTTTTTAAATCTTATTTTTGTTAACAAAATAATGATATTTTTTATGTCTTTAATAATGATTACAGACGTAAAATAAAATTTAATTACCCTTGACTACGTACTGTTGCAGTCAATTTTTTTCTCTCTAATTCATAAGAAAATCCAGGAAAACGGTGGAATTGTAATTCTGGATGTTTAGTTGGTGTATCTTTACAATCAACAAAACAGCACTTTCGATTTGATAGCTTTTTCCCCATTTTATTCGACAATTAACCCTTATTAAAATGCTCGTATAACATACGACACCAAGGCTGTGACTGAACCAGATTAAAAAAAAAAAAAACACGAGAGGGCGCAAAACATACTTTCCTAGCATAATGCTCTTTGTACATTTAGTCTAAGATCCCGATTTGGCTCGATCTTCACCCATCGAATTTTCTAATAAAATTTGAATTTTGATAATATAGTTAGTAGAAGTTTTGTTCCAAAAATATGTATTGAAGGAGATTTATTTGGTTGAGGAACAAGTTTGAAATAAGCTTTACCAGAGTATCGCTTGTGGCCAACGTTTCGAAAAATATATTTTCATCATCAGGGCCTCAATGCAAGTTAAGATGGTAAATTGTGAAAATAATTTTAATTTTAATATACATGATCAATTTATTATGAATTTTGACAGTTTTTTAAATTTAAAAATATCATAAAACAGTTTTTTAATAAAATTGGTCTGTCCGAAGTGCAAATAAATATTGTACTTTATATTTTTCGCTTTAAATTTAACCGAACCATCTAGTTTTGGCGCAAACTTTTGTGTTTGTCAGATGTACAGCTGTTCTGTCAGGTTAACCAAACATCCATTACAAACATCGGTATTATATACGAAGCTATAGAATAACACACACAGAGACACATTATATCCATTTTAATCATATCAATCATCATGGGTAAATACGAATCCAACAATAATTTCACGCGGGCTTAACTGGAATGATATGGGATTATCAACCGTACAGTACGTTCTTAAGGTTGAAGCAATCACAAACTTTTCATCTGTCATCATTTTTATTGTGAAATAATTTAATTCTAACTTTGTTGCCAAAATACCTTGCACTTCGGAATTATTTGTAGTCACCAAATGAATTCCAAAAGACCACTCATACATACCGTATTTATCGCATTACATCTTTTTACCGAAACTCCGAATTGAGTTCGCATTTTGCACGAGCTTTCGTAAATACCTGCTTTCCATATTTACCAAAATCTGATCTATACGACTGGTACAATCTACGGAACAAAGCAAATTTCGGCGTTTTCCAATTTCTTCGTAACTAAGCTCCGAATATCCTCAATATTTTAATGGCGTGTTTTGATTAATATTTACAACATGTTATCTCAATTTCACTGTATTCTGGTCATTTTGATATATGGAGGAAAATTATTTCATTTTCATAAGTTGCGGGCTATTGCTCTGACTGCTTTTTTCCGGAGTAAGAAAACCTTTTCAGCTTTCGGATCTACCCTATCCAAATGATCAAACCATATTGCAAAAATGAATGAAAATTAACGTTGTAGATATTAACAACTTCGGTAGATGCGAGCCAGTATATTCTATGTGATGACCTCCATTTGAGATCCTGGTCTCAAGGCCGTAGCCAGGAATTCACTTCGGGGGGAGTCGAGCTCTGGACCAGAGACAATAAGAAATAACTTTGTTTGAAAATAATCATATACATATATTATAACTTCACATAAATACAAATTTAATTAAAAGACAGCCGACGTAGATTTCAACGAAAGAGTTTAATGATTCATTTAATTTATTAACAATGCATTACATTTCGATGCTACTCGTTCCGAAAAAAGTGGAATCCAATTATCGTATCACAGATCCGAAAAAAGAGTCGAAAATATTTTAGTAAGTATGTATAAAACGGTGGGTTGGCTAAGGACTTTCGGGAGGGGTTTGAATCCCCAAAACACTCCCCCTGCCTACGGCCTTGCCTGGTCTATGAGATGGCCTAGGCATTTATCTGAAGATATTTAATGTTATGCATCGAGCTTACTATCTATTACTGAACGGACATTATCACAACTGGAGAATTTGTGTATATAAAGACGATAAATCTTACCATCCTTGCATTTAGAGAGCATGGATAATGGCTATAAAATAACGCGTTAATATAATCGAATCGTAAATCGGTTTGAACAAATGTCATTTGGAGATTTTAACTAGAAAGCAGCCTCTTTGTTTCAATTTCTGTAACAGTTCTGACAATCGTTACAGAAAATATATGCAGAGTTTTATCTGAAATTATTCGACTTCTGACTAATAAATTTTGGCAACACATATGAAAAAATCCCCTATAATTACTAGCTTTCCGGTCCGGCGTCGCTATAAAGAAAATCTCAAAAACTTTCAAAATTGAAATCTTTCAGATCAAGATGATATTAAGGTTATCTTCTAGATTTCGACACGCTGAATTCAATGAGCACAGACGCAGCCCTGTATCTTGTCTCGTTTCGAAGATAACAGCGTATTTAATTTTCAAATTTTCCTATGAAATCGGTAATTTTATGATCGGTTTATCATTTTATAGATAGTTAAAAAAAACGCATTGTAGTTATTTGACATATTAGCTTTAAAAATTTGAGAAAGTCCGCCACAAACAAGACTTCGAGAACTTCTATTTCGATGGCACTTTAAGAAGGAACACCGCCTCTGACATCGGGCGTTCAGAAGTGCCGACAGATAAACGCAGGACAATGCTAGAACATACATGCATGGACAAACAGACATGTGAATTGATAGATTCCGAGTTTGTTGTAATATTGGAATTGTATTTTACAACATTATACCGACTGTCGATTACTTTGTGTCCCGGTTTCAGAACAGTGTTGGTGAATTTTTCGAGAAGTCCGTTTGATGTCCAGAATACAATCTCTTTCAAATTTAAAAAGCCTCTAAAAATAAAGTATATAGTACAGAGTGAGTCATTTTAATCTTCGGATGCGATTATCTTTTCAGGATAAGGTTAAATCGAAAAATGGTTCAGGGCAAAGTTGATTGGTTCGAAGTGGGACATCGGATGCCATGGTCACTTTTGACCTTGAGTCGACGGTTCAAGATCATTTAGGGTCAACTTTTTTCTTTAATGGGAATCCTCATTTTTCACATCAGCATTCGATTGGCCGTGAAAAAACATGAAAAGTTTGTCCCAAACATTTTTCTCCAAGCTTCGTATTTTCCTAGATATCCACGGTCCAAAATTTGAAATTCGAAATTTCTATGATTTTTTTACTGCCGAATCGTAGATTTTTTTGAAAACTCGCAAGGGACAAAAAGTTCTTGGAAGTTTTGAAGGAATCAATTTACGGTTTTAAAACTGTTGTGGTAAGAAGTAACTATTCTTTCAGTGATTGCTGAAGATGAGAGTATAGCTTCCAAAATGTACATCCGCTAATAAAACTGTTGTGGTAAGAAGTAACTATTCTTAATTTTTATTTTTGTACAACCCCAGTGCTCTTAATATTTCGGCCAAATGAGTTTCATTTATTTTTTAAGGATAACCTTAGATTAAAATTTTTACGGGCTGATATTACTAAGTTTAGTGATTGCTGAAGATATAGCTTCCAAAATGTACATCCGCTATTAAAACTGTTGTGGTAAGAAGCAACTATTCTTTATTTTTGTTTCAAGCACAGTGTTCTTAATATTCTTTTTAAAATGGTTAGTAATCAGTAAAAAAACTGAACTCCTTTGGTTGATAATCTTTCTTGAATAGAACACTTTGTATGTGCAAACGGAGGATATATTGAATGGTGGGAATAAGTAAGGGCAAACAAGCCAATTTAATTGGATCTTCGTCATCCCGAATATATTACACGCTCTGTGAACTGATCCAGACACAACCCAGAACCGGATTCAACATTATGTAACTTTAAATATCGACAGTGTTGAAAAGTAGGTAAACAGCGGCCATAAATTTAATTTTCGAATACCCAAACAGTAACAGAACACTGGTGACAGTGTTAAACCCTATCGACAAAATAGAATATTCGCCAGTACATGCAATTTAAATACAGTAGAACTCCTCTATAGAGTTGTTAGTTAACACTACAGTACACGCGCCTGTTTTTTTACACGAGTGCTCGCGTGGCCGACTATAGTAGGCCTTTTTAAAATATGTTTATTTTTTGTTTATTTACAATATAACTAAAATAGTATTTCAGTTCTTTATTTATTAGTCTTATGATAGGAACATAGTTTCAGCATTAATTTGCTTTTTAAATTAGGAAATAATTAACAAATCAAAAACTTAAGAAAATTAACAAATGGCACTCAAGGATTTTTTTTTTATTACTCATGCGGGAAAAGTGGTATCTTTACGCATGCTGTTACGGTTGAAAAGTAGCTATTTTCATTTGCGTGCGAAAACTTTATTTGTCGCACTGAAATTATTGTTTGCCGCACGCAAATTCAGACAAAACACCCCCGTATGTTCTCCCGGGCCGGAATAATTAAGCCCATCCGACGCTCGATACCACGCTATAATACGCGCCACGAATCTAAAAGGCTCGGAAGTTAGATGCGAATGCAGACTTGCGCTTGTACAGTCTGTTGAAAAACTACAAACTCGCAACTCAACAAAACTAATATAACAATAACAGCTTGACAATAGCCTACTCGAGTGTACTTTAAAGCAGGAAAGCGACAAGTGACAAAGGCAACGAGCGATCACATCCAATCACCGACGAGCGCACGTTCCTTGCAAGTAGCTGGGAGGTGGTGTGGGTCACAACGGCTCTAAAATGTGCCTTTGCGACGCTGTTTGTGACTAGCTTCCGAACCTTCTAGATCCGTGGCGCGTATTTTCCCATGTCTATTAAAAATCTACTACTCGCACACCCCTAGAGAATAAACGAGTGTCGCGCTATCGAAACACCAACATTTCACAAAGGTCCACGCGCGGATCTTCCGGTTCCTCCGCACAAATTCATACAAACAGATAAGTACACACGGTTGTGTGTGTGTGTTTGTGATATCGTTTACATATTATATTCGTATATAGTGTAGCACAAAGCGCAATGAAAACAGACATCAATATCTCGTTAGCGCTACTTGGCGATAAGATTTGCCGCTGTACCGTTCTCAAAATGGTCGCGTTTACCGATAACCGCGCCACTCTTTGACCGAACCAATAACTGAATGTCATTATTTAAGATTTTAGATCGATCATTTGTCTTATTGATGATAAATTCCTCGCCAATAACAAAATGTACAGTCTAAACTCTATACAGATGATTTTTAAGTTGATTCTTTTTTTTAACAGCGTGTAGAAATCAAATAGACGAACAAATATTTCAAGTAACTTTTTTTATCAAAAGTCAAAAATGAAAGAGGAACGGGCTTTCAAAGTTTAATTAAATTTTGAGGTCGGTTCTGGCGTTATGTTATGTCACTATGAAAATGTTATGTCATTATATAGTATTCACAGAAATTGTTCGAAGTTGTCCCCGTTTTGTTGGACACAAAGATGAGTGCGTCGTAGCCATGCTTTTGAATTAATTAAATTTAAAAAAAATTTAAATAAACTTTGAACGGCTGTTTCTCTCTTATTTTTGAGTTACTTAAAATATTTGTTCGTATATTTGATTTCTACACGCTGTTAAAAAAGAAGAATCAACTTAAAAATCATCTGTATAGCGAACTTCTATTAATTAATGACATAGAAATTCTTAAGGTTTGTTTGGTTTACATTGTTATATTAAAACACATTATAGCGTAACAACTTATTTAGACCCTAACAATGGGATTCCTAGAAATGTGTTCATTCGTTTGTTGTAATCAATAAATTAATCATAAAACCCTTAATTTTTATACCAAAATAGGTTTTCAGTGTAGTAAGTGATTTTTTCCACTATCACGGTGGCTGAATTATCATTTATTGTTACAGTGACATATCTAAAAAATCAACCGTCGTCATGACATTGTTTAAACAATAAAATTTTTCTAATCTTCAACAAATGGATGTTTCAAAATATTCTAACGGACTATAGCTATTTATTTGTTAAGTTTTTATTCCGTAAACTGTAAAGAAACTATTAAGTTATTTACCCTAGCACTGGCTATGCCAAGTTGGGTGCATCAATTTCAATTATAAGACAGCAAATTATGTATTAACTGTAATATATTTATAAAAATATTATTATTAATTATTCTTTATTCTTTAAAAGTAGTTCAATTTCAAAATTTGGTTTGTGTTAATTACAGAAAGGCTATCAAAAATAACGACATATATTATGACATCCAGTAAGTGCACAGAGTATCAAAAGTTCATAATATTACGGTTGAAATTTTTAAACACACAAGAAATGTTTTACGGCTATCCTAAAAATACACATGGCACAATATTTGTACGGACGTGTTAAAAAAACACAGTTGAGTAGAAACGTAAATATTGAAATGTTCTGGTGTTGTGCGAATCTGACGATATAAAAATATTTGCTTCTTAAAATTTATCCGTTTATTTTAAAAAAGGAAATTAATTTCACGCAAAAATAATATTTACTAAAAAACATGCATCTCCAAATATTTACTGGAAAATTTATGATTCACAAAAACAATATTTGAGAGAATGATTACTAATTGTGCTATTGATTTTTAGAGTATCATATATATTAATACGCTAAGGTTAAGATGTTTGCCTCCCTTTTTAGAAAAAACCTCACAATTTCTCCACATAAATTATATATCATTTTACAGATAATTGCTTGCTCTACTGACATCGACAACTAAAAAATTTATTATTGCTTTTGTTTTTGTAAATTAATTAAAATACAGCAACGCTGAACAACGTCTGCCATCTGACGGCTTTAATTTTGAAACAACGTCAATACTTCGATCTGTCATCTGACCTTCATATTGTGATACAACAGACACAATACTGCATACTGCCATCTGACGGCTTTAATTTTGAAACAGCGAGCAACGCTGAACAACGTCGCAGCAATGCTGCATGATGCCATTTGACGGCTTAGCTCAACGCTTTTGCTACTTGCGCCTCTATATATGACAATTTTAGTAAAATATTTCTTCGATCTGTCATCTGAGCTTCATATTGTAATACAACAAAAAGAAGAACGTTATAAGCAGTGTGCAAAATTAGAAACGAATTGAATACCTGCAATCATATTTAAAAAATAATTTTGTAAAGTGATAATTATTATAGTTATTTAGTGCGAATAATTCGCACAGGTCACACTAGTACTAATATAAATCCAAAACAAGACAGTGTATTCTGAATCCTCACACGATAAAAGTTTTTTATTAAATGTTTCATCCTCAGGCTTTTGAATGCTGTTTTTTGATTTATTTGAAGACACGAGTGATTAAGAAGTACATCTGTACTAGTTACATATAAATTTATAGCAAATGTACTAAATTTTCAAAATAATCAAAAACATCTATCCAGTCAACTGCAATTAAAGGAATTGTTCAAATCTTAGATTAACGTCTAAATAGAACTCTTCAAATAAATAAAATTTTATTTATTCAAAGAAATTTTTCTTACTATAAATCTATCACTTCCATTGCATCTACAAAATAAATTGTATCTTTTGCTTTCTGAAGACGTTCTTTAACAATTTATCTGTTCCTCTTGATCTATTGCGACAATTTTGTTTAACAATATGTATATATGCTTCTAAAGTCCATCCACAAAGTACAAGGACGCCTTTAAATACTACTGAATAACCCTGTGTATTGTATTTTGATTGTCAACTTTAATTTGTTACGTACTTTTCTCTCCATAACTAAAATTAAAAAACATTAATTCAGTTAAAGGAAAATTAAAAAGCAATAAATTACAAGCACAGTAAACATCAAATCTCTATATAATTCCATTTGTTTAATTAGTCGATTAAAACAAACCATTATAATTTTTGAAACGTTAAAGCAAGTTTGATTGACGTAACAATATTTATTTTAATATATATACTTAGACTGAAAGTTTGTTTCCTATTTAATCCATAAATTATTTCTTTGTAATTTCCGCTAATGCGAGTACTTAAAATGATTTATTATCGATACAGTTCAATAAATTACTTTCAGGAAAATTATGGCGCTCAAAACAAAGTGCAAATCATTAATGTTGAATTATCTGAAACAATTTGTTTTCCTTAATGAATCAAGTTATAATATTTGTATGAATTATTGGCACTTCAATAGAGCAAAAATGTAAGGTACAGTTTATCAAACAAGGCAGCTCAACATCTTAAAGAAACGTTTATACAATTGTTTTTCCCACAATATTTAATGCCGGCAGTATTCGCCGAGGAATACCGAGGCTAAGCGAACGAGAATATGTCCTGGGAACCTTGTTTTCAATTTGCTCACCCCTGGGACCCAAAATTCAAAAATAAAATATGTAGCTTATGTTACCTGGACCATAGTCGGGTTTTAGTTTTTCAACTTAATTTTTATTAAAATTTTTTTTTCTGAAATTATTTTTTATTTGTTTCCAATTTGCTCACCCCTGGGACCAAAATTCAAAAATAAATGTAGCCTTGTTACCCAGATCATAATAACGAATCGATTGACACCTTATTTATCAAAATCGGATGAATAGTTTAGGCGCTACGATGGAACATCCGTAAATACAGACTTTGATAGACTGCTATACTTCTAACCCTTCCTTCGGGTAAAAATACAAATTGTATTAAATTTAGAAGCTTGAAACTTACGTGAAATATAATCGGCTATACGACGTGTAGAAAACTTTAGAACTTACCTGAAACAAAACAAAAAACAATTAGTAACATTGTATATTGTGCAAGTGAAACTCTAAAATTCAAATCTTTGA
Organism: Xanthostigma xanthostigma; assembly: GCA_963575645.1. NCBI lineage: Eukaryota > Metazoa > Arthropoda > Insecta > Raphidioptera > Raphidiidae > Xanthostigma > Xanthostigma xanthostigma. The sequence continues at coordinate 48,199,366 of OY754469.1, read as the reverse complement.
TTAACGTCTGGTTAGAACTCTTCAATAAATAAAATTATCGACCAATTTTTCAGACAATATATTAACAAAATATAATTAATATATTGTCTGAAAAATTGGTCGATAATTTTATTTATTGAAAAACTCTAAAATTGTTTATTACGAACATTAAGGCAGAACGAAAAAATATATATTTGATTTTCTATTTTAAATAAAAATGGAACATTACGTTCTAGAATCGGATAAAACTAACGCAACGTAAAACTATAGGTATTTAAAATCAATTACAGTATTCTATTTAACCTGTTAAATGTATTTTCTGTAATAAGATAAGTACACTACAAAATAATATCTTTTTGGAACTTAGTCCATATCTACGTTATAATATAGTTTATATAGAACAAAATCCTGGTACAGAGCAATCGAAGTAGATGCAACGTTTGTTATAAGCGTTGCAATACCACTCGTGGGTCTGACTCTGAACTCAGATAAATAATCGAATAATCATATTTATTGAAGCCTGCAACTAATCACATTCTAAGCCAGGGATGTCAAAGATACGGCCCGTAGGGCCGCATCCGGTCCTCCAGCCCGCGACCGGAAACTACCCAGTGAGGATTTTAGACACCTGACATTAATGACCTTATCAAAAACAAGAGACATCAGGTCTCTGGATAATTTACCCTTTTTATTACCTTTATATAAAAATTGATTTAAACTAAATAAATATGTTTTAGTTGTTAATTTAGAGTCTGGACCGCTAGATTCCTTGCTAGATTTGCCTACTAGTTTTCTAGCGCTGGTTTTCTTGATTGCCGTTAAGTGCTCGCTTCGCACGAAACTATTTTTCAAGCTTGTTTTGTGTATAGATCTGATGCGCGCGCAGTGACAGTTCGAATATAAACACAGACCAAAACGTGTCTGTTGTCTGACTCTGAGCAGAATGACGCCATGTTGGTTTGTGGGCGTTTGTTCAAGTGACAAGATACTGCTTCCTTGCTCATATCTAGCAGCAAATCTAGCAGGGAAAGTAGTCCCTGTTCTAATTTTAAAACCTATTTTGTGAGCTAGCAGGTCAGCCCGCAGTGACGGCTAGCAGAACTCTTATAGCAGCGTTTCTAGCCTCGTGTGTAGCGGCAAATCCAGCCTCGTGTGAAGCGGACTTATGACACAGAACCAATAATTCTACGTGGGAGAGTTCATTTTGAACGCAGTCCAGTAACTGTCGGGGAACCTGCAGAGAATCCGACCGAAGTATTTAAACTGGAGTTTAGATTCAATTTATATTAGCGTCGGTTCAAATTACAGGGATTACTTATACGTGCATACAATCGTAGTACCTGCTGCAGTGAATACAGGCAAACGACGCGGCGCGATGCTGCGTCGCACTCAAGCTTCATACAGGGTTTCTCAAAGCCCAGACAATGTTCGATAACTTATCTCATATAAAAATTAAAAAAAAAAAAAACAAACGGCTTTAGACAGTTGATGATATATACTAAAATATGCCAGCCAATTGGGCGACGGGGCCATTCCAACTTCAAAAATGTTGATATTTGATTATAAATAAAATTTCTGATATCGCGTGTATCTGTATCTTGTCTAGTTTCGGAGATAATCGAGTTTGAAATTTTCAAACTTTCTAATGCTCATAACTCCGAAACGAGAAGAGATACAGTTGCTCATTCGATTCAGCGGACTTTTTTCTATAAGGTCACGTAAATTCAGGCATATCCGTGACACTTTTATATTTTTCAAAAAATTGAAAAAATTGAAGTTTTTCGATGTTTTCGCAAATCGTCTACTTTTTGAAGCACTATGAGCTTTCCGATACGGTTAATATTAATCACACTTATGGAAAAAATCACGCTGAATCCGATGAGACCGCCGCAACTCTGTATCTCTTTTGGTTTAGGAGATATAGCCATTTTAAAGTGTTTAATTTTTTTTACACTTTAAACCGCCATAGCGTCTAAACTAAGCGAGATACGAATTTGGGCGTAGGCCCAATCGATTCAGCGTACTTTTTTCTATAAGACACGTTACTATTAAGCATATCTGAAAAAATTATATATTTCGCCAAATATCGCAAAACGTTCATGTTTTCATATGCGTTTTGCAAAAATGCAACACGCGTTTTTATAATTTTTTTATGAAAAAATTAAAAACGCTATAACTCAAAAACTACAATAGCTACAGACTTTTAGATAGGCTCATTCGATTCAGCATGACTTTTTGCATAGGACTAAGTCATTTTAAACCATATATTCTATACATTTCCGGTCGATACTGCACTTTATTTAAAATGAAAAAATAATCGTCGGCTCCCCCTTGTAAAAATTTTCAAAATCGAAGTCTCCCAGAACGGGTTTATATTAAAGTTACCCGGTAGATTTTGACACGCTGAATCCAATGACGCGTGAGGTGACGCAGGTAATATTTGCTATTCGGTTACCTACATAGTATGTTCCACGTAAAAAAAAATTAATCGAAGCTTGCCTAACTAGTTTATTTCTGACAGATCCATAAAACAAAACAGCGGCTGATTTTTTTTGTTTTATTTTAAAAGATTTCCGAAACTATATAGTTTGGAAAAAAAAATTTAACGAAACTATCTTGAAAAAATAAATAGAATAATAAACCGTTATGAAAAGTATACCATTATTATATATAAAAAACACCGTTATAGCTTTATATCGTTATAGCTTGCTTATGTAATTTGAGAACTTTTTTGTCTGAAATGGCTTATAGTACTAACAGACGCTCGAACTTGGTCCGGTCCGACAACGGACATGGTACGGCGGATCAAGTCCGCTGCTTGCAACAGACGACCGGATCTGTCAGTCTCGTTGTGTACACAGATACGTAATCATGCCTATGATTAAGCGCACGAAAATTGCGATAGTTCTAGCGGCAACGTTAATGCCCCCACAAACAAGGAAGAAAAGAAAGGAGTGGGCAAAATTCTATTTGAAAGATCGCGATGAATTTAGTCATATGAAGTTAATAAAATCGCTTGATAGCGAAGATCATATTTTAAATAACACTCCTGAAGAATTTCTAGAGCGTTGTTACGCGCTTCTCTGTTACAATATAACTTATCTGATAGATCCCACAAACATGAGAAATCTTTTTATAATACCAATACTCCACCAAGAACTTCGCGTTCTGTCAAAATTTCTGTCATGTTGCACAACCAGGGCCGTATTTAGGGGAGGGCAACTGGGGCTACAGCCCCGGGGCCACCACAAAAGAGGGACCCCCACAATAGAGACTTTGAAAAAAAAATTCAAATTTCCTGAGCATTGAAAGTGATTTACTTCGGGAACTGGATTTATCTATTTATTGGAAAAATCGACTGAAAAAAATTGTCCATTTTATTTGGAAAATAATTTGGGGCCAGGGGGCCTTCACTCCTTTGTTGCCCCGAGGCCTCCAGACCTCTAAATCCGGCATTGTGCACAACGTTTTGAATTACAATGACGTCGTTATATTTTTATATGTATCAAGTCCGTCGTACTGCTATACACACGCTCGGATATTGTACCGGACCGGACCAAGTACGACGTGCATCCCATCGAACCGGGCGGACACGCAGACTACTCTACAGACGAACAGATTTGGTACGGAGCGGACCAGATCCGCTGTCCGCTTCGAACCAAGTACGACCGTCTGTTAGTACTATTATATTAACTTTTTTGGTGATATCATAGTATTACATAAATATCAACGCTGTCCTATTTGCAATCGTAAATAGGTGCATTTATTCCATTAATATAAAATTAATATTAATGAATTTTAAACAACAATATTGGATTTCACAATTATGTAAATTTAATTTTAAACAATACAAAAACAAACATCATGGGTTAATATGAACACGACTCATTTGTACTAACAGGACAAATAAAATAGTAGATAAACATCACTTAATTTCCGCCAAAAAAAAAAATGGAACGCCTATGATTTCGATTGGCATTTTGATAAATTATTTTTCAGGTGTAAATGGTGCTTCCTTATGTCGAATTGATAACCTCTTTTTTAATATTTGAAGATTTACAAGGCTAGTTTGGATCCATTATATTATATTACTGAAAAATTAAAGTATAGACCAAAATCCAAAACTTATAATAATTTTCAAATCTTAGATTAACGTCTGAATAGATAAATAGATAAATAAATTGAATAGATAAATAAAATTATCGAGCAATTTTTTCAGACTGTATAAAATTGGTCGATAATTTTATTTATTTATTGCACATACCGCTAAACTAGCGGTATGTGCTTTATTATCGCTTTGTGCGTCAGAGCTGACTTTCGTTCATATAAGAAGTTATATCTAAGTTAATTTCACACGAAATCCATTCAAATTGAAGCTTTTTGAAAAGAGGAGATTCTAATCTGTAAAATAGAACCATTTTCAAATCAATTCGAGTTCATAAATACTATTAAAATTGTAATTGAAAATCACAAACAGCAGTTGTCGGTTGGTCTGTAGTCTGTACGTATGTACGTCACGATTCTACAGATCGCAATTTTGGTCGGATTGCCTTGGGTTATATTTTATTCACTTTGTTTACTATCAGACCAGAACCCTATTTAAATTCACTAAAATGTGTTCAGTAGTTTAATTTTTATAAACAGTTTTATTTTATTATTTTTGACAGCTAATAGTTTAAAAAAACAATACCTATAATAATTGATGTGTAAATACAGTGTAATCCATAAAACAAGTGCTACACTTCTATACCGTGATAACACACTACATGTATTAGGCCGCCGTGGCGTAATGGTTATGCCGTTGGATCCCCAAAGGCAAGGTCCTGGGTTCGATTCCTTACGAAATCATTGATTTTTTTTTCTTTTTATTTTGTTTTATTTTATTCCACTTAATATTAATTATATATTATATTATGTATAGTTCTTAATTTTTTTTATTTTTGCAAACTTAAAAAAAATATTTTTTCAATTTTTAATTATTTATTTCTTTAAATTTTTAAATCTTTTTAAATTTATTAAAAATATTTTTTAATTGTTATTTTTTTATCATACAGTGGAAAACTTGCGGGATGTGCACTTTTGGTTTTGCCAACTATATTAATTTTATTGAGCATTTTAAAAAATGTTGGATTTTGGTCTACTTTAATATTTCACTAATACTGTTTTTTTTAAATTGGTTAATTATATATACAGGATGATATTTAAGTTGATTCTTCTTTTTTAACAAGTGTAGAAATAAAATGGATGAACAAATATTTTAAGTAACTTTTTTAGAAAAACTCAAAAATCATAGAGAAACAGCCGTTCAAAGTGTAATTAAATTTTATTTAATTAATTCAAAACCGCGGTTAACACACGCGAAGAAATGATATAGCACGATTAGGAAATGCATCCCAAATAACTTGTGGAAGACCCTTATCGCTACTACAAGCAAGGGCTACGACGCACGCATCTTTGTGTCCAACAAAACGGGGACAACTTCAAACAATTTCTGTGAATACTTGATAATGACATAACATATTTCCATAGTGGCATAACATAACGTCAGGACCGACCTCAAAATTAATAAAACTTCGAAAGCCCGTTTCTCATTCATTTTTGAGTTTTGATAAAAAAGTTACTTGAAATATTTTTCCGTCTATTTGATTTCTACACGCTGTTAAAAAAAGAATCAACTTAAAAATCGCCTGTATAGATATATATTTGTTCGTACGTTTTATAACCATGAGCTATTGCAAATGACAGCCTTGAATATTTTATACATAATTATTTAAAATAAAATTGAAGAAATCGTTTGATTGGAAAAAAGTCTTCAATGCTAAATTTTTTTAACAAAAAGTAATACGTTATTGAATTTGAACGAATTCAAAAGTTAACCAAGTAAAACGGAATTACCAACAAAAAAGTTATTCACACTCTATATATTTCAAACAAATCAGATAAATGATAAAATATATATTATGTGCAATGCTATTCGAAATACAGTATTTACAACAAAAAGTTTTAATCTGTAACAAAATGAATAACTTTTCCTTCCTACGGAATATCTGCAGTCGTACTTGTAAATTCAAAGGGAAAGTTGCCAGAAATTATTAAAAAAAACTGTTGCCCGAAAAGAACAACTTTTCCGTTAGTTACGATGTTTTATAAAAATCACGTTCTGAAACAAAGAACCGATTCTTCAACAATAAAAAAAATATGTTGCGTCTTAAGCCCACTGTACACGAGGCTAATGTTTCCGTTAGATTCTTTGCTAGATTTCAAGCATGCTGTGGCGCTGAGTTTCGTAATCGTTTTTATATTTTCGCTTTACACAATGCTTGTTTTGAAGCTAGATTTGGTTTGGTACAAGCCCAGTGACAGTTTGAATGTTAACAAAAGTTGACGTTCATTGTCTCCGAACACACACTATGATGCCATGTTTGTTTGCGGGCGTTTGCCTCATATATTTAATAACTTCTATATTGCTAGTGGCCGTAAGTAGAAGCGTGGCCAATGAAGTGAGACAGCAAATGACTTTTTTCTATCTCTTTCTTTTTACTTGACCCGTTGTGCGCAAGTGTCGCGGCTGTAGTGAGGCAATTAGTAAGCGGAATAGAACAAGCCACCTCCCTTTCACAGCTTAGTTCCATGTGCAAACTGACGCGCATCCATTCACGGACATGCGCATGAGACTCAGAGTATAATAAGTGAGACAGTGCACCGTAGTGTTTAAGTCTTTCTCCCTATCTTTGCTAGCAATATAGAGGGTATTAAGTATATGGTGCAAACTGATGCGCATCCATTCACGGACATGCGCATGAGACTCAGAATATAATAAGTGAGACAGACGTATATATGTCTGCACCGTAGTGTTTAAGTCTTTCTCCCGATCTTTGCTATCAATATAGAGAGTATTAAGTATATGGTTTGCCCATGTCGAGCACGTGACAAGACACTGTTTCCTGATTGGTTCTTGCTCAAAATAAGCGAACAAACAAGTAATTTTGTGACCACGCACGCGAGTCAGCAGCCGGCGCGCCATAAATGAAAATCACTGTTATTATCACGTATCACACAGGCTACTTGTATGCTTTAAGAAAATGGTCAACTTTCCCCGGAGCGACTGGTACTGTTGTATGGTAAAGGGGTGAGCTGATATTTTGGTTTATCACAAAGTCAGCGGTTAAGCATTATCATTGTTTCTGGTATGATTTATATGCAAGTACGTGCGCGGATCCTTATCAATGGGCAATCGACGCCTCTACTAGAGCGCACCGACGCCTCCTCCTATATATTCACGTAAACACAAAATATATAAAACCGAATATACTGTTGCGCGCTCCCTGTTGGGACCACTATGCTTTATGTGGAATATTCTCGCAACAACAACAATGGAAAGCAGGTAGTCAAAACCTGATCTTCATAAAGTTGCCTGAAGAAGGCGATACATGTAAAGGAAGAATTTCGGTGCTTCTAGAAACTTCTATCAGGCGAGGGACGAAGCTATAAAATGCGAGCGGAGTCGTTGGCAGTCAGTCAGTTGGTTAGTTGCACCGCGTACGTGCAGTGGATTATAGACAATTGTGAAATAAATTGTTCAGTGTCGGTACAGCATGACCGAGGTAGCTGCTGTGAAAACCATTGAGTGCAATTATATAAATCTGGTTCTAAATAAATAGCTTCTGTGTTGTAAATAATCTTGTGTATATAGTTGTACAATGACTTTGTATTCTCCATTACTTATTCTATACCTAATCTTATTAGTCACAATTTATTGTTTTGTTTCTGTCGCGTTAAGGAAGTGCTTTCTGTTTATTTGTTTAACTGTTAATATTTTCCACTACGGACTAGAACAGTTTTGTTACAATACGTAAACCACTGGCAGTTTCAGAGCTATTACATATGGAGCGCTAGTGTCTCTACTCGCTTGAAAGAAAAAGAATAAAAATGTAAAAAAAAGTATTTTCTTCATACCTCGATCGAAAGTACATACTTTCGGCATCAATTGTAAGTACTCCTTGGTGGGATTACACGCTAAAATACGGGAAGCTCGTACGTTCGGGCGACAGTAAAGAAAAAACAACCTAACAACTGTTGTTTAGAAGTCGTTTCCATAGCAACCCTATTACATTATAGCTAATAGTCGCGACCAGCTGTCATTCGTGTTTTACGTATAACGTCAAAGCTGCTTGCTTGGAATTTGTGTTTTTATGTAATTAATAAGTAATTAATTAGTTAATGATCCTTTAATAGTTCGGAGAATTTTACAACATAACTGTGCGCCCTTTCCTTCTTTGCTTTCATAAAAAATGTGCACTCTGAAATATGCTGCCTTTTTAACCTCGGACTTTGTTTACAAATTGCAACGAACCACCCCTGTAACAGCCCCCAACTGTGCGCATCTACATATTATGGTTGCAGTCCGAATTAACGATGGATTAAATGCTTTACATTATTACAAATTATTTGTTTCACAGTTGTTTTAGCTCTGTTTGTCTTGCGGTTAACTCTAGACTCTAGTATGTAACGTTCAAAAGTTTTTGTCGGACGGACAAATTTTGAGTTACCTACCCTTTGCAACATGCTCCGCTCCTATTGGTCTCAGCCTGATATTATATAGCCTTCCTCGATAAATGGGCATCCAACAATTTTTTTTTTCAATTCGAACCAGTAGTTCCTGAGATTAGCGCTTTCAAACAAACAAACAATCTTTTCAGCTTTATATATTAGTATATACCTATGTATTATGTATAGCCGAAAGCTCCACTGTAACTTTTGTCGCTACCGTGTTTCATCACAATCGCGTGCGGAGCCGCGGGAAGCAGCTAGTAGATAATAATTCGACATAGATCGTGTAAACTTATCAATTTGTAGTTGGTAATTGACATTCAGAGGCGTATAACCTTAAAAACAATAATTAATGTCGATATATATCGATCAGTTCTTAGTGAAACATGTTTTAGTTATGATGGTACAATATGGCAGAGCGACGTGCTCTGAGGACGCGCAGAGCTCATTAACACGGTGCAGTTAAACACACCTGAGGTCGCTCGTCGGCTACACACTGTATGTCTCTAATGTAGTACACATACACAATACACACACACGCCGAATACAGTGCATCCATAAATTACTCACCCAATTATAACGGTATGAACATTATTGAGTCGAATCTATACTAATATACAAAGCTGAAGAGTTTGTTTGATTGGTTGTTTGAACGCGCTCATCTCAGAAACTACTGGTTCGAATTGAAAAAAAAATTTTTTTGGATAGCCCATTTATCGAGGAAGGCTATATAATATCACGCTACGACCAATTGGAGCGGAGCGTCAATGCAAAATGTTGCAAGATGTATCTCAAAATTTGTTCATCCGACAAATATTTATGAAGTGAAATGCCCTAACTAAATATTGCTATATTAGCGCATCACATAACAAGCGCGGCTAGCTCAATCGGTAGAGCATGAAACTCTTAATGCCAGGGTCGTGGGTTCAAGCCCCACGTCAGCGAATATATTTTTATTTTGTTTTCATTTTCTACATTGCTTTCTTCTAAGGCTTACACTTCAATTTTTTTAAATTTTGTTACGACTAATTAAAATTAAATAAATCTATAAATTAATAGCTCATTTGAAAACTGTTACAACTATACCTATATAAAAATAATTTTCCTACAGTGTTTGCAATTAAATATTTTAACGACAAAAACTTTTGAACGGTATCTCCGATCATCATGAAATTGGACACAACATTCATCTCGGTAAACTAAGATGAATATGCGTACTCATGTCCCTCTCTTCCCCATTCGTTCTTTTGCACCGGGGTGAAACCGGGCAGAACCGCTAGTTATTAATAATACAAATTGGTACTACGTCTAAATTAGTGATGTGCCGGATCGTTAAAAATGTATATCCGCGGATACGGATCTGAATACGGATTTTTGGTTTCAAGATCCGCGGATACGGATACGGATACGGATCTTAACTTTCTTAGAGTACGTGGCGGTAAATATTGCACATCGACCTTTGGAAAGAGACTACATAGCTGTTATGGGAAAAAGTTATTGACCTCTTTAAGAGTTAACTCTCATAACAGATTGTCTCTTTCCAAAGATCGATGTGCAATATCTCATTAAAAAGATAGTTGATTTAGTACCTTTGAGTTATGTACTATTAGTATGGTACTCACTACGATAAATGTTTGCAATATAAAGGTGCCAAATACGATTTAAAAAAATAAAAAATAATCTTAATGGAATTTAACAGGTTTTTATTATTACCTAATCACCTATATATATAAAATTTCATCTATGAATTGAAAATTAATAAGGTAAAAGATCCGCAAAAAAACTAACGGATACGGATACGGATCTTTCTTTTCCCTCGGATACCCGCGGATACGGATATCCGGCACATCACTAGTCTAGTTATCAGTTGATAAAAATCGGCCCTTAACTTTGTCGCCTTTAGTGCAGATCCTAGACGCTTACTTCCGCGTCTTTTTATTCTTGCAGCGTCACCAGAAAAATATGAATTTTACAGTGAGATAGGTTTCAACGACAGGCCGTTAATAATATTAATTTATTTGATATAAATGTTTCCCTTCATTTTGAACACACGAACGCATACTATAAATTTATCTAAAGCCTTCTGTTGCCTCTTGTAGAGCAAAGGGATATAACATACACACACGAATGCAATGTATGGATAGAGAGACGAATTCACATAATTTACTTGCTCCAGGCAGATATATTCCCGGAGCACTAACACTCCGGTATTATTCGATTCAACACCTGCACTAAACTACCTTATAGTATTCATGCATATATTAACGAACACGTGGCCGCTACACCAATTACTTACAATAACTGCAATTGTTTAGTGTTTGCTAAAGATGAGAGCATAGCTCCCGAAATGCACATCCGCTAATAAAACTGTTGTGGTAAGAAGTAACTATTCTTTATTTTTTATTTTTGTTTCAACCACAGTGCTCTTAATATTTGTAACTGTGAAAAAATAGTATATTACACCACAAGGGCCGAAAGTTTGATATTCTTGCACTGCGCGCCATGACGCCCGAGGCGAGCCGAGAAGAGATATATGCTATAACGTTGTTTTTGACGTGATAACGTCTTATAAATTGATGAATCACCAATCTTATAAATTGATAAAACACCGGCTGCATGTACGAAAAAGTGTAACGTTCCTAACGTAACGTTCCTAACGTTCGTAACGTTCCGCCTGACCCTGTGCGTGCTTTTCTCGAAAACGGCCCTAACGATTTGGATGAAATTTACTGAAAAGGGATTTTGGGGGGCAAAAAATCGTTTTAGCTAGGTCTCATCTCTCGAAAAAATCGTTTTCTTACAAATTTTATCATTATAAAAATCAATTTTTTGACGTATGAAAATACTTAAATATTGTAAGTAGGTTTTGGAATTTTATATAAACAGTGAAACAATTGTTTTATAAATATTATGACAGCTAATCTTTGAGACTTAAAATAAATACGAAAGAAAGAAAGTTAAAAAAAAACAATTATATTATATGGTGAGTAATTTAAATAAATAAAATTAACCTAAATTTGAAGCGAAAGATGCAATATCATAGATTCGATATAATTATTATATAAATTTAGGTTATGTATTACGGAATACGTTATCACGTAAAACTATCGTCCGTAAACCGACTTTACAGACAACCAATTTTTTTTTACATAATAATGGTAGGTATACTTTTCATAACGGTTTATTATTCCATTTATTTATTCAAGAAAATTAATTTTTTTTCTATATTTATAGTTTTGGAAATATTTTGAAAAAAAATCGGCTGTTCTTTTGTTTTGTAGATCTGTCAGAAATAAACTAGTTAAGCATGCTTTGGATAATTTTTACATGACGTGGAACATATGTAGGTAACCATGGCAACGAATAGCAAATGTTATATTGAATACTAGCTATTACCCGCGTCACCTCACGCGATATCAGAAATTTTATTTTCTTTATTATACAGTATATATCAACTGTCAACATTTTGAAGGAATGTTCCCGTCGCCCAATTGGGTAGAATTTATTAGTCCATTCTGAGTTTGGATTAATGTAATTTTAATATAGTACTTTATCAAACAAATCCAACACATTTCAGCCAAAAAGAGTGAATTAATAAAACGTATGTGAAACACTTTAAAGATTAACGGTTTTTTCCTGTCACCATTATTGCTTGTGTATGAAATAAAAGCAATGGGAAATGAAACAACAATAGGAACAGATGTGTGATAATTTTTCCGCTTAATCTATTTAAACATTAATTATTGCTGCGACTGTAATTATACAGTACACATTTTTCAACAGTGTTCGCACGTTTATGTGCCAAAAACTAGAGAACGTTAGTAATTACTAGTGATGTGCCGGATATCCGTATCCGTATCCGCGGATATCCGAGGGAGAAGAAAGTTCCGTATCCGTTAGTTTTTGGCGGATCTTTTACCTTATTAATTTTTAATTCATAGATGAAATTTTATATATATATAGGTGATTAGGTAATAATGAAAAACTGTTATATTCCATTCAGATTATTTTTTATTTTTTAAAATCGTATTTGGCACCTTTATATTGCAAACATTTATCGTAGTGACTACCATACCAATAGTACATAACCCAAAGGTACTAAAAACCTATTTTTATAATGTTATATTGCAGATCGATCTTTGGAAAGAGACAATCTGTTATGAGAGTTAACTCTTAAAGAGGTCAATAACTTTTTCTTATAACAAATAGTCTCTTTCCAAAGGTCGATGTGCAATATTTACCGCCGCGTACTCTAAGAAAGTTAAGATCCGTATCCGCGGAACTTGAAACCAAATACCCGTATACGCGGATATATATTTTTAACGATCCGGCACATCACTAGTAATTAAACTACACATCAATATTTAGAACGATGTAAGATACGGCCCGTGGGCCACATCCGGCCCTCAGCCTATCTCAATATGGTCCGCGATTAGGATCTATCCAGTGAGGATTTTAATTTTATTTGCATTTATGTTTTTTGATAGGATCTACACATAGAAGAGACTATAGACAACATAGGCATGCATGTGTGACGTCATTAGGTTACATAAGCCATTAACTGTTGACGTCTCATGGCAACAATAGTCATAACGACTACAGAAATGTACTGCGCAACAATGCCACACCTAATGCATATTATAATACATAATAGTGATGTGTCCACATGACTCTTTATTGGGAGCTAGCTCCGTGCGCTCCACTCACTAAAAAGAGTCGCTCAGAGGGAGTCGTTCAAAGGAGCGACACTAGACAGTACGCACTACTGCAAAGGTGTGAACTGCCATCATGCCATGCTCAAGAGTCACGAAGCATTGCACAGCACAATACACACTCAGCTCTGAGCTCATTTTAATATGTTTCTGATCTTATATTATTCGCATTTCGGATGAACTATACAGTATAATAAAAGCTTAACAATAAAAATGTTTATTGTTACAATATTATATCTTTGTCAACGCCGTCAATGTGAATGGTTTAAGTCACTGTTAAGCTTAGTACTATTACACTTACAGTGTGTCATTCAACATTAAATGACTCAGCAAAGATAACTCCGTACGTGCAAAATTCACTAGTGCCTCTATGGCCTGTGCTGTGTGCGCTCTGTAAATGTGCGAATGCAACAGTACAGAACAGCTCAGCACAGAGCAATGGCGCTCGGAGTGAGTCATTCACAAAAAAAAGAGCTCCGTGAAAGGACTCGTTTATTATGAACGACTCGCTCAGGAGCGACACATCACTATATCTCAAACAAGGCACAGTGCGGTTAGAAATATATACTTGTATAGTGTGATGTGGGCTTCGAGTTACCGTTAGACACTTTATATTTCACGGCTGTTTGTGTAACCAAATAATATGATACCCTATGTTAGGGGCTGGGTAAAGGGAAATGCAATATTGTCGGTGAAGGAACCGTCGAAATTTTTTACACTGCAGTGTTTCCCAATGTACACGAAATTCAGTTCCGTAAAGTCACCGATCGGGGTGGCGTAGCGGTGAGAGCACTAGACTCGCATTCGGGAGAGGTACCGGGTTCGAATCCCGGCGGGGGCAGATGTGACTAGGACTTTTTTCTACTGCCTCTCGCCGAGAAACGGTAATTCCTGTACCGGCCATCTTATAGTTTATATATTGACAAAAATATATATAGTCTGAAAAAAATTGGTCAAATATTTTATTTATTTGAAAAATTTCTGAGAGTACTTGATAATGACATGGCATTTCATTGTGACCTAACATAACGCCAGGACCGACCTAAAAATTTGATAAAATTAAATAGATCTTTGAAAGTCCGTTTCTCTTTCATTTTTGAGTTTTGATAAAAATGTTAATTGAAACATTTGTTCGTCTATTTGATTTTTACTCACTTTTAAAAAAAATAATTAACTTAAAATTCATTCTGTAGGTATAATATGTAATTTGGTGCAGATGTACTGATAAAATGCATGCCGAATATTGAAATTAAGAAAAAAAATAACTTTAAAGGGCGTGAATGTATTAAATTTTTATTTTGTTTAAAAACAAGTGTTAAATATTATACTGAAAAATTGTCACTACGTATGCATTATCAGTATTTTGTCGGCAGGGCTGTGCATTGCGATCCAAGTTTTTATTTCATTCATATTGTATTAGGTTTAATAAAATAATAAAGCAAGTGCAGCCAGCCAGCCAACAAAGCGAATTAGGAGCGCTACTGGACGTTTGTGGAGCACTATAATGAAGATAAATGTCTCGAACAAAACACTCTCAGTCACCGATACTATAGCACCACTTTACTTTATACAGAGTGACCTAAAAACATAGTATTTGGCGTTGCCATGACCCCTACTTTCCAAGTTTTAAACAGAAAGCTAGTAATTTTTTTATGGAATTTTTATAGAAATTACTAACTCGCGCCTGCTGTTGTTTTACATAAATTTGTAACGGTGGCTTGCGGAAATTACTGTTGACTTGATAAGATCGCATATTGTTGTTCTACTTTACGCACTCGTGTTAAATTAATGTTTTTACGAAAATCTTTTTTTCCAAATACATAACTGTATTACTTTAAGACTAGTGTGACCTGTGCGAATTATTCGCACTAAATAAGTATAATAATTATCACTTTACAAAAATATTTTTTAAATATGATTGCAGGTATTCAATTCGTTTCTAATTTTGCACACTGCATATAACGTTCTTCTTTTTGTTGTATTACAATATGAAGCTCAGATGACAGATCGAAGAAATATTTTACTAAAATTGTCATATAGAGGCGCAAGTAGAAAAAGCGTTGAGTTAAGCTGTCAGATGGCATCATACAGCATTGCTGTGACGTTGTTCAGCGTTGCTCGCTGTTTCAAAATTAAAGCTGTCAGATGGCAGTATGCAGTATTGTGTCTGTTGTATCACAATATGAAGGCCAGATGACAGATCGAAGTGTTGACGTTGTTTCAAAATTTAAGCCGTCAGATGGCAGACGTTGTTCAGCGTTGCTGTATTTTAATTAATTTACAAAAACAAAAGCAATAATAAATTTTTTAGTTGTCGATGTCAGTAGAGCAAGCAATTATCTGTAAAATGATATATAAATTATGTGGAGAAATTGTGAGGTTTTTTCTAAAAATGGAGGCAAACATCTGTAACCTTAGCGTATTAATATATTAGATTTTGGTATTTTTATTCCAAAAGCATATTTTCAATTTTTTTTATAATGCGTACGTTGAAAATCCCGTTGATAATTTTACCAGATTTCAGATAGGAACTGAGGGCTTGTAATAGAGGCGCCATTAATTAGCTCAATGTCGTTGTTGTGTGCCGTTTCCCTCCAACGGCGTGTCAAAGTGAAATTGTTACATCCGGTATAATACAGGCAGTGAGGCTATTTGTTTTGCGAACACGGATGCAGAGAGAAAAAGCAAAATATCTAATTGTGGGTAAATGTCCATTTTACCTATAACAAAATACGGCCGTTTTCAGTTTCCAGGTGCTACATAGAAGCTTTTAATGTTTATTTCTAAAATATTTCACAGAGAATATACTCAAAAACATTTTTATTTCGATTTTTAGTTCGATAACTCAATGTGCCCTAATTTTAGCTTTTTTTAAGTCATAGAAAACGCCACATTTTAACGTTTCAAAAAAAAAACTTTGCGGATTATTCACAAATTTCTTCAAAAATACGTAAAAACTGTTCGTCTTTTACTGTCATTTTTTGAATCAAACCAATCAGAAATCACATATACACGTCATAGCAACTCGTGTAGAATTACTGTATTACTATCTCACTTTGTATACACGACCCCGTAATTGTTTTTTAAAGAGCTCCTTCCAAACGCCTCTTCCTTTTCACTGCGCAAAAAAAAACGCCATCGCATCGACACGACCTCGTAATTGTTTTTAAAAAACTCCCCCCAAACGTCTTTCATTTTCAATGCGCAAAAAAAAACGTCTTCGCATCGACACGACCTCGTAATTGTTTTTAAAAAACTCCCCCCAAACGTTTTTCATTTTCTCTGCGCAAAAAAAACGTCATCGCATCGACACGACCTCGTAATTGTTTTAAAAGAACTCCCCCCAAACGCCTTTTCTTTTTCACTGCGCAAAAAAAAGTCATCGCAGCGATACGACCTCGTAATTGTTTTTAATGAACTCCCGCCAAACGCCTTTTTCTTTTCACTGCGCAAAAAAAACGTCATCGCATCGACACGACCTCGTAATTGTTTTTAATAAACTCCCCTCAAACGCCTTCTAATTTTCACTGTGCAAAAAAAAATCGCACTTAAAACGGCTAATAACACTGTCATAAATATGTTATTTAATAGTATATTGTGCAACTAGTGCGACAGTGCCGCACGAGTTGCACATACTATTTTTATTACGAATTAAAAAAAGAAATTATAAGTAATAAAAATTAAAATTAAATCATTAAAAGTTGAAAATTCAGTTAAATTGTCAAGAATAAAAATCCATAATCGAAAATTTTAACCTCAAAACTGCTTCAAATGACAGTTTGTTTCGTTGACATTAACACCGTTATTATTTTGTTTTTTTCTCTGAATTTGCGTGCGGCAAACAATAATTTCAGTGCGACAAATAAAGTTTCCGCACGCAAATGAAAATAGCTACTTTTCAACCGTAACAGGATGCGTAAAGATACCACTTTTCCCGCATGAGTAATAAAAAATAAAAATTGTGTATTTCCAATGGATATTTTACACATCGAGTTATCGTACTCTAACCCGAATGCACTTTTGAGGTTGAATGGACACCCCCGCAATACATATTCTGTACAGTTACGTGCAACCGTCATTATGGATGTAAGCACAAATATTTCAATGTCAGTTTTACTGACGATAGGCCCAATCGTTTGAATTAGAGGAGTTAATTTCCGTATATACAACGCAGGAATACTTATATTTTATATTCACGTTGCTAAAGGCCACTGCACACTAGGCTAGAAACGCTGCTAGATTCCTTGCTAGATTTGTCTACTAGTTTTCTAGCGCTGGTTTTCTTGATTGCTTCACACGAAACGGGTTTTCATGCTAGTTTTGTGAATAAATCTGGTGCGCGCGCAGTGACAGTTCGAATATAAACACAGAGCAAAACGTGTCTGTTTTCTGACTCTGAGCAGAATGACGCCATGTTGGTTTGTGGGCGTTTGTTCAAGTCGCCCACGTGACAAGATACTGCTTCCTGATCGGTTCTTGCTCATACCTAGCAAGGAAAATAGCTAGGAGCTAGCAGGCGAGCCCGCAGTGACGTCATTTATAGTTTCTTATACCCTTCCTATAGCGGTTAGCAGAACTCCGAGCAGTGTTTCTAGCCTCGTGTGCAGCGGCCTTAATAGAATGTTCTGTGTACCTCCATAATACTGTTAACTGTTATAAAATTGGCGTGTTTGGTCGACATTCACTGATCGAATCAGATTATTAACTCTTTGAGCTACCATGTACAAATTTCTGTACACGAAATTGAAAACAGGAGGATGGCTCATAATACTTTCATTGTATACAAAATCAATCCGATGAAATCCATATGCAGTATATTATTTCACTGAATTAGTGAAAAGCATAATAATATTAAACGATTATCGTCATAATATTTTTTTAGAAGGCTAAGAAAAATTTAAATATCACTGTCGGGACTTGAACCCGAAACAACCAATTTCGCGTTGGCTGAGTTACATTACTCTACAGTGTCCACGACAGATAATTCATGATTTCTCTTATATATAAACACAATGCACAGTAGAGTAATGTAACTCAGCCAACGCGAAATTGGTTGTTTCGGGTTCAATATTTAAATTTTTCTTATATATTAGCCTTCTAAAAAAATATTATGACGATAATCGTTTAATATTAATATGCTTTTCACTAATTCAGTGAAATAATATACTGCATATGGATTTCATCGGATTGATTTTGTATATAATATTGCAAGTATCTAATTAAATCTTTCTCATTGTTTATTAGATACTTTCATTGGCTGGTTTATGAACTAGTGCGCCCCTAGGCACTATATTTTTTTAAACAGTTAATACTAATCTCTGTTTTTACAGATAAAATAGTCTTTTTTTTGCATATTAAAATATTGTCAAACCTGAGTGAGTGAGAACTGGGCAAGCGAGAAAACTCTCTAAGTAAGGGTAATTGCCAGGTACCATCTTTGTAGCCCTCTAAAACCTCTTTAAGTGGACCTTAATAACTGAAACTACTACTTGCCCGCACCTATATAAGCGAAAGTCGAACCTATTAAAGAGTTCCACGAAATTTAAGAATGAGTATAAATTTATAGAGTTCTGGTCTGATAGAAAACGACGCGAATTAACTTATTAGTGATGTGTCGGATCGTTAAAAATGTATATCCGCGGATACGGATCTGATAACAGATATTTGGTTTCAAGTTCCGCGGATACGGATACGGTTCTTAACTTTCTTAGAGTACGCGGCTATAAATATTGCACATCGAGCTTTGGAAAGAGACTATTTGTTATGGGAAAAAGTTATTGACTTCTTTAAGAGTTAACTCTCATAACAGATTGTCTCTTTCCAAAGATCGATGTGCAATATCTCATTATAAAGATAGTTTTTTAGTACCTTTGAGTTATGTACTATTGGTATGGTACTCACTACGATAAATGTTGGCAATATAAAGGTACCAAATACGATTTTAAAAAATAAAAAATAATCTGAATGGAATTTAACAGTTTTTCATTACCTATATTATATATAAAATTTCATCTATGAACTGAAAATTAATAAGGTAAAAGATCCGCCAAAAACTAACGGATACGGATACGGATCTTTCTTTTCTCTAGGTTATCCGCGGATACAGATTCGGATATCCACATCACTAAAACTTATAGCCTAAGACTATTCGTCAAAAATTGCGGCCTGTAGAGCTCGGACGCACATACGTACAGACCAACCGATAACTGCTGGTTGCGATTGTCAATTCCAATTTTTGACACTAATAATGAACCCGAACAATTCTAAAACTAGTTCCATTTCATAGAACAGAATCTCCCCTTTTTTTAATTTTTTTCTGAATGAATTTCGTGGGGAATTAAATATAACTTCTCGTATGAGAGAAACTGAGCTCTAACGCGCAAGGCGATAATGGAGCACGTTCGGTAGCAGTGTAGCGGTATGTACAATTTCTTCAATTCGAAACTTCTCAATTTTCCGATGACAAATAAGCGCAACCCTGCTAACGACGTTCAATATAGTAACGGAGCGAAAGAGTGAGAGGGACAATTGAACTGATTCTAGCAGTTTGAGATAAGGAGAGAGAGAGATAGAATGATAGACTATAGTACGTTATCGCATAATATAACTAACGAACTAACAACGGCCATAATACGTACGAAAACAACTAAACAAGATTCCTCGAAGTGATACGGTGATGTGTATTAATCACGATGCGAAAGAGCGCGCCGCGTCACAGTGCTTTAGTAAGGGCGGCAACGACCGACCCCTTACCATGTGCTCCAACCACAGGGGTGTCCTGTAACGATGTCTCGATGCTACGAAGGCACGGACGCAGACGACAAACTCGAGTTACCTAAACCATACCTATATCTATTAATTAACTATATGAATCATTGCCTATCTACTCAATGTGCTGTGAGTGAACGCAACAAAGCGTATCGAAAATATATCTGCGTCTCTTTCTTTGATGTAATTCCCTGATTTCTCCGATGATAGGATTGCAATCAATCTGAATAAAGTATCTCTGTTTCAAAAACTTTGTCTTTTTCTATAACGTTAACATGGGCGTGCCCAGATTTTGGCCCAGGAGAGGGCAAATTAGAAATTTCTTAAGCCAGGTCTCCCGTGGTTGTTTTGCCCTCCTGGATACGCCAACGCTTATGGCGTAAAAAAGACAGAAGTATATGTTTGCACCCTAATAGTTCGATTGCGATTTTATTCCTATGCTCAGTAATAGAATAAAAGTATACTAGCGTGACCTGTGCGAATTATTCGCACTAAATAAGTATAATAATTATCACTTTACAAAATTATTTTTTAAATATGATTGCAGGTATTCAATTCGTTTCTAATTTTGCACACTGCTTATAACGTTCTTCTTTTTGTTGTAAAAGAAATATTTTACTAAAATTGTCATATAGAGGCGCAAGTAGCAAAAGCGTTGTTCAGATGTCAGTATGCAGTATTTACAATATGAAGGTCAGATGACAGATCGAAGTGTTAACGTTACGCCGTCAGATGGCAGACGTTGTTCAGAGTTTAATTAATTTAATTAATTTACAAAAACAATAGCAATAATAAATTATTTAGTTGTTGATGTCAGTAGAGCAAGCAATTATCTGTAAAATGATATATAATTTATGTGGAGAAATTGTGTGGTTTTTTCTAAAAAGGGAGGCAAACATCTTAAAACTTAGCGTATTAATATATATGATGGGTAAACCCAATATTCATTTCCAGGAATTGCGCCTCCAAAAATTGTCCACCCGTTTGGCCCCATTCGTAAACATGCAGTTAATCTGGACATCCCCTTACGCTGGAAGTCCGCATTATTTGGAAGTAAACCCAAAACGCGGTCGTCGCCACCCACCCACAAGCAAGCTCGTTAAGAATAATGATAATTACTGACTATCTGGCTACTTGTATGGTAAATAATAATTGCGTTACCTAATGAGGAGAACTTGAAGATAGTCGAAAACAAGTTAATACGCCAACGTAACAACACTTTTCTACCTTTCAAACAATAAATTACTATAAATTTTCGTGTTGGTAGACGTGTAATATTTTATGCCAAAACAAGATAACAAACCATATATTATTGTTTATTTAGACAGGCACCCATTTTATAGTGAAAAATAACAAACTTATATGGTTTCTTACTGTTTAATATACTCGTTAAACTGCATTTCTTTTACCATTTTAGTTTTCTCCTTTTTAAACTTTACTCCTCGATATTGCCAAAGAGTAGTTCCACAGTTCTGTTGTTTAGAAAGATTTTAGATTAGCTTGGGAAATGCTAGGAAAGTGTCTTTTGACGGGTGACTTTTGCGCCCTCTCGTGGTTTTTTTTAAGTCTGGTTCAGTCAAAACTTTGATGTCATATGTTATACGTGTGCATTTTAATAAGGATTAATTGTCCAATAAAATGGGGAAAAAGCTATCAAATCGGAAGTGCTGTGTTGTTGATTGTAAAGATACACCAACTGAACATCCAGAATTACAATTCCACCGTTTTCCTGGATTTGCTTATGAATTAGTGAGAAAAAAAATGGACTGCAGCAGTACGTCGTCAAGAGTAATTAAATTTTATTTTACATCTGTAATCATTATTAAATACATGAAAAATATCATAATTGTTATTTTGTTAACAAAAATAAGATTTAAAAAATTTAGAAATTAAAAATGTATATCATTTATGTAGTTTTTGTACTGACATTTTGCGTAAATATTTTTTTATAATTAAGAATAACGCTGGTTTTGGGTAATCCACTTTTGAAAAATCAAACACGAGATGGTGCGAAGGTCGAGTGTCAAAGATACTTTCCTAGCGTATAAAAAGGCCTGCTTAATCAAAAGAGAATATCGTATTTTTTGGACTATAAGAAGCACTTTTTTACATTGAAAAATGTGTTCAAATTTTGGGTGCGTTTTATGAACCCAAAGGTAACATTAAAATATTTTTTTTAATAAATCATCTCTAAATTTGAGTTACGCCTTCTAAACCGAAAAATATGGCACGCAATGAGACGAATGATAGTACCGAGAGTAAAGATGAACTAAATATTGCTAGTACGAGTTATGTTAACAATAAATAAAAATTATAACCGAAAGTAACATTAAAATATATTTTACTAAAAATCATTTTATAAATTCGAGCTGCGTCTTATTGTCCGAAAAATACGGCAGTTAACTTTATTACCGACAAATACACACGATATTAATTAATTAATCTTTTTTCTCGGTATATTTATAATTTGCGATACGTTAACACTATGCAATGTATGCACATTGTACAGATTTTTATTTAGAATTAATTACATACTTTCAATGCATATCAGCGCCGTTTTGTAAGGTTAGTAATTATTCGGTGTGCTTATCTTTGCGACTATCTACAACAACAAACCATTTGTGTACAGGAAATAGCGACTTCCCCGATAATCGCTTGTCGCCAAGATAATCCTCTTGTCGTTTAATTATGTTTAAATATTTCAAACTCGTACAATTCTCTCTTTACATTATACTGGTTTCTGTCGAACCTATTATATTAATATTTAATACTAGCCTGTGCCCGCGACTTCGCTCACTTAATATCGATTTTTACTGCAGACAACAAATTTTTAGTTACTATTTTAGACTAGAGTACGATGTGAAAAATATTGACTGGAAATACACAATTATTATTTTATATAACATATAACAGCGTTTTAAGTGTGGACGATTTATTATTATTATTTTTTTTGCGCAGTAAAAAGGGTAAGGCATTTGGGGGGAGTTCTTTAAAAAACAATTATGGGATCGTGTCGATGCGATGGCGTGAAAGGGGGAGGGCGTTTGGGAGGAGTTCTTTATAAAACAATTACGGGGTGTATATGTAAAGATCAATGTCCGAAATTCGGGCAATGTTGACAATGCCCAGGCAATGTCGACAATGCCCGAGCCACATCGACCAATCTCCGAAATCGGACAAGGTTAAAAAAATAGATTTTTTATAAACATGAAACGCTGACATTTGATCATAATAAGTTATCAATAACGCTTCATGGAATTTTTTGTCACTGATATCAACTATTGAAGAATATATTTTTCAGCTTTCTATTACAATTATTGATGATTGAAAACACGTATAATTTATTTCCGACTATTACGAGAATTCTAAAAATAAAATAAATATAATTAAATTAAATTAAAAGATATTATTAACTCAAAAAGAACCTGAACAACCACCAACAATAAATGGCGATCCTGCCAGTTCAAGGCAACAATACAGAATTAAGTTTAAGTTTTTTTATAATATCAAAATATTAATGATAAAATAATAACAGAAGTTAATCACAAAAATATTTAACAATAAAATTTAATACCGGCAAATTCTTTCCCCCAATGTTATTTGCTCTAAACCCGACTTTTTGTGGACAGTCTGTACATGAAATCACAAACATTTATTAACCAAATATACGGTTTGAGGCGTTTTGCGGATAATATTTTTTTACAAGACTATTAACATAAATTCTCAATTTTAAAATGCAAAAACCGAATAAAATATACAATAATTTCAAATTTCATATCACAGCGACTAAATTTAAATATAATGGAATGAATGCAATTTTTCGTGCAAATATTAAATCAATACTGAGCAACAGCCGTATCGCAAATCTTTAATTAAAAACGTATTATATAATCCACTGTCTAAATCAAATGTTCCATTTTAATTAAAACATTTCTTCATTATATATACGCATGCACATCATACAAAATATATCTGCATGCATGAGGATACTCCTTCATTAAACAGTAATGAATTCAGGTGTTGTGCAGTCACGCGATATACCGTTTATTTGCTCGACAAAGATGGAAAACAAACCTCTTCACCATCGGCTGTTAATATTTTTCTATTAAATAGGCCACTCAATTAGCAAGAAAAGCTACCAATTGTGCATCTTAAGGCCTAGCACACATGAAGAGCGTTCAACGCGCGTTTACAATTTCTATACAATTGTATATAACTGTTTACATGATAACGTGCGTTCAACGCGCCGCCAACGCGCGTTATCATGTAAACAGTTATAAACAATTGTATAGAAACTGTAAACGCGCGTTGGGCTAACGCGCGTTGAACGCCTCTCATATAAACTAGGCCTAAGGCCGCTGCACACGAGGCTGGATTTGCCGCTAGGTTCCTTGCTAGATTTCTCTACTAGTCTTCTAGCGATGCCTTATAGGCCCCACTCACGATCAAACTTCATGCCACAGTTCAGTGTTCAGTGAAGTTGGACCGATTAATCGAAAGACTGACTGGCACCACACACAGTTCATGCAAACTGCTCATTTTTTAAAATTTTTTGTTTTAAATGGTGAGGATTGGTTGTTCATAGTTATGGGAAATAAGAAAAAAAAAGAAGAATATGGGTGAAAAATTTGTTAGAAATGCGTGATTCAAAAAGTCATGTTTATTTGATAAATGAATTACATCTTGAACCGCTTGATTGGAATAATTATTTACGAATGGATGAATTAACTTACAATTATTTACTGAAATTAGTTAGGTACCCTATTTATTAAGAACCAGGACACAAATATGCGAAAATCTATTTCTGCACAAGAAAGGCAGCAACATTGAGATTTTTGGCTTCTGGTTGTACAAAACACAGAACTCCAAAAACTGAACTGAAAAAAACCCACACACACAGCAGTTTACTTGAACACTGAACACTGAAGTTCAAAAATCAAGATGAATTTGATGAGTTCATGCTTGACTTCAGTGTTGGTTTCAGTGTTTATTTGTCCCATACATTATCATGCTTCACTGAACTATAAGTTTGAACACTGAACTGTGGCATGAAGTTTGATCGTGAGTGGGGCCTATTAAGGCCGCTGCCCACGAAGCTAGTAACGCTGCTATAGGGAGTTCTGCTAGCTGGTCGAAGAATCTCGCTAGAGATTCTTTTCTGTGCTAAATGCCAACGAATCTCTAGCGTATTCTTATACATTGATTTTGCCTTTGTCCCATATAACGCCGTGTATATGAAGCAAGTTTCCAAGTTTTATAGTTCTGTGACCACGTGACTTTCATAGGACCGATTTTTCGTATCACCCATATATACTTCTGTACCATAATAACAGCTTATACTGTGTGAGTGCCCGTGGACGAGCGGGTTACGACGTAGGCTAGTAATAACTAATAACAGGGTTTTGAGTTCGATTCCCGCCAGCATCATTGGAAAATTTTTTTTTTCAATTTTTAATTTTTTTATGTTTTTAATTGTTTTTTTTTTATTTTTAATTTATTTTCTCAATTTTTTTCTCATATATTTTAATTTCTTTTTTAATTTTTAATTTTTTTTATTTTCTTGTTTTTTGAAAAATTCACTCGTCAAATCTTTTATTAAAAAATAACAAAATATATGATTAAAGTTAGATTTAAATAAATTAATTTATTAAAAAACATATTTATTATAAAAAGTGCAACAAAAATTAAAAAGTGAAAAGATTACGAAGTGAAACTTCTTTTTTTAATGCAAAATAAGTATTTTACAAATGATATGAAAAAAAATTTGTATTTTTAATGGTGGGCCTTGTTCATTGATTTTTTTTTCATGCCTTCAAAATGTGCCTTCATGGAATCTTCAAGAATATCCATATTTCAAATGAATATAAATAAAAAAAAAAAACTAAAAAAAAAAATATATACGCGTCGACTTGAGAACCTCCTCCGTTTTTGTTTTTCGTCGGTTAATAAAAAAGAATCATGTATTACAGAGCATAGACTTGTTATAGCTCATTTTTATTTGAGAAGTAAATATTTGGTTAGCAGTTATTAAATTTGACTAGCAACAAAAATCAGCCGTAAAATCATTTGGTCAGCATACAAAGATTTTGTTTGCAATAAATAAAAATCGGGTGGCAATCCATGTTCTGCAAAGAATATTAATAAGGGTCAGTACTTTAATCATAAACGGGCAGTTAGCAATATTATGTATCTGCTTAATAAACAGTTGCGCAGCAAAATGGTTACTTGGTCAGCAAGATTTCAAAATTGATCAGCAGAGAAACATGTTTATCTCATTGGTATGCAT
Organism: Xanthostigma xanthostigma; assembly: GCA_963575645.1. NCBI lineage: Eukaryota > Metazoa > Arthropoda > Insecta > Raphidioptera > Raphidiidae > Xanthostigma > Xanthostigma xanthostigma. Next base: position 48,173,071 of record OY754469.1, on the reverse strand, counting down.
ATTTAAAATATGGTTAACAATATAAACAATTACGCGGTCGTGTCGATGTGATGGCGTTTTCTTTGCGCAGTAAAAAGGGGAAGGCGATTGGATGGCGTTCTTTAAAAAACAATTATGAGGTCGTGTCGAAGCGATGGCGTTTTTTCTGCACAGTGAAAAGAAGAAGACGTTTCGGGGGAGTTCTTTAAAAAACAATTACGGGGTCGTGCATATAAAGTGAAATAGTAATACAGTAATTCTACACTAGTTTCTATGACGTGTATATTTGATTTCAGATTGGTTAGACAGTGAAAGACGAAAAGTAGTTCCATTTTTTTACGTTTTTTTTTTTGGAACGTCAAAATTTAGCGTTTTCTATGACTTAAAAAAAAGTTAAAATTTGGACACTTCTAGTTATCGTACTGGACCCTGCGCATGACAAGTAAAGTACATAGATATTTTTGCTGGACTTTTATTTGCTGTACAAAATTGAATATTTTGCTTACCCTCTGAGTGTTTACCAAAATTTTATTTAACATGGGTCACTCATTGCAGCTTATATATTTAATCAGCTGTACATATATTTTTACAGCTGTCCAGAATGGCATAAATTGCTGATTAGTTTAGAAGTGTTTGCTAACCATGAGTTGCTGACCAATTAGCTATTATGGCTGACCGATTACATTTTCCTGCTCACAAAAACATAAATACTTGGCTAACCCATTAAATAACACCCTTTTTATTTTTAATAGACTTCACATGGATTGTTTACAAATTGAATGTCATGGTATTCGCATGGAGGTGTGATGAGCCGATTGCACCACTAGGTGTTGCACCGCGGCAGCACTGGACTACGCGGCAAAATATAAATGCACTTTTGTAGTACTGTTTGTTAAATGAGAAGTAAAAATCAAAAGTCGATTATTGCAATTTCTATAACCGACTTTTGATTGTTACTTCTTATTTAACAAAATACATGAGAGACGCGCTCGAAACCACAGTTGCATGGAGTAAGGATCGTGTTGTTTTTTACAATACAATATATTCTAATTTCGGAGATTCATTGCATTTAAATACAACAATATGAACACTTTTATTGCATTTAAATACAACAATATAAAAAATGCACATATGTTTATTTAAGAGGAAAAATAAAAATAATGTCTCACACTTTGGAAAAAGACGTGAAATCTTAAAAAAAAAACTTCGGAGAAGTAAAAACTTCGTTCTGTGCTAAATTCAAAAACTTGAGGCGACTGAATCTTAAGATTATAACTTAAAAAAAAAGAATTTCGAGGCAGACAAGAAATTGAAATCAAGCTCGAAATTCTGTGCGTAAGATGTCGAAAAAAAATGAATTTCGAGGCAGACAAGGAATTGAAATCCAACCTTGAAATTCTGTGCTTATAAAAGCTACAAGAGCAACAGCAAAAAAAAGTGCACAGACGGCGTTTTTTTAGTGATAACTAAAGGAGTTATGCGAACACCGTCTTTGCATTTTTTTTGCTGTTGCTCTTGTAGCTTTTATAAGCACAGAACTTCAAGGTTGGATTTCAATTCCTTGTCTGCCTCGAAATTCATTTTTTTTCGACATCTTACGCACAGAATTTCGAGCTTGATTTCAATTTCTTGTCTGCCTCGAAATTCTTTTTTTTTAAGTTATAATCTTAAGATTCAGTCGCCTCAAGTTTTTGAATTTAGCACAGAACGAAGTTTTTACTTCTCCGAAGTTTTTTTTTAAGTATAATATACAGTTAGCATCTACTACTAATAATAATAATAATAATAATAATTTTATTCGTTTCAGAAAAGCTCTGTTGAGCATGAAACATAGTCATAATACAAAATTTAAAATTTAATCACTAAAAAACTCCAGAGTACTATAATAACACTTCTCAGTGAGGTACTTAATAAGACATATTTTAAATAATTTGATAGAAGCTGCACTAATATATAAAGCTGAAGAGTTTGTTTGTTTGTTTGGTTGGTTGAACGCGCTAATCTCAGGAACTACTGGTTCAAATTGAAAAAAACTTTTTGTTGTTTAGCCCATTTATTGAGGAAGGGTATAGGCTATATAATATCACGCTACAACCAATAGGAGCGGAGCATCAATAAAAAATGTTGCAAAATTGTATCTCAAAAATAGCTTCTATTCAGTTGAAATGCCGTAACTACATATATCAATATTAGGTCGTACATTCACAAGTCCGGCTAGGTAAGTCGGTAGAGCATGCGATTGTTAATATCAGGGTCGTGGGTTCGAGCCCCACGTTGAGCGAATATATTTTTATTTTTTATTATTTTTCACACTGCTTTCTTCTAAGGCTTACATTTAAATTTATTTTAATTTTATTTACGACTAATTAAAGTTAAATAAATCTAATTAATAGCTCATTTGAAAACTGTTACCACTATAGGTATCTATAATAAAAATAATTTTCCTACAGTGTTTTCAATTAAATATTTATTATATTTTATTAATTACAGTAGTTATTGATTTAAAAGAAATTTTAAAAAAATGTATAAATACTGCTTTTTATCGACAAAAACTTATGAACGGTAACTCCGATCATCATGAAATTTGGACACAACATTCATCTCGGTAAACTAAGATGAACGTGCGTTCTCATGCCCCCCCCCCCTGCAGTCGGGTGAAATCGAGCGGGACCGCTAGTCTTAAAATAAAATAATGTACTCGTCCCTTGTAGAACAATGTAGGTACTATTCCGTAAATATAAACTTGCGTACAATTTTTAGCATTTGCTAGCGTCACTTCCGGAATTGCATACGTGTCATATTCATTAACGAAACGCCGGAAAGCAACGTTGAGTGACATTTCGCTATGTAATTAATAAAAAAATATGCCAAACGAGAAGTGCTCTGCGAGTAGTTTACATAGCATTTTTATTTTTAACGAAATTCACGATGTAAAAAGTAAAAAATGCACAAAGGTATGTTATGAAAAAGCGAGTGCATATAAGCGCGTTAGTTCAACGACCCTGTTTATATAATAGTGTTAAAAAATGGGACAAGCAAGTAAAGCATTGCAGAATTATTGCACGCCTCAATTACAATTAAGGAGGTTGAACCGTTTTACGAAGATAATGAAAAAAATCTGAAATAAAGTTTTTTTAATAGATTTTTTTATGACAAAATTTTCTGTAAAAAATCCAGAATCATTAGGAGATTTATAAAGTTAAAAATTAAAAAAAACTTTTACATGTAGGCTTATGGAAAATATGTCAACCTAGCATGCAAACGGTACATGTTAATTTTTTGCAAATAACCAAATAATGTCAGCAGTTCCAAAAACTAACTATGTAAAGCATCGATGTCTTACGCATTTTAATATTTTGCACATACCGCTAAACTAGCAGTATGTGCTTTATTATCGCTTTGTGCGTCAGAGCTGACTTTCGTTCATATAAGAAGTTATATCTAAGTTAATTTCACACGAAATCCATTCAAATTGAAGCTTTTTGAAAAGAGGAGATTCTAATCTATAAAACAGAACCATTTTTAAATCAATTCGAGTTCATAAATACTATTAAAATTGTAATTGAAAATCACAAACAGCAGTTGTCGGTTGGTCTGTACGTATGTGTACGTATGTACGTACGTCACGACTCTACAGATCGCAATTTTGGTCGGATTGCCTTGGGTTATATTTTATTCACTTTGTTTACTATCAGACCAGAACCCTATTTAAATTCACTAAAATGTGTTCAGTAGTTTAATTTTTATAAACAGTTTTATTTTTTATTATTTTTGACAGCTAATAGTTTAAAAACAATATAATAATTGCTGTGTAAATATAGTGTAATCCATAAAACAAGTGCTACACTTCTATACCGTGATAACACCACTACACGTAGTAGGCTTCGTGGCGTAATGGTTATGCCGTTGGATCCCCAAGGGCTAGGTCCTGGGTTCGATTCCTTACGAGATCATTGAATTTTTTCTTTTTTTTTCTTTTTATTTTGTTTTATTTTATTCCACTTGATATTAATTATATGTTATATTATGTATAGTTCTTAATTTTTTTTATTTTTGCAAACTTAAAAAAAATATTTTTTCAATTTTTAATTATTTATTTCTTTAAATTTTTAAATCTTTTTAAATTTATTAAAAATATTTTTTAATTGTTATTTTTTTATCATACAGTGGAAAACTTGCGGGATGTGCACTTTTGGTTTTGCCAACTATTTTCCAATTTAATTAGGAGACTTTTAATCAATAAAAAAAATCATTAAACCTTAGCACTTTTCGATTATGGACTTTTATTTTTGACAGTTTTAACAATTTTAACTGAATTTTCAACTTTTTAATGATTTAATTTTAATTTTTATTACTTCTAATTTCTTTTTTTAATTATTTACGGTAAAAAATATGTAAAATACAGATATTTACATAAATTAATTTTTTTTAACCTAACTTTGTACAAAAAATTTAAAAGTTAGAAATAATTAATTAATATTAAAAAAAATATATTTATTTATGCTTTTATGGCAATAATATTATTGGTATCATCGACTTATAACCTTTTGTAAAAATGTATTATGGAAATGTTCCCATTTAGAATTCGACTTACTTTTGAATGGGACTGTAAGGGATCAACCTCCTTAAAAGCAAAACAAACTGCTCAAAACCAGTAACAGTTATTTTGAAACTGTTACGAGAAAAGAATCGGTTCTATAAAAATAACTGTTCTCAAAGAATCGATTTTTAAGGAACTGTTAACCATTCTTTTAAGCTTTAAGAAGAAAAACTGGGTGCAGTTCGATAACTCGATGTGCCCAAATTTTCACTTTTTTAAGTCATAGAAAGCGCTAAATGTTAACGTTCCAAAAAAAAATAGATTATTCACAAATTTCCTCAAAAATACGTAAAAACGTTTTGTCTATCACTGCATTTTTTTAATCTAACCAATCAGAAATCACATGTACACGTCATAGCAACTGGTGCAGAATTACTGTATTACTATCTCACTTTGTATACACGACCACGTAATTGTTTTTTTAAAGAACTCCCCATAAACGCCCTCCCCTTTTCACTGCGCAAAAAAAAAAACGCCTTCGCATCGACACGACCCTGTAATTGTTTATTAAATAACTCTCCCCAAATGTCTTTCCCTTTTCACTACGCAAAAAAAATAAATTATAAAAATCAATTATCCGCGCTTAAAACGGCTAATAGCGCTGTTAATAATAATAATGGATATTTTTCACATCGAGTTATCGTACCCTAACCTAAAAACTGTTCTTTGAAACACGTTTTAAAGAACAGGATCATCTGTTTTTGGGAAAAAAACTAATTTGCGTGTTATTATTTTAACTAGCGGTCCCACCCGGTTTCACCCGAGTGCAAAAGAACAAATGAGGAGGAGGGACATGAGTACGCACGTTCATCTTCGTTTACCGAGAATGTTGTGTACAAATTTCATGATTCGGAGTTACCGTTCTAAAGTTTTTGTCGGACGGACAAATTTTGAGTTACGTTTTGCAATATTTTTCATTGATGCTCCGCTCCTATTGGTCGTAGCGTGATATTATATAGTCTATAGCCTTCCTCAATAAGTGGGCTATCCAACAAAAAAAAATTCAATTCGAACCAGTAGTTGCTGAGATTATCGCGTTCAACCAAACTAACAAACAAACTCTTTAGGTTTATATATTAGTATAGATTCCATGACCGTTTCTAATCTAACCTAAAAGCAACTATGTGACGTAGGTATATTCGTATTTTTATTTGAGGATTACAGCTCTTTGCATAAAATGGCGTAATTTATTATAGAAAATACCGCCCGCTCACGAGTAACTCGCGAATATTTACGACGCAGTACATTCAGCATTTCAATCTCTTTTTCTTTTCTCTTATCTAATAACAATCTACAAAGAACACGTGAAAGATACCCAACTGTTCTATAAATCTTTTTCGATGGTGATAAAAAAAAATGGTTATCTCAAATGACGTGCACAAAAATAAATAATTTTCGAAACACCGGTAAAAAAAATATAAGGTCTCGTTATTCCTAAGGAAGTTGATACGTTACAGTCCCAATCAAAAGTAAGTCGAATTCTAAATCGGAATTTTTTCAGAATAAATTTTTACAAAAGATTATGTATACCAATAAATTATTGTCATAAAGGCATAAATAAATCATTTTTTTAATTATTTATTAATTATTTTAGTATTTTACTCAATGGACTAACTTTTGAATTTTTTATACAAAGTTAGGTTAGGAAAAATAAAATGTACATAAATACATAAAAAACTGCTTGCCTATCAATATGTAGATACATGATCTTATATATTACCTAAATTATTATTATTATCGATGAAAATAAAGCACAGTAAATAAAGGTCATCATTTTATGATTAGCGGAATTTACAAAACAGCTAAGTACATAGATTAACACTGAAGATTTGGTTTGTACAAGAACATTGATAATAGGAACGATTATTTCAATAGAATTATAATGAACATTTGCATGCATGTAACAATATCTAACAATGCATAGCTTATCGTGTTTAGCGGCAAGTCTGACCGTATTGTCCCGGAACCTCTTTAGTACACGGCAATTTGAATAATATCTTTGCATAATACATGATGCGACAAATATAATGATCGATGACTTTTTTTTAATGATTCAGTCAGCCAATAACATTCCGAAGGCGATGACAGAAATATTAAAACACTAAAAATATTTTTTCGCTTTTATAGTAATTTTTTAAATCGTTCAATTTCAGTTTTACAAAAATGATTTGAAGATATTAACCTAAAACTACTGAACTACAAAAAATATTGTTTCAATAACATCGTTCTCTGTTTATTATAAAATTCCAACGCGATTCTGGATTACTTTGGTGTTTCTAACCTCTATTTTTTAGATATGTGCTACAGAGTGAGGTTATATTGTGTTCAATAAACTTTGAGACGAACCGACTGCATATTATTGTTCGTTTATGAATTTAACATGAGCAAATTTGAGGTATTTACGCATTATTCTTAATGAATATATTTAAAATAATGATAGAAGGAAGAAGTTTTACTTCAGTCGTGTGGTCTAAAGCACACTCGCTTTTTATTTTATATTTCTAAAGACAGAGGCACTATTCAAATTCAACTGTATTTTTCGACAGCAACTATTGGTTTCTATATTTTTAGAACAAATTTTCTGAAACAAAAAGTGCCCCAGAACAGAATTCTCGACCCGTGCCTGGCACATACAAGATAACAATAATTATCTAACAATCGAAAGCCCTGACCAGCAGAACGAGTAAGTTGTTATCAACATAAGATACATAATATGTAAATATGGTTAAATTATATATTCTGTGAAACTAAGTTTTAACATACGATCCAATGGAAAATTGAATCACAAAGAAATCCATATTCATGTACAGTAAAACAACACTGGCTCCTCTATATGTGTCTTTATGTGTTACATTATAAATGACAGCAATTAATTTTTTATATACAGTATGTAAACACGTAAGGTCCACGTAGGGAAATTAGCATTGGGAAAAAATACTTGGATCAGAGTTAGCCATGACTGCATTAATTGTTATTTCTATTGAATTATCGTGGTAATCTTGAGGATTTCTATTTTATTTTGATTAATTTTTATTTTACTTGACTTTTTTAATAATAAAAAGCTCTTATAAATCATTATTTTAATTTTTTGTACAAAAATAAAACAAAAAAACAACTCCATCTGTTTGGAAACATTTCATTCAAAAATTGACTGGTATGACGTATGCGCGTTGGTAAATCAGTGACCGAAATGTCTTTAGATTCAACACGAATAGGCGGAGATATTTGATCTCGCACCATATTTAAGTATTTTTGGGAATTTAATGTCCCATTAATAAAAAAAGTCCGATTATGTTGTAATCATTAGAATATTTTCTTCGGTAGTATACACATTCATTTTGTAAAAGGATATTATCTGTCAAATTGAAAAATAAGATTTCAAGGCTCACTCTGATCCAGTCATTTTTTCCCAATGCTAATTTCCCTATGTGCACCTTACGCGTTTACATACTGCATATTATAGTCCATTTACACTCGCTTATAAATATTTCTAACGTTAAATTTATTTAATAGAAAACTATTAAAAACGTAATATCTGATTGATCGAAGTTTTTCATGATAAAAAAAATCAATAATATTCCATGTTTGAAAAACAAAATGTATTAAAAATACATTTTGTATGATTAGATTACTAAACGTGTTGAAGTTTTATATTAGCAGTATTTTTTTAAAGATGTGACGTTTTTTCGTCGACTTACATTGCAAAATTGATCTCCACGAAGAGAGATTTTAGTTTACGCGATAATATATAAGTCTATATCCATCCTGAATGTTCGTTATAAATAGTGTTGGAAGTTTTTTTCAAATAGGTGCAGTGGTTCTGGAGATTACCCTCTACATACACACAAACTCACAATATTCGCACTCTCTCTCTTTATAATAATATTATAGTACGAGATCCGAAATTAGAAATATATACCTACACTCATCTGTTATTTGATGATGACCAAAATTATATGTTAGATATACCTTGATAAATCGCACATGGGTTGCCTATAGCTAAATCGCGTATCAATGTTGTTAAATTAAATAAATTCTAATTAACTGTTTTGGATCAACTTCTCCGATTTGTTAATCGTAAAAATCGAGCCTAAGATGATACAAATAAAATTTTAACAAAAAAAAAAATAAACTCAAAGTACATAGAACACAACATTTATTTACAAGGTATGTTTATGTGGATGATCTATATTTATGTATAGAATCACCAATTCCTTGTGTCATATTTTCCCATTTTAGGCTCGATTTCTATGATTAACAAAGCGGGGTAATTGACACAAAAAATTAAATTAGAATGTATTTAATTTAACAGTATCGGTACGCGATTTAGCTAGGCAACCCATGTGCTATTTATCCAACATGTAATCTTTGCCATCATCAAATAACAGATGAGGGTATATATTTCTAATACCGGATCTAGACTGTGAGTGACGTGGTCATTGATTCGATCTTCAGCAAAAACTAAACTTATCATCAATCTATAGAAAACTGAGAGCACTGTAAAATATGATACATTCACAGTCAACAGTGATTACAATGATAAAATGTATTTACATTTCACCGTTTCTAAAGAAGAGAACGCGATTGTCACAACATTGCCGCGAAAGTTTGTCGCTGAGGAATCGCATCGGTAGACGGAAGAAAAGACATGGGGAAGATAGACATAGTCGGGAAAGCGCTAATGGTCGTTAAACACGGGATACGGCCGTGTCGCTGCCAGACGCACCCACCAACCCACACCCCCACGCAAGCCCAGCAGTATGTGTTTTTATATCTGTGGACACAGAGCAACAGGACTTATGTTGATTGGAACTTCGCAAGAGGATAAGAACTCCTTGTATCGTCGGAACAAAACGATACCTACGATATCTCGGTCCCGTTATGACGAGACACAGATGGTACTTAAAACTGTATAGATCTCGTCGAGACGATACTTGAAATATTCTTGGTACTAGATGATACTTGATATTTTCTTGATCTCGTCTCACAGAGACGATAAAACGTAAAACTGTCTCGGTCTCGTTTCGAGTTAATATTGAATCTATATCGAGACGTCAACGCCTTTAATTGATGCGTCCGCCGCATTACTATCCAACAGAACGAGGCTACCTTTGTAATCTACATTATTTTTATTTGTTATGATGGCAAGATCTTCAGTAGCAATTACTAATATGAAATTTGCATTTATTTTCTAACGTTTCGAAGTATATACCCTCATCTTCAGTGCACACTAATGATGAGGGTATATCCTTCGAAACGTTATCAAATAATATTCGAAGGATATACCATCATTTTCAGAACACACTTAAGATGAGGGTATATCCTTCGAAACGTTAGCAAACAATGAAACGATTACCTTTGGACTTTTTCGGATAAGCTCACGTAATCGTCTCGTAATGTAATTTAAACTATTTGTGCTAAGTATTGAGACAATTAAATAAATAAATTTTAATAAAATTAATAAACAATTTAAAATATTTATTTTGAATGTTTTATTATAAAATTGTTGTGAACAAGATATCTTAGAATGTACACACAGAAAATTTCTGATATCTTAATGTGATTGGAATTGACAAAGTGAAAAATAATCAATTAAACGACACATGCAAAAAGAAATTCGGATCGGTAGATCACCAAGTACTCCAGATTCTCCCTGATGTGGTTTAAAGGAAATATTTCAGCACTTTTTCACAGCTTATTTTAATACATTCTATTTCAACCTTCTAAAACCTACTGCCTTTTTTCAGACAAAAAACATATTTTTTTCTTTATTTCACGGCGTCGTTCAACATGCCAAAACCAAAATTGACACGCGCCGTGACAAAACAAATAGACAAGTACAGTAAATACCCAATTCTAATTATTACCTCTAAACTACGTACAATGTAATCTAAAAATTTTGAATCGTTACAACAAATGCAAATCTCATATTAGTAATTGATCTTTTTCCTTTGCCACTGAAGATCTTGCCTTCCTATTAATCAATAACTAATTTTAGATCGCTTGTTTTATTATTATTTTATCTGACATAAGTCATTTTTCCATTGGCCGTCGAGATATGTATTTCACACAAAACACACGCGAAGAAGTATACATTTACGACAGTATTGTAAACAATCATTATGCGTGTTTCAACGCTACCTTCGATAACGAGATTTAAATATTCTTCACAGTTTTTTGTTGTTTACGGCGATTATTTTACTGCAAAGGTGCAAATCGTGCGAAAAATCCAAAATGAAAACCCAACAGGTTGAAAATAGATGAGTTCTATTGTATACACCTAGTCATGCTATTTTCACTGATTTTTTTTAATACCAGCTTATATTGAAGAGCAACATTTTTATGTTCGCGTAAAAATTATAATTCAATAAATTAAGCATATAAATATATTATATTTTGAAACAATCATCGATTTATTGACTTTTATTAGATATGAAGTTCTTTGCAAATACTATCAGAAAAAAGTCCGGCTTTTCAAATGGTAGCTTTATGATGAAATAAATTTGAACTATACCCCAACGTTTCACGAACTGTCCAGACATTTCATTATAAGATCAGTCATACTAGATGAATGTGAACCAAAATCGTGAACTACCAGAAGAGAATTTTAGTGGCAAATTTAAATGAACCTGTTCGTAGTGGACATGATACGATGAGCTGCCAAATATATTCCGTAAAATGCAGAGGAAACGGTAACCGAAAGGATAATGTGGGTAACGCAACTTAGCGAAGGCCTACGAGCCTACGAAATTATAAACTTATCACAACGTTAACGCGTGGATGCTTTACAACTTTTATGTATAATGCATGTGTGTACACTACCGTACAAAATAAACTGAACATAAGCAACACGGTTATCATTTACTTCAAAACATATAAATGAACCACAGTTTTTATTACACACTTTATATTAACTTCACTTGTAAGTTTGTATGTATGTATGTATGTTTGTTTGTTTGCAACCTTCGTTTGGACTACAGTAAGTGGTTTCAAAACATATAAATGAACCAGTTTTTATTACACACTTTCTATTAACTTCACTTGTAAGTTTGTATGTATGTATGTATGTTTGTTTGTTTGTAACCTTCGTTTGGACTACAGTAAGTGGTTTATTACTGTAGTATAATATGCCAGCACTGTAACTACAGTGGTTAGCCGTGCGGTCTAAGGCACGAGTCTTCGCTGACGTCAACTCTCGGAATCACGGGTCGTGGGTTCTAATACCGTCCACGCCGAAAAAAAAAATTGTTTTTTTTTTCGGCAAATTTTTGACAATAAATCGAACAAAAAGTAGAAAATAAATATAGTTTAAAAAAACTAAAAAACACGCTTTATATCGAACTAAAAAGTAAAAAATGTTTTTTTTTTTAAATAAGCTTAAAACAATAATGAATAAAAAATACAAGTATTATTGTGAAAAAAACGTGGGGCGCTCGATGTACGAAAATGTGGAACAAAGCGCTCCACGCTGTTTTCACAATATTACTTGTATTTTTTATTCATTATTGTTTTAAGCTTATTTTAAAAAAAATATTTTTTACTTTTTAGTTCGATATAAAGCGTGTTTTTTTAGTTTTTTTAAAACTATATTTATTTTTAACTCACATCTTTACACCACATCATTTCATTTAATATATTAGAAGATATTGATTACAGATTTCAAATTTAATCGCAACAAAATAATTACTGTAGTTTGCTTGCTTGGCGAAGCTATTGCGACCGATATACAGAATAATTTTTTTGAGTTGATTCTTCTTTTTTAACAGCGTGTAGAAATCAAATAGACGGATCAATATTTCAAGTAAATTTTTTATGAAAATTCAAAAACAAGAGAGAAACAGCCTTTCAAAGTGTAATTAAATTTTTTTTAGTTTTATTTAATTCATTCAATAGCCCGGTTAACACACGCGAAGAAATGATAGCACGAATCGGAAATGCATCCCAAATAACTCGCGGAAGGTCCTTATCGCTACTACAAGCATGGCTACGACGCACGCATCTTTGTGTCCGACTTCGAACAATTTCTGTTAATACTTGATAATGACATAACATATGTCCATAGTGACATAACATAACGCCAGGACCGTCCTAAAAATTTGATAAAATTTAATAAAACTTTGAAAGCTCGTTTCTCTTTCATTTTTGAGTTTTGATAAAAAAGTTACTTGAAATATTTGTTCGTCTATTTGATTTCTACACGCTGTTAAAAAAAAGAATCGACTTAAAAAACACTCTGTATTATTTTTGCCCTGAATAATAAAAGGGCCCATGCAAGTTCACTTTATTATTATTAATGCTTGTATTTTTTCAATTATAATCGTTGACAAGTGCGGGGTACAGGGTAGGGCTCACATACAAATGCAACTACTTGGCATGGAAATCAGAGAGTAAAACAGAGAGAGAACGTGTGCGAACGATGGAGGTGCGAGAGAGACGGCAAACGAACGTGTATGCGACGCAGCATTCCTCAGCTTCTATAAGAGACATTCTTGTGGGAGAGAATCCGCGTTTTTCATCGAGCTTGTTACGCTATGCACGGTGTTCTCCTGCCGGCATTGTGCAGCAGGAGAAAACGTCCGCGCTACTTCGTTTTAGCAGGAATGCGAATTGTGAATACCGGCAATATAATGTAAACCAGGCACTGTACTAACAAGCTTATAAAAAGACTATTCGATTATTTTGTTCCAAATAGGTACATAATAAAATATTTAAGACAAAAAATTAAGATGAATCTAGTCTCTTCAATATATACTTAAGGAGGTTGATCCGTTACAGTCTCATTCAAAAGTAAGTCGAATTCTAAATGGGAACTTTTCCATAATAAATTTTTACAAAAGGTTATAAGTCGATGATAGCAATAATATTATTGCCATAAAAGCATAAATAAATTTTTTTTTTAATATTAATTAATTATTTCTAACTTTTAAATTTTTTGTACAAAGTTAGGTTAAAAAAAATAAATTTATGTAAATATCTGTATTTTACATATTTTTTACAGTAAATAATTAAAAAAAGAAATTAGAAGTAATAAAAATTAAAATTAAGTCATTAAAAAGTTGAAAATTTAGTTAAAATTGTTAAAACTGTCAAAAATAAAAGTCCATAATCTAAAAGTGCTAAGGTTTAATGATTTCTTTTATTAATTAAAAGTCTCCTAATTAAATTGGAAAAAATATTAAAATATGCGTAAGACATCGATGCTTTACATAGTTAGTTTTCTGAACTACTGACATTATTTGGTTATTTGCAAAAAATTAAAATGTATCGTTTGCATGCTAGGTTGACATATTTTCCATAAGACTACATGTAAAAGTTTTTTTTAATTTTTAACTTTATAAATCTCCTAATGATTTTGGATTTTCTACAGAAAATTTTGTCATAAAAAAATCTATTAAAAAAACTTTATTTCAGATTTTTTTCATTATCTTCGTAAAACAGCTCAACCTCCATAAAACTTCATTAGAAAAAATCTCAAGTCTTCCTAAATATTAAGTATAGTTTTGCATTAGTATTAAAAATTATATTCTACTAGCGGTCCCGCCCGGTTTCACCCGGGTGCAAAAGAAGGAATGGAGGGGAGGGCATGAATACGCATGTTCGCATCCTAGTTTACCGAGGTGAATGTTGTGTTCAAACATGATGTTCGGAGTTACCGTTCAAAAGTTTTTGTCGGACGGACAAATTTTGAATAACATTTTTCATTGAGGCTCCGCTCCTATTGGTCGTAGCGTCATATTATATAGCCTATAGCCTTCCTCGATAAATAGACTATCCAACAATTTTTTTTTTTCAATTCAAACCAGTAGTTCCTGAGATTAGCGCGTTCAACCAAACAAACAAACTCTTCAGCTTTATATATTAGTATAGATTACGATAATTTCTTATTATAGTAGAACCTCTGTAAGTCGAACTTCGAGAAAGACGCCAAAAATTCCGAGATATAGAGTTTTCGACTAATGAAGGATTTCGACTTTTGTAAAGAAATATTCGACTTTTAGAGGTTAAAATTCATTCTAAGTAATTTTGAGTTGCGATGTTCGAATTATTTATTCTAATTATGGAGGGAAAATATGTACCGTAATGGCATACTGATTATTTCGACCTATAGAGGGTTGAGATTTCGAGTAATGGAGGTTTTGAGGCTTGAAGGGAAGACAACAAAACATTTTTGTTGCTTTGGACGTTTTCAACTTAAAGAGGTTCTATTGTTGAATTTTACAGGCCCGTATCCACGTACGGGCATGTACGGGCAATGCCCATACTAGCAAGTCGCTTGTATGATTTTCACACTTATTGAAACATTTGTTGTTATATAATCTCGCCCGTCCTTCGTTCTTATTTGCCCGTACTACGATTTGAACCTGGCTACGGACCTGTGTTGAAAAATTCTACCGAAAAATTTCTATAGTGTCCGCGGTCTTTAACAGCAAGAAAAAGCGAGGAGGCGGTTTTAAAACGGAACGCCCTTTAACGCGATTTGAAAAATAAAAAAGTGGGTAATACATAAAACTTTAGCAATTTTAAAATGTCACCCACTACCCATAGACGATAAAGCGCTGACTATTTTATTGCTGTAGCTGTTGATCGCATACTAATTCAATAATGTATTCCTACCTGAAGCGGGTCTCTTTAATTGCGCAAGAAATAACTGTAGAGCTAGAGGATTCGAGGTGATTTGTGCTACCGCAGTGATCTCCAACCGTCTGCAATTTATCATTAATAAAATATTGGGTATAAAACAGAGTGTTCCAAGTTCGTAGTTAACATCGCTGTAGCGTCTAAATTAAGCGAGATACGAATTTGCGCTTAGTCCTATTCGATTCAGCGTACTTTTTTCTATAAGGCATATCTGAGATATTTTTATATTTTTCCAAATATCGCAGTTTTTCATATTTTCATATGCGTTTTGAAAATCTAAGATATTTACAGATTTTCGGCATGCTTTATATTAACCGACCTTATAGAAAAAGTCATTCTGAATCTATTCCGACCATCCGCAACCCTGTATCGTCAACGTTTTTATAATTAATAAACATACAGCTTCTATATTAGAGTCTTTGCTTGCCAAATCAGCGAGTTCTAGTGCTTCTCTTCTTGCGTTTCACCACCCTACCACTTTCTAGAAAATTGTTCATTGTACACCCTAAATTCGAACTTTACGAAGTAAGCCATATACAGTGTTCACAGACAAACAGACGCACAGATCTTTTACCCGACTACAGCGAAGCCAAAAGGAAGGGTTATGAGTTTAGCAGTCTATGTATAACAAAAATATTAGGAGCACTGTGGTTTGAATCTAATAAAAAATAGAGAATAGTTACTTCTTACCACAACAAGTTTATTAGTGGATGTACATTTCGAGAGCTATGCTCTCATCTTCAGCAATACACTAAACTAGTTTAGTGAAATGTACATCCACTAATAAACTTGTTGTGGTAAGAAGTAACTATTCTCTTTTTTTTATTAGTCTATGTATGTTTGTATTTACGAATGTTCCACCGTAGCGCCTAAGCTATTCATCCGATTTTGATAAATAAGGTGTCAATCAATTCGTTATTATGGCCCGGGTACCATAGGCTACATTTATTTTTGACTTTTGGTCCCAGAGGGGAGCAAATTGAATACAAATAAAAAATAACAAAATAAAATAAGACACCTTGATACTATGGTATGATAAAATTATTCGGGATACAAGGCGAAATATAAAAACAATTATTCGGGATACAAGGCTAAATATAAAAACTTAAGGACCTGAAGAAGAGATGCATTTCTGTCGAAACGTTGGCGATTAAGTGATGTTCTAGTGAATAAAAATTGTTTTTTTATTTAGCCTTGTATCCCGAATAATTTTATCATATAATAAAAAATAAGTTAAAAAAAATAATAATTTAAATAAAAAACTAAAAACCGACTACTGAAAAGTATGAAACAAGAAAATATTCTCATCTGAGGATAGCCGTGGTTGTGTGCCATCTCATATGAGGCCCCTTTATATATGTATAGCGTGATGCACTTTGCCCTAGAGCTTATGATCGCTTACTACTGTTAAAATGTAATGTTTTGTTAGGGTAGATGGCATATGACCACGGCTACCATCAGATGTGAATATTTTCTAGTTTTATACTTTTCAGTAGTCAAGTTCTGGAGCGTCACAATATTTTTGAAACATCCTTGAATAATAAATAATAAATTAATAACATTAGTATTTATGTCATTAATATTATTAGTGGTGTACCGATCGTGTACATTTGCTATTATGTGATACTAATATCTAATACGTATAATACAGATTACGTAGCCATATTCTGTTCACTATATTATTAGGTCGATTGTATCAAAATCACTAAGGATGGTTAAAATAATTTTATTAACGTGACTGTAATGAAATTTTTCCAATATAAGTCCAATCGAATTTGCTATATGTAATGAACTCGTTCATTTTCCTGTTTTCTTCGTGTACACCTCATCGCATGTTTTTGTAAATAGTGTGACTTGTGATTCTAAATAAAAAATTTGAAAAGAAGTTTGACCCTGTAGGCCATCCCTGAAACTTCCAGCTATTTTCGAGTTCAAAACGCTACAAAAAGTATATAAAATATAGCAGGAAGTTTATTTTTTAGCTCTTCAAGCTCAAAAAAAGACACTTTCTTACGAGTTTTTCATTCACAACAAATGAACCGATTTTGATGCAGTCTTCGGCAATCGACGCAGTTCTTTTAACCTAAGAAAGTAATTTATTACAAAAAAATCGATGTGATAAAAATTTTACGAGTAATTTTAAAAAAACACTTTCACACGAATTTTCTGTTCACGATATCTCGTGAACAAATGAACCGATTTTGATGCGCTTTGCGGCAATCGACGCAGTTTTTTAACCTAAGAAAGTAACTTATTAGAAAAAAATCGATGTGATAAAAATTTTACGAGTAATTTTAAAAAAACACTTTCTTACGAATTTTCTGTTCACGATATCTCTTGAACAAATGAACCGATTTTGATGCGGTTTACGACAATCGACGCAGCTTTTTGAGGAAAAGAGCTCTTTAGATTTTGTAATAAATCGGTTTAGTAGTTTAGAAAATATTCAAAAAAACAAATTTCTAAATATTTTTGAAAATTGTGTTTTTACGATTTATCAAGATCTATTGGGCCGAATCATTCCAAATTTTCAGAAAATCTAAGTTCAACAAAGTCACAAAATGATTGATTTTTTATAGCGGGAAGTTAAGAAGAGAATGACTGTTGTTTTCATTGAGAATTAAAGACTAAAAAAGTCAGCCAGAATTTACAAATTATTATAATATTAAATAAATAAAAAATAAAATGCTATATATCGGCAACTGGCCCTATCGCAAAGGCCTCCGCATCCTACTCGAATTTCGTCTGATCCATATTACAGCTTATGTTATTGTTTTCCAACCACGAAAAAAATTCCCCTATTTTTTATTCGACTCCGCGCGATTTTAAAAAACTTCCCGTATGCATGTCAGATTTCCCGGTTTTCTCGTTTTCCCGCTCGATAGACACCCTGCTTCATTTCCATCCTCATAGTCAGCAGTCCCAGCAGCGATTCCAGCGGCAAAACCAGCCTCGTATGTATCGGCCTTAAAAAGAAGTTTTCATAGCCCCTACGTGTATTTATATGGTGATATCATCATAGTGTTCCGTTTGTTCACCAACTACATAATAGGTACGTGTATTGTGTATATATTCTCTACGTTACGGTCTCAGAGACCGTCGAAACTCGGACTGTAATCAAATTAACCAGTTCGTCTCGCTTGCAGACCAACAACAAACACTGAATGTTAATGAGTCTATAATACATACGCATGTACGATCCGAAGAGCTTATCACTAAGATCGACCGACGTGCTTTGGTTTCGTCTGCCCTGGCCTTTGTGTCTCCTCATCCTATATACACAGAGTCATGTGTACCTACTATACAATCGGGACATTGTCTCTTATCAATAAACATAAAATTTTTGCCAAGAAAAACAGACATGAACTTATTTTATTTAATCACTGTACTGACTGATGATGGTAACGTCCGTGTACGAAATACCGCACTAACAGTCAGTGCATTATGTTATAGTGTCGAAACTAATCAAGATACGAATTTGCCCTTACACCCAATCGATTCAGCGAACATTTTTCCACAAGACCCGTTAATATTAAGCATATCTGAGATATTGTTGTATTTTTCCAAATATCGCAGTTTTTC
Organism: Xanthostigma xanthostigma; assembly: GCA_963575645.1. Classification (NCBI taxonomy): domain Eukaryota; kingdom Metazoa; phylum Arthropoda; class Insecta; order Raphidioptera; family Raphidiidae; genus Xanthostigma; species Xanthostigma xanthostigma. The sequence continues at coordinate 48,154,272 of OY754469.1, read as the reverse complement.
ATGTTTTCATATGCGTTTGGCAAATCTGCAAGTTTTTAGGACACTAAGTGATTTTTGGCCCGCTTTATAGTACTCGAACTTATAGAAAAATTCAAGTTGAATCGATTCCGACCATCCGCAACACTGTATCACCTTTACTTTCAGAGATATGAGCGTTTGTTTATATTACTTAAGAAAAACTTAAAAACGCTGTAACTTCTAAACGACGAATGATACAGAGGTGGGAGTGATCGGAGTCGATTCAGCGCGATTTTTTCTATAAGAATAACCTCAGTTATAAGTCGTTTGTAAACAGAATCTCATAGATTTATGAGTTTTCTTAAAAACGGAAAAAGTAAGAAGGGGGGACCCTTCTTACAAAATTGAGAAATTTTTGAAAAATAAATTCGCTTGATATTACACATACTTATAGAAAAAGTCATTCTGAATCGATTCCGGCCATCCGCAACCTTGTATCTCTTTTAGTTTCGGAGATATAGCCAATTTAAACTGTTTAAATTTTTATACCTTTTAAACCGTCGTAGCGTCTAAACTAAGCGAGATACGAATTTGCGCTTAGTCCAATTCGATTCAGCGTACTTTTTTCAATATTAAGCATATCTGAGATATTTTTATATTTTTCCAAATATCGCAGTTTTTCATGTTTTCATATGCGTTTTGCAAATCTGCGACTTTTTAAGACATTTACAGATTTTTGGCCCGCTTTATATTAACCGACCTTATAGTAAGAGTCATTCTGAATCGATTCCAATCATCCGCAACCCTGTATCGTCAACGTTTTTATAATTAATCGACTTTAAAATAGGAAAGGTTATAGTTTATACGCTTATGAGAATATTGAGTTGAAATGATAAAATAGTTTCAGCAAAATTTATCACGTACCATCATTAATTGTAATTATTAGATAACTAATCACGAACTATTCACAACTTTTGCTTTTATCGTGAAAATATTGTAAATTGCGTTTGAAATTAAAATCGGTAACGTATCTATAGGTAAACATGGAATAACAAACTGTCGATTGGATAGAGTTGCGGGTAGTGATGTAACGAATAATTCTCATTTGCAAAATATATGCGAGGATTAGAGTACAATAACTCGATGTGCAAAATATCCATTGGAAATACACAATTATTATTTCGTTTAACACTAGCGGTCCCGCCCGGTTTCACCCGAGTGCAAAAAAACGAATAGGGAGAGGGGCATGAGTACGCACATTCATCTTAGTTTACCGAGATAAATATTGTGTACAAACTTCATGATGATCGGAGTTACCGTTTAAAAGTTTTTATCGGGCGGACAAATTTTTAGTTATATTTGAAACATTTTTCATTGATGCTCCGCTCCTATTGGTCGTAGCGTGATATTATATAGTCTACTTCCTCGATAAATGGGCTATCCAACAAAAAAAAAACTTTTCAATTCAAACCAGTAGTTTCTGAGATTATCGCGTTCAACCAAACAAACAAACTCTTCAGCTTTATATATAATTATATAACAGTGTTATTAGCCGTTTTCTAGTGCGGAAAATAGATTTTTTTAAATTATTTTTTTTGCGCAGCGAAAAGTGGAAGGCGTTTGGGGGGAGTTCTTTCGAAAACAATTACGTGGTCGTGTATACAAAGTGAGATAGTAATACAGTAATTTTACACCAGCTGCTATGACGTGTATATGTGATTTATGATTGGTTAGATTAAAAAAATGACAGTGGAAGACGAAAAGTACTTCCATGTTTTTTACATGTTTTTGAGGAAATTTGTGAATAATCCGCAAAGTTTTTTTTTTTTTTGGAACGTCAAAATTTAGCTTTTTCTATACCTAACGAAATCAAAATTTGGGCACATCGAGTTATCGGATTGCACCCTTTTGCGAGTATTAATATCAGAAACACTTCAGTTTTTTTATGTGAAAATAATAAGAATAATAATATCAATTTCTTAGCATTTTTATCACGAAATCCTTTTCCTTTAAATTAACTTTAGTTTTTTCGCTAAGGTATCCTTACAAATTATATCTTTTATTCAACTCATGCGCGTTATTCATGTTTTATCATGCCTAAAAACCGAACCCTAAATAGCCATTTACCGACTGGTGACAATTACTTGTCATAACTCAATGAAGATTCCTACTAGCTCGGCCATTGTGGAGTAATGAAAATAAACGTAACTATTTTCTGAGTCGTAACGAAATAGTAGGTAACAACAACTCCGTAGTTACCCATTGAGGCTAAAATTGAGAGGCCGAATGTTTTCGACATGGAGTTTATTCATAACCGGCTAACCTCAAACCAAAACATTGAATCGTGCTGTTTGGTGCTGTTAGTATTGACAGTTTTTTTTATAAAGAAATAAATAGATATTTACAACATCTCATTATAATTAAAACATGAATAACGCGCAATTGTTGAATAAAATTATGGGCGCAACTTGTAGGCTAAGTCATCACCTGTCAGCGCGCCATGAATGACTTAGACTACTAGTTACGCCAATAACTATTATCAGCCTTTAATTTGAAAACTATATTCGCATTCGCTAACTATGGCGACAGACATTTGCATTCGCGAATGTTTAAAAATTTACATTCGTTACGTCACTAGTGGCGGGCCGGGAGTGGTGGCTGTTAATAATCTGCGCTCACAGTCGAATGAATAAGCGAGCAATGCGCCGATATCAACTGATTAAAACAGCGCACAAATATCGTTCATGTCGTCTGTAGACGTCGATACATAACATACCGTACCTACACATTTACTGTATACAGGGTGAGTTTTAAGTTGATGCTATTTTTTACAGCGTGTAAAAATCAAATAGACGAGCAAATATTTCAAATAGTTTTTTTATCAAAACTCAAAAATAAGAGAGAAACAGCCTTTCGAAGTTTAAATAAATTATATTAAATTTTCTTTAATTTTGAGGTCGGTCCTGGGGTTATATTATGTCACTATGGAAATAAGTTGTTATTATCAAGTATGTTGGTGCTTATTTGAAACTGACATGTGTAATAGTAACATATTTCCATAGTGACATAATATAACCCCAGGACCGACCTCAAAATTAAAGAAAATTTAATAAAATTTATTTAAACTTCGAAAGGCGGTTTCTCTCTTATTTTTGAGTTTTGATAAAAAAACTATTTGAAATATTTGCTCGTCTATTTGATTTTTACACGCTGTAAAAAAAAAAATGGTTGTCTGTAAAGTCGGTTTACGGACGATAGTTTTACGTGATAACGTATTCCGTAATACATAACCTAAACCTCCCAAAATTTGGTTTCAATCCGCTTATCCTTGGTGTCGGAATGATAAGAAATGTCAAAAGTGACGTTTGCAGCTTACAAAGTATTATGTTCTAATAATAATTAGTTATTCCAATACTTAACTTAGCAGGCTTTGCATTTCACAATATACTAATGTCAAAAAATTGAATTAAACATTAGAAATGCAGCTGTTTTCATGTTAAGACAAGACATACGTTTGCTTCTAATTTCCATGTACGGCAAACAAAGACGACCGACCGCGTCGCGTCATGCATTACACAACATTGCATTTATACAGCTATTTTTCTATATAAATTTGTATAAAATATTTTTCTATATAAATTTGTATAAAAAAACTGTTTAGGCAAATTCTGTTATACGAAATCTATGTAAAATGTTCTCCTCTTTCGTTTAAGACTGGTTTCAAACCGATCTGATTTAAATTGAGCGAGAAATTAGCAAAAAGCACGCACAGGGTCAGGCGGAACGTTACGCGTTAGGAACGTTAGGAACGTTAGGAACGTTACGTTACACTTTTTCGAACATGCAGCCGGTGTTTTATCAATTTATAATATTGGTGATTCATCAATTTATAAGACGTTATTGGTGATTCATCAATTTATAAGACGTTATTGGTGATTCATCAATTTATAAGACGTTATCACGTCAAAAAGCAAACTCACCCTGTATAGAATGATTTTTAAGTTGATTTTTTTCCGACAGCGTGTAGAAATCAAATAGACGAATAAATATTGTAAGTTACTTTTTTATCAAAACTCAAAAATAAGAGAGAAACAGCCTTTCAAAATGAAATTAAAATTTATTTAATTAATTCAAAAGCCCGGTTAACATTAAAGTTTCGGTCCGGATTTGGACCTTCTTTAAAACTGATCTAAAAAATATAAAAATTAAAAATGAATTAATAATTAGTTTCTAATTGGTTTTTGATTATTAAAAACTTAAAGCGAATTTTTTTTAAAAACCAATTAGAAACTAATTATTAATTAATTTTTACATTTTTTGGATCAGTTCTGAAGAAAATCCAAATCCGGACCGAAACGTTAATGTTTTAATTTTTATATTTTGTGTCTGAAAAATTGGTCGATAATTTTATTTATTGAAGAGTTCTAATCAGACGTTAATCAAATATTTAAAAGTAAATTATTTTGAGCTTGAGGATCCAGACACCTGAGGTCTCTTGTTTTTAATAAGCTCATTGATGTCATATGTCTAAAATCCTCACTGGATAAATTCTGGTCGCGGGCCGTATTGAGATAGCTTGAGGATCTTTGACATCACTGGATTAACGGATCATTTTTATTTTGATATAACAAATTCTGTTCTTTTCTATAGCTACATGATCTGAGAATGATTTATACATACGCGTCTTCCTGTTTATATTACTGCCAATTTTAATCAAAAAGAACATTATAAAGAACTAATTTCAAAGCTTATTCATAATGTGAGTTAATTAATGTTAGTCTCGAGTTTGATTACTGAAAATTTCTACAAAATATATATTTCTATAAATATACCGGGAGTTTTTAACGTTACATCTCGCGATAATGATAATCATAATTAACAGACTACAGACAACACAATTGCTGTGTTTAAGAAGCGTCTAAGTCTATATACAGATTGTATCAAATCAAAACGGTCCATAGGACATTCTGTGTGTAAGACAAAGACGATATATAAAGATCTAAAGCAGTAAGTAAGAATGAGATAAATGATCGCTAATATAGTTACTGTGGTTACGTAAATAAATAATTATGTACACTGTAAATCTTTTTACCAATTAATCAATTAAAACAACTACAAATAAATTTATTATGTTGCAGGCGGTTGAATTACCACCATGAACCCATTTAATTATTTGGATTTTTTCCCGAACAGTATAAATAGCGATTTTATCAATAATTTCACTAGTGAATACTGACATTTGATAAAATTGTGATTTTTACTGTAGAAAACAAAGACGATACTATCAGATTGTATAATCACAGTAACTAGTTATTAGCGATCATTTATCTCATTCTTACTTACTGCTTTATATAATATCGTCTCTGTCTTACACAGAGAATGTTCTATGGACTGTTTTGATTTGATACAATCTGTATATAAAAATCTTGTGTCACAATGTTCATCCGCGCTAAACTCCTAAACCACTGAACCGATTTTAATGAAATTTTGTATGTCTTGTTTGGTTAACAACTTACGCTATCGGATAATTTTTATTAAATATTTTGTACAAAATTACGGTATTTTGTTAAAAAAAAAACTGTTTTAGTTACATGTAACGACATCTGCTAGAATTTACTCAAAGCTATTAGTTCGGAGGCAAACAAAAAAAATGCTTTAGTACCAAGTAGCGACGTCTGATAGAATTCGCTTAGATCAGAAGCAAATCTGGTCGAAGTTGCTCAGACGCCGGGCCGCAAACGAAATGCATTTTGCAGAATATCTATCGCACCCGAGTGAAACAGGGCCGGGCCGGTAGTTATTTATATTATTATTATTATTATTTATATTATCAGCGAACATAACCCTGGTTTCCCAAAAAAAAAATTCAAAAAGAGCTAAAAATTAATTAGTTAATTTCCATTTTATTTTAAGCACTTCCACTTTTTATATTTTAAGAACTTGTAAAAAATTATGTAATCTAAAATTGTGTCTAAAGCGGCCCATAGACGCTCAATATTATTGCGCAATTTTGGTTTTGTGCAATATAATTGACCGTGTGTAGACGAGATTGAAATGTTGCGCAATATATTGTGTGATTTTCAAAATCTTGACAATATATTGCACAAACGGGGAAATGTGCTGTATGTTGTCAAGATTGCGCAATATCCCGTCAGTTGATCTCAAGTAGCGGTCGTTTCAGCAAGTCGTCTCAACTACGCCTCATCATGGGTGGCAAGAAAGCCGAAAGACAATTTATTGTTGAATTTATCGAAGTGTATCGTGGTCTTCCGACTCTGTGAAGTCCAAAGACTATAGTAATCGTGACAACATGATGACTGAAGTTCTGGTGGGGACTGTTTGCACAATGTGGCTGTACCGTCTGTGCTCGCAATTGAGCAATATATTGCACAACCTTCAATATCGTCTCCATACAGTACAATTTTTTGCACAAACCAAAATATTGTACAATAATATTGAGCGTCTATGGACCGCTTTAATATAATATTGAAATTCGCAGTAGACAACGTTTGTACCACATCTATCCACAAGAGACAGTGATAAAAAAGTACACTGTATATTATAAAAGCAGCCAAATATGAATCGATATTAATTTCAAGGAAAACTTTACATTCATAATTACGTAGTCATTAATGTTACATTCACGGCCCATGTAAAAATGTATGTACAGTGAAACCGTAATTATCATCGCGATATGAATCGTTTACGCACAATTTCCCTTACATAAATAGAAAATGAAAGTCTTTCGCGACACTCGCTACCGTGCGGCTTGCGTGCAAAAGAAGAAAGCAAAGACAACATAGTACACAAGAGAACAACTCTCAAAGCCTGTTCAGTTTATCAAAAGATGTCGTAAGTATACACACACACACACCAACACACACAGGTATTACATAATAACGTGTATGGAACCTACTCAGCGTACATGTATAAAAAGCCAGTGCTCCATAAAGCGACAAACCAGAGGTGGTTTCTCTACGAGATTTTACATTCAAATCTGGTGGGAGCAACGGTACTATCATGGTGGAAGTACGTTGCACATCTTTACCTACTAATCTATACTAAAATATAAAGATAGTTTGTTTGGTTGAATAAGCTAATCTCAGGAACTACTGGTTCGAATTGAAAAATTTTTTTTTGTTGGATAGCCCATTTATCGAGGAAGGCTATAGGCCATGTAATATCACGCTGCGACCAATAGGAGCGGAGCATCGATGAAAAATGTTGCAAAATGTAACTCAAAATGTGTCCGTCCAGCAAAAACTTTTGAACGGTAACTCCAATAATTTGCTGAAAGCCGTTAGTTCAGAAGCAAATCTGGTAGAATTTGCTCAAAGCGCCGGGCCGTAAACGAAATACATTTTGCAGAATTATATCTATTGCACCCGGGTGAAACCGGGACGGACTGCTAATATTTTATAATATTTACTTTCCTTAAATTTAAAATAGACGTTAATAAAAATATTATATTCAAATCTTTGATTAACGTCTAAATAGAACTCTTGAAATAAATAAAATTATCGACCAATTTTTTTCAGACTATATATTGACAAAAATAATAAAATTATAAATCAATATTTCACTAGATGACGTTTCGATCCGGATTTGGATTTATATTTTTTAGATTATTTCTGAAGAAGATCCAAATCCGGATCGAAACGTCATCTAGTGAAATATTGATTTATAATTTTATTATTTTTGTCAATATATAGTCTGAAAAAAAAAAGGGTCGATAATTTTATTTATTTGAAATATGATATTTTAACACAATAATTATTTCACCCATAGTTCTATCTCTCCAAATGTTATATTATTTCAAAAGTAAATGCGAACAAAGGGAAATAGCTAAAAATTAAAGAAACCGTTTGTAATCTTCCTTAATGATTGTTTGGAAACTACTTGTGGATTTTAGGATAGTCGAACATAAAAAGAAGACAATTTGTTACCGCTAAATATTATGAAAAGTGTCAGTGCGTTGGTAATTGGATTAGCGGCGCTTCCATTTACCAGAGGTGTGTTCGAAGTGAAAAATGTTTTTATATAATTCTTACTGAACACTTCATACACCAGCTAGTAAGGCTATATAATATGATGCAACCGTCTGGTTTAAATCCCGGCGGGGGCAGATGTGACTGGGACTCTTTCCTGCTGCCTCTCGCCGAGAAACGGTAATTTCTGTACCGGCCATCTTGTTGAAGTTTTCCATGGTTTCTCTCAATGATTCCAGATAAATATCGAAATGGTTCCTTATTCAAGGCCATGGCCGATTACCCATCAAACTCCTCAAAATTTGCCTACCTTATTTTAATTTCCTAAAAAATCCTTCATTCGCCCTTTGCTATTAATTAAGTTGAAAATTAAAAATTGTATAATAAAATAACGAGAAGTGTAGTAGAAAAAATAGTAATGGTGCGAATGGCGTATGTTATGACATAAAGTCGAGAAACGGACGTTAAACGCATTATTATTATTATATTATTCTTAAAATGAAATGTAAATTAAGTGCCGACAGAAGTGAAAACTTGAATATTAACGTCTTAATTTTTTGCATTTAGAAGCATTGTTTATTTATTGGCAACACTTCCTGACGCGAGTTTAACATTTTTTACCCATTACAAAAAAAAACTGACGCGTCAGGCCTGACGCGAGTTTAACATTTTTTACCCATTACAAAAAAAGTGTACAACGCCGCTAAATAACTTTTCAAAATGGTTTGTATCGTAGATTGCATTTTTATGTACGATATTTCAACGCTAGATGTCTAACGTTGTATAAATAATATACTGTCAAACCTGGGTGAGTGAGCACTGGGTAAGCGAAACTGACGCGTCAGGTCCTGACGCGAGTTTAACATTTTTACCCATTACAAAAAAACGCGAGTTTTCCTGACGCGAGTTTAACATTTTTTACCCATTACAAAAAAAGTGTACAACGTCGCTAAAGAAGTTTTCACTTCAAAAATGTATCGAAACTAAACAAACTGTTTAAATGAACGTTGATCGGAAAAGCTTTATAAAGGTACGAGGTACTTTAGAGTCCGAACCTGTGGAAGAATCTCAGCAGGCAGTCTTGGTTTGATCACGACGATGCTCTCAATGGGAGCAAGCCGTAATCTATCTTGGCTTAGGAGCGAGCAAGCCATCCTACAGTAGAAATCATGCTCTCTTCTATCAGCATTGCCTATAACAGCGTTTCTCAATTAAGTTTTTAAATAAATCAAGAGATACGAATCATTTCATTATTCAATATGGTTATAATTAAAGGATAATGTGGTAATAAGGACTTTTTTCGATCACATAAACTTGTGTACCTACAATAAAAAAGTCCGTAAAAATGTTCTTAATACTGATAATGTTGTTTTTATATAATAAATTTTACTGTGGAAATAAATTAACTTTAGTGAGTGGTTTTACATAAATGATTCACAGTTAATAGACAAGTGTGCTGATAAACTTTGTGTTGTGTTCCTGTGTGGTAAACATTTTGTGTATATAATTTAGTGACTCATTATATAAAAATCTCGTGTCACGATGTTCGTCCGCGCTAATCTCCGAAACCACTCAACCGATTTTAATGAAATTTTGTAAATGTGTCTTTCCTGGTCCAACTTACGCTCTAGGATAGTTTTTATTAAATATTTTGTACAAAATTGCGGTATTTTATTAAAAAAACGGTTTTAGTAAAATCATTAGAATTTACTCAAAGGTATTAGTTCAGAAGCAAACAAAAAAAATGTTTTAGTACCAAGTAGCGACATCTGATAGAATTCACTCAAAGCTGTTAGTTCAGAAGTAAATCTGCTCAAATATATTAGTTCAGACGCCGGATGAAACCGGGACGAACCGCTAGTGGGTTTATATAAATAGTTATCTTAAGACTGTTTTAACTTTAGCCTTAAATCTACGTTTAAGAAGGGGCCGTTTTAACCAAAACTTTGACGAGGATGCGAATCCTCTTGTCTTTGCTACACGAGACTACGCTCTGCTCGGCGCGTTGAGCCTTCGGCTCTTCCGTATTAGTCTTGTCCCGTTGGGTTTTTTCGCATTAAAATTAATTTTCATGTATTTATTGGAGTTTACTCCTTAAGAAACGATTTTGAGTTAAAAGGCCCGGTAGGGAAATTTTATGAGTAGTAAAATCAATTGGTGTGGCCTTACGCTCCACCGCTTCAAGTGTGGCGTTGCGCTCGTCCGCTTCAAAAGAGACAAACATATATATCTGTAGGATCTAACGCGCGAAAGAATGAGATGGAATACAAAAGAGACAAACATATATATCTGTAAGATTTAAGTGCGAAAGAATGAGATGGAATGCAAAAGAGACAAACATATATATGTCTGTAGGATTTAATGTGCGAAAGAATGAGATGGAATTGCATTACACAGCGTATCTAAGGAGTAAACTCAAGTCGTGCGTCGGAGCTGAAACGCACACAGACTTTTTTTTGACACGACATATTGAGAACGCCTGGTTTAGATGTACCTACCTAATACGAGAGAGTAACATCAATATACGTAATATGTACGTGTGTAGGGGATGGAGTAAGAATATCGCGGGAAACCGGATCCATCAGTGTGCGACAAGTTGGAAAAGGGTTTTTTTCATGCCGATTCTTTCATTCAGCCGAGTTTCTCTTTGCTCTAGTCTCTTCTGTAGGTATACTGCGACCGTCTTGGCGCATTGCTCTCTTTAGCAGACATATCATTTGTGGAAAGAGTTCTTATTCGAGTTATAGAATGTGTTCGAAAAATATTTTTTTTATTTTGCATATCAAAAGATCTCGCACAAACCTTATGGGATTTGGTTCTCGGTTACATTGATCGAAAATGGTTTTATTTCATAATTGGTAGTTTGGGAGCCGCAATCCCAAGTCAAATAAATGACTTTTTTTTCTTTAAATAATTACCCAAATCATGCTATAATAATTAATAGAAATTCACATAAAAATTTATTTTATTTAATTTAATGCGAATTATAATTAAATAATTATTATAGTAATGTAATTAATAAAATATTAATTGATTAGTACTCAGCTGTCACTAGTCACTGTCACTACAACAACAGAGATAAACAACAGAGATAGTCGCCACATGTCAGTATAAAAAAATTAATAAAATCAAAATACGTGGTAAATTATTCTGAAATTTTTGCAGTGTGTATTTCAGGCATCGTTCTATCCATTAAAAAGTTTTTTTTGTGGGGTCTTTGTCAATTTTTTACAAATCCTCAATTTCCGGAGTTGTTAAACAAGGACACACATAATGAAAAAAGAGTCTATATGGGCTGAATTGAAGCGTGCTGCGATATGATATACGCTCTTTCTCACACTTCAACCTACCCGTAGCATCTTAACCCCACTATACAGTTTTATAACCGCCTAGCAGATATTTAGACTCGAATAAATGATGTGGTTTATTTATTTTTTATTTTATTAAATACTAAATTTGAAGGTACTAAAATTTCAAAATATCTGACGAACATTTTTTGCAAATATAATTTCGCAAAGTTAAAAATTCACGGCTTGGCTAGACCCCACTACCCTTCAGCCAGGTCTTCGATTTTGTGTTCAGACATTATAAAAGACTAGCGATCCCGCCCGGTTTCACCCGAGTGCAAAAGAATGAATGGGGAAGGAAGGGACATGAGTAGGCACATTCATCTTAGTTTACTTAGAAGAATGTTGTGTCCAAACATGATGATCGGAGTTACCGTTTTTGTCGATAAAAAGCAGTATTTATACTTTTTATAAGTATAGATAATAAATTTCTTTTAAATCAATAATTACTGGAATTAATAAAATATAATAAATATTTAATTGAAAACACTGTAGGAAAATTATTTTTATATAGGTATCTACCTATAATTGTAACAGTTTTCAAATGAACTATTAATTAGATTTATTTTATTTGAATTAGTCGTAAATAAAATTATAATTTTAAATGTAAGAAAGTAATGTAGAAAAAAAAATTAAATATATTCGCCCAATGACCCTGATATTAAGAGCCGCGTGCTCTACCGACTGAGCTAGCCGAGCTTGTGAATGTACGACGTTAATATTGGAATATTTAGTTAGGGCATTTTACCTGAATAGACGCTAATTTTGAGGTACATTTTGCAACTTTTTTCTTTGATGCTCTGCTTCCTCGATAAATGGGCTATCCAACAATTCAAACCAGTAGTTCCTGAGATTAGCGCGTTGAACCAAACAAACAAACAAACTCTTCAGCTTTATATATTAGTATAGAAGTATCACACAAATTTTCGCGCAGCCTCAAAAACCTATTCAAAAATGTTTGATAGCTCTAAGACTATATCAAACATGGAATTATTGTGATTAGTGAGCCATATGTCAGCGTACAGCCTGTAGAATCGAGAACATCAACGCAATAAATGTACGTAAGTCTGACGTCTGCTACATACACAAACGAATCAGGATAACTCCACCCACCAACCCTAACACACACACATACAAATGCACATATTGTTTGGAAATAATGTCCCTCCACTTTTTTCATACAAAATGTGCTCTTACTACTTTTTATGTATACAATGCGTATTGTATGGTTAACAGTCCGTGTAGTATAACATTTTTAGTACTGAGATAGTACGAAAAGCACTTAACTTTTTGTTAAGAGAGCTGCTTTTCTTGAAAATAATAACATGAACAATTTCAAGGTCGTCAAAAGGTCGAACAAAAAAAGACAATTGAAACCACTTGCCTGATTAGCAACAGTTCGCTCAATCTTTAATCTTTACAATTCAAAACACAACCTCAAAATATGGTGTTATGGTTCTAATTGTGACCGAGCGGGGTGGCGTAGCAATCGGGAGGTACCGGGTTCGTATCCCGACGGGGGCAGATATGACTGGGACTTTTTCCTGCTGCCTCTCGCCGAGAAACGATAATTCCTGTACCGGCCTTGTTGAAGTTTTCCATGGTTTCCCTCAATAATTCCAGATAAATATCGAGATAGTTCCTTATTCAAAGCCATGGCCGATTACCTGTCAAACTCTAATACTCGCATATTCGCCGACGTGGGGCTTGAACACAAGACCCTGGCATTAAGAGTCTTACGCTCTACCGACTGAGCTATCCGGGCTTGTGAACGCGACGCGCTAATATTGCAATATTCAGTTAAGGCATTTCACTTGATAATATTAGTCGGACGAACTAATTTTGAGATACATCTTGCAACATTTTTCATTGATGTTCCGCTCCAATTGGTCGTAGCGTGATATTATATAGCCTATAGCCTTCCTCGATAAATGGGCTATTCAACAAAAACAATTTTTTTCAATTCGAACCAGTAGTTTCTGAGATTAGCGAGTTCAACCAAACAAACAAACAAACTCTTCAGCTTTATATATTAGAACCTATATAGATTACGTCTTTGATACCGACTGTACAATTAGTGTATAAAGCAACTGGGCATTTGATGTAAGCAGAATTATTAACATTTAATTTTGTATCAGGCGAACAACCAAATAAATTTCGACCAACTTTTTTAATTAATCATTTTTTTAATTCCGTTCGTTATTAAAATGGCTACAATCATATGTAATAATATATAGAGTCATATTTTCAATTTCAAAACATAATGTTTTACACTTAAATAGGTCACTTAGTGCGTTTGTTTTTCATAAGTTCGTCCGTAGAACACGCGACAAATATCTTAATCTTATTCAAAAATAATTACAGAATGTCACAGTTTGTTGCCAGCGGTCCCCAGTATTATGTACATTATAGGTCTTTTATTAAATACTGTTAAATATTTAATTAGGCAAAAGTTACTTTTCATAATGACGGATATTAAATTATTAATTTGAAAATTATATCTCAACATTATTATTAAATATGCTTATAACTTACAAATAAGTCAAAAAAGAACGTATCAAATTATTATATTCGTTTGTATTTATATTTAATAGCATTTCGAATTGTATGGCATCGGTGATCAAGACACAATAAATTTTACAGATTTTGTGATCCAAAAAAATTCTATAGAGAATTTGTTGACGAGAAAAAAATATTGTCGACTTATAGAAATATCATCACCCCATGTGATAGGTTAAAAAAAAATTGATTTTTTTTCTTGTATAAATCATATATATTAATACGCTAAGGTTAAAGATGTATGTTTGCCTCCCTTTTTAGAAAAAACCTCACAATTTCTCCACATAAATTATATATCATTTTACAGATAATTGCTTGCTCTACTGACATCGACAACTAAAAAATTTATTATTGCTTTTGTTTTTGTAAATTAATTAAAATACAGCAACGCTGAACAACGTCTGCCATCTGACGTCTTTAATTTTGAAACAACGTCAACACTTCGATCTGTCATCTGACCTTCATATTGTAATACAACAGACACAAGAGTGCATACTGCCATCTGACGGCTTTAATTTTGAAACAGCGAGCAACGCTGAACAACGTCACAGCAATGCTGCATGTTGTCATCTGACGGCTTAGCTCATCGCTTTAGCTACTTGCGCCTCTATATGAAATTTTAGTAAAATATTTCTTCGATCTGTCATCTGAGCTTCATATTGTAATACAACAAAAAGAAGAACGTTATAAGCAGTGTGCAAAATTAGAAAAGAATTGAATACCTGCATCATATTTAAAAAACAATTTTGTACAGTGATAATTATTATACTTATTTAGTGCGAATAATTCGCACAGATCACACTAGTTGATTCCTAAACATGTTAAGAATATGTTAGTAAAATGATTTTATAATATTCGAAGTTGTTGGAAAGATACAGCTGTTAAAAGAGGTGTTCGGTGCGCTCAGTTGAGCGCTTGGGCACCGACCCTATTGTGACTTGAGACCCTCTAAAACAAATGAGGAGCAAACAAGCAAAACCCGATAAATCCATTTTTTTGTTTTTGAGTTATATATTTCAATTCTAGTTAATTTTGGTGAACTTTTAGCAGATAAATGGTGAGTTACGATTTCATAGTTAAAATCGTAGGTACTTGAAACGCGTTTTTCTCAAAACTGTTTTTCTAATTTGTCTCCACGATATCTCAAAAACGGTTCGACCGATTGCTTTGACATTTTAATGGTAGATTCGGCACATGTATAGTGGTAGGATGAACTTGGATCTTTTGGAAATTCCGAGTGGACGCAAAATTATCGAAAAAGTCATGAAATTTACAAATTAGTTTTCAAAAGTCTTCAATTTTCAAATTGTTCGAAGAATCCTAATTCATCTTAGTGCCACAGGCTTACGGATTAAAATGCCATATAATTTTTTTATTTGAGATAAGCCAATCAGTCGGAATCATGGAAACCGTCAACAACCTTTTTCTCAAAATGGGTATCTTCGGAGTGGTACAACTCAAGTTTTAGTGGAGGTTTATGCTTGAAAAATGTTTTATACACCAATGAAATATTAATAAATATATCATAAAAAGTTCAAAGTTTTATCTTTTCTTTAGTCGTCAAAAAAAAATTCCTAAAAAATGTCTAAAAAACCGGCCGTCACATAGGGTGACCCCCTTAAATAATATGACGGACTATATTTCCTTAAACAACACATTATCTTATTATGTATATAAAATTTATATTATTTTGACAGTTCAATGCAATGATTTATATTCTAAAATACATCTAGCGCCAGCTATGATATATTAATAACTTTATGAACGGCTTAAATTGATAAAACAGCATTCGATAACAGTTTATTTGCGTAAAAACTGCGAAATTTGTTATTATTATTGTAAAAACGTGAGTATTCGAATTTTGCGATTCAAAATTAATATTAATAATTCAAATCTACGGGACCCTCCAACGAAATTATCAATATAGATAAGTTTGTTTACAAATATAAATTAAATCATAACTGGATAAATTGTGGCTAAAGGTTGCTATGTTAAAATAAAGAGACACAAAACTTGTGGATATCACATACCATAGGCAAACAGCACAATGAAAAAAAGCAGCGTAGGAGGTACGTGGAACGACCGCATGACTGCGCTTCAAAGAAAGTTGGCTATGTCGAAATGAGAGACACAGTCCGATGCCGACGAAACGTTCACCACGTCCAAATTCTCATAGTTTCTGCTTATTATGTGTTCTGTAGCTCTTTACGTGTGTGCAGTCGCTAAGTTAATAGCTCTTTAAGCGACAGAAAGTAGACGCACATTCAACATATATACGATAATTAAACTAACTAGCGTGTCTTTTCGACGACCTGTCTCTCTACGTCTCTCTCTCTCTCACTTTTATCTCTCTTCCTCTCACACACTCACTCACTCTATTTCAGCTATGATAATATTCACATTCAAATTATTATTTAAATTACTTGTCAGATGATTTTCACGTCTCTTAGATATTCTGAAAGCACGTGCATTTATTAAAGTCTGTTTTTATAATTTATTCCTTTTATATACAAAACTCGCTGTCTTGTTAGCGTTTTTCTTTTTCATTTTTTAACACTCCTAAAGTAGCGTTTAAATAATAAAACGCTTTTTTCAATGTTGCAATTTGTGCTTATCAACACAATTTTAAAAATCAATATGAAAATATAATAAGTATTTTAATTAATTTTAGTAAGTTAAAAACACACCCACATTACACAAAGTTGTGCAAAAAAAAAACAACTTGAAAAAAGTTTTATAATAGTGTAAAAGTTTCACAGTAAAAGAAACACACTGGAAACAGTTGTCCTCGGTATTTCAACGCGTTTTCATTAAAGCATTTTTTATTATAAACGAAATCGAGTATTACAAAAGTTTCCTTTTTTTTAATTAAATTTTCTTACTTAAACGATTTTAGTACTTCAGTTTTTCGAAACAAAACACATTAAACATGAACATTTTATTCACAAATCTAGTGCGTACATTATATAAAATAGCCGCGTTCATAATTTATGCATAACAACTTATTAAAGTTCGTCATACTACGTAAATTGTTCGTAAGCGAAGAGCGCAGACCGAGTAACGTTTAAACGTGTCACAGCGTGAACGGGCACTGCGTTCTCCTGCTGGTCCTGCTAGTCACACACTCGCAGGATTGTTGTACGAGTGTCCGAACACGGCCGAAAGGATTCGAGCGCATCTATACTACTGTGTATCACATGCACGATAGAAATGAATGTGCACATGGCAGAGAATGTCTTGCGCAATCTTATACAGTTTTCCATTGGTGATGACCGCGAAAGCCTCCCCAATGGGAGACAGCATTCAATGCGCAACTCTCTTGTCATATATTATCGTAAACTACAAAACGCGCTCTACTTATGTTTATTATCGCTGTTTAATTATTTTTTAACGCTGGATCTTGTCACCTAACCTGCTAAAAACAACAACGTTCTTCATACCGTAACAAAATTGTTCTACTTCGTGGTGGCAATTATTTATTTACAATAATAAATGTTAACAAAACAGTTAAACACACACACAGACTTCTTTAACTTAACAGAAACAAAACAGTAAATTCTAACTACTTAGTAAAATAAAAGAATAAATTAACGAAGAATATAAAGTCACTAATTATGTACAACCATATTATACACAAGATTATTTACAAGTCAGGAACACACCAAAATTTATTTATTACTCTTATTCACATACTAGAGTGATCTGTGCGAATTATTCGCACTAAATAAGTATAATAATTATCACTTTAAAAAATTATTTTATTCAATTCGTTTCTAATTTTGCACACTGCTTATAACGTTCTTCTTTTTGTTGTATTACAATATGAAGCTCAGATGACAGATCGAAGAAATATTTTACTAAAATTGTCATATAGAGGCGCAAGTAGCAAAAGCGTTGAGCTAAGCCGTCAGATGGCATCATGCAGCCTTGCTGTGACGTTGTTCAGCGTTGCTCGCTGTTTCAAAATTAAAGCCGTCAGATAGGAGTATGCAGTATTGTGTCTTAATGTATATATTATGTAAATAAATCATTCAACTCAATTTAATGAATCAAAATTTATTGCAGCCGTATTCAATTCGTTTCTAATTTTGCACACAGCTTATAACGTTTTTCTTTTTGTTGTATTACAATATGAAGGTCAGATGACAGATCGAAGTGTTGACGTTGTTTCAAAATTAAAGCCGTCAGATGGCAGACGTTATTCAGCGTTGCTGTATTGTGTCTTAATGTATATCTATATATATAAGTTTAATAATTAATTAATTTACAAAAACAAAAGCAATAATAAATTTTTTAGTTGTCGATGTCAGTAGAGCAAGCAATTATCTGTAAAATGATATATAATTTATGTGGAGTAATTGTGAGGTTTTTTCTAAAAAGGGAGGCAAAGATCTTAACCTTAGCGTATTAATATATATGATAGTTCAATTTATTTCGTACATTATTATTTACACAGTTCATTTATTTATTTATCTCAGCAGTTACCTCAGCACTGTTCACTGACTGTTAATTTATGTCGATTCTTCACAATGCATCACTGTCTTATGATGACTGTCTCCGTGGACTGTGTCTCTACTAAGCTCTCCCGTGGTATATATAGGCGCTGGATAGATCTTTCATTTGTTGCTTTCATTGTTGTCGGGAATTTGGCAACAAAGCCCTTTTCACCTACGCTAATGGACACTTTTTCTTAGTGACCTTTAAACTACAAAATAAAACCATTTTCGATCAATTTAACCAAGAACTAAACCCGATAAGGTTTGTGCGGGGTCACATAAAATGCGTTCAACCGGTATTTTTCGCATTTTCCTGGTATTACTCGATAGATCAAAGTATAATAACCTCGTAACTTTGACGATTTTATTTCTCTGTTCATCGATAGAGTATGAACTATCCAGTGCAATATAAATACGTACTAAAGCACAGGACACCGCGCTATTTTTTGTTCATTTTTATTTTCAAATATATTTTTAGTAAATCACTGATACGTTCATGTGACGCGAATTATTTCTCCATAATAAATTTTTCTGTACTCAGTGGCGCTTAATTACTTTTATTTTTGTGTTCGTGCCGTTAATGTCCATTGTCGTGTAAAAAGCAATCATGTCAAATGTTTACACTGAAGTAAATGAGTTCAAAAACAATGAACATACAATAAAAAAACAATCAATTAACGCAAAAGCTGTTTTAGATACATTTCATTTGTTTTCTTAGATTCGACTTCACAACAAATTTTGTTATTTTAATTCAAAACACAATACTCAATTGTTCTAGAGACAAACAATAACATTCAAAAATGGAAAACAGAAAACAGTCAATTAATTAAATAACAACTCATTTTACAAATGAACATTTTTTCAATGTGATTTATTAAATACTTTTTAGGGTTCCGGGTTAGAGTACGATAACCAGGGCCGGATTAACCCTGCCCGGGCCCCTAGGCAATGCAACCAGGTCTTTTCAAGTTGATGAAGGGATGTGAGTAACTTCCAGATGATCGGCTCCAGGCATCCTGTTGCTTCAATGTCTTATGTGATATTGTAACAACATGATTACTTTGACCAGATGCTGCAGCATCGCCTTACCTGACTCGTTTGCTTTATTGAAATGGTCTTAATGAATAGGTTATAGATAATTGATGATACAGGTTTTTTGATGGGTCAGGGAAGAGAAATGAGACGTGACGTAGTTATTTTAAATTTTATCTTGTTAAATGCAATAAATTACAATAAACAACGAAAGAAAATAATATTGTTGTTGGGAAATTTCAAACAAATTTTCAAATAAAATTTTCGTTCAATGAAAAGTTTTTTTTCTTGGTGCGTGCACGGGCCCCTAGTCGATGCGGGGCCCCTATACTCAGATGCCTACTCTGCCTAATGATTAATTCAGTACTGACGATAACTCGATGTGCAAAATATCCATAATAAATACACAATTATTACTATTCTTAAATCGAACGATTATTTTTCGAACAGGGTTTACAATATTTTTCTTGAGCAGAAATAAGTGTCGTCACAATCTAAGGTCAAATCAGATTTTCAACATTTTTTCTGAATAGCATGTGTCTTGAACTAAGAATAATAATAGGTGGGCTTCATTGAGTCAGTGATTTCTACCCCAATAGCAAATCTACTGTACCTATCTGAATTTTTTTTGCTATCCGGTGGCCACATATTAAGGTTCCAGCCGCCTTCTTGAATATAAACATAATATATATATAATACATACATACAATTTAATGGCGAGCCATCAACCCGAGTAATTTATTCGCGTGACGCACAGCGCAAACAAATAATTTAATGTTATCAATGAGCGGTTTGGAAGTGGTTTACAAGGTTCGCGTGTCATCGCCCGCCCTCGTCCTAACACGTATAATTATGTGCAAATACATACAGAGTTGTGTTTATGCATGCTACATATATATACAATGTGTCTGATAAAAGAATCACATCCAATTAAATCAGTGCCATTCAAAGTTTAAGTGGACATTGATAATCTATAATTTCCTAACTTTGTATATGGCTTCATTAGGCCTAGTCTGACACCTATTTCCTCTACTTATGACTTTTCTTGATTTTGGGGCGGTTTCCCTTTAAATTTTCCGAAAGATGTCGTTTTGACGACATGTAAAAATTTATAGATATTGTTTGTTTTTTTTGATTGGATAGCTTAAAAACTTCAACCAAAACGCTCTCTGACAAATAGCATGAACCATTTAAAATGTCTGGTGATTCAAAGGATTAATATTATTTTAGACCAGTATTGTTTTATACAACATTGATTAGCATTAAACCGAACAGATTGCACTGTGGCTACATTTTGAATCAGCTTGTTAAATCTAATTAACTTCCCTGTAAGAAATAAGCGCTAGGTGCCAATTTTCTAATCAACACGCTGTACCTGAGTTCGCACCCAACACTTACGAGAATACTGGTTATAATAATATCACGAACGCTTTTCAACTCACGACGTTCCGCGTCGTGCCCGGTCAGCAATCCAGTCAAGTCTTATAATACCATAATCGTGCACATTTGATATCAGACACTCTACATTGTCCAGTGTTGAACGCACCGGCAAAAGTTATAACGAACGGTTGAAAATACATCGTCGGATTGACGTTCCGATATCACTTTCTCAGAAATAGAATAATTGATTATTACAGACGTTCGACAACACAGGTCTTCGGCGTCTATTAGGACTAATGATATGACATATCATGGTATACAGATTGTATCAAATCAAAACGGTCCATAGAACATTCTGTGTGTAAGACAGAGACGATATTATATAAAGCACTAAAGCAGTAAGTAAGAATGAGATAAATGATCAGTAATAGTTACTGTGGTTATACAATCTGATAGTATCGTCTTTGTTTTCTACAGTAAAAATCACAATTTTATCAAATGTCAGTATTCACTTGTGAAATAATTATTGGTAAAATGGCTATCTATCCTGTTCGGGAAAAAATCCAAATAATTAAATAGTTTTATGGCGGTAATTCAACCGCCGACATAATAAATTTATTTGTAGCTGTCTTTGAAAACATTAATATTACAGTTTAGTTGTTTTAAATGATAAATTGGTAAAAAGATTTACAGTGTACGTAATTATTTATTTACGTAACCACAGTAACTATTAGCGATCATTTATCTCATTCTTACTTACTGCTTTAGTGCTTTATATGAATATGAATATGAACTTTATTGTCAATAGAACTGTACATATACAGTATATTTGACTAGTCAAAATTACACAATATATAAAATAGTCTCTGTCTTACACACAGAATATGGACCGTTTTGATTTGATACAATCTGTATACCCGCATCTGTTATTTGATAAAGACAAAGATTATAATATGTTAGATAATATATATGTTACGGTAAATGTAAACTCTTGGGAAATGTACAGTTTTATCGTAAAATATGCCGGAAAATGTGTACATTAAATGTAGATATTGCGGCAAATGTACACATTTTCCGGCACATTTTACGGTAAAAGTGTACATTTCCCAAGAGTTTACATTTACCGTAACATATACATTGATAAATCGCACATGGGTTGCCCAGCTAAATCGCGTATCGATACTGTTAAATTAAATAAATTCTAATTAACTTTCTTGGAGCAACTTCCCCGATTTGTTAATCATAAAATTCGAACCTAAGAGAGAATATGACGCAAACAAAATGTTAACAAAATAAATAAACTCATAGTACACAGAACACAACTATTTACAAGGTATGTTTATGTGGATGATCTATGTTTATGTATAGAATCAATAGTATATTCCAATTCCTTGTGTCATATTCTCATATTTTAGGTTCGATTGTGATGATTAACAAATTGGGGAAATTGATCCAAAAAAGTTAATTAGAATTAATTTAACAGCATCGGTATGCTATTTAGATAGACAACCCATGTGCGATTGTAAGTATTGTATTTTATTTGTATTTTATTGACTTGTCCTTTTCCCATTCTTGGGAACAGTTTTTAAGGAATAAATATATTATTATTACCTATTATATCAAGGTACATATTTTCTAACACAGGCCTGGGCAAACGGCGGCCCGCGGGCCGGATTCGACCCGCAGCACAATTTTATCCGGCCCGCGAAGAAATAGCAAGGGCCAGAACAGACGAAAAAAAAAGGACCTAAGGAGCTTTTTTTTTTTGCTCTCCAAATGCGGAAATAGAATGTGAACACCTTTTTTTTCTGCAAATTTTTGGGCCGCGGTCAAATTTTCATCAGCTATGTGGCCCGGCGATCAAAATATTTGCCCGCCCCTGATCTAACATATAATATTTGTCATCATCAAATAGCAGATTAGGGTATATATTTCTAATACCGGATCTTAGACTAAGACAAAGGATTTGATATTTCCTTTAGAGGTATGGAATCCTAAGAAATCATGAAAACAAGTCAGTCCGGTCCTGCCAACAGACCGATTCTGCAGTGAGATAATGAAGCGATGTTATCGGCTCAACAACGAATGGTTCTGCGAAAAACTAAAGTTTATTTTCGAAATTATAATATACGGACTCAGATCATGCGTGCCGTCGGTTGGCCGCGCGTGTTACCGCCCCGCTAACATAACGCTGACGGGTTACAATAAATGAACTTAAAATAAGAAAACTTGGATTATTTCCGGAACTCGAATCCACCACACGGCTGTGGAAAACTGTGCCAGTCGACTGAACTGATCAATCAAAACATCTGACCTTGCGCCAGGTGACCTACTTGAATAACACTTTTTTTTATAAAACATAAAAAAAAACTTGCATTTGACGTGGACGTTACTTTCTTCCTTGTATACCCTCATACCTCTTATTTTATAATAATACATTTATCAAAATTTTCAGCTAGACCCAAAGGCTGTTCAGTAGATCTGATCTTGATCCGCCATTTTGAATCAAAATGGCGGCCATTTGAATGTGAAGAATGTATATTATCTTCTGTTCTAAGCTTTTTTAGAAAGATTTCACATTACGAAATTAAAACAAATCCAAGAAATATCAAAAATTCTGTTCACACGATTGTAATTCGTGCAAATCAGAAAATTGTGATAATTTTTGAAATGTTTAAAAAAGAATAAAACCGAGAAATCTACTTGAAACAAAAAACAAAAATATGTTGTTAAGAGCAAATAATAAAATAAATTCAAATCTTTGATTAACGCCTGAATAGAGCTCTTCAAATAAATTGTCGACCAATTTTGTTTTTTAATGGATTTTTCCTTTCTTTTTAGGTAAGTACTTTGATATCCATGACTACTTGTTAAAAAATTGGTTGTTTTCATAATTTGTGAGAATTAACTTCTGCGTTCTATTATAAAATAATAAGTTGATTTTACAAATTATTTTTGAAGTGAAAACTTCTTTAGCCGCGTTGTACACTTTTTTTGTAATGGGTAAAAAATGTTAAACTCGCGTCAGGCGTCAGGTAAAGTAAGAACTGGGTGAGCGAGAAAACTCTCTAATTTATACAAAGTTAGACATCTAACGTTGAATTATCGTACCTACATAAAAATGCAATCTATGATACAAACCATTTTGATCGAAAATTCGTCAGACATTAATATTCAAGTTTTCACTTCTCCCGTCATATTTTGTATTGATATATAATTTTATTTGTGTCAATATATAGTCTGAAAAAAATTGGTCGACAATTTTATTTATTTGAATGATAAAATAAATTATATTGGCAAATACACTTATGTACGTCTTATTTGAAGAAGAAGAATTGTAGATTATAAACGTTTAACAACTGAGCACTCTACTGCTCTTATTAAATGTGGGTGTATAAGAAAGAATTCGGTGTCACTGTTGAAATTTAAAATGTGTTGCCTCTTTATACAATACCTTAAATATTTTCTTCAGAATACGTAGGTATTTAACTTAATTCGTTACAAAAGTGTTATTTTAATTGGTGTTTCAACGGAAATACATTTTTCATAATTACATATATCTAAAATGAAATCGACAATTATTTACAGTAAAACAGTGACTCTCAAAAAAAAATTGGTTGTCTGTAAAGTCGGTTTACGGACGATAGTTTCACGTGATAACGTATTCCGTAATACATAACCTAAATTTATATAATAATTATAATAATTCGAATCTATGATATTGCATCTTTCGCTTCAAATTTAGGTAAATTTTATTTATTAAATTACTCACCACCTATAAAAATAATTTTTTTTATTAACTTTCTTTCTTTCGTATTTATTTAAGTCTCAAAGATTAACTGTCATACTATTTATAAAACAATTGTTTCACTGTTTATATAAAATTCCAAAACCTACTTACAATATTCGTATTTTCATACGTCAAAAAATTGATTTTTATAATGATAAAATTTGTAAGAAAACGATTTTTTCGAGAGATGAGACCTAGCTAAAACGATTTTTTGCCCCCCAAAATCCCTTTTCAGTAAATTTCATCCAAATCGTTAGGGCCGTTTTCGAGAAAAGCACGCACAGGGTCAGGCGGAACGTTACGAACGTTACGAACGTTAGGAACGTTACACTTTTTCGTGCCTGCAGCCGGTGTTTTATCAATTTATAAGATTGGTGATTCATCAATTTATAAGACGTTATCACGTCAAAAACCTAATTGTTACAAGTTCCCTTTAAAATATATTTTAGATCATTGAAAATTTTGATATGAAATGGCTTAGTTTGGTTTGCGTGTGTCGCCGTTACGTTCCACAAATGGCGCTCCCGTTGCCGTAAAATGTTTAGTATAGCGTGTGTTGCTTTAGATGACGCTGTATTCAGAAAATGGCGCATCCACTTTTAATCATATGTAGTGATTTCTTGTTTTGAAGCTTTTGTTAATTCACTGAACAAATATATAATACTTAAAACAATCTTACAATTTTTAGAAAGTAATAGAATTGATTGTTTTTTATTGACAGGTCAAAAAGTCAGACCTAAAAATCTTTTCTAAATGTTGCCAAACCCGATGCTTCTTGTAGTATTTAAATAATATCGAAGAATCTCGTTAGAGATTCTTTTCTGTGCTAAATGCCGACGAATCTCTAACAGATTCTTATACACTGATTTTGCCTGTCACCCATATAACGCCGTGTATAAGAGGCCAGTTTCCAAGTTTTATAGTTATGTGACCACGTGACTTTCGTCTTACCAAATTTTCGTATCACCCATATTGTGCTTCTATACGACAATAATAGCAATTTATTATAAACATTTGTTAGAATAAAAGAGTTTTTCTTTAATTAAATTATAGGTTTTGTTCTGTTTGAAGAAAAACATTTTGTTTGAAAAGATATATTCTTTAAAGGAAATATCAATTCAATTTAAATATTTCACTTCTTTTAAAACATATTTTGATAATATAAATTCTTTTAAATATCCTTAATGTAATTCAATCGGGATGATAGCACTTCGAAACACAGCATCATTATTCTTTCTCGAACCTTTTAAAGAAAATTGGAAAAAAGGAATGAGGTAAAAATAGGACAAAGTGACGGCTGTCTATATGTAATTCTCTCTTGCATTTATAACATAAACCGTTTGTGAATTGTCTTATCATATTTATATCGCTAGGGGTGTACAAAATGGAAAGCTTCAATTAATAGAACAAATAATGAAATAATATACAAAGATCTCAATAGGTATATTTGTTGGTAAACGCCGGACTGATTAAACTAAAGCAGTGTCTGTTGGCTCTAAAAAAAACTCTTCAGATACACTCGTCGTTACAGTTAAATTGGTTTGAAAATCATTTATTTTTACTTATAGTTCTGCAATTTTACAACATCTATACTAATATATTAAGCTGAAGAGTTTGTTTGTTTGGTTGAACGCGCTAATCTCAGGAACTACTGGTTCAAATTGAAAATTTTTTTGTTGTTGGATAGCCCATTTATCGAGGAAGGCTATAGGCTATATAATACCACGCTACGACCAAAAAGAGCGGAGCATCAATGAAAAATGTTGCAAAATGTATCTCAAAAATAAGTTTCTATTGAGGTGAAATGCCGTAACTAAATATACCAATATTAGCGTTGCACATTCAGAAGCCCGGCTGGCTCAGTCGGTAGACTGCGTGACTCTTAATATTAGGGTCGTAGGTTCGAGCCCACACGTTGGGCGAATATATTTTTAATTTTTTTTTTTAATTTTCTACATTACCTACTTTCTTACATTTAAATTTTATTTACGACTAATTAAAATTAAATAAATCTAATTAATAGCTCATTTGAAAACTGTTACAACTATAGGTACCTATATAAAAATAATTTTCCTACATTGTTTTCAATTAAAGCACACCCCCAATATTGTCATCTGAAGTTAGTGAGTCGTCTAATCATAGTTATCGTCTTAAATAGATTATAAATACCTACATACAATGTACAATTTTGTGACATTGAATGCGTGAAATATATATATCGCAGTAATCTGGTCATTTAATGAAATGTCTAGACAGGTCTTGAAAAAAATTGTAACGCAAATATATTTTGTCGAAACATGTCTAGATTGTTTATTTATCGCATAAATAACCATATTAATTCATAAGCAAATCTGGTAGAATTTACTCAAAGCTATTAGTTCAGAAGCAAACAAAAAAAAACTGTTTAGTACGAAGTGGCGACATCTTACAGAATTCGCTCAAAGCTATTAGTTCAGAAGCAAATCGGGTAGAATTTGCTCAAAGCTATTAGTTCAGACGCCGGGCCGCAAACAAAATACATTTTGCAGAATTTATATCTATCGTACCCGGATGAAACCGGGACGGACCGCTAGTATATTTTTAAGTTAGACAATCTGCCAGTGTTTCACGAACTGTCTCAACAATTTACGAAATGTCTAGTTACACCAGGTACACATACATATATTCGAAGAACAAAGGAAGACAGAAAGAGAGAGAGAGAGAAAGAGAGAGAGAGAGACAAGTCGCCATTTATTCTATTCCAATACACTTAAATAATATAATATCGATGAGTGTAAAGATAGGAAAGCAATGTAACTCCGCATTCTGTAAGCAGTATAGCTCGATTCGCAAGCGTGTGGAATTTGGATTTCTATTGCAATTTTGAAAATGAATTAATTGCCGTAATGAGCAATTGACATTTTACGCGCTGTATATCTTTGATCTCATTGTATATATTAAGCAAAATCTGAATAGTCTAAATCTGATATCAGACATACACAATCATAATATCCGTAATAATAATAATATTTACATCGGTCGATACAGAACTACAAGATATAGCAACAGCCCACTTTGTAAAGGTGCAGATTATTATAACACGCTACCTCTTGAGATCAAAGATATACAGAATCTAGACGTTTTTAAAAGAAAAGTTAGAACATTATTAATAAACAGTTGTCCGTACGATTTTTTCAAAAATTCATCTTCTACAAGAAAAAAGAGTGTTCGGGTTTTAAAAACAGAAAATAAGAATCATATATATTAATACGATGAGGTTAAAGATGTTTGCCTCCCTTTTTAGGAAAAACCTCACAATTTCTCCACATAAATTATATATCATTTTACAGATAATTGCTTGCTCTACTGACATCGACAACTAAAAAATTTATTATTGCTTTTGGTTTTGTAAATTAATTTAAATACAGCAACGCTGAACAACGTCTGCCATCTGACGGCTTTAATTTTGTAACAACGTCAACACTTCGATCTGTCATCTGACCTTCATATTGTAATACAACAGACACAATACTGCATACTGCCATCTGACGGCTTTAATTTTGAAACAACGCTGAACAACGTCACAGCAATGCTGCATGATGCCATCTGACGGCTTAGCTCAACGCTTTTGCTACTTGCGCCTCTATATGACAATTTTAGTAAAATATTTCTTCGATCTGTCATCTGAGCTTCATATTGTAATACAACAAAAAGAAGAACGTTATAAGCAGTGTGCAAAATTAGAAACGAATTGAATACCTGCAATCATATTTAAAAAATAATTTTGTAAAGTGATAATTATTATACTTATTTAGTGCGAATAATTCGCACAAGTCACACTTGTTATTTAAAAATGGGTTAGCTAGGAACAGATCAGTCGAAATAGGCATGAACGGCGAAGCGTTTTGATTTAAAGAATTTCTTCAGCACCGGAGTGTAGATCGAGCATAAGTTGAAGGTAGGTCGGTGTCTCGCAGCCGCGAATAATCGAGTTTATCCGGTGTGCATAGTAGCGAGTCGAGAGCTTAGGCTGTGCGGTGGGCCCGCGGAGAAACCCGAAACGATAAGCTCCAGAGCCAGTGGAGAGATTTCACAGCCGGGCCGTCGACAATTCCATTAATTTAACGCGTTCAGCGATGAAAACCCAACGCTCTGTAGTCACTGCGTCCTCGTCCCCCGTCCCCGTCGCCCCGTTGTTCTACATCGAATGTCCGTCTGTTTGTCTGTTTCTGTCTGCTGGAATATTTCACGTTCGTAAAATTCAGCATTTAATTAGATTTCCACCTCAGACAACGCGCAACCTTCGCTGTATCATATATATACAGTATGTAATCGCGTAAGGTGCACATAGGGAAATTAACATTGGAAAAATTAACTGGATCAGAGTGAGTCTTGAAATCTTGTTTTTCAATTTGACAGATAATATTCTTTTGCAAAATGAATGTGTATACTACCGAAGAAAATATTCAAATGATTACAACATAATCGGACTTTTTTTATTGATGGGACATTAAATTCCCAAAAAATCTTAAATACGGTGCAAGATCAAATATCTCCGTCTATTCGTGTTGAACCTAAAGACATTGGGTCACTGATTTACCAACGCGCAACGTCATACCAGTCAGACAATTTTTGAATGAAATGTTTCCAAGCAGATGGAGTTGTTTTTTTGTGCAAAAAAATTAAAATAATGATTTATAAAAGTTTTTTATTATTAAAAAAGCCAAGAAAAATAAAAATAAATAAAAATAAAATAGAAATCCTCAAGATTACCACGATAATTCAATAAAAATAACAATTAATGCAGTCATGGCTAACTCTGATCCAAGTATTTTTTTCCAATGTTAATTTCCCTATGTGCACCTTACGTGTTTACATACTGTATAGGGAAATTAGCATTGGGAAAAAAATACTTGGATCATAGTTAGCCATGACTGCATTAATTGTTATTTCTATTGAATTATCGTGGTAATCTTGACGATTTCTATTTTATTTTGATTTATTTTCATTTTACTTGGCTTTTTTAATAATAATAAGCTCTTATAAATCATTATTTTATTTTTTTTGTACAAAAATAAAACAAAAAAATTGATGAAACACCGGCTGCATGCACGAAAAAGTGTCACGTTCCGAAATGTGTCACGTTCCGCGAAATGTGTCACGTTCCGCCTGACCAAAAGTGTCACGTTCCGAAAAGTGTCACGTTCCGAAATGTGTCACGTTCCGAAATGTGTCACGTTCCGCGAAATGTGTCACGTTCCGCCTGACCCTGTGCGTGCAAGCGAGAGCGCAGTATAAGCGATAGAGAAGCACGATCGGCCCAAGTTTGACAGCTACTAAAATTTAGGTTATGTATTATTAAATATGATATTCGAGCGGAATACGTTATCACGTAAAACTATCGTCCGTAAACCGACTTTACAGACAACCATTTTTTTAGCTATGCTTAAGATTAAGAGAATTTATAAAATCTATTTATAAGCAAAGTTCAGCAATGGCTGTACAACTTATAAGATAAAAAAGTGTCTCGTGTTCAACCCGCTCGCACTGTGCTGGTGTTTTGGAACATAACCTGTCAACTAACGACCCCAATGCTTATAGGGAGCTGTTATTGAAGAGCGAAGACAATTAAACCAATACATTTCTTAATTGCTTTTCTGTTTTATGTTTGGATTATTTTTGTTTGATGTGATAATGCGATGAAATCAGCTTATCGACTGGATAATATTTATGTTCAGGATTTAGATGATCGATAAACGCTACCACAATAAAGCTATCAGAACAATACAAACAATCAGCCAATATTATTTCTTATTCCGAGTTTTCGTACTAATAGATAAATTGCGCGCAATGAAAATACTAAACATGATTATTTTTTAATAATTATACAACGACTTACCGAATAAATTACCAGCAACAATCATTTTAAATTCACAATATTTATTATAACTGCACAACACTATTTCAATTCATGAACAAAACCAAAATTTAATAAAGAATTGATTGACGCTTGTCCATGATGGTACTTGCCACGGCCACGGTTTGCACTGCAGCGCTATCCTTGAAAATTACATGCAACATTTTTTCGTAAACTTGACCTACAGTAAAGTCAATGACTTTTGATTAAATGAAGGTCACTAGATGTCATTTCTTGACATTGCATAAAAATCGTTTTGAATATTAAGGAAATGGATACAGGAACTGGACTTATCAGAGCTAACAGAGGAGACGAATATATACAGAAATTTTAAAAACAGAGTAGATAAAGCAATTGAAGAAGATATGTATATGAAAATAATGGAGGATATTGATAACACGAACACATTAAGCATGTACAGGCAACTTATACATAAAAAACAAGGAGCTAAATATGTTTTTAAATTTAGTAGAGAAAAAAGAAGACAAATAGCCAATTTCAGACTAGGTACATGGATGAGGGATGCAAGAAGAGATACGGAGGGAAACAGGATATGCGTTTTCTGTGGTGATATGGAGTCAGGTAGACATCTGCTGTTTGAGTGTGCAGGACTAGAAAATAGTAGGCGCGAGCTAGTGCCTGAAATAGAACGCAATAGTCTTGCTGAAGCTTTAGATGAAATTTCTATTAATACAGCCGAATTTATTTCAAGATTTTTATCGATCAGGAAAACTAAACTTAACTAATCAATAAGTATTATAAGTTAAATATGATTGTACTATAATATTACATAATCTTAAATTATAATTGATTTTTAATTGTATAAGATAAACATTGTGTGTATTTGTAAGCCGAAAGCTATGCAATAAAGAATTCTTAAGTAAGTTTTGATTCGGGCGTATAGCCAAAACACTTACACCGATTTTGAAAAACTTTTTTGTATTCGATTATAGCCACTTGTACATTACAAAGCTCGATTTTTATATTTGTAATAAATATTTACGAGTGAGCAAGGGTGTTGATATGAGGGGGTAAAGGGGATAATTACCGCCCCCAGAATAAAAATAATGAAAGAATAAAACTGAAAATAATACGAATACCTGGCTAAAAAATAAAATTTAGAAATACTTTTTAAAATTAGTTTGGGAATTAATATTTTGTTTTACACCTTCCTTCGTGAGTATACTTGCGCAATATAATTAAAACTTAAGAAAATATTGATTTTTTTGCTTTACCCCCCCTCCAGAAAAAAAAATCTACGCCCTTGCAAGTGAGGCTCCAGATAAATATTACTCCAAAAATTTGTTTGGTTTTTCAGTCATTTTTAAGTTTCAATGATACATACTTCACAAAACTTATTGCGTCTTTAATGTATAGTAAGTAAATGATATTCTTTTTGTATTAAACAGTAGAAATGTGTCTTTCAATACAAGTTCGACTAGTTGAAACGTCACAGAAGCATTGTTCCAAAGATGCCATTTACTTATCCCGAGAGAATGTCGATTGCTGAAGTTTTCGACCAACGTGTCACTCATAACTTAATTATTACATGAATATTCCATTTTGCTGTTACACCCAGCTATTATATTATCAGCTCAGCAACATAATAATATTGTCATTTTGTAATACTACAACAAAATCGATATTAAGTCGTACTTATTCAATGAAAAATTAAACAAGCCGTTAGGTGGGTTATGTATTAGGACTCTACAAGTGCTACCCTTGAGGCCCGGTCCCGCCCTGTTTCACCCGGAACGAATGTGGGGGGAGGGACATGAGTACGTTCGTTCATCTTAGTTTACCGAAATGAATGTTGTGTCCAAATTTCATGATGATCGGAGTTACCGTTCAAAAGTTTTTGTCGGACGGATCAATTTTTGAGTTACAACATTTTTCAATGATGCTCCGCTCCTATTGATCGTAGCGTGATATTATATAGCCTATCCAACAAAAAAAAATTTTTCAATTCGAACCAGTATAGTTCCTGATTTTACCGCGTTCAACCAAACAAACAAACAAATTCTTCAGCTTTATATATATATTATTAAATGTGTACTTAACAAATTAGACCCCAGAAATCTTCTTCAAAAGATTCGAAAATACACATTTTTTGAAAAACAGTTAGCCACGACAATTTGCTTTTTTAATATTTAACTATTCATTCCTTAAGATTAATTAATTAACAAGAAACAATATAAATAGTCATAAAATTGATTATAACTGTAATATATTTAGTTTTGACTAACTATTAAATATTAAGTAATAATTCTGTGAAGGTTCATATCTGACGTTATCTAAGATAAAAATTAGCTCTCGCATGATGTGAAATATACAGTTACAAATGGCTATATATTAGAATGATGAATTGACCTTACTGTGTCACTGTGGAGTAATGTAACTCAGTCCGCCGCGATAGTGGAAAGATTCGGGGTTCGTATCCCGATGGTGACATTGTTTGAGAAATAAATTTTTCTAATATAGACATGTAACAATGGGTGTTTTAACAATGTAGGAACAGAAGCTATTCTTTAAAATTAAGTAATAATATGGGAATAAGTAACGAATGATTTTAGTATTACAATTTACTATAACATAGGATAAGATAAAATTTTTTAAAGATGTTATATTATGTACAGAAAAATGAAACAATTTCCTAGGCAGCGATACCAATACCTGCAGCTTGACTAAACAAAAAGAAAAGAATATTAATACAGAACCAACAATTTTTCATACGGGTGCAAAAACTCCTTTTGGGTTGTTCAATTTAAACATAATAATTTAGGTATCAATTTCGACGCTTTCTTATTTGTGTAACACTGTATGGTAAACCAGCTTTTTATAATTTTATAATTATAAAAAATTCGAGAAGTGGCAATTTATTGAAATCAGGTAAATTAACAGATCGTAAACGTAACTATATAGCAATGATTGTAAACGCGCAAGGATAAACATTGTAAACTTTGAAATGGTGATGATATTCCGCTATGCGAGTGACGTCACACAGTTATCTTTCTACTACAGTTTAAACAACTATCAATGAAGGAGGATTCCAACCAAGTCAGTTAAGAAACGCATGACATGATTTATATACATTATTTTTCATTTTTATTTTTTATTCACCGTTGTTTCATCTTTCCACCACTAGATCTTAGTCCCTACTAGAGTTACAATAAATACATAAATTACATAAAATTTGAGAAATTGCCTACTCTACAATTTTGTATAGAACATTTTTCTCGTGAAATAAGCCGTTAACGAATTATTTAATATAAAAACGTTTTTATTTGTTTGAATTTTTCATCCCACCTTCCTCCGCCAAGTTTGAAAAATTTTTTTCAGGGTCGCTAACTAAACAACATATTCAAAAATCATGACTTCCCCACTTTTTGTAGGGCATCCCCACTGACTGAACTGTATATTTTGTCGAAAAAATCTCACAGTATGTTTTTAAATGAATTATATTTAATCTGTTATTTGTATTTTGTAATATTAAAATAAGACAGTGCCTTGCTAGTGGATCATAGAATTACATATTTTCGTATTGTTAATATCTATTCTCCTTGGTATGTAAGTAATAACTTATTTATTCGGGAAGAGAACGGTAAGTTAAAACACTTTATTTGTTAAATAGCTACGTTTCGTCCTAAACTTCGGACTTTTCCTCAGGCTCTAATAAACATAATTAATATACAACAATCATATATATTAATACGTTAAGGTTAAGATGTTTGCCTCCCTTTTTAGAAAAAACCACACAATTTCTCCACATAAATTATATATCATTTTACAGATAATTGTTAGCTCTACTGACATCGACAACTAAAAAATGTATTATTGCTTTTGTATATTATTAATTAATTAACAGCAACGCTGAACAACGTCTGTCATCTGACGGCTTTAATTTTAAAACAACGTCAACACTTCGATCTGTCATCTGACCTTCATATTGTAAATACTGCATACTGCGATCTGACAGCTTTAATTTTGAAACAGCGAGCAACGCTGAACAACGTCACAGCAATGCTGCATGATGCCATCTGACGGCTTAGCTCAACGCTTTTGCTACTTGCGCCTCTATATGACAATTTTAGTAAAATATTTCTTCGATCTCTCATCTGAGCTTCATATTGTAATACAACAAAAAGAAGAACATTATAAGCAGTGTGCAAAATTATAAACGAATTGAATACCTGCAATCATATTTAAAAAATAATTTTATAAAGTGATAATTATTATACTTATTTAGTGCGAATAATTCGCACAGGTCACACTAGTATGTTATTAACAATGACAATGGAATCAAATGTAAATTTTACAATAATCAAATATAATTATTAATTACATATTTTCTTAAATTGCATCGACACTAAAAACATCCGATGTCTTTGACATTGATGGTTTTGTTCTTCTTTCGATGTGTACCCACCTCTTGTGACATCGATAGTCAGTAGCGATATATCATATTACCATCGATGTTTTCTCTCAATGCTCATCCCTACTTATCTAGATGGTATTTCAGTTTCGAAATCTCTTTCTTTCATACAAAAAACAAACGAGGAAGTTTCTCTGGAATGTACCAAGTGTTAAAGTTGGATTGTGCATTGGCTGTATTGAATCCAGCTTAAATCCAACGGTATATGTAGTGCAGAAAATCGACTTGTTCACGTGTCAACGTTAATGTGTGTGTGTGTGTGTTCATGTGTGTGCGTTCATGTGTGTGTGTTTGAGTATGGCGTTGCGCTTTCCACTTTCCTCAACGACGGTCAAGTGTTTGCACTAGTCTTAGGTTCTCTATGTATAGACTATGTACAATCTAACCGGTATCCCCTACACTCGTATTAGAATAATGCAAACCAGGCATTTTCTCTTCTCGACTGCAAATATTGGATTTGGAAATTTGCACTGTTATATAATATTGTACGATGACCTTTTTAAGCGTTAAAGGATAATAGTTTTTTTTTTGTTTTAAATGCATTTAACAGATTTATTGAGAAAACGAGCCATTGTTATTTTAAACTGAATGAAATTGTATTCACTCTAAAAAATATATATGTTACGGTCTATACCCGAATTCGGTCAATGACCGAAATAAATGCGCAAAATTAATTTTGACCAACGAATATTTACCAAATCCGAAATCTTACATTTAAACGGGTATTGATTGTTATAAAATGAGCAAAACTAGTTTCGCGCATTTAAATTGATCAAAACTAGTTCTGTCCATTTTTGAATGGGCAGTACTAGTTCTGCTTGTTTCATTAAATCACGTCCGAACCCGAACAAAAGTAGGGTTATGTTCTTGTTTATGTACCTATCTATTGAATTGTTCTCCTGAATGTTATAAAAATGCAAGATGAATTCGAGTCTTAACTAGTTCGCCTATTGGAGGCTTCTGGAACATAATTTTATAACGAAACATAATTACCTAACTACGCTAAGTGAGGTTAAGAAATCAATTTATTGAAAGCTGAATTAAAATCTCTGTCTGCTAAACAATACAGAAGAATAAATCGCTTTGATATAATAAGTATCATTGATGTGGAAAAGCTAATTAAAAAACGCAAACAAGATTCCGAGCCATACTAGTAGGTACCTACTGTCCGTTAAAGAAGGGACAGAACTAGTTTTGTCTAATTGAAAATGCGCAAAACTAGTTTTACTCATTTTATAACAGTCAATACCCGTTTAAATATACGATTTCGAGTTTGGTAAATATTCGTTGGTCAAAACTAGTTTTGCGCATTTATTTCGATCATTGACCAAATTCGGCTATAGACCGTAACATATATACAGTCAAACCTGAGTGAGTGAGACCTGGGTAAGCGAGAAAGCTCTCTAAGTGTAACGTCTTTGTAACCCTCTAAAACCTCTTTAAATGAGAAACAGAAACCTCTATATAAAAGAAAGTTGTTTTTCACTCATGGACCTCTATAACTGAGACTACTACTTGCCTTACCCTCTTTAGGCGATAGTTGAACGTATTAATAGCTACACGAAATTTAAGAATGAGTCATAAATAGCTGAACTAACTAACATTGTTTTTGTATAGTTTTTATAGACCTCTATAAGTGAGAAAGGCCATTCCTGTACCTCTATATAAGCTATAGAAATTCGGGTTAGTGAAAAATCACCATAAGCGACAAAGAGATCGCGGTCCCTTGAGCTCTTGCTTATCCAGTTTTTTTTTTCAAAATTATTGACACTGACGTCACAATTATAAACGGTACAGTTTTATACATGGGACGGGTATTCCTTACATACCATTTTCCAAAATAACTGGCAGTGACCTCACAATTATAAGCGATACAGTTTTATGCAAGGAAAGGATGTTTCTGATATCCGTCCCGTGCATAAAATTATACCGCTTATAAGTATGACGTCATCGTCAATTATTATTGAACCGTACAATAGTTATAACCAATATCGATAGAGTAGAGCGGTTCGATATATTATAGCTAACTTCATCCGGTCTTTAAAGTTTATTGTCGAGATGTGGATGGCTAATGAAAAATCGAATGCATTGAATATATGCGTGGCCAGCCAACGGAAGAAATGACTGTACGCTAATCCAGCGTTTCCCAAACTGTTTTGCCTACGGATCCCTTAAACTTTGGAGACTTACGAAAAAAAATATCTATATATTAAAATTTTTTTAAGTGTTAATATCAATTTATGATAGACGAAAGCTAATGAATTTTGTGGAAGCTGATTTAGGCATAGAAATGACATACTTTATAAGTGAAGGAGATTTATTTGGTTGAGGAACAATAGAAATAAGCTTTACCAAAGTATCGCTTGTGGCCAACGTTTCGAAAATTATATTTTCATCCTCAGAGCCTATGAACATGCATAGTATTCAATTACATTAATATTATTATGATTTCTAAATTACAAATAAATGCATTACAAATCAGATAAGCCAAACATTATAACATACCTCAATGCAAGTTGAGATGGTAAATTATTTCTAATGTTCCTCAACCAAATAAATCTCCTTCAATACATATTTTGAAACAAAACTTCTACTAATACTTTATAATGTAGTTTAATCATGTGCAAACAACGACAACGATATTTTGCTTTACCAAGTCGTTTTTTCAGGGTAATCAACCGCTAAGTATGCAATAGTGGGTTTGAAAACGTCAATTCATTTTAGCAAGGCTGGATTTTTGACAATAATTCAAATACATCTTTTCTAAACTGTATTTAAAAAGATAAAACAAAATTCCGGTCGGAACACCCTGACTGCTTTAAACATCGCTTATCGCAGACTATAGAATCACTGTTTGCCGGACAGCGTTTATATAAAGATCGGTCGTCGTCCACTTTGCCCACTTACACCAGAATAGACATGGGGAAAGTCGTTACTATATGTGATCACAATGACTGTTATTCCAGTTACACAAAAATCACTGTGAAAAATCACCGTGACTGTGTATTTATTTCTGTGAAAAAATAACTCTAATAATTTAGAGTGATGATGATCCTGCTTTAATGTTGGAAGATTAAAAAGGAAGAATCCTGGTGGCATAGGATCGATGAAACAAAGCAAATACTGAAGGTTTTTATTGCATTTTATTGTCTGACGTTTCGGCAATCTTTATGCCATCTTCGAAGAATCAATGCTGTCTGTTTTCTCAGTATTGTTGTTATGTATAAAATAAATTAATAGTTATTGGCGTAACTAGTAGTCTAAGTCATTCATGGCGCTGACAGGTCATGACTTAGCCTACAAGTTGCGCCCATAATTTTATTCAACAATTGCGCGTTATTCATGTTATAATTATAATGAGATGTTGTAAATATCTATCTATTTCTTTATAAAAAAAACTGTCAATATTCGCAGCACCAAACAGCACAATTAAATGTTTTGGTTTGAGGTTAGCCGGTTATGAATAAACTCCATGTCGAAAACATTCGGCCTCTCAATTTTAGTCTCAATGGGTAACAACAGGGAGTTGTTGTTACCTACTATTTCGTTACGACTCAGAAAATAGTTACGTTTATTTTCATTACTCCACAATGGCCGAGCTAGTAGGAATCTTCATTGAGTTATGACAAGTAATTGTCACCAGTCGGTAAATGGCTATTTAGGGTTCGGTTTTTAGGCATGATAAAACATGAATAACGCGCATGAGTTGAATAAAATATAAAATGTTATCAAAAGGTATTAAAATTATGAAAAACGACTTGATTTTTACGAAAAACTGTATAAATGTGGCTATGTTACTTGTTTAAAAATATACTGATTATTTCCTAACTCTATACACTAAAGATATCGGCGATCCCCTCGGAATTGCTTACGTAACCCCCAGGTTAGGAAGCGCTGCGCTATGCTATAGCCGGGACATGGTCTGTATACACGGCGCGGCGGTTAGGCTATACGGAACAGGAAGAGCGCCGCGATGCCTCTCGACACGGGATAGGCTCGTTAATTAAATTAGCCAATAAATCAACATAGGTGCGCCTGTTTAAACGGATACACTTTTATTCTATCTTATGTGGTTAAGTGTACCTATCGGCGGCCCACCGAAAAAAGATTCCACAGCAAATGTATTCCAGATACCTCAAGAATTTCATTACTATGCAGTGAAAGCCGTTTGTAACATCGGTTGTAATTAAGGATGTGCGAGATTTTCTAATTTCAGGTGAGTATTGAATAAATATTCGAGTTTAGAATCGTATTCAACAGTAATTTCTAAAAAGGACCTGTGAGTTACCGTTTAATGCTATCCCACCAAAAACATAAATGTGAAAAAGCGAGTGTGCTTTAGACCACACGACTGAAGTAAAACTTCTTCCTGCCATAATTATTTTAAATATATTCATTAAGAATAATGCGTAAATACCTCAAATTTGCTCATGTTAAATTCATAAACGAACAATAATATGCAGTCGGTTCGTCTCAAAGTTTATCGAACACAATATAACCTCACTCTGTAGCACATATCTACAAAATATAATTTTTGATTAATTAATAGGCGAAATATGTATATATATTTATTAGCATAATTTATAATACATTTAAAAGGATTTATTAACTAACCTACATTATTTCCCGTTACAAAATGCAGCAAAATTCGATGAAATGTATTTTGGATACAAAAAAACAGTTGTTTTCATTTTAAACGTCAAATAGTTGTATTAATGCTCCGTCTTTGTCGCACTCACTAACTTATATCTCCCTCTCAACTCCGTTCGCCTCGAACGATCACGCACCGTCGCGATGATGCACTTCCGTAAACGATTTCGTCAGGCATTTACCAGCTTACTCTCCAAGTTAAGCGTGCCTAAAGAAGTTTTACATCAAAAAATCCATTCACATGCTTAGAACCCTCCCTTGAGCGCCCGATCTATGTTGCATTTTATGTGGAACGATTTTCTCTAATGCATTAATGATCTCCTGTATATTATGTTGCGTAATTCATTGTATATTTCTATTTCTATTAACCTGTAAATTTGAATTAATTGGAATTTATCTGTGTTATGATATGAAATGAATAAATTAACTACTAATAATATATAGTAAGTAAACGCGTAAGGTGCACATAGGGAAATTAGCATTGGGAAAAAATACTTGGGTCAGAGTTAGCCATGACTGTATTAATTGTTATTTCTATTGAATTATCGTGGTAATCTTGAGGATTTCTATTTTATTTAGATTTATTTTTATTTTACTTGGCTTTTTTAATAATAAAAAGCTCTTATAAATCATTATTTTAATTTTTTTTGTATAAAAATAAAACCAAAAAACAACTACGTCTGTTTGGAAACATTTCATTCAAAAATTGTCTGGCTGGTATGACGTTTGCGCGTTGGTAAATCAGTGACCCGATGTCTTTAGGTTCAACACGAATAGGCGGAGATATTTGATGTCGCACTATATTTAAGTATTTTTGGGAATTTAATGTCCCATTAATAAAAAAAGTCCGATTATGTTGTAATCATTTTAATATTTTCTTCGGTAGTATACACATTCATTTTGCAAAAGAATATTATCTGTCAAATTGAAAAACAAGATTTCAAGGCTCACTCTGATCCAGTCATTTTTTCCCAACGTTAATTTCCCTATTTGCACTTTACGTGCTTACATACTGTATAATGTTTTGGTTGCAATCTAAGCTAAAGTGTCGTTTGCAATTTGTCTGTATCCTATTTTTTAAAAACACATTATAAAGAAATTTAAACTGGCGCCGTCTGACGTCACATACTTCGTGCTTTAATATCATCGAACAAGTGAGAAACGCGTATAATTGGCGCATTTCACGGCAATCATGGAAACTAGACACGACATTTAAATGTCAAATCTGATATTATTTCGTAAGAAATGTGAATACATAATGTTATATTGAATTACGTTTTTTGCGTTTTCTGTTATTACGCAGAAAAGACATTCAACATTGCAGAAAGGATTGTCAAAAAATTTGGTTTGACAATGACCTTAGATTGTGCTCATATAATAATTACAGTTTCCATACATCAGGAGCAGTCTAATTTAGTAATCAAACTTCCTATCATCTAGATTCCTAGACCATTCAATTTTATCTAAGGCCTAGTTTATATGAGAGGCGTTCAACGCGCGTTTACAGTTTCTATACAATTTTATAGAACTGTTTATATGATAACGCGCGTTCAACGCGCCACCAACGCGCGTTATCATATAAACAGTTCTATACAATTGTATAGAAACTGTAAACGCGCGTTGGGCCAACGCGCGTTGAACGCCTCTCATATAAACTAGGCCCAAGTGTGTAAGCTTACAAATACTTTAAGTAACTTTCTTAGCAAAACTCAAAAATAGGAGAGAAACAACCTTTTAAATTTTAATTAAATTTTATTTCATTAAGTAATTCAAAAGCCCGGTTAACAGACGCGAAGAAATAAATCGTAAATGTATCGCAAATAATTCGCGGAAGGCCCTTATCGCTACTACAAGCATGGCTACGACGCACGCATCTTTGTGTCCAACAAAACGGGGGCACCTCCGAACAATTTGTGTGAATACTTGATAATGACATAACATATTTCCATAGTGACATACCATAACGCCAGGACCGAGCTCAAAATTTGATAAAATTTAACAAAACTTTGAAAGCCAGTTTCTCGTTCATTTTTGATTTTTGATAAAAAAGTTACTTGAAATATTTGTTCGTCTATTTGAATTCTATACCCTGTTAAAAAAAAAGAATCAACTTACAAATACAGTGTAACCTCTTTGTAACGAATCTCAAGGGACCGGGAATTTTTTTTTTGTTATAAAGAGTTTTCGTTATATAGAGGGAAGAATGAAAAATAACCAAATTTCACCTAATTAATTTATTCCAAACATATATAGTTTGTTAACTTTGCCTGACATTTTTTGCTGTGCCAATATTTGTTTTGTATTTTATTTGTTTGTATTTTATTAAGTATCTTATGCATGTCTAGAGATCATCTTCATTAAACGATAGGAATTTTTCGATAAGTTTGTCGGCATCAAGTGCTTGTTGAATAGTTGGTGATGGTTCAGAATCGTCTTCTTTACGTCTGTAAATATTTTCTGACGCCTAAATATGAACATATTTCTTCGTAATAGAGAATGGCTGTTGCGCTATAAAGAGGGTATTAATGTATGGGTTTTAAGGTAAACAAACCAAATTAGGCTTTTGAAAAAAAAAATTATCGATGTTTTTATTGTATTTTAAAACTTTATTATAAATAATATTGATAATCGATGCGAAAAACTTTCAAAAAACTTTTTTTAAATTAATTATAAGCAATTTAAAATTGATAAAATATTAAAAAAAATCACGTGACTGCAAACGCACTAAAATTGTTTTTGACAGTTGTGACGTCATAATGTTAAAATGTAAATACGCAGTACCTATACTATCATTGGCTTCTACATGTGTATTGACAAAACTATCCTAAATTTAGTATAAAAAAAATTTGTTGACAAGTAATTCTATTTAATAATGTGTGACAAATCTTTCATAAAAGCCAATTCTG
Source organism: Xanthostigma xanthostigma (assembly GCA_963575645.1). NCBI lineage: Eukaryota > Metazoa > Arthropoda > Insecta > Raphidioptera > Raphidiidae > Xanthostigma > Xanthostigma xanthostigma. Next base: position 48,111,838 of record OY754469.1, on the reverse strand, counting down.
CTAATTTATTATTTATTATTATAATAATATAAATTAACATTATGACGTCACATTATGTTCGGGAAATGTCGGCGCGTTCTCGGAACTGGGTACAAAAATGTATTTTTAATTTGATATAACTTTTGAATTATAACGAAAATAAAAAAAAGAAAAATAGTTTTGTTATAAAACTTATATACGATCTTTCCATTTATGACAAAAAAAAATTTCATTCAAAAGCCCAATTGTAAACATTTCTACGTTATAGGGAGTTTTTCGTTATAACGAAGGACGTTATAAAGAGGTTACACTGTATGTTCACAATTTAAGATCATTGTCAAAACTAATTTTTTTGATAATTAATGATTAAATTGACGTTTAAAAAAACGCAGTTGAAAACAAAGTAAAAAAGCTATATAAAGAAAGTGCTTAGATTCTATACGCGGTGCAATCTAGTGTGTTCTGTTGTTTAGCTGGTGAAGAACGTCGTGCGGCGTTTACGGCTTACCACAAGCTATCCTTCAACTGGATTTACGAGCGATCCTGGAGTCGTCGCCGTTTTCGCCGCAGGGTATAAATCCTGACTATGGCAGCCAGATGGCCTCAGCACATTGCCGGATATCGTGTAGCAGGCGCGAACCAACGACCGCGACGAGATTCAAAACGGAGCGCGTAACGTTTTGTTGTTGTTGTTTCGGTTGAATAAACGAATCAATCATATAGCCACTTATCTTCCCAGTGCATGTAGCCTAGCAGCCGCACACTACAGGAACACAACGATCGAAAAATTTTTGTGTTCCTTGCTAAGAATTATGTGTCAAATAGATAGTTTGATAAACAATAACCACAGAAAAATATTTCGTTTGGTATATGATTGGTTATACAGTATGTAAACGCGTAAGGTGCACATAGGGAAATTAGCATTGGGAAAAAATACTTGGATCAGAGTTAGCCATGACCGCATTAATTGTTATTTCTATTGAATTATCGTGGTAATCTTGAAGATTTCTATTTTATTTTGATTTATTTTTATTTTACTTGGCTTTTTTAATAATAAAAAGCACTTATAAATCATTACTTTTATTTTTTTGTACAAAAATAAAACAAAAAAACAACTCCATCTGTTTGGAAACATTTCATTCAAAAATTGTCTGACTGGTAAGACGTATGCGCGTTGGTAAATCAGTGACCCAAATGTCTTTAAGTTCAACACGAATAGGCGGAGATATTTGATCTCACCCCATATTTAAGTATTTTTGGGAATTTAATTTCCCATTAATAAAAAAAAGTCCGATTATGTTGTAATCATTTGAATATTTTCTTCGGTAGTTATACACATTTATTTTGCAAAAGAATATTATCTGTCAAATTGAAAAACAAGATTTCAAGGCTCACTCTGATTTTTTCCAAATGTTAATTTCCCTATGTGCACCTTACGTGTTTACATACTGTATAAATTGGTCAATCGTCATCCAACAAGTATGGCCATGAAAAATATTCCAGCCAATTGGGCGACCGCGACGGGACCATTCCAACTTCAAAATGTTGACATTTGATATAGTACAATAAATGACGCGGTTAATGATATTAGCTATTCGTTGCCATGGTTACTTGCAGAATATGTTCCACGTCACGTAAAAATTAATCAAAGCATACTTGACTAGTTTATTTCTGACCTATATCTACAAAACAAAAGAACAGCTAGTTTTTTTTTATTTTTGAAATCCCTATATTATTAAACGAGCTAATCTTGTACCTATGTATCTATGTACCTATATATGTCCCTAAATATTTTCTCGAAAACGGCCCTAACGATTTGGATGAAATTTACTGAAAAGGGATTTTGGGGGGCAAAAAATCGTTTTAGCTAGGTCTCATCTCTCGAAAAAATCGTTTTCTTACAAATTTTATCATTATAAAAATCAATTTTTTGACGTATGAAAATACTTAAATATTGTAAGTAGGTTTTGGAATTTTATACAATGAAACAATTGTTTTCAAAATATTATGACAGTTAATCTTTAATTACTATCCAAGTGAGACTTAATTAAAATAAATACGTATTTGAAAGAAAGTTATAAACAATTATTATTATTGGGCTTTGACATGCTCACTCCTGACATCTGTACCTTCAGTCAATTTACCTGGGAAAAAAAACACAGCTACTGATGAGAACCGTAGGATACAGAGGAACAAGAGAAAAGAAGAACAAAAAATTTAATTTGGAAAATAAAGATTCAGTACATCAAACATCAATGAAAATAATAATAAATTGTAACTAAAACTAATTTTTTAGTAAAATAATTACTTTGATTGTCGTTATGATCATCATCATAAACTTCATTATTATCTTAGTTTTCAACAATAAGACTATCATCATTTTCTTTATTGCCTAATTCATACAATAATTGAATCCTATGGTTCTGATCAGTAGCTGTGTTTTTTTCCCAGACAAATTGACTGAAGGTATAGCATTTTCTTTCAAATCCTGGTTTTTTAGCAGTATCTGTAGATAAAAAAATTAATTATAGACAATAAATTATTATATTAAAACTCTATGAGGTTATATAGTATAATAGTAACGTTACAGTTGTATACTTACTTGATAACATAAAATCATCTTTTTAAGCAAACGTTCATTGATTTTTTAAGTTCAGTTATTTTCAAAGCTTTTTATTTATTTCATTTTATAAGAATTTAAAAGTACGAATGCGGAATGGAGTACTGTTCACAGATGATAGATCGACTAAATGCAGTCACATTTTATTTTTTATGTTAGCCACCAGATGTCAGGAGTGAGCATGTCAAAGCCCAATAGGTGAGTAATTTTAATAAATAAATTTTTAACTTAAATTTGAAGCGAAAGATGCAATATCATAGATCAAGATGGCGGCGAATCAGTTTTACAAGTACCGGATTGCCATAAGGGCCGACAATCCTCTCCACAAAGGAGTCAAACTGTTTCAGCAATATTATCTTATTGCTCCACAAAAGGAAGCGAAGCTTCCCCAGAGAACCTACGGTTCTTATATGGAGAGCCGAAGGCTCGACTAGTGTTGATTACAACCGAGCGGGGCGCAGCCCCGCGAGGTAAGACTGTAACAAAGGTGGAGACGTAGGCTCCACAAAGGGAAGCGACAGAGAACCTACGGTTCTCAAAGTTTTGGCGATATCAGCATATCAGTATTTTATTTAACTTTCCGAGCAAAGCTCGGTCACCCAGGTACTATTTCTGAAACTATAAAGTTTAGGAAAAAAATGTTTGGACAAAACTTTCTTGAAAAAATTAATAGAATAATAAGCCGTTAAGAAAAGTAAACCATTATTATAATATATAAAACAACGTTATATATCTTTTGAGCATGCGCCTAAACTAGTACCATTTCCCAATTGTGGGTTGGAATGGTAAAAAATTGATCAGGGCAATGTAAGTGTCGACCCTTTACACGATTGAAGAATAAAATGAAAGCAAAAAATTAAATGTGTGATTAAAATATTTAATATTGTTTCTCAAGATAATGCAACGCTTAGATTTTTTTACTATGCAAGAATGAGTAATTTATGTTTTTATTAAAATAAATTAAAATACCCTTAAATAAGGAACAGTTATCAAATTATCATCATAGGCAGAAATATGCACATTAACAGACTTAAATGTTGAAATATGAATAAGAATATTTAAAAAAGTAAAACGTTATTCAAAACTTTCTCGCTTTAATTTTTCAAAGTTGTTTAAAAGTTGTATTCTAAGACATAGCTTCATAATATATAGTTTTTAAACTTTATAAAACATTTTGTTATTTCTAAAATTATAGGTACGAAAATATAAGTTTTGAAACTAAAGGGCGTTTAAGCATTTGATTGATATTTCTGTCTCACATTTATATCATATATATTAATACGCTATAAGGTTAAAGATGTTTGCCTCCCTTTTTAAAAAAGAACCTCACAATTTCTCCACATAAATTATATATCATTTTACAGATAATTGCTTGCTCTACTGACATTGACAACTAAAAAATTTATTATTGCTTTTGTTTTTGTAAATTAACTAAAATACACCAACGCTGAACAGCGTCTGCCATCTGACGGCTTTAATTTTGAAACAACGTCAACACTTCGATCTGTCATCTGACCTTTATATTGTAATACAACAGACACAATACTGCATACTGCCATCTAACGACTTTAATTTTGAAACAGCAAGCAACGCTGAACAACGTCACAGCAATGCTGCATGATGCCATCTGACGGGTTAGCTCAACGCTTTTGCTACTTGCGCCTCTATATGACAATTTTAGTAAAATATTTCTTCGATCTGTCATCTGAGCTTCATATTGTAATACAACAAAAAGAAGAACGTTATAAGCAGTGTGCAAAATTAGAAACGAATTGAATACCTGCAATCATATTTAAAAAATAATTTTGTAAAGTGATAATTATTATACTTATTTAGTGCGAATAATTCGCACAAGTCACACTAGTAAATAATTATACAGAGAATAATTTAAATAAATATAGTTTAAAAAAAACTAAAAAACACGCTTTATATCGAACTAAAAAGTAAAAAATAATTTTTTTAAAATAAGCTTAAAAAGCGTGGGGCGCTTTGTTCCACATTTTCATACATCGAGCGCCCAACGCTTTTTAAGCTTATTTTAAAAAAATTATTTTTTACTTTTTAGTTCGATATAAAGCGTGTTTTTTAGTTTTTTTTAAACTATATTTATTTTTCACTTTTTAGTTTGAGGATCTATAAAAGAATTTATTAATCCTGGGGGTCCTAATAAGGATAATGGGAAACTGTTATCAAATTATTGCATTGTCATCGGTCCTTGATACGTATGCAAAGTTTCAAATTAATCAGACTTCGGGAAATTGGTGAAAATTATGCTCAAAGATTCCGTTACATGCATACATACATACATAGTTAGTTAGTTACAACCCAAACTAATATAAAGCGTTTAAAAAAGAATGCGTTATCTATTCGAAAGTTATGTTTGTACTATCTATATGGATGTGTGTTTGTATATTTTCATTTATGTTGTGTTCTTGTATCTAAAATCTACATCGTACATAAACAAAATGTTACAGTTAAGATACAAAATCAGGCGTTTTTAACACTAAACTAAATTACTATACACAAATCTTAACTTAATATAAATCGTGTGCGGATCTGCGGGGAGCAGCTAGTACAAAATAAAAGTAACCTAACTCCTTATAACATCAGCGATCTACCAGTGAGAATCCCGTCAAAATCGGTCCACTTGTTTCGGAGATTAGCCGGAACAAACAGACAGACAGACAAAAACTTTAAAAATCTTTTTTTTTTGTTATAAGTAGGTACCGTACATACTTTCATATGCATTTAGTAAAAATCTGTATAACATAATTCAAGGTTGAGATTATTTTTTTTAATAACAACCTCTGAGTAAGTGCTAAAATAAGTTCTTACTTTAAAAAAATTAAAAGGTTTTAAATCTGAAGACAGGAGTATAGATTGAGATTGTTACTGTAGGAAATCCACCTATTTAGAACCGCTGTTTCTACATTTTGAAACTGAACTGTTTAATATCAAATCTAATAAAGTAATGTTACGCAACATTATGTAGATTATTGAATATTCTTGTAAAATGCGAATAGACTTTATTAAAATGTGAACGCGATCGGTTATTGTATTATAAATATAATTGTTTGATTACAGAATTTGTTAATCATTTCATCTGATTTTTAAGATTTCCTACATTAGGTACATGGAAACGTCAATGGTTACACAGTTACCTAATGACATAATATTTGTTAGATCATAGTCGCCTATGCTTTATCATCTATGCTATAACTAGGTTGGTAACACTGGGGAATTCAAGCAAAAACATGAACATCTACTTGTCAAAAATTAACTAATTATTGCGTTTATCAGTGTTTGGTATTTTTTGAGTTTAAAGTGTAAAATTTTCGAAATTTAAATAATATAATTGTTGAAAAATGTTTTTAAAGGTCTCTTATTAACATTTGTGATATTACTTCAGTGGTGGTTTTTGTAATAATTGGTGTTTTTTGTGAAAATGTTTCCTGTTGAAATCGCTTATCTATGTTGCATTATGACGTCATCAGAGATGCAGTCAATTATAACGTAAGTACAAATGACATTGAAAATAGATAGATAGATAGATAGATAGAGATCTTTATTTTGTTGGTACAATTAATGTACATAAATAGCGTCAACACAAAAACAATTAATAATAAAAACTCGTCCAATCTGTAGTGAGCCTTACTTAATAAATATTTTTTTAAATTCTTCCTAAACTTTTGTTTGGAATTTGTTACAGTTATTTCAGTAGGTATCTTATTGTGTATTCTTATCATAGCGTTGCGGACACCTTTATGAGTCACTGCTAATGTACAATTAGTAGTTTTTAAATTATTTTTATTTCTTGTGGTATATTCATGTTTATTATGATTTTCATTAAACAAAGATGGATAGTTTTGTACAAAATTTGCAAATAATAATTTGCAAATAAATATTTATACTTATATTAGAAATTAACTGTTGAGAAATTCTCTGTATTTCAAATACTATTATTTACAAATTTAATTTTCAAGAATGAATTTACCCTCATGTACCGTTGTTTCAACGCTTTCTGAATTATTTGTTAAAGCAGTTCCGCTAAGTTTTTATTATATCTGTAGCCGAAAGACAACATTGGTTAAGTCGAATTTTCAGTATTTTTAGAGGTAATAATTAGAATTGGGTATTTACTGTACTTGTCTATTTGTTTTGTCACGGCGCGTGTCATTTTTGGTTTCTGCATGTTGAACGACGCCGTGAAATAAATAGGGAAAGAAATGTTTTTTGTCTGAAAGGCAGTAGGTTTTAAAAAGTTAAAAGTGAATGTATTAAAATAAGCTGTGAAAAAGAGCTGAAATAATTCCTTTAAACCACATCAGTGAGAATCTGGAGTACGTCTTGGTGAAATACCGATCCAAATTTCTTTTTGCATGTGTTGTTTAGTTGGTTATTTTTCAAATTAGCAATCTAAGTCACATTACGATATCAGAAAATTTCTGTGTGTACACTCTACAATATACAACTTTATAATAAAACATTCAACACAACTATTTTAAATTGTTTATTATTTTTATTAAAACTTATTTATTTAATTGTCGCAATATTTAGCACAAATAGTTTAAATTATATTACGAGACGATTACGTGAGCTTATCCGAAAAAGTCCAAAGCTAATCGTTTCAAAATGTATTAAAATCGAGTACCTACCTCCGTTGCAGATTACTTAATATTCAATAATTATTATTTAACTGATTTCATTGTGCTAAAATACTTTTACAGTTCTTTCTCATATTTCAAATTAAAAACATCTTGTACAATTATTGGGATATTAGAATTTCATTTTTAATTAATGAATTTATTCTGATATATTATTTCTAATATAAATGACTTTACAAGATACATTACAATAATAAATTAATGCTGGCATCTGGAAACTAAACATTTTAATATTAAATAATTTAATAATAATTTATAAATACTTACCTAACATTTAAATAATTAATATATAAAATAAAATCACTTTGGATTTAATGCTTACCTCGTATTTTAAATAAAGCATCTAAATTAATATCAAATAACTAATTTCTTCACAAATCAACGTCATAACCATACAAAAAGTTACACGGTGAGTCAAAATTTCGTATCGGAGATTAGGCAAGTTTCCGATACCAGTGCAAAATATTTTTTTTAATGTTTGTGTCAATAAAAACGCCGAATCTGTTGATTTGGTACTGTAGGAAATCCACCTATTTCGAACCACTGCATCTGCATTTTGATACTGACCTGGTGATGACATCAAATTTAATAAAGCACTATTACGCAATACAATAAAAATTCGTAGCTATTTTTGTAAAAGGCTAGCAGAACTTATTGAAATGTGAACGTGATCGGTTATTGTAATAAATATTGTAATTGTTTAATTTGAGAATTTTGTTAATCATTTTACCTGATTTTGAAATTTCCTACAGTAAGTACCAATCGCAATTTTGTGCAGATATTTTGTACTTAAACAATTTCGTCAAAGTATCTGTAAAATTTTACTGAAATGTTTGATATCTACTCTTGACAGACATTTCGAAATTAGGAAAGATTTCCTTCAATGAAAAGATGGTAGTGAGCAGTGAAACAGTGGAACTAGATAGTTCCGCAGACATGTTTTCACAAACGTTCTATGTTCATTACATCTATAGAACTTTGTGATGCAATATAAATCTATTTATTGAGTTTATATAAAATCACCTTGGAAACAGATGCTCATAGCTTTAAAAGAATCATTCCATTGGCATTATCGTTTTACACGATTTGAAACGGGGCTAGGCCTACACATTCAAATAATCATGATTTCTGATTTTTTCTATTTTTTTTATTTCAGAGGTGATCGCATGGAGACTACAGGACTCGTGCCTGGGGATCAGAATTAAGGAGGTCCTGCAAGCTGAACCAACTAAGAGATGATCAAAAAACAGAAATCAAAGCAGTGGGCAGGGGGACCTACTGGCCAAAGATCCTGTCCTGTTGACCTGCCATAGTGTGGGACCCAGAGATATAAGGTTTGGTGATAAAAAATAATTAATGCTTTGTTGATGTGTCTTACGAGACTGTTATTCGCTGTTTCTAAGGTAGGAAATATTATCTTTTTGATAACAATATTAATTTTAAGGCGAAATAAATGCACAGTAAATAATTTATAGTGCTTGTCAAACCGTTCATATTTTTTATTTGATAAATGTTTATTTAGTTGACAGTTGACAGGTGCCACAAAATTAACTCGATTAAGTTAATATATCGTAAGGACCAATTTTTCGATCGCGTTTTCAGACAATACAATTTCATACACATTTTTACACTTAGGATTTTCAGATAACCACGAAATTAAATCAATTTCTTTAATATATCGAAAGGACTTATTTTTCTATTGCGTTTTTATACCAAACAATTTCATATACATTTTTACACTATGGGTTTTCAGGTAACTACGAAATTAAATCGATTTCGGTAATACATCGAAAGGATCAATTTTTCAATTTCGTTTTTATACAAAACAATTTCAAATCCATTTTAACACTTAGGATTTTCAGGTAGCCACGAAATTAAATAGATTTCGGTAATATATCGAAAGGATCAATTTTTCGATAGCGTTTTCATACAATACAATTTCATGGAATTTTATCAGAAAATCCAATTGACTGATAATAATTTGTTTGAGAAATCGGATTATTATACACATTTTTACACTATAGGAATTTTCAGGTTGCCATGGAATATTTTCAGAAAGCCCAAATGACTGATAACGCGTTTGATAAATCTCAATATTTTACACATTTCAACACAATAGGGATTTTCAGGTTGCCATGGAATATTATCAGAAAATCCAATTGACTGATAACGCTTTTGACAAATCTTATTATTGTACACATTTAATCACTATAGGGATTTTCAGGTCGCCATGGAATATTATCAGAAAATCCAATTGACTGATAACGCTTTTGGCAAATCTTATTATTGTACACATTTCAACACAATAGGGATTTTCAGGTTGCCATGGAATATTTATCACTAAGTCCAACTGACTGATAACGCGTTTGATAAATCTCAATATTATACACATTTCAACACAATAGGGATTTTCAGGTTGCCATAGAATATTATCAGAAAATCCAATTGACTGATAACGCTTTTGACAAATCTTATTATTGTACACATTTCAACACAATAGGGATTTTCAGGTTGCCATGGAATATTATCAGAAAATCCAATTGACTGATAACGCTTTTGACAAATCTTATTATCGTACACATTTCGACACAATAGGGATTTTCAGGTTGCCATGGAAATTTATCAGAAATCCAATTCTCTTATATTTAAATATTGTCTAAGAGGTCAGTATAAATTATTAGATTTGTTATTCATTTTGGTGCACGATCATAGTTAGCCCGTTTGGTAGTTTACGATCAGACCTGTCTCCAGCGGGTGCCGGGTTTCGGACGCGAGCCGGCATATTAAGCGGGTGGAGGCACATCCGGCCAAACGTTATACGAGCTCGATATGTGAAGAATAGCTGGGGAGTCCAAAATCATACGAGATATGTAGGCCGGGTTCTAGAAACGAGCATTCAGAGTCGTTTGTTAAAAGAAAAGCTCTTTCTAGTGACCTTAGCATCGGTTGTGATAGTTCAGACTCTGTCTATCCTTCGCAGGGTTCAGTGCCGAGTCTCATCGGATTAGTCATCCGAAATGATAATACTCACAATAGTATAAACCAGTAGTTTCTATCGTGCCATGTTTTGTATGCTTATTTAGCGTGGAAGTCAGTAGTGGTGTGCGCAAAACTGAACGCGACGTCGGCGTTTTAGTAAAGATCCTTTCACTCGGAGATGGGTGTTATCAATCGGGTAGTGCATCAGTCTGAATAGTCGATCCGATTTTTTCTGTTACTGATTAAGAGATAATATTAATCAGGGTAAATCCGTGGTCTCTGGGTTCCAAACTTAACATTGCCAATTTTCTGGGATTTAATACATTCAACTTTTTACCAATATAGGGTTTTCAGGTAACCACGAACTTTAATCGATTTCGGTAATATATCGAATGGACCAATTTTTCTATCGCGTTTTTATAAAAAACAATTTTATATACATTTTTACATTGACGGTTTTCAGGTAGCCACATAATTAAATCGATTTCGGTAATATATCGAAAGGACCAATTTTTCTATCGCGTTTTTATAAAAAACAATTTCATACACATTTTTGCACTTAGGGTTTTCAGGTAACCACGAACTTAAATCGATTTCGGTAATATATAGAGTGGACCAATATTTTGATCGCGTTTTTATGCAAAACAATTTCATATACATTTTTACACTTAGGGTTTTCAGGTAACCACGAAATTAAATCGATTTCGGTTATTTGCGGCAAGAACTTATTTTCCAATCGCGTCTATATTTATTTTCTATCAATTTTGTATCCTATTTACGTACATTTTGATACTGCTTTTTTTGTCTCGTCTTTTCGAATTGAAGTTTTTATGTTAACAGCAAAGTTTTTTACTGTGTATATATTTTTTCACAAACACAATAATTTTTTTTTTTTTTATTAATTAGTTTTCCAATATTATCCATTAGTTTATAGATTTATCAAACTTCATCGAACGTTTTTGTAATAATTGGTGTTTTTTTGTGAAAACGTTTCCTGCTGAAATCGCCTACCTATGTTGCACTATAATGTCATCAGAGATGCAGTCAATTGTCTTGTAAGTACAAATAGTTGGCAAAACCAAAAGTGCACATCCCGCAAGTTTTCCATGTATGATAAAAAAATAACAATTAAAAAATATTTTTAATAAATTTAAAAAGATTTAAAAATTTAAAGAAATAAATAATTAAAAATTGAAAAAATATTTTTTTTAAGTTTGCAAAAATAAAAAAAATTAAGAACTATACATAATATAATATATAATTAATATCAAGTGGAATAAAATAAAACAAAATATCCCAAAACACTATTTTTCAAGAATATCCCACCGCTACACTAGCGGTATGTGCAATAGATTAAAAAAAACAATTAAAAAATTAAAATGAAAAAAATAAAATGAAAAAAAAAATAATAAAAAAAAATATATGAGAAATATATTATATATAATATATAAATATTAAGTGGAATTAAGTGGAATAAAATGGAATATAAAAAAAAAAAACTTCTTATGTCAGCGGGAATCGAACCCGGCACCTTGGGATTACAAGACTTACGCTTTAACCGTTCGGCCACACCGATGCCGTCCAACGCCTTCGTTATTATGGTATAGAAGTGTAGCAGTTATTTTACGTATCATACTACATTAATTGAGTATTTATTATTTTTGTTTTTTTATTTTAACTATTAGCTGTCAAAAATAATACAAAAAAAAACTGTTTATAAAAATGAAACTACTGAACACATTTTAGTGAATTTAAATAGGGTTCTGGTCTGATAGTAAACAAAGTGAATAAAATATAACCCAAGGGGATCCGACCAAAATTGCGATCTGTAGAGTCGTGACGTACGTACATACGTACGTACATACGTACGTACGTACGTACGTACGTACGTACATACGTACAGACCAACCGACAACTGCTGTTTGTGATTTTCAATTACAATTTTAATAGTATTTATGAACTCGAATTGATTTAAAAATGGTTCTGTTTTATAGATCAGAATCTCCTCTTTTCAAAAAGTTTCATTTTGAATGGATTTCGTGTGAAATTAACTTAGATATAACTTCTTATCTGAACGAAAGTCAGCTCTGATGCACAAAGCGATAATAAAGCACATACCGCTAGTTTAGCGGTATGTGCAATTATATTGAAAATAAATAAATGTTTGTTCATCTAATAAAAATTAACTGTCGAGAAATTTTTTGTATTTAAAGACCCCATTACTAATTTTGATATTTTGTATTGATTTCTGATTTTTTTTTCAATTTTTTAAGTTTATTTCAGATATGATCATGGAGACTGCAGGACTCATGCCTGGCGGTCAGGATGAAGGAGGTCCTACAGGCTGAACCAACTAAGAAATGATCAGAAAACAGAAACCAAAGCAGGGAACAAAGGGTCCAACCGGCCAAAGATCCTGTTCTGTTGACATGTCATAACAACGTGGGGCCCAGGGATATAAGGTTTGCTGATATAGACATGTTACGTAAATGTGTCTTACGAGACTATTAATTGCTATTTATAAGGTAGGAAATATTATCTTTTTGATAGCAATATTAATTGTAAGGATAATTCATTAATTAATATACAAATAAATGCACAGTAAATAATTTTTAATACTTTTAAATCCGAAGATATTGTATTCGAACAGTACGAAAGACTAATTTCCTGATCGCGTTTTCATACGATACAATTTCATACACATTTTTACACTTAGGATTTTCAGGTAGTCACGAAAATAAATCGATTTCGGTAATATATCGAATGGACAAACTTTTCTATCGCGTTTTTATACAAAACAATTTCATTCACATTTTTACACTTAGGATTTTCAGGTAACCACAAAATTAAATCTATTTCGGTAATATATCGAATGAAGCAATTTTTCTATCACGTTTTTACACAAAACAATTTCATATACATTTTTACACTTAGGGTTTTCAGGTAACAACGAACTTAAATCGATTTAGTTAATATATCGAAAGAACCAATTTTTCGATTGCGTTTTCATACAATACAATTTCATGGAATTTTATCAGAAAATCCAATTGACTAATAACTCGTTTGACAAATCTGATTATTGTACACATTTCACAACAATGGGGATTTTCAGGTTGCCATGGAATATTATCAGAAATCAAAATTGTCTGATGACGCGTTTGACAAATCTGATTATTATACACATTTTTACACTATAGGGATTTTCAGGTTGCCATGGAATATTATCAGAAAGCCCAAATGACTGATGACGCGTTTGATAAATCTCAATATTATACACATTTCAACACAATAAGGATTTTCAGGTTGCCATGGAATATTATCAGAAAATCCAATTGACTGATAACGCTTTTAAAAAATCTTATTATTGTACACATTTAATCACTATAGGGATTTTCAGGTTGCCATGGAATATTATCAGAAAGCCCAAATGACTGATATCGCGTTTGATAAATCTCAATATTATACACATTTCAACACAATAGGGATTTTCAGGTTGCCATGGAATATTATCAGAAAATCCAATTGACTGATAACGCTTTTGACAAATCTTATTATCGTACACATTTCAACACAATAGGGATTTTCAGGTTGCCATGGAAGTTTATCAGAAATCCAATTCTCTTATATTTAAATATTATCTAAGAGGTCAGTATAAATTATTAGATTTGTTATTCATTTTGGTGCACGATCATAGTTAGCCCGTTTGGTAGTTTACGATCAGACCTGTCTCCAGCGGGTGCCGGGTTTCGGACGCGAGCCGGCATATTAAGCGGGTGGAGGCACATCCGGCCAAACGTTATACGAGCTCGATATGTGAAGAATAGCTGGGGAGTCCAAAATCATACGAGATATGTAGGCCGGGTTCTAGAAACGAGCATTCAGAGTCGTTTGTTAAAAGAAAAGCTCTTTCTAGTGACCTTAGCATCGGTTGTGATAGTTCAGACTCTGTCTATCCTTCGCAGGGTTCAGTGCCGAGTCTCATCGGATTAGTCATCCGAAATGATAATACTCACAATAGTATAAACCAGTAGTTTCTATCGTGCCATGTTTTGTATGCTTATTTAGCGTGGAAGTCAGTAGTGGTGTGCGCAAAACTGAACGCGACGTCGGCGTTTTAGTAAAGATCCTTTCACTCGGAGATGGGTGTTATCAATCGGGTAGTGCATCAGTCTGAATAGTCGATCCGATTTTTTCTGTTACTGATTAAGAGATAATATTAATCAGGGTAAATCCGGGGTCTCTGGGTTCCAAACTTAGCATTGCCAATTTTCTGAGATTTAATATATTCAACTTTTTACCAATTTAGGGTTTTCAGGTAACCACGAACTTTAATCGATTTCGGTAATATATCGAATGGACCAATTTTTCTATCGCATTTTCATACAATACAATTTCATACACACTTTTATACTTAGGGTTTTCAGGTAACCACGAACTTAAATGGTAATATATCGAATGGACCAATATTTCGATAGCGTTTTTTATACAAAACAATTTCATATACATTTTTACACTAAGGATTTTTAGGTAACCACGTAATAAAATCGATTTCGGATATATATCGAATGGACCAATTTTTCTATCGCGTATTTATACAAAACAATTTCATACACATTTTTACACTTATACAGGTAACCACGAAATTAATCGTTATTGGTAATATACGGGAAGGACTAATTATTATCCAATCGTGTCTGTATTTATTTTCTATCAATTTTGTATCCTATTTACGTACATTTCGATACTGCTTTTTTCTGTCTCGTTATTTCGAATTGAAATTTTTACGTTTGCAAGCAAAATTCTTTACCGTGTATATAATTTTTTACAAGTACAATTTTTTTTTTTTTATTAGTTTATTATTATTATTCATCAGTTCATAGATTTATCAAACTTCATCGAACGTCATTTTACAATCTATTTTTGCGGATTTCATTAGAGGACGTCTGCATCTTCAACTCATCTACAACCTGTCAATTGCGATATGGGTCTAAAAATGAAAATGATGCTTACAGCTAAATAAATTATAATCTACTCTTTTGTTTCTTCCAGTTAGCTTTGGAAGTTAGTTTGGAAACTGGCCATTTCCAAATATAACTTTTTAATTTTTTTATGTAAAGGTAAGTACAATAATCATCTTACAATAATAAATAAAATAGCACCTAATGGAACTCTTGTCGAGTTAGACTTCTTGTATGTTTTTTTTTAGGTTTTAGGTGTTTCACATTTTTATCGTATGTTTTAAGAAAATGGACAAATTGCATTTTGCGGAAAAAGGTGTTTCTTGCGACCTAAGCAATGTATATGGTTATATATGTTTTTTTTTTTGTTTCTATATTATGAGCTATGTTTAACAGAAATCAACTATTTAATAAGAAAAATTATTGTTTTCTTTATTTATTACTTATTGAACAGTGGATTCTTGAAGTTAATTTGGAAATTGGCCACTTCCAAATATAACTTTTCGCATTTTTTAGGTAATGGCAGACTTAAAGGTAGGTGCAATAATTTCTGATTATTTAATACAAATAAATCAAATATAGTAACGTAACTTTTGTCTATTAGTTCCCGTTCTTATATGTTTCCCCCCTTAAAAATTGCGAAATTTTTTAAAACTAAATTCCCTTTTTTTGTTTGATATAAAATAGCATATATAGAAAAAATCACGTTGATTCGATTCCGACCATCCGCAACCAAAGTCTTATAGTTCACATAACAAAACCACAGTGTCTATAATAGCAAATACACTATATTGTCGCCAGGTTTGGCACTGAAACCTGACTTTTTTAAATTTATTTTATTTTTGTTGACATCTGATTATATTATACAATAAATAACATTTCCGACTTATATTTCAGACATTCTATTAAAAACAATTTTCAATTTACGTTTCTAATGCAATAATATTACGCAACACGATACAAATTTATGGATATTTTTGAAAAAGGCGATTAGATATTATTTAAATATGTGCGCGATCCGTTTATTGTAATAAATATAATTGTTTGATTTGAAAATGTTGTTAATCATTTTATTTGATTTTTGCAATTTCATGCATTATACCTACTTGGAAACGTTAATCAGGTTGTACAATTACCTAATGGCATGTTTGCTAGATCATAGTTGCCTATGACCTATCGTCTATGCTATAATCAGGTTGGTAACACTGCGGCATTCAAATAAAAAAATGAACAACGACTTGTCAAACAATTAATTAAGTGTTGTGTTTATCAGCGTTTGGTATTTTTGAACTTAAAGTGTAAAATTTTCAAATTTCATATAATATAATTGTTGAAAAATGTTTTTCAAGGTGTCTTATTGACATTTGTGATATTACTTCAGTGGTGGTTTTTGTAATAATTGGAGTTTTTTGTGAAAACGTTTCCTGCTGAAATCGCCTATCTATGTTGCATTATAATGTCATCAGAGATGCAGTCAATTGTCTTGTAAGTACAAATAATATTGTAAATAAATAAATGTATGTTAATCTATTAAAAACTAACTGTCGAGAAATTCTCTGTATTTAAGGAGCCCATTACTAATTTAGATATTTTGTATTGATTTCTGATTTTTTTCAATTTTTTAAAATTTATTTCAGATATGATCATGGAGACTGCAGGACTTATGCCTGGGGGTCAGAATTAAGGAGGTCTTGCAGGCTGAACCAACTAAGAGATGATCAGAAAACAGAAATCAAAGCAGTAAACAGGGGGTCCGAACGGCCAAAGATCCTGTTCTGTTGACCAGCTATAATAATGTGGGGCCAAGAGATATAAGGTTTGGTGATACAAATGCTTTGTTGATGTGTCTTACGAGACTGTTATTTGTTGTTTCTAAGGTCGGAAATATTATAATTATTGCACAAATAAATGCACAGTAAATAATTTTTATGATTGTCAATCCGTTCATATTTTTAATTTGATAAATGTTTATTTAGTCGACTACTGACATTCAATAATTTTGATAACACATATGTTCAGTTCGTATATAAATAGCAACATCAATTAAAATTGTTATTAAAAAAAAAAATATATCGAACGGACCAATTTTTTAATCGCGTTTTTATACAAAACAATTTCATATACACTTTTACACCTAGGGTTTTCAGGTAACCACGAAATTAAATCGATTTCGGTAATATATCGAAAGGACCAATTTTTCGAACGAGTTTTCATACAATACAATTTCATGGAATTTTGTCAGAAAATCCAATTAACTGATAACTTGTTCGACAAATCTAATTATTGTACACATTTCTACACTGTAGGGATTTGCAGGTTGCCATGGAATATTATCAGAAAGTCCAAATGACTGATAACACGTTTGATAAATCTCAATATTATACACATTTCAACACAATAGGGATTTTCAGGTTGCCATGGAATATTATCAGAAAATCCAATTGACTGATAACGCTTTTGACAAATCTTATTATTGTACACATTTAATCACTATAGGGATTTTCAGGTTGCCATGGAATATTATCAGAAAGCCCAAATGACTGATAACGCGTTTGATAAATCTCAATATTATACACATTTCAACACAATAGGAATTTTCAGGTTGCCATGGAATATTATCAGAAAATCCAATTGACTGATAACGCTTTTGACAAATCTTATTATTGTACACATTTAATCACTATAGGGATTTTCAGGTTGCCATGGAATATTATCAGAAAATCCAATTGACTGATCACGCTTTTGACAAATCTCAATATTATACACATTTCAACACAATAGGGATTTTCAGGTTGCCATGGAATATTATCAGAAAATCCAATTGACTGATAACGCTTTTGACAAATCTGATTATTATACACATTTTTACACTATAGGGATTTTCAGGTTGCCATGGAATATTATCAGAAAGCCCAAATGACTGATAACGCGTTTGATAAATCTCAATATTATACACATTTCAACACAATAAGGATTTTCAGGTTGCCATGGAATATTATCAGAAAATCCAATTGACTGATAACGCTTTTGACAAATCTTATTATCGTACACATTTCAACACAATAGGGATTTTCAGGTTGCCATGGAAATTTATCAGAAATCCAATTCTCTTATATTTAAATATTATCTAAGAGGTCAGTATAAATTATTAGATTTGTTATTCATTTTGGTGCACGATCATAGTTAGCCCGTTTGGTAGTTTACGATCAGACCTGTCTCCAGCGGGTGCCGGGTTTCGGACGCGAGCCGGCATATTAAGCGGGTGGAGGCACATCCGGCCAAACGTTATACGAGCTCGATATGTGAAGAATAGCTGGGGAGTCCAAAATCATACGAGATATGTAGGCCGGGTTCTAGAAACGAGCATTCAGAGTCGTTTGTTAAAAGAAAAGCTCTTTCTAGTGACCTTAGCATCGGTTGTGATAGTTCAGACTCTGTCTATCCTTCGCAGGGTTCAGTGCCGAGTCTCATCGGATTAGTCATCCGAAATGATAATACTCACAATAGTATAAACCAGTAGTTTCTATCGTGCCATGTTTTGTATGCTTATTTAGCGTGGAAGTCAGTAGTGGTGTGCGCAAAACTGAACGCGACGTCGGCGTTTTAGTAAAGATCCTTTCACTCGGAGATGGGTGTTATCAATCGGGTAGTGCATCAGTCTGAATAGTCGATCCGATTTTTTCTGTTACTGATTAAGAGATAATATTAATCAGGGTAAATCCGGGGTCTCTGGGTTCCAAACTTAGCATTGCCAATTTTCTGAGATTTAATATATTCAACTTTTTACCAATTTAGGGTTTTCAGGTAACCACGAACTTAAATCGATTTCGGTAATATATCGAATGGACCAATTTTTCTATCGCGTATTTATACAAAACAATTTCATATACATTTTTACACTTAGGGTTTTCAGGTAACCACGAAATTAAATCGATTTCGGTTATTTGCGGCAAGAACTTATTTTCCAATCGCGTCTATATTTATTTTCTATCAATTTTGTATCCTATTTACGTACATTTTGATACTGCTTTTTTTCTGTCTCGTCTTTTCGAATTGAAGTTTTTATGTTAACAGCAAAGTTTTTTACTGTGTATATATTTTTTCACAAACACAATAATTTATTTTTTTTTTTTATTAATTAGTTTTCCAATATTATCCATTAGTTTATAGATTTATCAAACTTCATCGAACGTCATTTTACATATATTTTCACGGATTTCATTAGAGGACGTCTGCTGCTTCAACTCATCTACAACGTGTCAAGATATGGGTCTAAAAATGTAAATTATGCTTATTGCATTTATTGCAGCTATATAAATTATAATCTACTTTTTTGCTTCTTCCAGTTAGCTTTTGAAGTTGGTTTGGAAACTGGCCATTTCCAAATTTAACTTTTTATATTTTTTAGTCAAAGGTATAAGTACAATAATTATTTAACAATAATAAACAAAATAGTACCTAACGGAACTCTTGTGGAAGTCGCCTTCTTGTATGTTCTTTTTTTTAGGTTTTGGGTGTTTCGCATTATTTTTCGTGTTTCAAGAAATTTGACCTTTTGCAACGTATAATGTTATATATGTTTTTTTTTTTTGTTTGTTTCTATATTATCTATGAGCTATGTTAAACATTTCAACTATTTATGGGGTAATAAGAAAAATATTGTTTTATTTATTTATTTTTCGAACAGTGGATTTTTGAAGTTAGTTTGGAAACTGGCCATTTCCAAATATAACTTTTCGTATTTTTTAGGTAATGGCAGACGTAAAGGTAGGTGGAATAATTTCTGATTATTTAATACAAAAAAATTCAAATATTAGTAACGTAACTTTTGTCTATTAGTTCGCGTTCTTATAATATGTTTCCCCCCTTAAAAAATGCGAAATTTATAAACTATATTGTCGCCAGGGTTTGGCACTGCAACCTGAGTTTTTTAAATTAATTTTATTCTCATCTTTGTTGACGTCTGATTATATTATACAATAAATAACATTTCCGACTAATTTTTCAGACATCCTATTAATAACAATAATTAATTTACGTTTCTAATTCAATAATATTACGCGACACGATAAAAATTCATGGATGTTTTTGAAAAAGGCGATTAGAATTTATTAAAATGTGTACGCGATCCGGTTATTGTAATAAATAAGTATAATTGTTTTATTTCAAAATGTTGTTAATCATTTTATATGATTTTTGCAATTTCATACATTATACCTACTTGGAAACGTTAATCAGGTTACACAGTTACCTAATGGCATGTTTGTTAGATCATAGTTACCTATGACCTATCGTCTATGCTATAATCAGGTTGGTAACACTGCGACATTCAAATAAAAAATGAACAACGACCTGTCAAACAATTAATTAATTGTTGTGTTTATCAGCGTTTGGTATTTTTGAACATAAAGTGTAAAATTTTCAAATTTTATATAATGCAATTGTTGAAAAATGTTTTTAAAGGTCTCTTATTAATATTTGTGATATTACTTCAGTGGTGGTTTTTGTAATAATTGGTGTTTTTTTGTGAAAACGTTTCCTGCTTAAATCGCCTACCTATGTTGCACTATAATGTCATCAGAGATGCAGTCAATTGTCTTGTAAGTACAAATTATATTGAAAATAAATAAATAAATAAATGTTTGTTCATCTAATAAAAATTAACTGTCGAGAAATTTTTTGTATTTAAAGACCCCATTACTAATTTAGATATTTTGTATTGATTTCTGATTTTTTTTCAATTTTTTAAGTTTATTTCAGATATGATCATGGAGACTGCAGGACTCATGCCTGGCGGTCAGGATAAAGGAGGTCCTACAGGCTGAACCAACTAAGAAATGATCAGAAAACAGAAACCAAAGCAGGGAACAAAGGGTCCAACCGGCCAAAGATTCTGTTCTGTTGACATGTCATAACAACGTGGGGCCCAGGGATATAAGGTTTGCTGATATAGACATGTTACGTAAATGTGTCTTACGAGACTATTATTTGCTGTTTATAAGGTAGGAAATATTATCTTTCTGATAGCAATATTAATTTTAAGGATAAACCATTAATTAATATACAAATAAATGCACAGTAAATAATTTTTAATACTTTTAAATCCGAAGATATTGTATTCGAACAGTACGAAAGACTAATTTCCTGATCGCGTTTTCATACGATACAATTTCATACACATTTTTACACTTAGGATTTTCAGGTAGTCACGAAAATAAATCGATTTCGGTAATATATCGAAAGCACAAATTAGGTATTCGTTCGCGTTTTCATACAAAACAATTTCATATACATTTTAACACTTAGGATTTTCAGGTAACCACGAAATTAAATTGATTTCGGTAATATATCGAATGGACAAACTTTTCTATCGCGTTTTTATACAAAACAATTTCATTCACATTTTTACACTTAGGATTTTCAGGTAACCACAAAATTAAATCTATTTCGGTAATATATCGAATGAAGCAATTTTTCTATCGCGTTTTTACACAAAACAATTTCATATACATTTTTACACTTAGGGTTTTCAGGTAACAACGAACTTAAATCGATTTAGTTAATATATCGAAAGAACCAATTTTTCGATTGCGTTTTCATACAATACAATTTCATGGAATTTTATCAGAAAATCCAATTGACTAATAACTCGTTTGACAAATCTGATTATTGTACACATTTCAACACAATGGGGATTTTCAGGTTCCCATGGAATATTATCAGAAATCAAAATTGTCTGATGACGCGTTTGACAAATCTGATTATTATACACATTTTTACACTATAGGGATTTTCAGGTTGCCATGGAATATTATCAGAAAGCCCAAATGACTGATAACGCGTTTGATAAATCTCAATATTATACACATTTCAACACAATAAGGATTTTCAGGTTGCCATGGAATATTATCAGAAATTCCAATTGACTGATAACGCTTTTGACAAATCTTATTATTGTACACATTTAATCACTATAGGGATTTTCAGGTTGCCATGGAATATTATCAGAAAGCCCAATTGACTGATAACGCTTTTGACAAATCTTATTATCGTACACATTTCAACACAATAGGGATTTTCAGGTTGCCATGGAAATTTATCAGAAATCCAATTCTCTTATATTTAAATATTATCTAAGAGGTCAGTATAAATTATTAGATTTGTTATTTATTTTGGTGCACGATCATAGTTAGCCCGTTTGGTAGTTTACGATCAGACCTGTCTCCAGCGGGTGCCGGGTTTCGGACGCGAGCCGGCATATTAAGCGGGTGGAGGCACATCCGGCCAAACGTTATACGAGCTCGATATGTGAAGAATAGCTGGGGAGTCCAAAATCATACGAGATATGTAGGCCGGGTTCTAGAAACGAGCATTCAGAGTCGTTTGTTAAAAGAAAAGCTCTTTCTAGTGACCTTAGCATCGGTTGTGATAGTTCAGACTCTGTCTATCCTTCGCAGGGTTCAGTGCCGAGTCTCATCGGATTAGTCATCCGAAATGATAATACTCACAATAGTATAAACCAGTAGTTTCTATCGTGCCATGTTTTGTATGCTTATTTAGCGTGGAAGTCAGTAGTGGTGTGCGCAAAACTGAACGCGACGTCGGCGTTTTAGTAAAGATCCTTTCACTCGGAGATGGGTGTTATCAATCGGGTAGTGCATCAGTCTGAATAATCGATCCGATTTTTTCTGTTACTGATTATGAGATAATATTAACTAGGGTAAATCCGAGGGGTCTGGCTTCAAATCGTAACATTTCCACTTTTTTATGAGTCTTAATACATTCAGCGCGTAATTTTAGATTTTTCAGACTTTTTAGCAATTTATGAATTTCAGATAACTACGAAATTAAATCGATTTCGTTAATATACGCAAGGAACTAACTTTCCAATCGCGTTTTCATACACAATTTTACACTTAGGATTTTCAGATTAATACAAAATTAAATCGATTTTGTTAATTTATCGAAAGATCCAATTTTTCGATCGCGTTTTCATACAATACAATTTCATACACAATTTTACACAGGATTTTCAGGTAACCACGAAATTAAACTGATTTCGTTTATATATCGAAGTGACCAATTTTTCATACAGTACAATTTCATAAGTATACATTTTTACACTTAGGGTTTTCAGGTAGCCACGAAATTAAATAGATTTCGGGAATAGATCGAAAGAACCAATTTTTCGATCGCGTTTTCATCCAGTAGGTACAATTTCATATACATATATACATAAATCTATCAATGGAATCTCGCAAAAGTGATTTAATTTTATATGCATACATTTTTACATAACCAACGAAATTTATTTATTTATTTGTTTATTTTTTATCAATTTCGTATTCTGTGTATACGTACATTTCGGCACTGCTTTTTTTCTTTTAATGTGAATTGAAATTTTTATCCTTGCAGCAAAATTATTTACTGTATATATATTTTTACACATGCACAATTATTATTTTTTCTCTTAATTTGTTTATCATTATTATTCATCAGTTCATAGATTTATCAAACTTCAATGAACATCATTTTACGTATATTTGTACGGATTTCATCAGAGGACATCTGCTTCTTCAAGTCATCTAGAACGTGTCCAGATATGGGTCTCAAAATGAAAATGATGCTTATATTTATTGCATTTATTAGTTATAAATATAATTATAATCTATTATTTAGTTTCTTCTAGTTAGTTTTTGAAGTTGATTTGGAAACTGGCCATTTCCAAATATAACTTTTTGCATTTTTTATAGGTAAACGTAAGTACAATTATTTCACAATAATATAATATAAATTTAATAGTACCTAACAGAACTCTTATCGAGTTCACCTTCTTGTTTGTTTTTTTTAGGTTTTAGGTGTTTTGCATACTTTTTCGTATGTTTTAAGAAAACTGACATTTTGCATTTTATGTTTCTTGCGACTTAAGTAACGTATATGTTATAATGTAACATTTTTTTTTGTTTCTATATTATGAGTTATGTTTAACAGAAATCAACTATTTAATAAGAAAAATTATTGTTTCATTTATTTATTTATAAGCAGTGGATTTTTGAAGTTAGTTTGGAAACTGGCCATTTCCAAATATAATTTTTCGAATTTTTTAGGTAATGGCACACGTAAAGGTAGGTGCAATAATTTCTGCTTATGTGATACAAATAAATCAAATATAGTTACGTAACTTTTGTCTATTAGTTCGCGTTATTGTATGTTTCCCCTCTTAAAAAATTGCAAATTTTTTAATAAGTAAATTTCCTTTTTTTGTTTGATATTAAATAACACATACATAAAAAATCACATTGAATAGATTCCGACCATCTGCAACATTGTATCTATTTTATTTTCGGATATAAGTATAATCATTTTTAAATGTTTTATATGAATTAATATTTATTGAGTGACGCAAGGGTGATAATAGAAATATTTACTATGAAAAAAAATGGATGTAAACATTATTTGCTTCCTGGTATCTCAGTTCGCAATTAGTTTCTCAAAAGGAAGCAGTGAGCAGTAAGTAAGTATAATCTATTTTTTTATATAAATCTCACCTTTGCTCTGATTTTTTAAACGCCATTAAAATTTTTAATATTCCGTAAGGAATATTTTTCTATAAACGCGTGAACAATAAATATTTTTAAAATATATAAGTTGCGTAAATCCATGCTTTAATTCTGTACCAAGTTTCAGTTAGATAATTGGACTTAATTGTTTAGAATAGAATAGAATAGAATACTTATGTTTATGTTTGATCAAATTTCAGCGAACGTGATTTTAGATATATATTTTCACGGATTTCATCAGAGGAGATCTCCGTCTTCAAGTCATCTACAACGTGTCCAGATATGGGTCTCAAAATGAAAATGAAGCTTATATTTATTGCATTTATTAGAGTTATATAATTATAATCTATTTCGCTTCTTCTAGTTAGTTTTTGAAGTTGATTTGGAAACTGGCCATTTCCAAATATAACTTTTTGCATTTTTTATAGGTAAACGTAAGTACAATTATTTCACAATAATATACCTAATATAAATTTAATAGTACCTAACAGAACTCTTATCGAGTTCACCTTCTTGTATGTTTTTTTTATGTTTTAGGTGTTTTGCATACTTTTTCGTGTGTTTTAAGAAAACGAACGTTTGCATTTTATGCTTCTTGCGACCTAAGTAACGTATATGTTATAATGTATATTTTTTTGTTTATCTATATGAGTTATGTTTAACAGAAATCAACTATTAAATAAGAAAAATTATTGTTTTATTTATTTATTTATCGAACAGTGGATTTTGAAGTTAGTTTAGAAACTGGCCACTTCTAAATATAACTTTTCACATTTTTTAGGTAATGGCAGACATAAAGGTAGGTGCAATAATTTCTACTTATTTAATGCAAATAAATCAAGTATAGTAACGTAACTCTTTATTAGTTCGCGTTGGTATACAAAAAGTCAATAATAAAGTTAATAAAGTACAAAATGTTAAAAAGGGTTAAATTTTATAATGCAAATCGTGATTGTTATAATAACATTTAGTAATTAAGAATTTTTTCATTTTTTTTTAATTTACACAGTTGCTATTTTTGCGCGTTAATAGGTATGGTATTAAATATGTCGATTGCCATATTATGGTATAAGTTTTTTGCGATAAAAGATTTAGTTTATATCTATAAGCTGAAGAGTTTGTTTGTTTGTTTGAACGCGCTAATCTCAGAAACTACTGGTTCGAATTGAAAAAAAATTTTTTTGTTGGATAGCCCATTTATCGAGGAAGGCTATAGGCTATATAATATCACGCTACGATCAATTGGAGCGAAATATCAATGAAAAATGTTGCAAGATGTATCTCAAAATTAGTCCGTTCGACATATATTATTATCAGGTGAAATGTCTTAAATAAACATTGCAATATTAGCGCATGACGATCACAAACCCGACGACGGCAACTGTTTTTATTTTTTTTTATTTTCTACATTGCTTTCTTCTAAGGCTTACGTTTCAATTTTTTAAAATTTTATTACGACTAATTAAAATTAAAAAACTCGGGTCGCAGTGCGAAACCCTGCCGACAATATAGTGTATTTGCTTTTATAAGCAGTGTGGCTCTATAGTATGAACTTAACTTTGTTAATAAAAAAAATTGCTCCCTAATACACCCCTTAAAACAACATTTTTTTACTTAATTTCAATACTACATACAAATTCAACATCTGTACCAAATTATATACACCCTTCAGTATCTAAATCCATATCAGTAAACTTGCGTTTTCATAAAATTTGTAAGTCCGGCCCTGTCGGGCCGATTTTATTTAAATTTTAGCAGCACATTTCAATAATTACTAAAGGGTTAAATTTCAAATTTGAAGTGATTCTGAGAATTTTTTCCGTATTTTTGGGCCCAAAAACATTTTTCAACCCCTAAATACCCCCCTTAAAATGGCCCGATCGGGCCCATTTTAAATAGGCTTCTTGCGATGATGGATTCCAACATGTGGACCAAATTTCGTTTAAATCGATTAAGTCTGTCGAGAGTTATCGTGGTCACACATATATATATATATATATATATAAATATATATATATATATATACATATATATATAAACATTT
The DNA here is from genome assembly GCA_963575645.1 of Xanthostigma xanthostigma. NCBI lineage: Eukaryota > Metazoa > Arthropoda > Insecta > Raphidioptera > Raphidiidae > Xanthostigma > Xanthostigma xanthostigma. The sequence continues at coordinate 48,085,034 of OY754469.1, read as the reverse complement.
CCAAAAATGGTGCCAAACTTCTTAGAAACTTATGAAACGTCGAGAAATTTTGGTCCGACCTCTAGGTCCCGCCATCCGACCGACGCCAATAGTGTAAGTGCCTTATGGCAAATACACTAATAAATCTAATTAATAGCTCATTTGAAAACTGTTACAGCTACAGGTAGGTACTTATATAAAAACAATTTTCGTACAGTGTTTTCAATTAAATATTTTTTATAATATTAAAAGAAATTTATTACTTAAAAAAAGTATAAATACTGCTTTTTAACGACAAAAACTTTTGAACGGTAACTCCGATCATGAAGTTTGGACACAACATTCATCTCGGTAAACTAAGATTAATGTGCGTACTCATGTCCCTTCCTTCCCCATTCGTTCTCTTGCACCCGGGGGAAACCGGACGGAACCGCTAGTAATATATAAACTAAATCTTTTATCGCAAAAAAATACCAAAAAAATTCTCAGAATCGTTTCAAAGAAATTTAACCCTTTAGTATAGATGAAAATCTGCTGTTACAATTTAAACAAAATCGGTTTGACAGGACCGGACTTTTAAGAAAACACTAGCTTGCGATTATAAAATAATAATTTTTCTGACTAAAGGGCGCATAGTATAAGTAGTATTGTATAGTTTTCCTCTTTTAAGCTGTACCTATATTTAGAGATAAGAATTGTCAACAATATTAAAATAACAAAATATTTAAAAGATTTACTTTCACTAAGAATTATATGAAGACGTGCATATAATTTGGTGCAGATGTTGGATTGACAATATTATTGTAATTATGAAAAAATAGTATATTGTGCGACTAGTGAGAGAAGGAGAAGATTCCATGAGCGTGAAATTTGCCGCACGAGCGCAGCGAGTGCGGTAAAACACACGCGAGTGGAATATTCTCCTTCGATCAATAGTCGCACATAATACTTTATTCAACTAGCAGGAGTAATATGTAATCGGGGCCCTGATAAAAGAGGGAAAAATAATAAATCACTTCATTGATTGACGTACCACCGTCAGTGTATACACAAGATTGCCATGATTTCGCTGAATTGCGATGCTGTTTTCATATAAGTATACAATACCGCCTACCACGTTCCTATTGGTCCAGAAGCTACTTGCAGTTTTTTTCATTATTTAGCGCTTGGGCTTGCTACTGAGTTTCTATTGGTCCATAAAATTCATTATTACACTAGTGAAGTAATACATTATTTCTCCCACGCCAGAAAATTCATTATTACACTATAGTGAAGTAATATATTATTTCTCCCACGTTTAGCAGGGCCCCGAAATTACATATTACTCACGCGTGTTGAATAAAAACGTATTATTTTAATTTGTATATTAGGGGTTATTTTTTTTATATTGGTCAAAAACAAAGTCTAGTTCACGTAGCCACACTGTCTGTAATAGATAATACACTAGGGTTTGACACTGCGACCCGAGTTTTTTTCAAACTAGAACCAGTAGTTTCTGAGATTAGCGCGTTCAATCAATCAAACAAACAAACTCTTCAGCTTTATATATTAGTATAGATTATTACGGCATGTAAAAAATCGCTGATTAATAAAAAATCTCTTACTAGCATCAACATTTCATTTCAAGAAAAAAACAAGCCCTGATGTGATATTTCGGAAAATCAAAAAGAAAACGTATCAGTGACAGGCGTGTAATGTAAATAGAAGATATCGCTGTTTTCTTTTACAATTTGAAAGTGTAGTTTGTTTTTCAAGAGAGAGGTTACTTATACCACTTATAGCATGTATTTATTGTACACGGCGCTTTTCTCGTAAGCATAGGAAGTGAACATTAGCTATTTGAATGCATATTAATGTGTCAAGAAGGTCAACTTGACTCAAGGGCGTAGATACTTTTTTCCGGGGGGGGGACTCGAACCCACGACTCTGAGATTGTCGCATGCTCTACCGATTGAGCTAACCGGGCTTGTGAATGTGCGACGCTAATATTGCAATATTCAGTAGAGCATATGAAAAAAAATTTTGATATGCATTCTGCAACATTTTTCATTGCTGCTCCGCTCCTATTGATCGTAGCGTGATATTATATAGCCTATATACTTCCTCGATAAATGGGCTATCCAACAAAATTTTTTTTTTTCAATTCGAACCAGTAGTTCCTGAGATTAGCGCGTTCAACCAAACAAACAAACAAACTCTTCAGCTTTATTTATTAGTAAAGATATAGTTTTTAATTTAGTCTTGTATCCCGTACAAGTCATTGTAATAAAAATCTTTAGAAACAGCTGTTATAAGTCACCTCTCCTGAAAAGTCGTATAAAGATGTCAGTCAAAGCAGTTAGATGCGAATGGGCGGTTCCCACGGAGCTCACACTGACAATGTTCAGTCGAAAAAGAAAAATCATCGCTCTCTGAACGGAAATTGAAAGATGCCACAAGAAAACAAGACACACACACAAAGAGGGAGAGAGAGAGAGACAAAACCTACGACGTCTTCTTCACTTGTTCGTGCTCTCGACTGTTTTCTGTGATATTATCTCAACCCCATCTATCGTACGTCACATCGACAAAAATAACGACTACCCACTTACATATCAAGTTTAGACTTTTTTATAAGAAATCTGTTTGTGGTTGCTGTATCAGCATTTCTAACATTTCTTTTTGTATTCGTAAACAATACATTTTTTAAATGAAAAAAATTCAGTGTGTGATATTTTGTTGACATAAAAAGAAATAAATAAAGAAAGAAAGAAATATCATATATGAAGCTACCCTGATAAAAAAGTCAACCAGTAGACCAGTGACTCCCAAAGTGGTCCTGGGATCATTCAGGGAGTCCTTGGACAATTAAAATCGATTTTGGGGTCTCTGAACAACGTCAGGCGGTCCGCGCAAGGTTTAATATAAAATAAAAAAATTGTGACACATTTTTATTAACACAAAAAAAAGAAACCGACTAGAAATTAGTACTTTTGGGGATTTGCGGTTGCTACTCACAAACATTGAGCCAGACATAATTACACTCATAACATCCCATCAGATTCATCCAAGTTATTAATTTATTTTGTATTTTAAAACAAAAGTTATAATTTCAATAAATACTTCTTCAACAAAATGTAAGTTTTGACTATGAAAAGGGGTCCGTGGGCCAAAAGAGTTTGGGAACCACTGTGGTAGACGATAATAGTATATATTGTGCAACTAGTGCGGCAATCGACATTGCCGCACGAGTTGCACATGCTATTTTTTATTACGAATTAAAAAATTAAATCATTAAAAAGTTGACAATTCAGTTAAAATTGTTATTGTATTGGTATCTATGGTAACTCTGAATTTGCGTGCGGCAAACAATAATTTCAGTGCGACAAATAAAATTTCCGCACGCAAATGAAAATAGCTACTTTTCAACCGTAACAGCGTGCGTAAACATATCTACCACTTTTCCCGCATGAGTAATAAAAAAAAAATTTATTATTTATAAATGAAGAAACGAATAACATTACTACTAACAGATCACGCATTTTTTAGTAATTACCAATGAATATTTAGAATGTTCACTGTTTAACCTCTTCGGACCTGAATTTTATATTTTTGAAACAAAATATTTTTAAGGTGTTGGGCTTATTTAGTAATTAAGGTATATTCAGTGAAAAACTAAATTTAACATTTACAGAATTTTGGAAAATCCTATGTCCATTGAAATGGATAATAGGTAAAAAAATATTTTTTACGGTAATCATTAGCATAGGATGTTTAATTACTTTTTAAGTATAATTAATAAAGTTAACAACTTAAAAATTAAAATAAATATCCGCACAATAACAATCAATTGCCTCACGAAAATACGTAAGTTATACTAAGTAATACATAATTATTCAGAATGGACACTTTTACAAGCTTTGTGTGAATCCATGACTGCGGTCAACACTTGGCTCGATATTTCTACTTACTCAAATAGTATTTCTTTGTTTCGTTTTGCATCTCAGATAAGCCCCAAGCACAATGAAATGTTTATATTTGATGTTTAATAACGCTGACTTAAATAACACGCGTTAGAATGGTATATCCATTGAAATGACCGCCAGAACCGAAGGAGTTAATGTTGATGCAAAAAGTCACAAAAATTATGTACCGTCGCAAAATATGCACAGATGCATGTTATAATAAATTATGATTGCACTGGATATTGCGCATTTAATTTGTTTGATTAAAAAAATGTTTTATTATACCTTACATAAATAATAAGGAAAAAGGTAGACAATAATAATTTAAAAATGTATGTAGCAACATTATTTTAATGCAAATAGGTATTTATTATCTAAAAGCTCGCTCCATTAATAATATTTACGATTTTGTGAAACATATATCCAAATTGCATTGCAACTTGAATTTAAAGCAATTTATATCCGGTTTTTTTCTCTGAGTGTGCGGCGCACGGCGGGCTTTAAAAGTACCCCCCGTTACGCTCCTCTCACAGCTAGCGCTCTGTTCTCTATCTGCAGTTAAAGATAATTGTCTTCTCCAGCGCATGAACGTTATTATCCATTAATCACACCGAATCTACATCATTTCTAACCGGTCGGGCCCCGACACCATTGTCAGTCGACATTCTACAACAGGATCGGCTTATTTCACATACTCTAGCTGTACGAACAGGAAATTTATATGCTCAACTAGCGGTCCCGCCCGGTTTCACCCGGGTGCAAAAGAACGAATGGGGAAGGCAGGGACATGAGTACGCACATTCATCTTAGTTTACCGAGATGAATGTTGTGTCCAAACTTCATAATGATCGGAGTTACCATTCAAAAGTTTTTGTCGTTAAAAAGCAGTATTTATACTTTTTTTAAGTAATAAATTTCTTTTAATATAATATTTTATTGAAAACACTGTAGGAAAATTATTTTTATATAGGTACCTATAGTTGTAACAGTTTTCAAAGGAGCTTTTAATTAGATTTATAGCCTATAGCCTTCCTCGATAAATGGGCTATCCAACAATTTTTTTTTAATTGGAACTAGTAGTTTCTGAGATTAGCGCGTTCAACCAAACAAACAAACAAACTCTTTAGCTTTATTTATTAGTATAGATAACAAAATACAGTATAAACTCCATTTAACGCCACTCGATATAACGAAAAACTCCTTAAAACGTCGAAATTACTTAACTCTTGTTGGTTTACCTTGTTGCTCATACAATGATACACTCTAAATAACGACACACCCACTCTTAATAACTACAACAATACGTCATCATTAAGCAATAAACAGTACTTGTTTGTTATTTTGTTGCTTTGTTGTCGGCTCCATGCGTACCGATTATTCTAAAAAATTCGTTCTTTTGTTTGTTGTGATTATCTTTCATATGTTTAGCTCAGCTGTAATTTATGATAGTATGAATGTTTGTTGGTCAGTCGTAAGTTTTATTAAATTTTATTTTATTATAGTGAAAAATATTAATGGATTATTTTTTCTCTCCGTTTAACGACAACTCTCAATAACGCCACAAAGTGTACAGTTGCTATATAGAGTTTACACTGTATATAAAACTAATAGCGACCCGGTCCGGTTTTATACAAAATGTATTTCATTTGCGGCCCGGCGTCCCTAACAGGCGCGGGAAAAGAGGGAATACCGGTCTGGCTTGATAACATGTTACGAGTTCATATAGAAATTTGTATCAAAAAAATTAATTAATCTTTGCAATACCTGAACAGACTTTTCAGGTCTGTGCTGTGCTAGTCTGTTATTGAAATTTTAGATTGTATCCTGTCATCACGCGCAATCCAACTCTGACCGACCTGACGTTAGCTAAATACAATTTTGCGAAATGCTTATACTGAGAAAGTGTGTTATAAAGCACAAGGATGTTTTAATTCCATAAAAGCCTCGTTTTTATTATCGGTCAGATTAAATTCGCAAAAAATACGCGACTTCGTTGTGAAATATTATGTAGCATTTTGTTTTTATTCAAGAGTTTTATTTCATATTCAAACTGCTACTCTAAACTTCCAACACATACCTACGTACAACGTGTATGGGAATATAGTGTATATATATATATATATATATATATATATATATTATATATACTCATACATGTGGGTAAATGTACCCATGTGTTATAATACCCACATCTCCCCTATTTCATTTACACAGCTATAAAATGGAAAACTTTGCTCTCATTATTTGTGAGCAGTTCAAACAGAGCTGGAAAATTTATTTTTATCGTAGTTTTATAATAAATATGTTATGTAATAAGTGTATGTTTTCTTTATGCTTAAAATTAATACACAACTTTAGTATTTAACGGTTTTAAAAACTGTCAAATAAATTAGAACATTAAATCAAATAACATAATTATTATAAACAGTGATATTGTTACTTAAAATAATTATAAATTAAAAGTTTTTTGTGACAATATTGAATACGAAATAAATTATTTATACAAAATATTATTAAAAGATTTGTATAACGTATTTATTTAATTTATTTTGAAGTAATTTTTAATTAATTTATATATTTTTCTAAGTCGATTCTAAAGAAGATCCAAGTCCGGATCGAAACGTTATTGAATTATAATCTAATATATTGTCTAAAAAATTGGTCCATAATTTTATTTATTGCAGAGTAATCAGACGTTAATCAAAGATTCGAGTATTATTTTAGGCCCTGATGAAAGAACCCATTTGATTCTGAAACGTTGATATTTTTCAAGAAGCAAATTGTGCAAGATCTTATTTTTAAAGATTGTTTAAAGCGATTAATTTGTTGTTTGAACTTCGTACTCAGTTAATACATTTTTTTTATTAATATGGAGGAGCGGAACAGGTAAGTGATCTTTGTGATTATTTTTGTCTCCTTGAATAGGTCATATGCATGATTTTTTTTATATTTTTAATAGATTATTTAGTCAACCATAATACGGAAAAAAATTGATAATCATTTAAAAATGTAATATTATCATAAGAAAAAAAATATTAAATTTCCACATTCAAAAATAGACAGTTTAAACAATCGGCCATGTTCGCGGGCTTATGTGACGTCATTATATACGATGCATGCCAACCTTGATGTCAAATTGTCAATGTTCTAAATGAAGTTTATTTGTTGTTTTCTCTAAATACTGACATAATCTTACTGTGAGACGACATCGTCGTCATGGAAACTGTTGTTGATATATACTCTGATGTCACGATGCGTTTTGAGAATTCAAAAATAGCGCTTATTTTATACATTTCTTTTTTATTAGTTGTATTTTTTTCAGTGATTAGATTAATAAAATAACCATTACGTTATGATCAAGAACTAAAATATATTTCGAAATAAAAATTTTAACCAATTTGGAGTTTTATGCATATGACCTATTGACACAAATTTAAAAAAAAAATCATTAGCAATTCCCCCGAATCCAAATCACAAAAATTATCTAACTTTCCTCATAATACGTCCCGCCCCTGGATATTTATAAGAAAATTTAACATGACACAACGTTAAGTTCTTCTATCAAATATCACTTCCAGAATTTTTAACCTTTTATCTTACGTCGTTCACTTGTTACTTAGGAAAATATATCTTCCTTTTTTTTAATTTTTCTCCAATAAAACTGCCTCTATAATCTACAGTCTGCAGTAACGTTTTTCGGAAAAACGTTATAGGAAGCTATTAATTACATTATTTTTGGTCCCTGAATTTTGCACCATTACTTTTAAAACACCTGTATATAATTACTTCAAAAAAAAACTTCGGAGAAGTAAAAACTTCGTTCTGTGCTAAATTCAAAAACTTGAGGCGACTGAATCTCAGATTTATAACTTAAAAAAAAAGAATTTCGAGGCAGACAAGAAATTGAAATCAAGCTCGAAATTCTGTGCCTAAGACGTCGAAAAAAAAAAGAATTTCGAGGCAGACAAGGAATTGAAATCCAACTTCGAAATTCTGTGCTTATAAAAGCTACAAGAGCAACAGCAAAAAAAAATGCAAAGACGGTGTTCGCATAACTCCTTTAGTTACCACTAAAAAAACGCCGTCTGTGCACTTTTTTTTGCTGTTGCTCTTGTAGCTTTTATAAGCACAGAATTTCGAAGTTGGATTTCAATTCCTTGTCTGCCTCGAAATTCTTTTTTTTTTCGACGTCTTAGGCACAGAATTTCGAGCTTGATTTCAATTTCTTGTCTGCCTCGAAATTCTTTTTTTTTAAGTTATAAATCTGAGATTCAGTCGCCTCAAGTTTTTGAATTTAGCACAGAACGAAGTTTTTACTTCTCCGAAGTTTTTTTTTGAAGATTTCACGTCTTTTTCCAAAGTGTGAGACATTATTTTTATTTTTTCTCCAAAAAATAAACATATGTGCATTTTTAGAATTAAGAGGCCACAGATTCCATGAAGGCCAATTTTGAAGGCATGAAAAAAAATCAATGAACAAGGCCAACCATTAAAAATACAACATTTTTTTCATATCATTTGTAAAATACTTATTTTGCATTAAAAAAAGAAATTTCACTTTGAAAACTTTCCACTTTTTAATTTTTGTTGCACTTTATATGATAAATATGTTTTTTAATAAATTAAATTATTTAAATCTAACTTCAATCATATATTTTGTTATTTTTTAATAAAAAATTTGACGAAAGTGTATTTTTCAAAAAACAAGAAAATTAAAAATTAAAAATAAAAAAAGAAATAAAAATATGTAGGTATATGAGAAAAAAATTGAGAAAATAAATTAAAAATAAAAAAAACAATTAAAAATGTAAAAAAAATTAAAAATTAAAAAAAAATTAAAAATTAAAAATTAAAAAAAAAAATATATATATGATTATATATAAATATCAAGTGGAAATAAAATGGAGTAGAAAAAACAACTTTTCCAATGATGCTGCTGGGAATCGAACCCGAGACCCTGTTATTACTAGTCTAACGCCGTAACCACTCGTCCACGGGCACCCTCGCAGTATAAGCTGTTATTGTGGTACAGAAGTATATATGGGTGATACGAAAAATCGGTCCTATGAAAGTCACGTGGTCACAGAACTATAAAACTTGGAAACTCGTCTCATATACACGGCGTTATATGGGAGCTAGGCAAAATCAATGTATAAGAATACGTTAGAGATACGTCGGCATTTAGCACAGAAAAGAATCTCTAACGAGATTCTTCGATATCGAAACTTATATGATTCGTTCATTCACAATTATCGATTCTGTTTATGGCCAAGGTCATGGAATAACAATATTATGCTGTCAGCCTTATTTATTATACAAATCAAAAGTAGTTGTAAGTTTTGTGTCGATATTCCACTTTTACTAGATAGTATTTTTCACGGTTAATGGTTATTATATATAAAAACTAATCCATATAATAGCGATATAATCTGTCCAGTAATTCGTGGTTTGAACCGGGCTACGCGTGTACCTACGTATATCCACTGATATATTTTAATTTGCACCCAATTAGCATATTGTGCTTTGGTCTTCGTCAGGGATGAGGAAACACGACGTCTATATACCTATAACACAGCACGAACAAACATTATACGGTGCATCAATGTAGCCCGTATAAACACAGAATACGATTGCAGAAGAAGCACTACCGATGAAACTGAAATAGCAATTATTTTTTTAAAATTGCTATAATTAGAATTTCGAATATTGAAAAAATGTGTGTTTGAAAGTTGTAGGAAACCTCCCAAACATGTTACTTAAGTTTCATCTCATTCTAATAAATATTTAATATTAGTTGTACCCGGCCACGCGTATAGGCTGTGTGCACGAAGCCTACTAGCGCCGCTAGTGGGTAATAGAGAATTATTTAACTCACTTTTTATGAAAACATGTTACTATGGTGATAAGTCGAAAACTTTAGTTGGCCATGATGTGTCAAAAAAATGTAATAAAGAAAACTGCTGTTAATTTTATATACAATAAAATTTAAATTGTAAACCATTATATAAATAGCATAACATAAAATGTACGTGAGAATTATTTATTTATCAATTATACACTACTTATATAAATAAACAATTTGTGTACACCGACAGCGTAATGTCAAATTATGGCGCCAATGATCTTTATTTTAGTTAAATCGCCATCAGCGCAACAGCCCGGAACACAGCAAGCATTTTCAGATCGCCTTGTTTTGCCCATAATTAAAAAACTTCATAAAATTATAACTATTTTCTCTTTTAATAAACATTGCTCACTGACACTGAAAATTTGCGTTTGAAGTTTCCCCTACTACTCACCACAAACGCTCGCATCGATGAATTTGTAACTCCGCCTCCTTGCACACAGCCTATAGGAATGTTTTCGTTTAAACCAGGCTGTCGCGAGTTTGAATCCCACCTCAGCAATAAATAAACGTGTCCATGCCCCATGGATACACCGTTGAGTAGGGCTTGAACAAAAATACAGTTTCGCGACTGTCTCGTCTGTCAATCCACTTCTGTGGTATGAGGTGAGGTAGGGTACCGGTGGCCCATGAGCCGGGTTTTAGCTAATGCGCGTTACGTAGATGCGGCGTTGCTAATATGCAGTAAATTGTGTCCCGAGTCCTCCGCTCGAGCCTGAATGCCTGATACACGCAGACATACAAACACGTGCACACAACATACTAGGATGGGTTTTTTATTGCAGTTGTAGCGTATACTATAACACTTGCATTCGGGAAGAAGTGGGTTCGAATCCCGACGGGGGCAGATGTGACTGGGACATTTTCCTACCGCCTCTCGCCGAGGAACGGTAATTCCTGTGCCGGCCATCTTATTGAGATTGTCCATAGTCTCCCTCGATAATTCCAGATTAATATCGAGATGGTTCCTTATTCAAGGCCGATTTTCTATGTTCAAGATTTCTCAACCTTCATTCACCCATTGCTATTAATTAAATTGAAGTTTAAACATGTAGAAAATTAAATAGTAATCTTCAATTAAATAAAATTGTCGACCAATTTTTCTCAGACCAAACGATATATTGACAAAAAATGATAAAATTACAAATCAATATAACACAAGATGACGTTTCGATCCGGATTTGGATCTTCTTCAGAAATATCTAAAAAATATTAAAAAATCTATTATTTAATACTAATTCATTTTTAATTTTTATATTTTTTAGATATTTCTGAAGAAGATCCAAATCCGGATCGAAACGTCATCTTGTGTTATATTGATTTGTAATTTTATCATTTTTTGTCAATATATCGTTTGGTCTGAGAAAAATTGGTCGACAATTTTATTTAATTGAAGAGTTCTATTCAGACGTTAATCAAAGAATTAAATAGTAATGGTGCGAATGGCGTCTGTTATGACATAAAATCGAGAAACAGACGCCGGAACGTTAGTGACGGAAATTTATATAATTTATAAAATAATTCTCGTGTCACAATTTTGGCCATGCTAATCTCCGAAACCACTGAACCGATTTCCGTGAAATTTTGTAAATGTGTCCTGCTAGGTGCAACTTACGCTATAGGATAATTTTCATTAAATATTTTGTTCAAAATTACGGTGTTTTGTCAAAAAAACTGTTTTAGTAACATGTAACGACATCTGTCAGAATTTCCTCAAAGCTATTAGTTCAGACGAAAACAAAAAAAACTGTTTTAGTATCAAGTAGCGAAATTTGATAGAATTCGCTCAAAGCTATTAGTTCAGAAGCAAATCCGGTAGAATTTGGCCAAAAGCCATTAGTTCAGACGCCGAGCCGCAAACGAAACACATTTTGCAGATTCATATCTTTCGCACTCGGGTGAAACCGGGACATATCGCTAGTATTATATAGAATTTGAACGGTTCACGTATATAAACAATACCCGGCTTACAGCGCGGCGGGTATAGCGCGGTATGTGGCGACCGAGGTCAGGTGGCACGGCGGGTAAATTTCCTTCAGATAGGTGAGAGGCCAATGTGTTTACTCCCCAAGGACCGTTAGTCCTCGCCGCGGCGGCCGCGTCGGTCCTTTACTTACCTCCGACCTCTAGTAATATTAAACCAAGACGCACTACTTCACGTATCTGTTGCGTTGCCACTTGCTTGCAAGAGCTAATTATGTTTTAAGTCTTTTGAGATTTTCCTCATCTGCATTACGTCAACAAGTTGTGCAATGATAAAAAGTCCTATTAGTAATCAATTAGATTAGATAGAGGATATGAGGCACGCATCGTCAACAGCGCGACCTTGGTAGATCTATTGTGTACCCCTGACTGGTTTATTTCTGAGTGAGGTTAAGGCTATTGGAAAAACCTAGAATGGCTCTGGAATCTGTATCCCAAACCTGATCAGGTGTTGGAAATGGAGTCTTCGTATCATGACAAGCAAATGCTCCGATGTTCCAGGAGCCTCCAAACAGAAGAGGCATGACACGGTGTCCGTATACCAATTTTGTTAATAGACGGAGAAAATGGGTGACTCGGTGCAGAGCTGAAAATTTGCAGAATAATAGGAGATAGTACAAGTAAGTAGGGAAAAAATTGCCAGAAGGCTAGGCGGAAGATAAAGAGCCGCCAGAAGGCGCTAATTTGGCGAAAAATCAGTGCACTTCTGGCAATTTCTATACTTATTCTGAAATTCAAAACTAGATTATATATTATATATATTATACATTATATTATAACTATAAGGGCATACTGAAAATTCAAACATGATATAATAATTACATTCGACAAATATTCAAAATTATTAATGACATTTTGATAGAAATAAAATTAAATAAATTAATAAAATTACGTTGTTGTAACAATGTAATTTTATTAATGAAAATATATGACGATTAATTATATTTCTATCAAAATGTCATTAATAATTTATGCCCTTATAACTATATAATGTATAATATATAATCTAGTTTTGAATTACAGAATAAGTATAGAAATTGCCAGAAGTGCACTGATTTTTCGTAACATTAGCGCCTTCTGGCGGCTCTTTATCTTCCGCCTAGCCTTCTGGCAATTTTTTCCCTACTTACTTATACTATCTCCTATTATTCTGCAAATTTTCAGCTCTGCACCGAGTCACCCATTTTCTCCGGTCCATAAGGGCAGTGGTAACCAGTTAATAGAGACTATTTATAATTTATATGTTCCCAGTAACTTTATAGGTTGTCGATCTAATGTGCATTATATTATTAATTGAAATATGGCACTATATTTATTTTAAGTATAATATATTATAAATAAACTTAATTTTAAATATTTTACAAATCTAAAATCCTTCTTCACTTCCAAATCTACGCTTGTCAGATATAGGATACAGTTTATTATCTTGAACTGCAATAGCTGTAACTGCTGCAAAACCATCTGATAAATCAACTTTTTCCATCACATGTCCGAATCCTTGAAGTTTTTCTATAACGTCCTGAAATTTAAAAGTAACACCATGAAACGGAAATCAAATTATTTTTTCTACATAATTGACGAATTGACAGGCACAATTTTTTTACAAACCACCCATACCACAAGCTTTGAAATTTGAGGATTCACATATGGTGGTCATCTTATACATTTTATAAAAAATATTTAATGATTAAAAAACCCTACAAATAAACCAAAAAAAATTCTATACCTTGTCAAAACCTTCCTCGTACTGCACAGCCATTGGGAAAAGCTGATGATGCAATCTTTTATCATCCACAGCATTTCGCATAGTTTCGTTGAAAAATATGTTTCTGATTATTCCCTATAAAATAAGGCAATTTCTATAATTTATAAATTTAAAAAAAAACTGCATGATCGAACCATGCATAGTGTGTCTATTTTTTATTATTTTTAACAGACATCAAAATAAAAGGAGGAGGTTATTTATTCGACCCATATGTATATTTAGATAGTTTTGTGGTAGTCATGCTTAGTTATACTGTATTTTAGAATCAGGAAAATTAGTTATTAGCTATTTCTTGAGACAAGTTCGTGGCAAATCGAAAATTATCTTATTTCTTCAAATGGCAGGAGACAAGATGATATTGATTGTAATGATCTTGTTTATAATATCAACTGTCTTCAATAAAAACGGTCGAGTTAAAACGGGTCATCATTCGCTTCGCTCACTGAGTCAATTAAAATTTAAAACGTACCAACGCAACGGCCGTGGTAATTTTAGTTCCTCCAGCTGCCCCAATAACTAATCTCACGTTCCCATCATTATCGATGATTATGCATGGGTTCATAGATGACAGTGGTCTCTTCCCCGGTTTGATGAAATTTGCCGGCGACGGCACCATTCCATACGCGTTTGTCATATTTGGTGATGAGAAATCATCCATTTCATCATTGAGAATTATGCCTGTACTTGTAGATCGGATCATTGCTCCTAAACTAATAAAATGAATCAATTTTATTTTGACGTGATAACGTCTTATAAATTGATGAATCACCAATCTTATAAATTGATAAAACACCGGCTGCATGCACGAAAAAGTGTAACGGTCGTAACGTTCCTAACGTTCGTAACGCGTAACGTTCCGCCTGACCCTGTGCGTGCTTTTTGCTAATTTCTCGCTCAATTTAAATCAGATCGGTTTGAAACCAGTCTTAAACGAAAGAGGAGAACATTTTACATAGATTTCGTATAACAGAATTTGCCTAAACAGTTTTTTTATACAAATTTATATAGAAAAATAGCTGTATAAAATATAAATGCAATGTTGTCTAATGCATGGCGCGACGCGGTCGGTCGTCTTTGTTTGCCGTACATGGAAATTAGAATATAACGTATGTCTTGTCTTAACATGAAAACGGCTGCATTTCTAATGTTTAATTCAATTTTTTGACATTAGTATTTTGTGAAATGCAACGCCTTCTAAGTTAAGTATTGGAATAACTAATTATTATTAGAACATAATACTTTGACAGTTGCAAACGTCACTTTTGACATTTCTTATCATTCCGACACCAAGGATAAGCGGATTGAAACCAAATTTTGGGAGGTTTAGGTTATGTATTACGGAATACGTTATCACGTAAAACTATCGTCCGTAAACCGACTTTACAGAGAACCAATTTTTTTTTGAAGATACGTACAGATTGTGCGGAAATTATTTTGAGCATAGATAATTGGTGTGCAACTAAACCTCAAAAAAATCCTTAAGAAAACGAAATTCAATCCGGTTATTCCTTCACATTCCAAATGCCATCTTCGATTTCGATTTAAGCGGCCCATAGACGCTCATATTTGTGTCAACGAAACAAATAAACTTTTTTATTTATTTATTTATTTTTTAACTTACACTAGATTTACGGTACTTGTAACAGATACGGCATCACCATTTGGTGCTATAATGGATATGTGAGCTGTACCATGATCTTCTACAGGCTCCGAATAATTTGCTCCATAATGTCTAGGATCTTGATATGTTCTATTGTCTTTTATTTCACTTTGTTTTTCAGCTGCATATTCAAGACTCACAAATTCTTTGACGAGCTATTAAACAACATTAACACAAATATAAAATATCAATATTTAAAAGAATATTTTTTTAAGGAAAGTCTGCACCGCTAAATAATCGCGACGCTCGCGACTAGATTCCCACCACGCTTGTCAATGTTTTGTGTATATTGTATTACATATAATGACTCATAGGATTACAAACTACTTCTGTAGTAGGCTATTTTTTATTTTTTCGAAAAGTTCAATCTATTTTATAGAAAACATTTCTGATTCAGAAGAAATGTGATATAATTTTGTGATATTTATTCCAAGTAAAAAATGCCTTTTGGCTCTCGTATTCATTCAAATATAAATCATAAAGTAGTACCTAAAATATCTTGATTTAATATATTTAAACAAACATCGAGCTATCATTTTGAATTTCGATTCTAAAAAAAATATTTTTTGTTTTTTTTTTAGGTGCACATATCAAATGGTTCAAAATTGGTGGCGTATTAACTTCAATATTCTTCTCCTGATATATAATTATATTATTTACCTCATCAAGTCCAGGCACAAAGTCTGGATCTCCAAACTCAGTCTTTTTGCCGTATGCAAATTTAAAAGTTTCACAGATTCGTTGCCAAGCGACACTATTGTCCTCTAGTTTATCAAAATTCAGATAATCGTTTAAAACATTTAAAATAAATGCTAAAACTGGACCTGAACCCGGTAACGGAACTGTGAACAACTTAAATTTCTTTAGGAGATCAACTTGAACAGGATCTTTACTCCACTGCACTCTGAAAATATATTATAATACATTATTATAAGCAATAGGTAAGTTCAAAAATGCATCGCTATTATAATACGCGCCATGAATCTAAAAGGCTCGAAAGTTAGATGCGAATGCGGGCTTGCGCTTGTACAGTCTGTTGAAAAACTACAAACTTGCAATTCAACAAAACTAAAATAGCAATAACAACTTGACAATAGCGTACTCGACTGTACTTTAAAGCAGGAAAGCGACAAGTGACAAAGGCAACGAGCGATCACGGCCAATCACCGACGAGCGCACGTTCCGTGCAGATAGCTGGGAGGTGGTGGGAGTATCAACGGCTCTAAAATGTGCCTTTGCGACGCTGTTTGTGACTAACTTCCGAACCTTATTATTATTATACATGCTAACAAGATTAAAAACATATGACTTCCGATAAAGTTACTTTCAGTAAATCAAATATTGTGCGCCCCTAGGCCCCTTGGCACTCCTCCCCATACCATTCCATTTTTAAATGAATTACAAAAATTTTTTGTCATTAATTTTAGAACGACAATTAAAACTAAAAATAAAAAATGGGAGACTTCTTAGTTCAATCAGGAGTCAGCCGATTTTTGCGTCACCGCTGAAAATTCCGTCAAGATCAAGGCAAGCATCGAAAATAATAAACAAAAGCGAAGCGCCACGACGTAAAGCAAGGTATGCCTGTGAATATATATATAAAAAAAAAAACATTTATCGTACTCATAGTCGTTCATGTCTTGAACTGTAATAATTCCGCCGAAGTTTTTGATATCCGCAACAAACTGTTCCGTTAAAGAACCGTTGTATAGCGCATCAGCCCCTTCGTTGGCTATAATTTCCAACGTTTCTGCCAATTTTTCTCTTTTTATTTTATCACCTTCTTCCCACGTTCGTTGTGTTTTAGGATTTATAAAAATTTCCCTGTATACAAACAAAAGTAATATAAATACCAATTTAATGAACCTGTAAGAGATCGGATAAATATCCTAAGGAGTCAAGTAGCCACAAAAAACTAAAGTTATAAATAAAAAAAAAAACAGATTTTTGTATGACATAACATATTTTCATAGTGACATAACATAACGCCAGGACCGACCTCGAAATTTGATAAAATGTTTTTCTTTCTTTTTGAAGTTTTGATAATAAAGTTACTTGAAATATTTGATTTCTACACGCTGCGTTAAAAAAATCAACTTAAAAATCATAACAACAACTTAAATATAATACGCGCCACGAATCTAAAAGGTTCGGAAGTTAGATGCGAATGCGGGCTTGCGCTTGTACAGTCTGTTGAAAAACTACAAACTCGCAACTCAACAAAACTCAAATAACAATAACAACTTGACAATAGCGTACTCGACTGTACTTTAAAGCAGGAAAGCGACAAGTGACAAAGGCAACGAGCGAACACGGCCAATCACCGACGAGCGCACGTTCCGTGCAGATAGCTGGAAGGTGGTGGGAGCCTCAAAGGCTCTAAAATGTGCCTTTGCGACTAACTTCCGAACCTTTTAGATCCGTGGCGCGTATTATACGGTGCGTATAATACTTCCAATAAAGTCAAACCTTAAACTTGGAGACGCCTTTATTTTTGCTTCTCTTTTTCTAAGTAGGTTAGCCAGATATTTCGTAACAATTGTTCCCTTTCTACAGAGCTCAATTGTTGGTTGAATGAGCGTTTTCCATTCTAGTTTTCCATATTTTTTATGGACTTCCCAATAACCTTTTAATTCACCTGGCACCGCAACCGCTAATCCACCTGTAAAGTCACATGTTTAAAATCAGTATTCACTATTGGGTTAATGACAAATATGTTTAGATACTAGCCGTTACCCGCGGATGTTGTAAATTCCGAACACCCACAGAGTCGACGTCTCTTCAGTTTGATATCATCCAAGTATCATGGACGAAAGTATAAGCAGAGGCCCCGTTACAAATTTGTATATTAGTATTGATAACGTACCCCTTTGAGCCAACGATTGGTTTCCGGCATACATGTCTTTGTCAGCCAATCGAGGTGCCGTTTCTCGAGCATTGAGCGTTTCGACTGTTTTGTTTTCTTTAATATATATTGTCATCAAGAATCCTCCTCCCAAACCCATACTTTGTGAGCAAGCAATCCCTTCACAAAATAAAGCTGCAATAGCCGCATCAACTGCGCTGCCATTATTTTTCAATACGTCCCTGCAAAGAAGAAAATATATCGTCAGGTCAAAACAGCACATTGTCCATTATACTAGATTTTTATCAATAGTTTTTCTGCAGAAGTAACATAAGTCCGCAAAAAATTATTATTTTTTTCACATAATGAAATTGTATTCTTTTAGTATTAAAATTACGAAGTCTGTAACCGGGAGATCAAGCTCGAGCGTAGCGGTGGACCGATATCTGTCGCATGAACCAATATGGCGTCAGCTACTGGGTAACGCACACACGTTCATGGCTTACATGTGTGTAGTGTCTGTGAAGTTAAACAACTTTGGTAACTATGGCGAAAACAGGTTGGAAAGAGCCGAAGTTTTCCCAGGTAGTGATGACAGCGCCATCTCGCGTGCTCCAGAAAACGGTCCGTCTCGAAACACAACAAGCATAGAATAGAATAGAATAAATTTATTGTCCATAATAGCTATACAGCAGGAGTTCGTCATAAATTTCTTAATTAAAATTAATTTAAAAAAATTCTTGTACTGAATATAGACAAGCTTTAATTAAAAATGATTTAAGTTTCCTTTTAAATTTAAGAAAAGGTAAATTCTTCAGTTCTATAGGAAGCTAGGTCTCCTGGTTACAGACTTCCTGATTATAATATTCTAAAGATGGTCCTAATCTGGACCTAAACTTTTAAATATTAATAAAACAAAGCCTGAAAAATTAGTCAAGAATTTTTATTGTAAAATAATACTTACACCCCAATTTTGGCACATTCTTTTCCATTTGTAACGACCGCAGCATTTTCAAAATATCGTTCAATCTCTTTCGTTTTTGGAAAGGCGTACACACCTACTGCAGTGCCAACAATAACTAATGCTGCTAATATGACAACAATAAGAAGTGTTGTCTTTATCCTAATTCTGTAAATATTCAATGATATACATAATTTTTTTTTTTTTTAATTGAAAATAATTTAATTTGTAAAGTGAACATTAACATTATTTATACAACTATTATTTAATTTACATTTTTTCAACATATTTAAATATTTTATTAATATTAATGTTTCCTGCCCAACTTGGCAAAGCCAGTGCTAGGGCAGGACCCAACATATTGTAGCTGTGCAGACCGAGTTTAAATTGATATTTATTTTACTTGAAATCTAGAATTTCCACCTACATATTTGCGGAGAAAGTACCTTAACAGGGCCGGATTTACCCTAAGTGCCGCCCTGGGTCCATTACCAAAATCCTATACAATTTTCAAATAGATAAAATGATTCGTTTATAGTCAAAAATCATTTTATTACAGACGGGATAATTACACAAGAAAACATTTTTTTTCGTATTAAAAATCATAAATTGACAAATACGATTGCTCATATTTTAAGAGGCAAACGCGTGTGACTAAAAAAAAATGTATTTATGAATATTTTCAACACGGTCACACTTGTCGAAGAATTTTCAGTAACGCGAAAAAAAATGTTTTCCCACGTTCCAATTTTGCCGCCCCTGGAAATTTGTCACCCTGGGCACTAGCGCCTACTGCCCCTAGTGTAAATCCAGCGCTGTACCTTAAACCGACTTCAAAAAAGAATGTATAATGTCCCCTGCAACGACTTTTCGATTTACGATATTATACTTACAACTATAGGGTAGTCAATCGTAAAAAAATGATTTTCCGGGATCTCTTATAGATGTGAAAGCGGGATTCAGTTTTTTCGCAGAACCTATTTACCTCAAAAAAAAGGTTTTTCAAAACCATTTTAGCAACTGATACAAAATAACGCGGCAGTTCAGTACAGAAAATTGATTTTGAAAACTATGACTCCAAGTTGCTTTGACGTGTAGGCGCAGACAAGTTTAGATTGCATTGTAGATTATAGACGCTCGACAACATAGACATATTAGAGAACTTTATATTTGAATTGTTTCCACTCGACGAAATTACTAACAATGACTGTCACATCATGATAATTATGATAACTTTAAAAATGCCGAAAGAATTTTTTCGGTATATCTTTTTAACGGAGATATTGAATTTTTTATGCGTCGCAAACGAGACTGATCGACGTCTGGTCTGTCATTATGACGCAGCGCGACACAAAATGATGTCATTATTATTAGATATTGTAACAATACTAAGTATATAATAAATAGAGTGTCATGCATTTAAGATACAAATCAGATAATATGCCAAACTTCAAAAATGATATCAAATTATTTTTTACATCTCTTCAAATGTTTTCTGTTGCCTTCATGACTTGCTACAATAATTGTAACACATGTTAGATGGTGAGCGTCTATAATCTACTATCTAATCTGTAACACATGTGCCGCGTGACGTCACATATTTTTAAAAATATTACAAAAAATGTTTCGCCATTAATTTTAGAATTTTTAGGACGATGATTAATGATATGGGAAGACTCCTAATATTATTTAGAAAATATTTTTGAAGTATAACTTCTTTACGCACGCTTGACTTGGGGAGTAAGCTGGTGAATGCATGACGAGAGATTTACGGAAGTGTGATCGGGCGAGGCGAACGGAAGTTGAGATGGAGATATAAGTTAGTGAAGATAGAAAAAGGATGGCAAATATTTCACTGGCTAGTGGCACCATCGGGTGGCCGAAAATATAAGCAGTACTAGCAATAGAATGACACATTCTTTATTTGCCAGTGGCGCTATCAGGTGACAGAAAAAAGTTTTGTAAACCTACTTAACTTGCAGAGCTAAATAATATTTCATAAAGATTTACGCTTAAAATCCAACGAGAGCTAAGTAATTGCAATGTATTACTTTTGTTTTCATTATCTTTATGTTTATATTTTTTTCTTCTTACATTAGACTGTTCATTTCGTTCATGAACAATTTTATAAATTCATATTTTGTGAATTTTCTAGTGTATAATTAACAAATTATGGCAGGAAGAAGTTTTTTTTCTTATAACGTTAAAAAAATACAGAATAGTAACCCACAAAATTTCAAAATAATCTAAATGGTTCACGAACAATAGATATCTTTTTATTACTTAGATAGAAAGTTGAATTCAAGGCTAACGTGGGGATCTATAAACACCGGTTTCAAATGTGTCCGGAACTTAATAATATATTATTAGTGGGATATAAAAGCGGTAAAGTCATACAACATCTGCATAAAGGAACATTTATTTAATTATTACTTCTTATGTTTAAAGTATTATTCTTATTCTTAATAGAGACAGCTACAAATAATAATAATTAATTAAGAACCTTAGTTGTCGGAGATCCATAATCTACTAATATCTATCAATATGCGGTAGTACTAATATATATAAAATATTTTTTTATAAAATAATTCATTACCTGAGCATTTTCACAACTTAAAACTATGTATACATTCTAAAATTGTGCAAATTAAACTAAAAAGTACACCTACATATATCTTAAACATAAAAGGTAGGTAACACACATTAATTACGTTTATATTTAGCTTGGTGGGGATAAATGAAATATGTTGTGCAAATGTATGATAACTATACAGGATGTCTGGTTATAAAATTTATATTTTCAAAGATATGCATGCTTCACACATAAATTAATTATTTCCGATTCATAATAGGCTATTTGAATCGTTTAAATTGCCTTAAAATCTTCGTATCATAATATTAGTTCACAGAAATGTTTATTTCGCTTAAAATTTCAAAATGCGCCATGTCTATCTACTGTGACGTCATTCTTGTAGTATACAATTAAGTGCAAAGAAGAGTCTGTATCGTTTACCTACAAGTCAGAGGTCACACTTCAAACCATCATGACGGACAATGTTTATGACATATCAGAAAATCGCAATTTTAAAATTGAAATAATAAACCAATCTCGTGTTTTTGTGAATGAAAATCGATAGTTTCTGATTTCTTATTCACATAATTGTATCATTTATATTTTAAGGATTTTAATTTTTCTATTGAAACTTATACTTCGGCATAATTCGCGTAGTGCGTAGCTACATTTTACCAAATTTCACTAGAGAAAGTAAAAATAATTTTCATTGCATTGAATATATTATAATTTAATCAAACACTTACCTAGACTATATGGTAAGTCTTGATGAATCACCAAAAACCATAAAAGAACAACTGGTAAAACGATGTGACACATTCACAGTGACAAACTAGGTGAAACAGACTGGAATTGTATAATTTACTTAGCAACGAAATCAAATTGGAGAGTCAAGCACTTTTTTATTTTATTACATGTAAAAACGTTCTATTTCATCGTATGAATAAATTATTGTAAAAAATTAGAACATTAAGATCACTTACTGGCTGGAGGCTAAAGCCAGGGCCATAAAAAAAAGGTTTGCACTCCGGGAGTGCCGGGAGAAGTGAAAACTTGAATATTAACGTCTGACGAATTTTCGATCAAAATGGTTTGTATCATAGATTGCATTTTTATGTAGGTACGATATTTCAACGCTAGATGTCTAGCGTTGTATAAATTAGAGAGTTTTCTCGCTCACCCAGTTCTTACTTTACCTGACGCCTGACGCGAGTTTAACATTTTTTACCCATTACAAAAAAAAGTGTACAACGCCGCTAAAGAATTTTTCACTTCAAAAATTAAAACAGGTGGTAACAGACGCCATTTTCAGAGAAAATGGAAGGCACGCACTTTGACAATTACGCCGACGAGATAGAATATTTCCTAAAAGGATAAGTTTGTTCATTACGTCTATTATATATTTGAAACTGTTTGATACGTAATCCCATAGAGATAATAGACTAGAGTACGCGAATGAGTCGTGAAAGAGAGAAAAGTTCCTTATCTCTATGGTAACTAATGATACAAAACAATGCTGATTTGAGTAAACATATATCTGGTTTTCTGGACCCGCTGCAGCGTTCTCTCTCTCAACTGAGGACACTTTCACTTATGGCAAGCATACGAACTAGCGAACTCTAGTTACTTATATCTCTATGCCTAATCCTTTATACTACCTTCCTCTAAATTTCTTCTAAGGTGACTACTGACTCGCTGAAATAGTGAAATGTCATGGTATCTCTCGTTTTTTAAAAAATAACATTTAATAATTTAAGCAATAGGGAATTACAAACTAAAACATTTTCTCAACTTAGGCAATTAAGAGTTATAGATAAACAAATTTCTGCGAAACACTTTAGGTATATCGTGGCTTGACCATAATCGGGTAAACGTATTTAAGCAGTTATTTTCCGCAAAATTCCCTTTCTGAACTCATCTTTCCTCTATTTTTCATGATTTACCTTAACTGTGACAACTATGATGAAACCAAGGCCGTAGATATGGGGCGGGGTACAGAGGGTAAATGTAGAATTTTAAATCAATCCTACTCGAAAAATAATTGGTTTATTTTTTCTGAGCTTGTTTACACGTATGCAACATAATTTTTTGTACAATTTCCACTGCGATCACAATTTTTCGACGCAATTTGATCGTAATTTAGCTTGAAAAGCGATCTTTTTGTGAATAGATCATATATTTAATATTTTACTATATGAATCATTCTCTATCTACTCAATGTGCGGTGAGTGAACGCAACAAAGCGTATCGAAAATATATCTGCGTCTTTTTCGTCGATGTAATTCCCTGATTTCTCCGATGATAGGATTGGTTGATGTACTTGCATTCAATCTGAATAAAGTATCTCTGTTTCAAAAACTTTGTCTTTTTCTATGACGTTAACATGGGCGTACCCAGCTTTTGGCCCAGGAGGGGGCAAATTAGAAATTTCTTAAGCTGGGTCCCCCGTGCTTGTTTTGCCCTCCTGGATACGCCAGTGCTTACGACGTAAAAAAAGACAGTATGTTTGCAGCCTAATAGTGCGATTGCGATTTTATTCCTATGCTCAGTATAGAATAAAAGTATATGCCTGAAACACTCGGTAGATTCGTAGGTACCTACTATAAACGCTTTTATAATTTAATCCATCTATCATAAAAAGAATAGTCTGATAAAAACAAAGAACTGAGATATTCTTGATAAGATCATTATATTATATTTTCCCATTTTTATGAATAGTGAGAAATTATCATTACGTTATAATATAATAAAAATTTTTATATCAGTTGAACAGAGGAGGATTTAGGCTTATAGGTCCGTGAGGCCCGGGCCTAGAGAGGCATAATTGAGAAGCCGTAAAATTTATGAGGCGACTAAAATTTTAAAAGTGACCAAAATTTGAAAGGTGACAAAAATTTAGAAAGCGTTAAAAATTCTAAATTGAATAAGTTTTCCGTCGATTATGACAATGAATTTTATTGCTTTTTTTCTCCCCGGTACGACTCAGAAATGTAAGTATTTCAAAACTAAAAAAATATTATGCAATCACTAAATTACAAAAAAAACGAAAAGTTAGGGATTAGAAGATAAATAAAGAAAAGTAAAAAACGGATCCACTACAGGGGTGGTTTTTCATCCAAAAGATGTTGCGTCAACGATATAGGTAGCTACTTTTACATAATATAACAGAGCGGGCTTAGGGCGGCATCACAGCCAAATTCGCCCCTGACGCAGTTAGAAGTCAAAATAAAAAATTATTGAAATACCGAAAACCTCTCTTATTTACCATTATTATTAGTAAATTTTTATGAATTGAGTACTAAGTGCAACATTATATTTTATCATTTGAATTTTATCTTCGCAGGTGTCTATTGTTTACATGTTAACAACAGACAAACAAAATAAAAATTTCAAAGAAAAAAACATTAAGATTTATTTATTATTTCCTGCAGTTCGCTTCCCGATGAAACCGGGCCGGGCAAGTATTAATCCCCAAAAAATAAGCTATCAAATGGTACAAACTACATTCAAATCCGTTCAGTAGTTTACAAGATTAACCGGACCGACAGACACCTATATATTAAGACTTCCTTTTACTACGTATAGAGATAATTATTATCTTAAACTTATTTTTTGAAGTGGAACCTCTTCAGCGACGTATCTGTTTGAAGTTAAACAATTATAATTAGTTGCATCTTATATTCATTGTTGTTTTATCTGTTATCATCAAAACGTCTTCATATCATTATTATCAAACTATTATTAGTACTGACACTACTGTCTAATAATAATTGATCATAATGATATTATTGGCCCATACAATGTTAATTTTATTAATACATTCTGTCAGCATTGTAATAATTATTATAATATACTTAATATATAACTGAATTTCCTAGAGAATTTTCATTTTGATACTGGCTCTGCGATCGAGCGGTCTTTATTGAAACTATGTTTTCAACTAATAACATGCTATCGAGCGGTCTTTATTAAAACTATGTTTCCAACTAATAACATAGATTTCACTCTTTTTGATTTTTTTAACTCCTGCTGTTTAGTTCAACTATTCTCTAAGAGATCGCGTAACAAAGCACACTTTATGCGCGCGCGTCAAATACAGTCCCAGTAAACATGGCGAATTAAGTGTGGTGTATTTAAACATGTTGACACAAACACAGGATATTTTCTCTGAATACGCAGTGTTTTATACAGTGTAGAATGTCAGAAACAAAACGTGTAACACTAACGCCCATAAGTGCATCTAAAAAAGATCAGAAAAAGGTGAAAGAAGTGTCAAAATCTTTTCGTTTTAAGTTAACCCTGTCGGAATCAAATGACTGCACATATCCTGAGTTCAACTATAGAGAACTACTCAATTCAGCCGAGGTAAGTTATAACAGAAAATGGTTACTATTTGGCAAGTGCAAATTCCAGCTATTTATTTCAATATTAATCTTTCGTATCTGTACGGTTTTGTTAATTCCCGAGCCTTCGTTCAACGAGAAATCACGTCTAAATTGAGAGGTTACGTACAATTCCCATTAAATTTACTGTTCTCAAAATTGTCTCTTCTGTCATATGGAGGACAGTATTCGATGTAATTATGTACTAGAAGGTTTCGAGAAAGCAGTCGCCATGTTTGTAGCAAATTATAAAAAATTCAGGCATCAAATGTCAAAAATATTTGCATATGCAACTGCCCACACTGATGAAGCATTTCTTTCTCCAGGATTAACTTTGGGAACATTGACAGCTCACCCAGAAAGATTAATATGTTCAGAAATGTATCTAACCACATTTTTATGCATTTATATAGCTAAATCGATTAGTTTTACGTCTCATATCGAGAGTGGGGTGGAGTCTCGACACCTGTAAAATTGCATTGCCCTACTTGCAGTATTGTGCCGATTTTATGCTGACAATTTTATTTTTATGCAATCAGAACTATTTTCGTATAAATAATATGTGGCAACTTAAATTGTATATCGATATTTTTATTGTCTTGTAGCGATACACATATGTTTGAACAGTCTTAAATGCGTTCGTATGTTACATTGTTTGTAGGTATCACATATGACATTGTTTATTTTTTCAAAGTTGTTTTGAAATGTAATATATTAATTATCATTAATATTGAATAAGTAGAATGTACTATTTCAAGTCATTGACAGTATTTGTAAGCCGAGTGTTATCAAATTACGTGGCTTTTTACCTGCATTTATCTGACGTCTCTCGTTTCTGTGTTACATTCCGTAGCGCTTAAAATACCTACGCAGTCACATTTATTTCATATCGTTTTTTTTCTATTCAATAAAATTAATCATATTCCAAATTTTGTTATTTAAATATTGCTTTATTACGCTCTTATTTTCGTATTCATATTTTTTATAGTTTACGTAAAATCTTGAAGGACAGGTACCTATAGGTAAACGTTATTCTTTGGCAAAGGTTTTGTCTGTTTAATTAAGAATGTCACATTCGATTCTATAATTGATTAATTTCGACTTTTATACCATAATTATGTTAATTTATGAGAGTTAAAAAATATCACCATTTTTTTTCAAAATTTAGGATGCACAACAAAAAAGATACACACGTGACATACCTACTGCAAATCGATAATTAGAACATTTTTAATTCGGTTTTTTATTTGATAATTGAAATATTTATCTATAATTAATAGCCTTCATTAAATTTTAAAGCATCGCGCCGGTTAACTTTTTTTTATCGAAATAGGATTAATATCTTAATAATCATTAATTGACGCGTGTATGGATTGGCTAATCAACATATCTAATAAAAAATTAACAAAAAGGGGAACGTTAACCTTTTGAAAGAGAAAACAAAGTTAGACGGTTGCACGTGGAAAGGTAGGTCCGGGATTGGGAGCAGCGCGCTATCGGCCTTCGTCTCATCACGGCGACGCGTCTACAGTGGGCCGAGCGCTACTATGGACCGTACGCTAGTGTGTTACGCGCGCGGCTTACGACTCCGCCACGCCGGGCCCCGTCTAGCGCCATTTTTGTTCTCTCGCGCGATCGGAACACGCCTGCGTGCCACTACCCATGAATAGTGTACCGATATAAATGAATTGTGTATGTGTACAATGCCGCAACGTTAAAATTGTGTAACTATACTCGATAAGCTTGTGCTTACACTATTCTTCCCTAACATATACTGTTTTGTACTAGTACGCTTATTTATACTATACTTATACAAGATGCATCTATTACTACATATAAAAAATGTATCATTATATATCTATTTATCACAATATGCAAACAAAATATAGTTTTTATTAAAAATTTGCAATAATATGTAGACACTAATTAAAAACAATAGCAACAGGAATCTTTAACTAAATTAATTTCAAATTTGTAAATATGGGTTATTATGAAATGTAGATATGTGATTATTTTAGTTTCGAATTTCGATGTACAGGGTGTACAAAGTTAAGTCTGCACTATTGCTGACTTTGAATATTGGAGCTACGACTTCGTTAATATTTGCAGTACCTTATAATTACTATTCCAACTCCGCAAGTAGGGAATGGTACTAATTTAGGTCAAAATTCACTTTTCAAAATTTTTACAATTTATTTTTTTACAATTTGAATTTCAACATGTGAGCTATAACGTTGTTTTTTTTCTGTAATAATGATATACTTTTCATAATAGCTTATTATTCTATTTTATTTTTCCAAGAAAATTTAAAAAAAATCATTTTTTTTAAACTTTATACCTAGTTTCGGAAATATTTTGAAAATAAAAAAATCAGCTGTTCTTTTGTTCTAAAAATTAGCCATGTAGTGGTACGAAAACAGTTTTTTTTTGACAAAACACCGTCATAGTTCAGCCATTTTGTACAAAATATTTGCAAATTAAATTTAAAAAAAACCTACTAGTGAAAACCGTATGAAAATCCGTTCAGTAGTTTTTGAGTTTACCGCGTTCAGACGCGGCGGAGGGACTTTTTTTATACATAGATAAATAATAGATATGTAGATAAAAATAAATTAAATTATGAAGCTTATTTATTATCTGTATCTTTTTTGTACGTTTTATTTACGCGACAGAAATGCAACCAAATTGTGTAAAATTCTTATTTTTGTAATTTCCTGTAAAGAAATTTATCATATTATGTAGATAAGTATATAGTATTCATTGAAAAAAAAACTTTAATGAGCTGTCATATCCTTGAACTTAAGCGTTTTATATACTAACTAGCGCTCCGACCCGGCTTCGCCCGAATTTGTAGATTGCCACCGTTTTTTCGAAAATTAGGCTCCACGAAAAGCGTATTTATTTTAACGCGATAATATATAGCCTACGTTCATCCTGAAGGTCCATTCTAAACATTGGTGAAAAAAATTTTGAAATCGGATGAGTAGTTTCGGAGATTACCCTCCGCATACACACAAACTCATAAAATTCGCACTCTCTATAATATTAGTATGGATGTGAAGCAAATGAGAAACTTGGAACTTCGTAAAAGAATTATTATTTCCATTTTTGAAAGTTTCAGGAAAAACAAATTTGCAATGGTCTCGATTCATTTCCCGATGACGACGATGAGGATGTTAAAAGAATTGCACGTGAAATGGAGGCAAAATATGTAAGTTTTTTTTGATAACACGGAACTTTATTTTTGCTAAACCTGTTGAATGATGAAGGTAGTATCATATATATTAAAGTTTAAGATGTTTGCCTCCCTTTTTAGAAAAAAACCACACAATTTCTCCACATAAATTATATATCATTTTACAGATAATTGCTTGCTCTACTGACATCGACAACTAAAAAATTTATTATTGCTATTATTTTTGTAAATTAATTAAACTCTGAACAACGTCTGCCATCTGACGGCGTAACGTTAACACTTCGATCTGTCATCTGACCTTCATATTGTAAATACTGCATACTGCCATCTGACGGGCAACGCTGAACAACGCTTTTGCTACTTGCGCCTCTATATTACAATTTTAGTAAAATATTTCTTTTACAACAAAAAGAAGAACGTTATAAGCAGTGTGCATAATTAGAAACGAATTGAATACCTGCAATCATATTTAAAAAATAATTTTGTAAAGTGATAATTTTTATACTTATTTAGTGCGAATAATTCGCACAGGTCACGCTAGTAAAATCTAAAGCAGTACAGTCGCAAAAATTGATCCATGGTAGACTATAAACAAATTAGAAATATTATGTTATTTACGTTTTTGTTTTAATTTTCAATTAGGGTCATGGTCCACCAAAAAAGAAAAAGAAAAGATTCAATAGCTACGATTATGCGGATGTCGGTGCTGGCTACGATGAATCAGATTCATTTATCGACAATACAGATGCTGTAAGTTTTTTTTTAATACTGTCTAAAAAATATCCACGATTACGATTGCAAATACAGTATGTAAACGCGTAAGGTGCACATAGGGAAATTAGCATTGGGAAAAAATACTTGGATCAGAGTTAGCCATGACTGCATTAATTGTTATTTCTATTGAATTATCGTGGTAATCTTGAGGATTTCTATTTTATTTTGATTTATTTTTATTTCACTTGGCTTTTTTAATAATAAAAAGCTCTTATAAATCAGTATTTTAATTTTTTTTGTACAAAAATAAAACAAAAAAACAACTCCATCTGTTTGGTAACATTTCATTCAAAAATTGTCTGACTGGTATGACGTATGCGCGTTGGTAAATCAGTGACCCAATGTCTTTAGGTTCAACACGAATAGACGGAGATATTTGATCTCGCACCATATTTAAGTATTTTTGGGAATTTAATGTCCCATTAATAAAAAAAGTCCGATTATGTTGTAATCATTTGAATATTTTCTTCGGTAGTATACACATTCATTTTGCAAAAGAATATTATCTGTCAAATTGAAAAACAAGATTTCAAGGCTCACTCTGATCCAGTCATTTTTTCCCAATGTTAATTTTCCTATGTGCACATTACGTGTTTACATACTGTATATTATCAATATATGGTATAGAATTATTTTCTAAATGTCTTATTTTATTTAGTACGATGAAGTGGTACCCCCAGAGATGAGTACGTTATACGGTGGTTTTTACATTAATTGTGGTCGACTAGAATTTAAACAACAAGAGTTATCAGAAACAGAAGAAATCGATGAATCCATACGTGCTACGGGCAAAAATCGAAAGGTGAGTAACAAAATACTTAACATAAAGTACGTAATAGGTAAGTATATATTGTATAGGAGTTTACGTAGTTATTAAATTAAGCACTGACAAATGTTTATTTGAAAAACTATTGGCGCGTGTGACTTCACTCTGTTATATAAATCTTCCTAACCTCATATTTTACGGGATGTGACATATTAAAAGCTAGTTCTTCGATGTAAAGAAACAAAACGTATACCTATTAATATTTTTTTTATTACTCATGCGGGAAAAGTGGTATCTTTACGCATGCTGTTACGGTTGAAAAGTAGCTATTTTCATTTGCGTGCCGAAACTTTATTTGTCGCACTGAAATTATTGTTTGCCGCACGCAAATTCAGAGAAAAAAACAAAATAATAACGGTGTTAATGTCAACGAAACAAACTGTCATTTGAAGCAGATTTGAGGTTAAAATTTTCGATTATGGACTTTTATTCTTGACAATTTTAACTGAATTTTCAAAGTTTTAATGATTTTATTTTTATTACTTCTAATTTCTTTTTTTAATTCGTAATAAAATTTTAATTCAATTTAATTCGTAATAAAAAATAGTATGTGATTCATATCATTTTATTTTATAGCGAATATTGGAATCTGATTCGGACGAGGATAGTGATAGAGATAACAAAGCAAAGTGTGTACAATCGGAGAAAAAGGCTCGTTTAGATTCTGATATTGAAAAATCGAAGAAAAAACAGGAAGATCTCGCTGCCCTATCAAGAAAAAAGAAAACATTAACTGTAAAAGATTTGTTAAGGGAAAAGAGAATAGATTGTATAAATACCAACGGCGAAGAAGTAAAAGGTAGGAAATTTTTTTTTGTGTTAAATTAAACGGTTAAGGTTGATTAACTTATAACTAACCTTAAATTCAGCAGAGTTAAATATTTCTCAGTGAAACTAATACTTAAGGAGGTTGAGCCGTTTTACGAAGATAATGAAAAAAATCTGAAATAAAGTTTTTTTAATAGATTTTTTTATGACAAAATTTTCTGTAAAAAATCCAAAATCATTAGGAGATTTATAAAGTTAAAAATTAAAAAAAAAACTTTTACATGTAGTCTTATGGAAAATATGTCAACCTAGCATGCAAACGGTACATTTTAATTTTTTGCAAATAACCAAATAATGTCAGCAGTTCCGAAAACTATCTATGTAAAGCATCGATGTCTTACGCATATTTTAATATTTTTTCCAATTTAATTAGGAGACTTTTAATCAATAAAAAAAATTATTAAACCTTAGCACTTTTCGATTATGGACTTTTATTCTCGACAGATTTAACAATTTTAACTGAATTTTCAACTTTTTAATGATTTAATTTTTATTTTTATTACTTCTAATTTCTTTTTTTAATTATTTACTGCAAAAAATATGTAAAATACAGATATTTACATAAATTTATTTTTTTTTAAACTAACTTTGTACAAAAAATACAAAAGTTAGTCCATTATAAAGTACTGAAATAATTAATTAATATTAAAAAAAATTATTTATTTATGCCTTTATGACAATAATTTATTGGTATCATCGACTTATAAACTATAAAAGTTTCCATTTAAAATTCGACGTACTTTTGATTGGAACTGTAACGATCAACCTCCTTAAAAGGGAAAGTTACGACCGAAGAGTCGCTGATTACAATTGGTGTTTTTTTTTTTGACGTGATACGTCTTATAAATTGATGAATCACCAATCTTATAAATTGATAAAAAACCGGCTGCATGCACGAAAAAGTGTAACGTTCGTAACGCGTAACGTTCCGCCTGACCCTGTGCGTGCTTTTCTCGAAAACGGCCCTAACGATTTGGATGAAATTTACTGAAAAGGGATTTTGGGGGGCAAAAAATCGTTTTAGCTAGGTCTCAACTCTCGAAAAAATCGTTTTCTTACAAATTTTATCATTATAAAAATCAATTTTTTGACGTATGAAAATACTTAAATATTGTAAGTAGGTTTTGGAATTTTATGTTATAAACAGTGAAACAATTGTTTTATAAATATTATGACAGCTAATCTTTGAGACTTAAAATAAATACGAAAGAAAGAAAGTTAAAAAAAAAAACAATTATATTATATGGTGAGTAATTTAAATAAATAAAATTAACCTAAATTTGAAGCGAAAGATGCAATATCATAGATTCGAATTATTATAATTATTATATGTAGAATTTAGGTTATGTATTACGGAATACGTTATCACGTAAAACTATCGTCCGTAAACCGACTTTACAGACAACCAATTTTTTTTTGTGAGAACTAGGTACTCTTCGAGTAATTCATAACTCGATCATTTTTGTTTTAGTCGATGTGAAACCTGGTTCCACGAATCACACGTCGGTAAACGATGTTATTGAATCAGTAATAAATGCAAATAGTGCTGTACAAAATATAGATGAATCGAGTAAAGAAAGCGGAACGACAACAACAACCATAACTTCCATAGAAACTATAACTAGCTCAGATGAAAAGGATGAGAAGAAGGATAATAAAAAAGATGTTGTTTCTGTAACTCTTAATAATAGTGATATTCCTAAACTGCCAGAAAAATTATCCGATGAACTTAAAAATTTGTTAGAAACTATAAAAAAATCTGTTGCAAGTTCCGAAGGGAAGAAAAAGTTCCTTTCAGATTCTGTTAACAATTTGTTAATAAAGTATGTACATGATTTTTGATTCACAGACCGTAATTAATAGACTGTTACTCTACGTCATTATTTTAATTTTTAGGTTAGATTCCCAATGTCGTATGTTAGGAAATAACGTTCGTAATCAGATATATGCCCATCTTGCTGCATTTGTAAATTGTAAGAAAGAAACTTTATTTAGGCGAACAAAAAAACTGTTGTTGGAAGATGACAAATCAAAACTCAAATCATCGTTAGAAAGGTATATTGATTTGTTATTGAAAAAATTGTCATTGAGGTAGTACGAGCACCAAGGCAATTTTAAATAAAAGGCTTGATTTTTTTTTATATGAAGTTGGACTAAGTGTAAACCAATTCTGAAAATTTTAGGGGGGTTGCCCGTTTATTTAAATAAATAAATGACTTCAAAAGTAGCCATATTTAACATTGGCTTTATGGTAAAACGGTAGATGAATGATATGTTTTCATTGATTTCTCCAAAACTAGTCGGTGGAAATTAAAAAAAAAAACATTTAAATTATAGTTAAAACCTTAATAAATTATTGAAAACAAAAAAAACCCGTCGTGCCCGACTAATTAAAAAAATTAAATACCTTTTTAATTAGTCGAGCACGGCGGGTTTTTTTTTGTTTTCAATAGTTTATTAAGGTTTTAACTTTAATTTAAATAGTTTTTTTTTTAATTTCCACCGACTAGTTTTGGAGTAATCAATGAAAACATATCCATCTATCTACCGAAATATAAAAAAAATCAAGCCTTTTGTTTAAAGTTGCCTTGGTGCTCGTACTACCTTAATTTATTTGTCACTTCAAAAGTTTTCATGTTCTATTTCAGACTGAAAAACTGCATCAACATGGTGATGCCTGTACTATTAGAAAGTTATGGTCAAGAATGTCAGCGGGTTAATGAGAAAAGGTCAGAAATAAATATTATACTGATTGAGTTTACAAACGCAATTTATTATTTGTTAAATTATTTTATAGATTAGCTCAAGACACGTCAGAAATGGTTAACGGCGAGAAACCAAAATCATTGCGCTTCCCAAAACGACGCTTCCAATGGACTGAAGATTCTAGGCAGATATTAGGGGAAATTATAGTGATTCGCAGAAAAATGGATCGCACGCGCAAAGAGAAATTTGAAGCATGCCTGGAAGAGTTTTATAAAAAAGAAATAGTTCTGTTATGGCCTGAAGGTTGGATTAACGTAAATTCTCTATTGCGTGAGAGTCAGCCTTTCCTCGAACCATCGTAAGTATAATGGCTATTTCCGATTGAATAAGTGTTCTTTACAAAACAATACTTAATGGCGCTTCGATTTCAGTGAAAAGAAAATTAGCTCGGAAAATAAGAAATCGTCGTCTTCTACAGAACCAGCCATATCGAAAACCAATACCACTACTAATTCGACTGCGAATAATTCAATAAATGATAAGAAGAGTGACGTCACTGTCAGTATTACCAATAAAACGATAGAAAGTATCTCGGTACCATCCCAAACAAAAGTTTCCAGTAAAAATTCGGTTAAACCCGAAAACAGTTCGAATCCTACTAAAATTGAGAACAGTTCCACTATTAAGATCGACGATGCCGTCAAAGAAGATTGTTCTCCTAAAATTGAGAACGGATCTTCTGTCAAAATCGATGATTCGGTATTGATTATAAAAAAAATAAACAATTCAAATTCAAGTTTAACTATAGAACCTATACCGATGAGTATACATAAAACTGACACGTTAGATTCGAAAGAGAAATCAAATAAAAATGAAAATAAATTAGAAGCGGACAGTATAAGAATTTCGTCTTGTTCCACGATAACGGTGAGGAAGGGCAATTCCAAAGGCAATTCGAGAAACAATTCGCCTGTTCCGAACACTCCGATAGATTTGAACATCAAATCTCAAAATAATAAAATATCCGTTAGAAATATCTGTGAACTTTCGGAGGTATCGAAAACGGTTGAAAAACCTGTTAACGAGAAAAAGAATCAACAAAATAACGACAGTGACATTGAAATAATCGAAATAAAAGACGATGTAATAACTCCGGAGAAAGAAAAAATAAACAATAAAATCGATCTAACCGAGAGCGATAAGCTCGATAAAGTGCGCACCAAACATAAAAAGAAACATAAATCACCGCCCGGTGCTAAATTGGACATCGAGGAGTTTGGACACGATATGTTTTCTCAAATAATCACAAAACAGTTAGGTAATTGTGGTTATGCACAAAAAAAGAATCCCGACGAAATGCAAAAGTCGGGTAAACCCGAGAATGACGTTGAACAGGTCATGAAGGATTTACAGGAATTGCACGAATTGTCCGGTTCATCGAGAGAAAAGGACGGGGAGAAGACGAGTCAGTCGGCACACTCGCCGGTGACTGTGATAGCTGTTAATTCTAATAAATATTCAACTGTTAAATGTAAATCAGAAATGGCGGGATTCCAGGATGCATTTCAAAAACATTTACTTCAAGAGGTAAAAGACTGTAATAGTACTAAAGTTTCAACTAATAAGTCCAACTCAACTACTTCTAGTTCAACTACACAA
Source organism: Xanthostigma xanthostigma (assembly GCA_963575645.1). Lineage (NCBI taxonomy): Eukaryota > Metazoa > Arthropoda > Insecta > Raphidioptera > Raphidiidae > Xanthostigma > Xanthostigma xanthostigma. Next base: position 48,049,049 of record OY754469.1, on the reverse strand, counting down.
CAAAAGGTTAAAATTGCTAATAACAGGTAATTTTTATTACTGAACCGATAGATTAAAATGAATTTTATCATTTTTCTCTTATGACTAAGAAATTGTTAAAATCGCTTCGAAATGCTGAAACTGCCTTAAACGGTTATTAAATATTTTTTTTATGTTCTGTACAGTACTGGTAAATAGTTAATAGAACGGATACTAATATTGTACAGACAGAATAGTTTTTTTTCTTTTGCATTTTTCGTAATATGTGTTGTGAAGAGAGAGTAACCATTGAATCTATTTTGTTTGTAGTAAAGAAATCTTTCCATTCCTTGGAAATTTGACCACACTGCCTGTATCTACCTCGCAAAGATTTCCACAGGTCAGGTATTAACCGTATAAAAATAGAGAAAAGAATTAGAAGTAGTTTTTGGTTAATTACAGTTCAAAAGTTTTTAGGCGTTTATATACAGTAAAATCTGTAACCTTCACATCTGCATCAGTTGCTAACGTGATCTAACTTAACCGCATTTTGGTGGGACCGTAGATGGCCACAATTAACTGTACTAGTCTGTACCCGCGGCTTCAATCACGTCAATGTCGGTTTTCACAGAAATCTTACACCATTCAATGGTAGCTCGGTAAAAAGTATTTTGGGTGGCTAAGTTTCATCAAATTCAAATTCTGAAAATACGTTTTCTCGTCTATATTTCATACAAAATATCCCAAACCCTGAAGCATCCGCAAGAAATGAAATATCGAACAGGTTTAATACCAAATTTGCAGTGAATTTGTGATTTTTTAAGTAATACTTCTTCGGGCGTGACTTGATAGTAACTCTGTTTTTTTTTCCGAACGGAAGTAACGTGTGTACGTAGTTTCCGCCATTTAAAGACAGATGGCGACATCAAAACATCTGTAGAAACCATCTTGAATGAAAGGTGAAATATAGCTACTGACGCAAACCAAGTTTGTAGTCGGTTTCCGCTATTTAAAGGCATCGACTGAAAAATAGCGACATCAAAACGCATCTGTAGAAACCATCTTGAACTAAAGCTGAAACACAGCTACGGTCGCAAACCAACTTTGTGATCGGACAAAGCACTAGCGAAAATCGACAAACACATTTTGAGCATAGCCCACGTGCTTATATAGTGTCATTTTAAATTTAATCTATTTAGTAATACAACCGTCAAAGAAGTTTTACTTCAGCCGCGCGAAAAGGTTACATGCACTCATTTTTGACGTGATAACGTCTTATAAATTGATGAAACACCAGCTGCACGCACGAAAAAGTGTAACGTTCCGCCTGACCCTGTGCGTGCAAGCGAGAGCGCAGTATAAGCGATAGAGAGTCGGTAAAAATATAGTTTGACAGCTACTAAAATTTAGGTTATGTATTATTAAATATGATATTCGAGCGGAATACGTTATCACGTAAATCTATCGTCCGTAAACCGACTTTACAGACAACCAATTTTTTATAGCTTCAGGATTTGAAAGAATATTTAATTCTTTTCTCTATTTGTTATATTGGTATTCGACCTATAAATACATAATATGTTTAAAAATCTATATGTAATTCAGGAAGATGTTAACATATAATATTTCAATGAAATGTTACGAAATATTATTTTAGGATCTGAACATAACCTTTAAGAGTAGGTAATTTTGATAATAGACCGATCTCTCCGGTAATAATTACGACATATACGATGTCATAGTATAATGACGTATTTCACAAACATTCTCGTCTAGTTCAGTTAGTAGTTGGGAAATCTACAAACCTTCGAACTACTGAGTCACGTGAGATATTTTGATTGCATTGTCGGGTCTAGGTTCAAAAAGTGCCCTCTTAGTTCCGTTTCGCACGGACACTGATTCGTTTTGTCTGATGGTCCATGACATCTTTCTGAATTAACATTGACTTTAATTTAAGTATATTAACAAAAAAAATTATATATTTTCAGATTATAACCTTGAATTCCAATGTTACCGAACAGCAGCAATCACAGCCAGGTTAGTATTGACTTTTCAAATACTCAAAAATTGATAGTGTGCCTTACGACTCGAAAATAAATATAGTATTTCTTGTCTATTTTTGCTACTTTCGATGTAAATTTGGGCTTCAATCTAGGTATCAATATTTTAGTTACGATATTTTCGGAACTAAAAACTGCTAGATATTGAAGAGAATATTATTAGTTTTTAAAATAGAAGCACAACAACGGGTGTTCTTTGGAAATAACAAATAATAAGAGAAATCGCAGGATTGTGGACAAAAATATTAGTTTTAAATAATGTACGACGTTTCGTCTATAGATTTAGACTTTTACAAGTACATACAGAAAATGTATTATTATCATCGCGATGGACACAATATCTAATAAAAATAGAAACAAAGCTTAAGGAAGTACCTTCGGTACGCAGTAAGTCAAAGAATTTCAGTCTTCTACTTGAGTAACGTAGTATATAATTTGGCAACACAGCATGCCTTGCCATAGTTACAAGTGCTTATGTACGCAGCATAAGTAAGTCAGCACGCGGTGTCAAATTCGCATTAATTTATGAAAATGCTTTTCTTTATTCCTGTCATTTCGGAAATAATAATATACTATCATTTTTTTGGAATACTATGCTTTTAGCATTTACTCAATTTACGTATGTTTCTACGATATCAAAACTGCTGCAGTTTCGTAACTTACCTTTGAATGACGCGCAACAAACTATAATATTGCGGTGTTGCCATGCTTATGAATTGCTAAAAAGCTCGGCTTTGTTTTAGTTATTTCTATTAACATAAGCAAGCTTTATACGTTTTGGAAAAAGAAAAATGTTCATAGAATATTCGTTAAGTCAACCAAAAGTCACAAAAATTTAACTCAGTCATTTTTGAAAAGGTTTTGACATATTTGCAAATTTTCGTAATTTTCTGTTTGTTAATTCATTTATCGAGGGTACTTCCTTAACCTAACGTGAACATATCTTGATGTTAGAGAAATTGCGGAATTGAAAAACTATTTCAAATGAATTGTGGTACCTACCAACCATGAAATAGTTGTGAGGTTATGCAAGTGATCAATGTTGCAAGACCTACTATTTATTATGTTTGTTTTCCGACGCGAATAGCGACTTTGTTTTATGCTACTTAGATGTTTCTCTATTCATTTCATTATTTCACAATTATGTCAAAAAATGTTGAAGGTAGTTTCTTGTTTCGAAATTTAATATTTCTTGTCGTGGCAACGTTACTGACGTGTGGCTATCCTGATGTGAAAAAATTAATGCGTTTATCATACTGACTTTACACCCTGTATATATTATAACTATAAAACTTGGAAACTGGCCTCATATTCACGGCGTTATATGGGAGACAGGCAAAATCAATGTATAAGAATACGTTACAGATTCGTCAGCATTTAGCACAGAAAAGAATCTCTAACGAGATTCTTCGATAGCTCTAAACATCCCGTCAACATTGACGTGGCGACTTGTGATTCCCCGCGCACGTCCCCTCGGAAAAAAAACTCGAACCACCAATGTTTACTACACCAATATCAGTTCTTCAGTAACTATCAAAGTTCTTATTAAAAAATATAAGCATTTAAAAAAAGGAAGCCAAGGTTATTTTTATGAAGTTATTTTTTTTTAATAGTCTTTTTATTTTAGGTGCTGTATCAAAAAGTATTGACGATGTTATATTATTTCCAAATTTTATTTATGAGTTTGGATTAAATAATATTAAAGGTAGGGGGGCATGTAATAAAATTACGAATTCGGGTTTAGCAAAAAAAGGTGCTTGGGAGTGTGCTTAATATATTTAATATGCACTACTATATGGAAAAATTTTTTGGCACATCATTTTCTAAAATCATCATTTTATTTTACTAAACATCTTTTAGACTCTCTCACCCTTACCTGATTTAAATGATTATAATAATATGAACATACAAATTCTGACAATATAAGTGTTTGTGGGGTTTGGCAACAATTTTATGTTTATAAATAGTTGTACATAGCCTAAATACAGTGAAGCCTGTTATGTTGACTACCTCTGTAAGGTAGTGGATCCAGCAAAATGAATTTAATTTATGTGTACTCCATAAATTGGCCATCTGCGACATGTTTGTGGAACCAGGAGTGCCTAGCATACTCAGGTTTCACTGTATTCCAACACAGTTTGTAAATAACATAGTCTAGTTTAACAACTTAACAATCCTGTCATTTCAATGGCATCTGTTTTCAATGAGCCGTCGGAAAGTTACTTAAAAATGCAATTTAAGACAACTCCAGAATAGGATCTGATCTAAGTGATCAGCTGCCTCATGGCGTCCGCAATTTTGAATTCGGCACTGGTGAAGGAGATCATTGTTTCAGTCTGTGATTGCTTGCTAGTTGCTACATTGGCGCCGAATCAAACCGTGTGAAAAAGAATATTCCTGTTTTTTCTCTCTCTCAAAAATCTAAGTTAAAAATATGGATTTTCTCATCGCCCATATCATTAGCAAGTTTTCTTCTGTCGCTTATTGTTGGGTGATGTTGAATATAAACTCATTAAGATAATTTCATATGAGTTTTATAGAATATAAGTATTTACTTTGAATTAAGATTCAACTTTGGAGAACATATCTAATTTCTAATAATCCTTTAATCGTAATTATAATAATCACTTTCTTTCGCGGAGTTAAAAAAATACTGCACAATCGTGCTCTCCAATTTTCTAAAAGAATAATGTTAGGTTAATGGTGTTATTAACCTCAAAATAGGCGTTGTCATTTCTGTTCACGGCTTTGCGATGTTGGTGTCCGTACTCTAGCTTTAATATATTTTACGCCAGTTCAGACGGGTTGCAATTATGGGTACGTCAGCGCTGTACACAAATTTGACGGGCTTTCAACAAACTATTTTGTGCTTTGAAACAATAAAAAAGACAGCGTTTGTTCTTAGTAAGTAATTCCGTTGACGATCACGAAGTATTCCGAATAAAGACCACAATGGCGAACCGGTTTTAAAGGTTTTATGAAGCTTGGTCTTGCGGTCTTTAAATAGCTCCGAATCGTTGCTTGTAGCTTAGATTCTGAGTACCCAGTATTTGGAGGACTCTAGTTCTTTTTGAGGTCCCAAGCGATGATCCCTGCACCTCACATAATTTTTAAATATGCTCCCCTGACATCGAAATGTGTAAATATTATCTTTAAATGGTTTTATGACTAATATAAGCGGGAATTTATATACCTATAGTGTAAATATTGGCTCTTTTATGACTAGAATCGTTATAAGTACTGTCTGTATTTTTTCACTGTGTCTGGTTTTTCAGGTCCTGAGCGAAAGTCACCGCCTCATTGAAGAATGAGTTATTTGTGCGTGTCGTTAATTTACCATGTGATACTGCCTATTCACATTAATGTGGACTGCTTTTAAAACATTAGAGTAATTAGTTTAATATTTAATAGTGTGGTTTTCTGATACATTTTAATTAAAATAATTATTGAAGGTTGTTACAAACGCAACTATTGAACTATTTCATTTAGGAAACATTATGAAATAACATTCAATGGTTATTTAAATCAGTGTTTCTCAGTCTATTTTTTCTCCTGGGTCGGCGTTTGATTTATTTCTATTCATTGTCGTTATTTATAGGAGAAAATAGCCTGATAATATTATTGCGACTGTAGTGTGAAGCTTGTGAGTGATTTAGATCTTTTAAAATTGAAATATGTACTTACATTCCTTTTCTTGTGTCATATTTTGCTGTAATTTTTAATTAACAACGTATTATGTAAGTTAAATATAAATAATTATTTTAACATTGAAAAAGACAAAGTGTTCTGTTTCCAATTCGGAACCCAAAGGAATGGTGAGACCTCTGGTGAGAAATGCGCGGAACTGTCCTAAGGGGGGTTTTTGACAGGTAAACTATGGAGGCATAAGGTAAACATTGATTTAGGAAAGCATGATGGAGGCTAACCTATCCTCCATCTTTTCTAAATCAATGTTTACCTCTCAAAAACCCCCCTTAGGACAGTTCGGCGCATTTTCTCACCAGAGATCTCATCATTCCTTTGGGTTCCGAATAGGTGTTTTTACATTTGTTTCTGAAAAAAATAGATTTGTAACAACCTTCGATATGATTAATTAATTATTAATTTATTTCTGCCAAAAAATTAGTAACCCAATATTTTTAAATAAAAAATGTACAGTACACGATTATTTGAATTTTAAATGCATTCTTGTAAATAAAGAACATTCTTTGTATATTTCTACTAAAATGTTTATTTGCATATTTTAAAACCCACTTGGTACACCAATAAGACATTTTTAATCATAAATGCATCTATAAATAGGAAATTTTAAATGTTTATTAGACATTTTTATTATTAAATATCTCTGATGCTGCGGAAGGGGAGGAATGTAGGCCTTAACAATATTAAATTGTAGCTCGTAAGTATTTGGTATAAATATAAATTCAAAAATAGGAAGTGCCCTTTGAAACGTTTGCTAGAAAATAGGAGGTAATATTTCAGGTGACAATGTTAAATAAATGGAAATACTATGAATTTGCAAACTATTAAACGACGGGGGCACTTGAGTCCCCGTTTAACAGAAACAGTGCTTTTTATGTCGGTGTGTTGGAAACAATTATAACACAGTACAGTAATATTTCATTTTAAAATATTGGTGATATTGCGAACGCCATGCTGTTTTAGCTGTCATTCAGTTTGTGTAAATATTTTTGACAGATTAATAAAAACTGGTTTTTAAAAGACATTTCAGTGAAGTGCGAAAGTTTCTACATACTGTAAGTAACCTTAAACGTTTATTTCGCTTTTACTACTATTCTGTAAAATTATGTTTGTATAATCAATACAAAATAAGTTCATAACTGAGTGGATTTAAACATTTATAATTTCAGCGCTCAATGTTTTACTGTACAGATAAGAAATATTATATATTTTTGAAATTCTTGCGACAGTTCCTATTCATATTTTGAAATACTGAAGGTCATGATTCATGAAATCTCTGCAATCGTTCTGTCTCGACAAGACCATTATAAATTTTGAATCGAATGTTGTTTAAAAATCCTAATTTTAAAACAATCTTAAAATAGGCGTCTACAGAAATAAATAAAGTGCATTAATTTATACACGATAAATTGTTGGATAAGTGGGCTCATTATCGTCTTAAACTTGAAGCGTTCCATTATGCGATCTTAAATTTTCGGACGACATCTGACCAGCTCCCGAACTGTCTTGGAACCTCTTGAAGAACCCAAATGAATGTCTTGGTTCCTAAAGAGTACAGTCTGTCGCCCTTGAGTAGCATCTCATTGTTATTGTTGGGATATATCTCCCAGCCGAAAACACTCAGTTCTTTCAGGCCATTTGCTTCCAGAGTGTGAGCATTAAATGTTTTAACTTACAAATGTAGCCACTGTTCGCTACATTGTTAAGAAACACCCATAAAGAAATAAATTTTTCTAATATAGCGATGTAACAATGGGTGTTTCTTAACAATGTAGCGAACAGTGGCTACACTTGTAAGTTATTAAATTTAGTAATACGCACTATAACGTAGGAAAATTCACATATTAAATGTTTTGTCTGAGGGCCGCCAAAGCAGCACACTTATCAATTTTTATATGTTCGTGCTATCATCTTCGCTATAAATTTTAGATCAAAAGATTTATAATAAAGCCTGTACACTTACTACTGATCTAGGAACATGGCCCCTAGTTTGAGAATCTGCAAATTTAGCTTCCAAGTAAATATTATCGCCCAAACCAATTTTGACTACCATTGGTCTATTCTTTACGCCAAGCACTCTTTCTTGTCAAAGACAGTAGAATTTGAGCTACTGCCTCTCTAGAGCTGAGCTCATTAGCGTTCCTGAATAATTACGCCCATCAAATCTTGAATTATAATGCCCATCCAATAACATATGGGCAGCTCAGCTTTAACTGAAAAACACAACTTATATATATTTTATTCAACACGCGTGAGTAATATGTAATTTCGGGGCCCTGCTAAATTCGGGAGAAATAATAGATTATTTCATGTTGACGCGTAGAGTGCTAATAGTGAGCCGTACAGTGTGATAATGAATTTTCTGGACCAATAGAAACGCAGTAGCAAGCCCGAGCGTGCAATAATGAAAAAAAAATGCACGCAGCTTCTGGACCAATAGGAACGTGGTAGGCGGTATTGTATATATGAAAACAGCATCGCAATTCAGCGAAAGTCATGGCTATCTTGTGTGCATCGAGGGCGCTGGGTACGTCAATCAATGAAGTGATTTATTATTTTTCCCTCTTTTATCAGGTCCCCGATTACATATTACTCGTGCTAGTTGAATAAAATATTATGTGCGACCATTGATCGAAGGAGAATATTCCACTCGCGTGCGTTTTACCGCACTCGCTAAGCTCGTGCGGCAAATTTCACGCTCATGGAATCTTCTCCTTCTCTCACTAGTCGCACAATATACTATTGCTTTTATAAATTGAAAGTAATAATAGCAATTCATTATTCATTATAAGAGTTTTATATAAAAGTAAACGGGTAAGAAATTTCTGAATCGTATTTAGCAGTGAAGCGACTCGACGGCTTGTTATTCGACCAATATTGTAACAGACTGCTTATATACCTACCTAATATAAGTAATACCGGTGTGTTGTCACATCTAAGCTCCTTCATTGCAGTGGCGTGCATTATAACTTCTGTGAATCATTGTTTTATTCTACTACCGACCTAAAGCTGCGGCCTCACTATGCCGATCGGCAAAGCTACATTAGTGTGGACGTGACTGTCGGCTTCATTATCCGGCCGAATACGTAACCCACCATATACTTTTATTCTATACTGAGCATAGGAATAAAATCGCAATCGAACCTTTAGGATGCAAACATATACTTCTGTCTTTTTTTTACGCCGTAAGCACTGGCGTATCCAGGAGCGCAAAACAAGCACGGGGGATCCGGCTTAAGTAATTTCTAATTTGCTCCCCCCTGGGCCAAAAGCTGGGTACGCCCATGTTAACGTCATAGAAAAAGATAAATTTTTTGAAACAGACATACTTTAATCAGATTGAATGCAAGTACATCAACCAATCATATCATCGGAGAAATCAGGGAATTACATCGAAGAAAAAGACACATAGATATATTTTCGATACGCTTTGTTGCGTTCACTCACCGCACATTGAGTAGATAGTAAATTATTAAATATATTTTTTAGATCAATTCTGAAGAAGATCCAAATCCGGATTTAAACGTTAATGTATTAATTTTATATTTTTTGTTAATATATTGTCTGAAAAATTGGTCGATAATTTTATTTATCAAAGATTTGATTAAATATATGATCTACAGCAGGGGTGGGCAAATCCTTGATCGTCGGGCCACATTGCGGATGAAAATCTGACCGTGAACCAAACAATTTCTTTTTTCTAATTTTAAGTATATAGTCTTTTTGAAACAACAAATTCGAGTTTTTAAACACTATTTACTATTTTTCTAAAAGTATTTTTATGCGCCATTTGTACTGGCAAACAGTAACATTTTTGCTTTTAATGATCATTTATAAAATGCTTCGCGGGCCGGAGAATATTCTACTGCGGGCCGGATTCTCCATTTGCCCAGACCTGGTCTACAGCTACACCAAATAAAGCCGAACCGACTTGCCTAGTTGAGACGATTTCGGCTCAATCTAGAATTTGATATTTGTAGTAACCAAAATAACGTTTTCCTTTCTACTCATCTTGTCGAATTTATTACGTTCACAAACTACAAAGCAGCATCTCATTTTGACTACATCAGTAAATAGACCAATAAGAGTTGCTGAAAAAATTCCTGCACGACACTGACACGTCCCACATCAACGTTGGGGGGCCCTGGAAATGGACAGTGTAAGGTACAGTCGTGAGTCTGTGCTGATTTAGGGATGTGACAAAAATTATAAGAAAACTAAGTTTGTCTAAGTTTCTGTATATAGGAAATTAACCCTGATTGCATTTGGTTAATTTATTAACTGTATACACAGGGCCGTAATTAGCTTTTTCGGGGCCCTAGGCAAGCCCCCTACACTAAATGTTATGAATTAAATAAAGCTACTTATTTCCCCAAAATAATAGTTTTTACCAGTAGGTAGTACAACCAGAAAAATAAATTTTATAGGCAGCTAAAAAAAATTTTAGGTAGTTGTGCTTAGGGTTGCCAGGTGTCCGGCTTGTGGTCTGTGGACTTTTAATTATAGACTTTTTGAAATTTTTCAAGAGTTTGAAATTATTATTTTTAATGAGTAAAGATTTTTTCGTTTTTATCCAAAAGAATGGATATAAATGTTGTTAATTTTGTAACAAAACTGCGATTCACTATTAAATAATAATTAATTAATAAACAACTTTAATACGAACCTAACAGAGTGAATTTATTATAAATGTGACGTACGGCTTTAAAAAGATATGTTTGGCTTTTAAAAAATATATGTCCGGCTTTTAGGGCAAAATTTCCGGCCTAATTCAGTCCGGCTTTTGTATTTTATGACCTGGCAAGTAACCAAAAAAAATCCGTCGGGGGGCTGCCATTCGCTGACCTGAATTAAGAAGAGAAGAATATAAATTGCAATATTTTAGTTCATTTCAGGGCAGCCAAATGGCAGCCCCCGACGGATTTTCTTTGGTTACTTACCTGCGTTAAGTCGGGGGATTTTAGAATTTTATTTAAATCTTTTTCTATTATAAAACCATGCTGACGTGCTGAATCCAATGAGCACAGGCGCAGCTCTGTATCTTGTCTAGTTTCGAAGATAATTTTTCTATATTTAAAAATGTGTTTAGTATAAAACTTTTATAATTTTGCTGGTATGCGGAGCGTATTTAATTTTAACGGCCGTCAACTTAAAAAATGTCAGTTCTTTCATGCAATTCTGTAAACGCGACACACAGTTCAAGGAAACTCCCATCCCTGTTTCCGTGTGGTACGGAGTGGTCTTCGAAAGTTACGTATAGTTTGAGTCGTCAGGCGGCATGTCAACGGGCGCATTGCGTATTCAGGCGGCGTACCTGCCCGCCCGGGATTGGGCCGCACAGGGCCGAGCACCCCGTTCCCGATCACCGTGTCGCGACCTTTATAAACTGTATTAGAGCCGCGCCGTACAGCAGCAAGCCTTTTATTTTGTAAACTTACAAAACGTCAAGCGAACCTTCGTTTTCATAAAAAATTGGTTGTCTGTAAAGTCGGTTTACGGACGATAGTTTTACGTGATAACGTATTCCGTAATACATAACCTAAATTTATATAATAATTATAATAATTCGAATCTATGATATTGCATCTTTCGCTTCAAATTTAGGTTAATTTTATTTATTTAAATTACTCACCATATAATATAATTGTTTTTTTTAACTTTCTTTCTTTCGTATTAATTTTAAGTCTTAAAGATTAGCTGTCATAATATTTATAAAACAATTGTTTCACTGTTTATATAAAATTCCAAAACCTATTTACAATATTTAAGTATTTTCATACGTCAAAAAATTGATTTTTATAATGATAAAATTTGTAAGAAAACGATTTTTTCGAGAGATGAGACCTAGCTAAAACGATTTTTTGCCCCCCAAAATCCCTTTTCAGTAAATTTCATCCAAATCGTTAGGGCCGTTTTCGAGAAAAGCACGCACAGGGTCAGGCGGAACGTTACGAACGTTAGGAACGTTACGTTAGGAGCAGCCGGTGTTTTATCCATTTATAAGATTGGTGATTCATCAATTTATAAGACGTTATCACGTCAAAAAACTTTTAATTCACGCTTCAAAATGATCATGTCTAATTAAAGCTTGGAAGATGCTCAATATCGTAAAACTTCTTTACGCACGCTTGACTTGGGGAGTAAGCTGGTGAATGCGTGACGAGAGCATTACGAAAAGTGTGATCATAGCCAGTTACGTTTCGGAGCGTTACGAGAAGTGTGATCATAGTCAGTTACGTTTCGTATATTTAAGACACAGTGCAGGCCTATTGTCTGTATCACACTAGGAGCAAGAGAGAGCAGTGCGCGCGCACATTTTCTTTCTCTCTTCCTCTCATAGCCAGCACATACATCTCAGTCAGTAGTTCGTTTGCGAGTTTGCTAGCGGTGATTTCTTGATTATTTCGTAATTTCATTTCGTTCTTGAACATACATATGTATATACATGTATATATTATACAATATACATATATAAACATACATATAGATGGAGCTAAAGAAGTTTAACTTCAGTCGTGTGGTCTAAAGCACACTCGTTTTTTGTTTCATTTTTAATCACATGAATGTGGAAAAAGAAAACGCAAATCTTTTACGATGGAAGGATGTGATTAGTTTTATTTGTCCTTATAAAATTAGACCGTTGTTTGAGTTGCCAATTTAGATGAAACTTTTTTTTTTTGTTTCAGTTTCATCTTCAGCATCTCTACTTCATGTTCTGAAAGCGTAAGTGAGACTCAAATGACGGTCTAATCAGTGTTGAAATTACGAGAAAATTATAACAGTTGAAAATGTTTAGCGACGAGGAAGATGTTATTCCTAAAGTCTTAAGTAAATATTTTCCGGACGACGCTTGTAAGACAGTTGAATCTTATGGGGAAGATAGTGTCTTCGAAACTAGCGCTTCAAAAAAGTCACAGACTCTATACTTAAAATTCACTGAAGATATGCAATTCTCCATAATGTCAATTTTAAAAAGTGAATTACTGTTGGAAGAAGATTACAATTTGTTGGATGGATCTTCGTCCGTAGTGGAAGCGGAAAATAAATGCGGATTTACAAAAATACTATCATCAATATTTCCGATAGTGGGTGCTTTGGGCTTCGACATTTACTTAGAAAATATTTTACATAAATTGTTTTTTACGACTGTTTCCTGTGTGCCTTTGGGATATTTCTTATATCAGAACTATAAGTCTTACAAACACAAATCAGATATTAGTAAGTTACTTGATAGTTTAAAAAGATTATACACAATTATTAAGAAAGTTTTGAAAACATTTAGAAATTATGAAATGGTTGTTTTAAGTGCTGCAAAGGAAAAGTCTATTGCAAGAAAGTTCCAGTATTGTGATGCTAAAAAACAGGTAGCTGATATTTTAGTAGAATTGATAAAAAAATTAAGTTTTAATAGTAGGAAGATTTGTATTAATATCTCACAAGATTTGACTGAAAATAATCCAGCGAAATCTTTATTTGATCCTAAAGATCTATTGTCGAATGTGGGCAGAGATAGCACTAATCCCGACATATCATTATTGTATAGTGTGTACCTTCTGTGCCAATCAGAATTTTTAAAATATTTAGGACTGTGTTATTGCCCAAGACTATGGACCGACAATTTTTATAGTAATATTAGTAATTTAGAACGGACCGTGTTATCAGACGTCTATAAACATGTTACTAACGCTGATAGGAATATGAATAGTGTGCTGAGAGCATTTAAAATGTGTAATTGGAAAAGAAATGAACGCAAACCGATTAAAATGTTGCCTTACCACGATATTTGCGAGAGTTTAAATTTTGCATCAATTTATTTGCAAACATCGTTTGAAAATGTAGCTCAAACGATGGAATCGTTTGAACAAAGTGATTGCGACAAAGCCGAGAAAGTTTTTGATGTGGGCATTTCTAATTTAGAACAAGCAATGAATGATTTAGACGCTGCTAAAGATATTATAGAAACGACTAAAATAAAAATTAATAAATTAAAGAATCCGAAAACAGATGGCTTGCCATTAACTTCTGATATAGCATTATCTAATGAGCAACAACCACTGCTTAAGCGAGTAGATTTAGAAGAAGCTGGTAATGACACTCTAGCCGATGAAATTTTTGAAATGTTTATAAGAGATACGGCTGATATCGATGATAAAGATTTGTCAAATGATGCACCAGATACTGAACACTTCAAAAAGACGTCGAAAACAGTTCTATACGAATTGAAAAAAGTTTTAATCAACAAGAAAGAGGAGTGGAATAAAAGAGAATTGGTCGCTAAAAAAACAAACGTCGGATTCAATTCGGATTTTAATAAATCAAAGAAAAATTTGGATGAGACTGATTCGGAGGACAGTAATTCCGATAAGGATAGTTCGGAATCCGATGTATCCGTAGACGCTTGTACCACAAAACGTAAATTTCGTGGCGAAGAATTGGCAGTAAATATTCCTAGAGGGCCGGTTGGTTTTGGTATTCCTGTAGGACTTCAGAATCGATGTCTTCAAGTTGAAGAATCATTTACGGACTCTGGAGAACAGTTGAACACCGATTGCGATTCAGATTGTAGTGATTATTTCTGATGTACCTATTTTTAAAAATGTGTTACCCTTTTCTTTTCAATAAATATTTTTCTAAGAATTTAAGGAAACATGATTTGGTGTTTTTTAACCGACGAAAAACAAAAACGGAGGAGGTTCTCAAGTCGACGCGTATATTTTTTTTTTTTTTTTTATGTATGACCACGCATAACTTCTTACAGAGTAGTCCGATTTTGATAATTATTTTTTTGTTTGAAAGGGTATACCCCGAAGTTGGTCCCATATAAATTTGGTAAAAAAATTCCAACCCTAAGGGTAGGAAAACAGGGGATGATTGATTGTTCACTCACTGATTGTAATGTATGACCACACATAACTTTTTACAGAGTAGTCCGATTTTGATAATTATTTTTTTATTGGATAGGGTATACCTCGAGGTTGGTCTCATATAAATTTGGAAAAAAAATTCCTACCCTAAGGGTGGGAAAATAGGGGTGATTTATTGTTCACTCACAGATTTTCATGCTGATTATATAAAATATATATCCACAAAAAATTATAAAATAAAAACTTTTTAACAAAAAAATTAAACCGCCGAAAAACTGAAAAGCAAAAAATAATAAATCTTAAAAAATAATTGCGTATTGAAATGTTTTGGAGTCGGTGTCAGCCAAAATGAAATCTAGCGGTTTAATTTTTTTGTTAAAAAGTTTTTTTTTCTTCAAATATTATGTTTATGGACCAGTCAGTTATGTACAACGTTAGAACGCCACATAGCAACACTTCAAAAGCATATTTTCAATATTATCCACACCTAATTAATTAAAAATATTGCGTGCAAAAAAATGATATAATACATTATTACGTGCATGCGCCTACACTCGTGCGATGACGTCACAGTCAAAACGAATCGTGCGCGACAAACTCGTAAAGACATGCTCTGACCGTTGTGGACTCAAATCGAAACGAATAGATGTTTTCACGTCAAAGTCAACTTCAAATTTTATATAAGATGACGCCACCTTGTACTAGGTTTTTTGAAGTGAAAACTTCTTTAGCGGCGTTGTACACTTTTTTTGTAATTGGTAAAAAATGTTAAACTCGCGTCAGGACACGTGACCTGATCGAAAATTCGTAAGACGAAAACTTTTGTACACTTTTTTTGTAATGGGTAAAAAATGTTACTCGCGTCAGGACACGTGACCTGATCGAAAATTCGTAAGACGAAAACTTTTGTACACTTTTTTTGTAATGGGTAAAAAATGTTAAACTCGCGTCAGGACACGTGACCTGATCGAAAATTCGTAAGACGAAAACTTTTGTACACTTTTTTTGTAATGGGTAAAAAATGTTAAACTTGCGTCAGGACACGTGACCTGATCGAAAATTAGTAAGACGTTAATATTCAAGTTTTCACTTCTGCCGGCACTCCCGGAGTGCAACCCGTCTTTTTTTTTAACTTGTCCCTTAACCCGTTGGACAAAACAAATTTTAATGAAACTGTAGCATTTTTAAATAGGTAAACACTCGGTACTGCCAACAACCAAAACAAAATTCCTCACTCCACAGCTTTTTATTCCACACATAGTATTTCCTTATGCACGGACATTTGTATGTCCGTATTCGTTTATGTAGGATATAAATATTTTATTAGTTTGGTACTATTGTGTATCGAACAATTGAACTATAGTACACGTGTTGTTACAGAACACGCAACTCGGCCGGGACGGAAAATTAACAAAGAATGAATTGTTTGGACTTGTTTCTCTCGTTATTTATTTGACGAGCCAATTGTTTCTCAACATATTTTTTTCAATTTTTTCTTTATTATATTAGTATTGAGTAATTGATAAAATCGTGGGCGTATGATTATTATTCTATTAATTACTGATTGATAATTGATTTTACTGGTTTTTTAATCATTTGAATACGTCTGTGACATTTGTACTCAAAAGTCTTTTCTCGTAACATAATAGGTTTAAGTAATTATTTGAACATTTATTCTATAATAATAATAATGATAATGCATTTAACGCCCGTTTCTCGATTTTATGTCATAATAGACGCCATTCGCACCATTACTATTTTTTTCTACCACACTTCCCGTTATTTTCTAGAACTTTTAAACTTCAACTTATTTAATAGCAATGGGCGAGTGAAGGAATTTTTAGGAAATTAGAATAAGATAGGCAAATTTTGAGCACAGGAGTTTGACAGGTAATCGGTCATAGCCTTGAATAAGGAGTCATCTCGATATTTGTCTGGAATTGTTGAGGGAAACCATGGAAACCCTCAACAAGATGGCCGGTACAGGAATTATCGTTTCTCGGCGAGAGGCATAGTAGTCAGAGTGCCCGTCGGCAAAAATTTTATTGATACATACTCTCCCCAAACTTTGTATATGGCTTCATTAGGCCTAATCTGACACCTATTTCCTCTATGACTTTTCTTGATTTTGGGGCGTTTTCTCTCTAAACTTTCCGAAAGATGTCGTTTTGACGACATGTAAAAATTTATAGATACTATTTGATTTTTTAATTGGATAGTTTAAAAACTTCAACCAGAACGCTAAATTAATGTTCTCTGACAAATAGCATGAACCATTTAAAATGTCTGACACCTCGAATATGGTCGACATATTCTAGGTGTCAGACATTTAAAATGAATCATATTATTTGTCAGAGAACATTGTTTTAGCGTTTTGGTTAAAGTTTTTAAGCTATCCAATTAAAAAAACAAACAGTATCTATAATTTTTTACATGTCGTCAAAACGACATCTTTCGGAAAGTTTAGAGAGAAAACGCCCCAAAATCAAGAAAAGTCATAGAGGAAATAGGTGTCAGACTAGGCCTAATGAAGCTATATACAAAGTTTGGGGAGAGTATGTATCAATAAAATTATTGCCGACGGGCACTCTGACTATAGGAAAAAGTTTCAGCCACATCTGCCCCCGCCGGGATTCGAACCTGGTACCTTCCGAATGCGAGTCTAGTGCTCTCACCGCTACTTTTAATGAATCCAATTGGTCATATTTGATACAGAACCTACTAAGTATAAGTTACCGAACTGTAATACCGTCCGAAGGTTATCAAACAACAGCTATTAAAAAATTAATATCGATTTTTTTAAGATTTTGACTTACTGGGAATATGGCCGCTCAGACGAGTCATCTTGCAACGATCGTTCAGTTTTGATATTAGTTTTTGGAAGGAATGATGTTAAAGAATACTTGCATTCTGAAGTTCACATTTGTGTAAAAGCAAAAGCTTTAATACAAGCAATAAACAAGAACTTTATCTCCATCAAAGCTATAAATTCATTTGGAGATTAAGAAGTGCGCCTCGCTGTAACTGGCGGCTCGCAGAATCCCTCAGAGACGACTTTGTGACTCATAAATGAATTGTATAAGTATTATTCCGACGTCAGGGAGTTCGATTTCACCACCTTATAAAATTTGCTTCTCAGTGTACAGTATGTTCTATATTGGAATTTTATAGTACGCGCCACTGATCTAGAAAGCTCGGAAGCTAGTCACAAACAGCGTCGCAAATGCACATTTTAGAGCCGTTGGAAATCCAACCACCTCCCAGCTACCTGCACGGAACGTGCGCTCGTCGGTGATTGGCCGTGATCGCTCGTTGCCTTTGTCACTTGTCGCTTTCCTGCTTTAAAGTACAGTCGAGTACGCTATTATCAAGTTGTTATTTTAGTTTTGTTGAGTTGCGAGTTTGTAGTTTTTTAACAGACTGTACAAACGCAAGCCCGCATTCGCATCTAACTTCCGAGCCTTTTAGATTCGTGGCGCGTATTATACGTGATTCACTTCAATGTACGGCATCAGGCTAGGTACGAGGCTGGAAATGACGTCACTGCGGACTCGTCTGCTAGCTCACAAGATTGATTTTAAAATTAAAACAGGTGCTATTTTTGTGTTAGGTTCTCTGCTTGCTCTGCGCAAGAACCAATCAGGAATCAGTATCTTGTCACGTGGGCGACATGACCAAACGCCCGAAAAACCAACATGGCGTCATTTTGTTCAGAGTCTCGTGTGAAGCGAGCACATAAAAGCAATTAGAAAAACCAGCGCTTGAAAACTAGCAAGGAATCTAGCGCCAAATCCAGGCTCGTGTGCAGCGGCCTTTAGACAGGTTTTTGATGGCGCTGCTATACGAAGATAAGTGGCAAAACCAAAAGTGCACATACCGCAAGTTTTCCACTGTACATATTATAATGAAAAAATTGAGAAAAAAGATTAAAAAACAACAATTAAAAAAATAGAAAAAAAATTAAAAATTAAAAAAAAAAAAACAACAATTAAAAAAAAATAGCAAAAACACTATTACTTGTCGGCGGGAATCGAACCCGGGACCTTGCCATTACTGGACCTTCGCTTTAACCGCTCGGCCATACCGATGTCGTACTAGATCGTTGTTATTGTGGTATAGAAGTGTAGCAGTTATTCTACGTAATTACATTTACAATAATATTTATTTTGTTTAACTATTAGCTGTCAAAAATAATAAAATAAAACTGTTTATAAAAATTAAACTACTGAACACATTTTAGTGAATTCAAATATGGTTCTGGTCTGATAGTAAGCAAAGTGAATAAAATATAACCCAAGGCAATCCGACCAAAATTGCGATCTGTAGAGTCGTGACGTACATACGTACAGACCAACCGACAACTGCTGTTTGTGTTTTTCAATTACAATTTTAATAGTATTTATGAACTGGAATTAATTTAAAAATGGTTCTGTTTTATAGATCAGAATCTCCTCTTTTCAATAAACTTCAATTTGAATGGATTTCGTGTGAAATTAACTTAGATATAACTTCTTATATGAACGAAAGTCAGCTCTGATGCACAAAGCGATAATAAAGCACATACTGCTAGTTTAGCGGTATGTGCAATATTAAAATAATAGAGATTCTGTGGACTAGGAGGTAATATTTTAGTTGTAATTAATTCGGAGAGCTTACATAATTCAAAATTGGAATTTTTTTTTGTATTAAAAATTATAGACTGAAACATTATTATTATTCTTCGTAATCCTTCTTAATATGTTCTTTATAGAAGTTCAAAAATTTCCCGCTTATCTAAAATTGAGCGCTCAGTGTAAAAGACCGCGAACACTTGTGTAGCATGGACCAGCACACCACGAAGCAGAAAAGACTGTATATTGTCAATAATTTATTTATTTATTTTCCGATTTTTTTAATGCACTACTTGCCTCAACTAAATACGTACAGGCAAGTGAGTCGTTTGCAATGGAAAGAAAAATATTCCAGTTCAAAAACCTATGGTCTGTATTGTACACTGTACAGTATTGCGGCTATCGAGATTCGAGACATTCGACCAGACAATACTGTGCTGTAGAGCCACCGAGGGGCGGTGTTTCGTGTGGCAGACAGCCTGGCGCCTCGAACGCATTACCCGCGAGCCTCCCCCGGGGGCGGCCAAACGTCATGTACTCATGTACCTTGTACACCGACACCTGTATATATACTATGCCGTTAGCCTGTTGTAAAGACGAACAGGAAAAAAATGCCATGGCTTACCTGCTTTCCAGGGAATGTGTTTTGATTTCATTTAAATTTATTTTGTATCATATATCTATTAATTAACTATATGAATCATTGCCTATCTACTCAATGTGCGCTGAGTGAACGCAACAAAACGTATCGAAAATATATCTGCGTCTCTTTCTTCGATGTAATTCCCTGATTTCTCCGATGATAGGATTGGTTGATGTACTTAAATTCAATCTGAATAAAGTATCTCTGTTTCAAAAACTTTGTCTTTTTCTATGACGTAAACATGGGCGTACCCAGCTTTTGGCACAGGAGGGGGCAAATTATAAATTTCTTAAGCCGGTGCCCCGTGCTTGTTTTGATCTCCTAGGTACGCCAGTGCTTACGGCTTAAAAAAAGACAGAAGTATATGTTTGCATCCTAGTAGTTCGATTGCGATTTTATTCCTATCCTCAGTATAGAATAAAAGTATATGTTTTTTATAGATATTATGTTTTCGAAAACGCTAGACTTTGATTTTAAAAATATGGCATTAGTATGTTATTTGAAGACGTATGAAAAAATGATTTAGACAATAAACAATTAAAGACCATAAGCAAATTTTCAAAATCAAAATTTTGAATTCATATTTTTATGTTATCGTTATATTTCGTATAACTTTGTTCTAGTCTAAAGTTTCGAACACGCTTTATTAATCTGTATTATTGATTTTAAAACATCGTAACTATTTTTATATTTTACTTTCAATGAGCCGTTGTAGAACCCGATATATATTTTAACAAGATTAGAAATTTATAGAAACAATACAATTTCAAATAGAGCTGTAAAAGTAACGAGAAATTGTGTACCCGTATGTATTCGTTACTTAAAGAACCAGTACCCGTTACTTTCGTATCGTCGTATGAAAAGTAACGAGTAACATACGAGTAACATACTCGTTACTTTTCATACGACATACAATCGTGTACTAACAGCATCAAGCATGTACCATCGCATCGAGGCGCGTCGCATACGTGATACGGTATGACTTCGTTCGTATAACGTATAACCGCATCAAACGAGTCGAACTGACATGGATACGACAAATGCGAGTAACGAAATGAATTTATAAGTAACGATTCGTTACTTCGAGTCAGACGATGTACCCGTTACTCAGTAACGAATACATACGGTTTGTTACAGCTCTTATTTCAAACCAGTTGTAAAATGTTTATACGCTTAAATTATATTATTTTCAACTTGTGATAACGGATGATAAATTAATTTATACCAGAGAATGTTTATATGGAACTTTTCAGTTTATATTATTTAACTCCTGTACACTTCCACATACATAACTCCTGAGAGTTGCGTGTCCAACCTTGAACTCCTCCTAATTTTCTTTCCTTGAATTAAGAGTTTATCGTCCTTGTCTTCCCTGCATGCGCTGTTCACAGACTCTCCGGTTATTCTCTCTTTCTTTTTCACATTGCTGTTTTCTTTCCAGTTACTTTTCAGGGATGAGAACGTCTCACATTTTTCCATATATATAATTACTATATGAAGCATTATCTATTTTACTCAATGTGCGGTGGAGGAAGGCAACAAAGCGTATCGAAAATATATCTACGTCTCTTTTTTCGAAGTAATAGGGTATATGCATGTTACTTATATTTAGTTTAAATGTTATTTTTTGTATTCTTTATTGCAATTCATTAAACTCTAAATAGTTTTTTCTTTTTAAATTTTTGCTAAATAATAATTATTAATTAAACAAAAATGCAATAAATACGCGCGAAATATAAAATATCGAAACACAATGTTATTGATTCTATCGTAGTGTGATGTCAAAAAACACGTAAACATATTTTTGCCATAGAATTATTGCCTCTTTTTCAATACAAATTTATTTAAACAAAATTGTTTACATGTTATATGACGTCACAGATCTCCCGCGCAAAAATGGCACGTTTAAATAATCAAAATAGCTTGCCTATTAATTTAATAAGAATGTTTTAATGAATGATTTCATGTGTTTGATAATTTTTAATATGAAAATAATTGATTGTAAATATTTTCAAAAATTGTGCATATACCCTATTCCTTGGTTATTCCGACAATTATATATTAGCATGGAGTATATCTCTCTTTATCAAAAGTTTTATGTCTTTATCTGTGGCGTTAGCCAATCAGAACCAACGAGCTCTTACAACTTAAAAAAAGACAGAAGTATATATTTGCACCCTAATGGTTCGATTGTGATTTATTCTTTCATTGACTTTTTAATCAGTCCAATTTAGAAATAGAGATACCGAGCGGGTTGGCGTAGCGGTGAGAGCACTAGACTCGCATTCGGGAGGTACCGGGTTCGAATCCCGGCGGGGGCAGATGTGACTAGGACTTTTTCCTACTGCCTCTCGCCGAGAAACGGTAATTCCTGTATCGGCCATCTTGTTGACGTTATCCATGGTTTCCCTCAATAATTCCAGATAAATATCGAGATGGTTCCTTATTCAAGGCCATGGCAAACTCGTATGCTCAAAATTTGCCTACCTTATCTTCATGTTCTAAAATTCCTTCATTCGCCCATTGCTATTAATTAGTTGAAATTGAAAAAATGTAGAAAATAACAGGAAGTGTGATAGATATAAAATAGTAATGGTGCGAATGGCGTCTGTTATGACATAAAGTCACTATTATATAAGATTTAACACTGTTATTATTGCAGAATGCAGCTCAGAGGGGATTTAAATAACACGCTAATAACTTGTGGATTTTCCTACTGCCTCAGGCCGAGAAACGGTAATTCCTGTACCGGCCATCTTGTTGACGTTTTCCATGGTTTCTCTCAATAATTCCAGATAAATATCGAGATGGTTCCTTATTCAAGCCGATTACCTGTCAAACTATACTATGCTCACAATTTGCCTACCTTATCCTAATTTCCTAAAAATTCCTTCATTCGCCCATTGCTATTAATTAAGTTGAAGATTAAAAATTGTAGAAAATAACGGAAAGTGTGGTAAAAAAATAGTAATGGTGCGAATGGCGTCTGTTATGACATAAAGTCGAGAAACGGACGTTAAACCCATTATTATTATTTAGTAATTTAGAAGTAGAGTTGACGTGTCAGTTATTCAAGTTTTTATTCACATTTTTGCATGTGTAAAATTTTTGTTTAGTTCAACCCCAACAATATTAGGGGCGAAAGAGATACCAACACACACACAAACAGACATCAGCACGACTGTACCAACACACAACCGGCATATGAAGTAGTCAGCTTCCTTCTTTGCCTTCTTCTGTTGACCCCTTTCTCTTCCCCAAAAGTGGCTCCGACGTCTCGGTGAAGTTACCAACTGTGCTAACATCCTTTTCCTAGCTCCTGTTGCGCGTCTCGGTCTAACACCCAACATTTCCGCTATTGCTAACTTCTTTCTCTCTAAGAATCTTATATTCACATAATACTATATACAGGCCTATTTGTTTCACCCCCCATGTCCATAGCTTTTACTTAGTTTTTGACTTCCTCAGAAACTTATAATTTAATATATATACGTACAACCAGACTGGTTTGTTTCGTCAATTCAAAATTCAAGTATATTTTAAAAAAATCAACGCAGACTATGTCGCTAGTCAATCTATTGTCCATGGAATCCAGAAATAGTATATTGTGCGACTAGTGAGAGAAGGAGAAGATTCCATGAGCTTTGAACTGTCACTGCGCGCGCACCAGATCTATCCACAAAGCAAGCTTGAAAAGACGGCTCGTGTGAAACGAGCACATAAAAGCAATCAAGAAAACCAGCGCTAGAAAACTGGTAGTAGGGAATCAGGCTCGTTTTCAACCCTTATTTCAGAATTTTTTTTTTAATAACAAAATAATAATTAATGAACAATTTTTTCAATTTTGTTACATGTTTTTACTGATATTGTAAACTAAGAAAAAAAAATTTTTTTGCTTAATTTTACGCCATTTTATAATTGTTTTTTTAACCTAAAGTTGACAACTTTAAATGGAGGTAAGTGGGTAGCGCGGGTGATAACGTCACTTGGAGTCATCTGAATTATAAAAATTAAATTGGTTATTGTTTCGTAGGCTTGTGGCTCTATCCCGTACTAGAAATAAACATTTTTATTGATAAATAACAAAATGGCGGGTTTTTTAAAAAATCAACGAGAAAATCGTGATTTTGTCGTTGAAAATCGGTTAAAAAAAAATAGAAATAATTTTTATAATTAAGTAATTTTAGTACCGGACGGAGCTATTGTTGTGTAGAATACCCTGTGTAAAATTGAAAGCAATCGGTTGTATACAATTGTTTCAATCACCCGCGCCGCTTACAAAAACGTAGTTTTGAGAAAAACGCGTTTAAAGTTTTGATTTCAGATTTATTACAAAAAAATAAAAATGAATATTTACACTAATCAGCTATGCCTGGTGTATAGTAAACCTTCCGTTTCTTCAAAGACATCGTTTTCTGCTAATTTTTTTGCTCTATACTCTGCGAGAGTATAAGGGTAACGTGATAACAATTGAGAGGTAAAAGCAGGTAAGAGTCTTACCGTAAGACCGTTGCTGCTCTCGACTATATGCTATAGCTTTGTAAATATATATAATATTTCGGTCTAAAATTTTTACAATATTTTCTCAATATATTATACTTACTAAAAATGTAAAAAAAAATAAATTCGATTTTCCGAAACCCGAACACCAGACTACGTCCTTAAGTCTCCATCCTGAATAAAGGTTGCGTTGCGTTTACCGCTGAAAATAAAAATGTGTAGAGATATGCAGCACTTAAAACAAAATAAAACCCAGGTTTAGTTTCATTCCAGATAGATAGCGCCAGCGGTTTATGGAGTTGTAGTTGTCTGTATGTGTGTGTGTGCGCTAGGTATAGAATGTGGAACGTTTTTAGGTTAGGTGCCGTAGGCAGGTATAATTTACGCGTTGCGACCGACGCGTATTAAAAACGCTAACGCCATACATTCGATCGGAATTGTTCCTTAATGACTATCAACCAGGAACGTGACCAATCAATCATTTAACGATCTTGCCGGTGCGTTGTCGGTGTGCGACTCTGCCTTCTACGATATTCTATACCGTTCGACCGACTGGCCAATAATAGCCGTTCAATGGTCTCTCGCGCGCTAACCTCAGAAGTGGGATAGTCGACAGATAGAGCCATATACTTTCATTCTATACTGAGCATAGGAATAAAATCGCAATCGAACTCTTAGGGTGCAAACATGTGCTTCTGTCTTTTTTTACGCCGTAAGCACTGACAGATCCATAAAACAAAAGAGCGGCTGATTTTTTTTATTTTCAAAATATTTCCGAAACTACAAAGTTTAGAAAAAGATTTTTTTAACGAAACTTTCTTGAAAAAATAAATAGAATAATAAGCTGTTATGAAAAGTAGATCATTATATATTAAAAAAAACCGTTATAGCATATATTTCTTCTGCGCATATGCCGATTTTCCCCAAAAACAATAGGGCTCTTCATATTTGCATACCAAACATCCTCCCAAAATTTGGTTTCAATCCGCTAATCCGTTTGACCTGTATCGTGTTTACAGACGCACAGAGTTTTTCGAAAAATATGTTTTTTTTGGATTCGGGGGACCTCAAAACGAAAAGATATTGTAAAATTTTTGAAAAGTGATTTTTTACCTAAACTAATACATTCCCCACTTGTGGGTTGGAATGGTAAAATATTCATATGTACAAACACATGCAGCGAAATAGGATTGTCTCTCCCTGACTGGGGACGGAGTAAAAAAAATCAAAACCCAAGAAAAAAGAATAATTTCAAAATTAAACTTGGTAGTTCAACTTTAACATCAAGGAAACCATTTGATTAATATCTTTAAATAATAGCAATTTTCTGAATAGCTTGGAAAATGAGTAAAATATTTGTAACAATTTATTTTATACTTTTGCTAGTTCGATCCTGGACAACGCCAGTATAGTTTAAGCTTTTATTCAACTCATGCGCGTTATTCATGTTTTATCATGCCTAAAAACCGAACCCTAAATAGCCATTTACCGACTGGTGACAATTACTTGTCATAACTCAATGAAGATTCCTACTAGCTCGGCCATTGTGGAGTAATGAAAATAAACGTAACTATTTTCTGAGTCGTAACGAAATAGTAGGTAACAACAACTCCGTTGTTACTCATTGAGGCTAAAATTGAGAGGCCGAATGTTTTCGACATGGAGTTTATTCATAACCGGCTAACCTCAAACCAAAACATTGAATCGTGCTGTTTGGTGCTGTTAGTATTGACAGTTTTTTTATAAAGAAATAAATAGATATTTACAACATCTCATTATAATTAAAACATGAATAACGCGCAATTGTTGAATAAAATTATGGGCGCAACTTGTAGGCTAAGTCATGACCTGTCAGCGCGATGAATGACTTAGACTACTAGTTACGCCAATAACTATTTTTACAATGTTTTACGGTTTTTTATAGTACGGAACCTTCAATGCGCGAGTCCGACTTGCTTTTGACCAGTTTTTAGTTCAGTATAAAAGATCCAAGTGCAATAGTTACCGGGTTAAAGTATTGTAACGTGAACATAAAAATATATGCAACGTGAACTTTCAAACTGTTTGAAAGTGTTGTTTTTCCAACAGCGGCCATTAGTATAGGTGTCAGCCACCTAGAGTTTGAGTACTCTAAAATTGCATTTGTGTTTTCGTAATTTAATGGGGCTTACTAACTTACTGTAATAATAATAAATTACGCCTGTATTCTTTAAAAGCACGTTCTCTGTTATAGGTACAGTGTGTTCAGTAAATCACCCGAATATATAGTAGATTTATTTTTCTTTTATCGGTAAACACGTGCTCATAATATTTTGTGCTGCACTTAATTAGCACAAGCGTTTTTATCATAATAATTCGGTTAGTTTTTAAAAACGAGAACGATCCTCACAAAATCAAATGCATATCTTATTATTATTATTATCATATATAATAATGCGCTAAGGTTAAGAGGTTTGCCTCCCTTTTTAGAAAAAACCTCACAATTTCTCCACATAAATTATATATAATTTTACAGATAATTGCTTGCTCTACTGACATCGACAACTAAAAAAATTATTATTGCTTTTGTTTTTGTAAATTAATTAATTAACAGCAACGCTGAACAATGTCTGCCATCTGACGGTTTTAATTTTGACACAACGTCAACACTTCGATCTGTCGTATGACCTTCATATTGTAAATACTGCATACTTTAATTTTGAAACAGCGAGCAACGCTGAACAACGTCACAGCAATGCTGCATGATGCCATCTGACGGCTTAGCTCAACGCTTTTGCTACTTGCGCCTCTATATGACAATTTTAGTAAAATATTTCTTCGATCTGTCATCTGGGCTTCATATTGTAATAAAACAAAAAGAAGAACGTTATAAGCAGTGTGCAAAATCAGAAACGAATTGAATACCTGCAATCATATTTAAAAAATAATTTTGTAAAGTGATAATTATTATACTTATTTACTATTTAGTGCAAATAATTCGCACAGGTCACACTAGTTATTATTATTATTATATTAATGTTGGATTGCAGAATTAGCGTTTTCAGGTATTTTAAGAAGGCAATTAGAAATTAAACATACAAAAATAAATAGAAGTAGAAATTTAACACAATTCAATAAAGCTACAGCTTCCTATCACGTCTGTTGAACTTTGATAAAAATAAATCCATATCGACTTCTTTAAAAAAAAGAGGAATTTTTATTCCAAACTAGCGGTCCCTCCCGGTGCAAAAGAACGAATGGGGTTAGGGACATGAGTACGCACATTCATATTAGTTAAGCGAGATAATGTTGCGTCCAAATTTTATGATGTTC
Source organism: Xanthostigma xanthostigma (assembly GCA_963575645.1). Classification (NCBI taxonomy): domain Eukaryota; kingdom Metazoa; phylum Arthropoda; class Insecta; order Raphidioptera; family Raphidiidae; genus Xanthostigma; species Xanthostigma xanthostigma. The sequence goes on along the minus strand of OY754469.1, from coordinate 48,021,400 downwards.
GGAGTTACCGTTCAAAAGTTTTTGTCGGACGGACAAATTTTGAGTTACATTTTGCAACATTGATGCTCCGCTCCTATAGGTCGTAGCGTGATATTATATAGCCTATTGGCTTCCTCGATAAATGGGCTATCCAACAAAAAAATGTCAATTCGAACCAGTAGTTCCTGAAATTAGCGCGTTCAACCAAACAAACAAACTCTTCGGCTTTATATATTAGTATAGATAACAGAATAATCAAAATTGTCCCAGATGAGCATTAAGTTAAATGATTTTTTTTATTTGTTCACGACTAAAATAGTAGAAATTCTCCACGAAAGGGCAGTGCCCGACTACGGCTCTGCTACCCTATCAAATCCCAACACGTTACTGTAACGCAAAATTCGTAGTTTGATCAAGTTGCTCACATTTCGATATCATCATAAGTACTTGCTGCGGCAGTGTTATTATTATTTTTTGTTGCACTCTGTATATAAATCAGATGGTTTTATCGTTTTATATTATTTTTTGTTACTTTGATATCAGTTCACACTGCACTTATCTGTCTGCATGTTAGAAAATTATATTTAATTTTAGCTAGTGTACATTTTTAATTTCCAGCCTGCATAAAAAGGTTAAAGGGATCATCGCTAGCGTGCGGTGAAGTGAGGTTAGTTTTCACTTGACCTTTTACGTGTCGTGATCTCGGCATTTCCCGTGAGCTGTCGAACTGGAATAGCCCATGCCAGTAGCGGTTCATCTATGAACGCTGCAGACCCACAGAACAACCAAAATCTTACATAATTGTAGAATAAATTATATTTTCCATATTTATCCGATACTAGCTGTCCCGCCCGGTTTCACCCGGGTGCAAAAGAACGAATGGGGAAGGGAGGGACATGAGTACGAACATACATCTTAGTTTACCGAGATGAATGTTGTGTCCAAACTTCATAATGATCGGAATTATTTATACTTTTTTTAATGAATAAATTTCTTTTAAAACAATAACTACTGTAATTAATAAAATATAATGAATATTTAATTGACAACACTGTAGGAAAATTATTTTTATATAGGTACCTATAGTTGTAACAGTTTTCAAATGAGCTATTAATTTGATTTATTTAATTTTAATTAGTCGTAATAAAATTTCAAAAAATTGAAATGAAAGCCTTAGAAGAAAGCAGCGTAGAAAATAATAATAAAAAAAATATATTCGCCGACGTGGGTCTTGAACCCACGACCCTGGCATTAAGAGTCTTACGCTCTACCGACTGAGCTATCTGGGCTTGTAAATGTGAGGCGCTCATATTGGTATATTCAGTTAAAACATTTCACCTGATAATATTTGTCGGACGGACTAATTTTGAGATACATCTTGCAACATTTTTCATTGATGTTCCGCTCCAATTGGTCGTAGCATGATATTATATAGCCTATAGCCTTCCTCGATAAATGAGCTATCCAACAATAAAATTAGCGCGTTCAACCAAACAAACAAACTCTTTATATATTAGTATAGATTTAATGTTAGAAATAATAGTTACAGCAATTGGCAAACCACAAAACTCGTGTGCTTGCGTTGAGACGCTGTTCTGCTTTCCAAAGCAGCACATGAAACGTCCATCATCAAACATTCCCGGTATACGCCGTGCAACTCCTAATCCACAAGTCATTAGCGTGTTATTTATAAATCCGCTCTGAGCTGCATTCTGCAATAATAACAGTGTTAAATCTTATATAGTGACTTTATGTCATAACAGACGCCATTCGCACCATTACTATTTTCTATCTATCACACTTCCCGTTATTTTCTACATTTTTTCAACTTCAACTAATCAATAGCAATGGGCGAATGAAGGAATTTTAGGACATTAGGCAAGTTTTGAGCATAGAAGTTTGACAAGTAATCGGCCATGGACTTGAATAAGGATACTTATTTGGAATTATTGACGGAAACCATGGACCTCAACAAGATGGCCGGTACAGGAATTACCGTTTCTCGGCGAGAGGCAGCAGGAAAAAGTCCCAGCCACATCTGCCTCCGCCGGGATTCGAACCCGGTACCTCCCGAATGCGAGTCTAGTGCTCTCACCGCTACGCCACGCCGCTCACGGCAGCCTGCCCAAGTCTCTGCAGTTTTGTAGCGGCTATAGTCTCGCGTGCAGCGGTCTTAACATATAGGTATGCCTTGGACCACCGCATCACGCTTTGCGGAACTCCAGATGTGCGTGTGTGTGTGTGTGTGAGGTGTCCTTGTGCGGCTGCCAGAAAGGGCGAACCGTATCCCCAAGACGATCATAAAGCGACACAAGTATATATATGGCAGCCAGTCTCGCAGAGCACTACCTCACTATGTCTGTCTCTGTTTTTGTATACAGTATGTAAACACGTAAAGTGCACATAGGGAAATTAGCATTGGGAAAAATACTTGGATCAGAGTTAGCCATGACTGCATTAATTGTTATTTCTATTGAATTATCGTGGTAATCTTGAGGATTTCTATTTTATATTGATTTATTTTTATTTTACTTGGCTTTTTGACGTGATAACGTCTTATAAATTGATGAATTACCAATCTTATAAATTGATAAAACACCGGCTGCATGCACGAAAAAGTGTAACGTTCGTAACGTTCCGCCTGACCCTGTGCGTGCTTTTCTCGAAAACAGCCCGAACGATTTGGATGAAATTTACTGAAAAGGGATTTTGGGGGGCAAAAAATCGTTTTAGCTAGGTCTCATCTCTCGAAAAAATCGTTTTCATACAAATTTTATCATTATAAAAAACAATTTTTTGACGTATGAAAATACTTAAATATTGTAAGTAGGTTTTGGAATTTTATATAAACAGTGAAACAATTGTTTTCAAAATATTATGGCAGCTAATCTTTGAGACTTAAAATAAATACGAAAGAAAGAAAGTTAAAAAAAACAATTATATTATAGGTGGTGAGTAATTTAAATAAATAAAATTAACCTAAATTTGAAGCGAAAGATGCAATATCATAGATTCGAATTATTATAATTATTATATAAATTTAGGTTATGTATTACGGAATACGTTATCACGTAAAACTATCGTCCGTAAACCGACTTTACAGACAACCAATTTTTAATAATAAAAAGCTCCTATAAATCATTATTTTAATTTTTTTGTACAAAAATAAAACAAAAAAACAACTCCATCTGTTTGGAAACATTTCATTCAAAAATTGTCTGACTGGTATGACCTATTCGCGTTGGTAAATCAGTGACCCAATGTTTTTGTGTTCAACACGAATAGGCGGAGATATTTGATCTCGCACCATATTTAAGTATTTTTGGGAATTTAATGTCCCATTAATAAAAAAAGTCCGATTATGTTGTAATCATTTGAATATTTTCTTCGGTAGTATACACATTCATTTTGCTAAAGAATATTATCTGTCAAATTGAAAAACAAGATTTCAAGGCTCACTCTGATCCAGTCATTTTTTCCCTATGTGCACCTTACGTGTTTACATACTGTATGTGTGCGTATACTGTTTTACAGTGGATGGGATAACTATTGGTTTACGGTCTCCTTGTATCAGTTGGTAACAACCAAAAATATATACACAATACACATGCATAGATAGAAATACCTGTATTTATGTGTACTTACGCTTCCACTATTTATTTGAAAGCTTTATTTTATATTACTTATATCGAGTCGTTAAATTCTGAATATAAAAATATGTAAAGTTATTTCTTGTCGGATATATTTTTACATCGTGAATTTTGCGTTTTATGTATTCACCGTTGCTAAAATTAGATTGGCGATAGTAAATTACAAGTTTAATGGTGCACTGGAAAAAAAGACTTGATTCTTTTTTTATAAGTACGGCTAAACAATTCTGAAAATTTGGGGTGGGGTGACCGATTATTTAAATAAAAAAAAGACGGGTTGCACTCCGGGAGTGCCTGCAGAAGTGAAAACTTGAATATTAACGTCTTACGAATTTTCGATCAGGTCACGTGTCCTGACGCGAGTTTAACATTTTTTACCCATTACAAAAAAAGTGTACAACGCCGCTAAAGAAGTTTTCACTTCAAAAATTGACTACAAAAGTGAACGTACTAAACATTGGTCTTATTGCAAAGCGACGGATCGGCGACATGTTTTAATAATGTTCACCCAAATTTCTGGAAGAAAATGAAGAAAAAACTATCTAATGAAAAGTTAAGACATTAATAAAGAAAAATAAAAAATATAGAATAGTTACTTCTTCCCACAATAGTTTTATTAGCGGATGTACATTTCGGGAGCTATGCTCTCATCTTCAGCAAACTAACTAAACTTGTTTAGTGTTTGCTGAAGATGAGAGCATAGCTCCCGAAATGTACATGCTCTAATAAAACTGTTGTGGTAAGAAGTAACTGTTCTATATTTTTTATTTTTGTTTCAACCGCAGTGCTCTTAATATTTGTACTAATAAAGAAACTAAAAAAATACAAAACTGTAGTGCCCGACTAGATTAAAAGATATTTAATAAAAAAAAAATGGTTGTCTGTAAAGTCGGTTTACGGACGATAGTTTTACGTGATAACGTATTCCGCTCGAAGGTCAGGCGGAACGTGACACATTTCGGAACGGGACACATTTCGGAACGTGACACATTTCGGAACGTTACACTTTTTCGTGCATGCAGCCGGTGTTTCATCAATTTATAAGACGTTATCACGTCAAATGATCATCTTTTCAGGAAAATTAGCTTGCGTTTGGTTCTGCAGTGTTGCCGGTTCGTTTCAGAGATAATAAGCGCAAGCTAATTTTCCTGAACAGCTGATCTTTTTTATTAAACATCTTTTAATCTAGTCGGACTCTACGGTTTTGTATTTTTCTTTATTAATGTCTTAACTTTAAAATAAATAAATAAATGACTCATTTAAAATTTCAAGAATCTTCAGAGTAAAAATCGGATTTGGCTTAAATATAATAGTAAAATGTCATTCAAGTACTTTTAGAAAACTATTATTCAAAGTTCGACGCATCTTTGGTGACATTAATTGTCTCTTTTTAAACTATTTTTTTATTTGATCACAGTGTATATCATAGGTATATATTAATACGCTAAGGTTAAAGATCTTTGCCTCCCTTTTTAGAAAAAATCACACAATTTCTCCACATAAATTATATATCATTTTACAGATAATTGCTTGCTCTACTGACATCGACAACTAAAAAATTTATTATTGCTTTTGTTTTTGTAAATTAATTGAAATACAGCAACGCTGAACAACGTCTGCCATCTGACGGCTTTAATTTTGAAACAAAGTCAACACTTCGATCTGTCATCTGACACAATACTGCATGCTGCCATCTGACGGATTTAATTTAAAACAGCGAGCAACGCTGAACAACGTCACAGCAATGCTGCATGATGCCATCTGACGGCTTAGCCTCTATATGACAATTTTAGTAAAATATTTTTCGATCTGTCATCTGAGCTTCATATTGTAATACAACAAAAAGAAGAACGTTATAAGCAGTGTGCAAAATTAGAAACGAATTGAATACCTGCAATCATATTTCAAAAATAATTTTGTAAAGTGATAATTATTATACTTATTTAGTGCGAATAATTTGCACAGGTCACTCTAGTATCGTATATTCCGCGTCTTGCCATAATACCGTATTACGTGCGTTGTCTTTAACATCAGGGCATATCCGGACCTCCACCGTATTTACCCAGCACTCCCACCGTACCTATTGCCGTAATATTTAAACCATAGTATATTAGGTAATACGTAAAGAGATAAAATTTGTTTCTTTTTAAAAAGGTTAATCTCGGGAACTACTTAACCGATTTAATTTTTTTTAATAATGAAAAGCTACACTATTCCTGAATATTAAGATTTTATTTTAATTTGAAAAAAATAAAAATCCCAAATTTGAGTACATGGTGGAAGCATAGTAATTTTATATTGGTACTAGGCCCTGACTGTTGGTGAAAAAAACTCTGCGCTTAGATTTGAAATGGCGAATTTTTTGTTTCGAAGATTGAGAACGGTTAATATTTTTGAATTTAATTTGGTGACGTCTAATTGATGATTATCAATATTTTTATGTAGCTAGGCGTAATATTAATAAACATTGACATTCAGGAAAGTGACTTTTAAAAGTGATTATGAGGACTATACAGCTGATATTTTAACTGTATATGTCAAGTTTGTAGAAAAGGTTAAACGAAGTTCAGTGGGGAATACGAAAATAACACGGCGCTCAATAGCGGTACATTGCGTCGCGACGCGTCCCACGGTGCAGCTAGAGCACTCATGTATATAGAACCCATCCGACCAACATGTCACATGTAATACAGGGTCCGTCAATTACCGCCCTTAGTTAAAAAAACTCGCCCAAAACGAATGTATGTACAACAGTGTAAAGAGACATTTGTCTGTTTATGCCAGCATCGTTCGAGAAAGCGATTTTGATGAAATTTATGGTATGCTACCTGCTGGCCAGGGATCGGAAAATTAAAAAAAATGTTCCTGATTTCGTTAGAAATTTTGAATACATATTTTATTTTAGTGTTGAGATCTCCAACTGTCAATTACATAAATTAAAGAAATTTGTAACTAGATTATTCAAAAACATATTGTGTAGATCTATTATTTTGAAGTCCTATTTTTATTTTTACAAGCTTTATATTAACTTCACTTGTAAGTTTGTATGTAGGTATGTATGTATGTTTGTTTGTAGCCTTCGTTTGGACTACAGCAAGTGGTTTATTACTGTAGTATAATATGCCAGCACTGTAACTACAGTGGTTAGCCGTACGGTCTAAGACACGGGTCTTCGCTGACGTCAAATCTTGGAATTGTTTTTTTTTTTCGGCAAATTTTTACAATAAATCGAACTAAAAAGTGGAAGATAAATATATTTTAAATAGATATAGTTTAAAAAAAACTAAAAAACACGCTTTATATCAAACTAAAAAGTGAAAAATAAATATAGTTTAAAAAAAACTAAAAAACACGCTTTATATCGAACTAAAAAGTAAAAAATATTTTTTTTAAAATAAGCTTTAAACAATAATGAACTATCGCGGCGGGCAAGAGTGACACATTCAATCAATCAATCCTTTTCATAGCGAGGGCTAATCGAAGATGAAATTTTCCCATTTATTAATCAGTATCTAGTCATATTATTACAACGGTTAAACGCGTTTAATTGTGGTAAATTAACAATTTTTTAATAATGTTGAATATTTCAATATACCTAGAGTAAGACAAAATTTGACATTCTATTAAATTTTGCAAACTATACCAAAAGGAAATTTGAAATAATCAACATTAATAAAAAAAAAATATTTTTAGTATATGTGAACGAAAGACATAAGAGAGAGTGAGAAAGGGAGAGAGGGAGGGGTTTATTTTTAGCATGTGAAGTTTATTTTTATATGTAGACACACAATGTATAATCAAGACAAGACAATTTATTAGGAAAAATGTAAAAAATATTAATACAAACCAATTTGGGAATCAATCATAAAAATCCTGTGCTTTACACAAGTAGTTCAGTTCAACTTTTACCTGCAAACGTCTTGTGCGGTTTAATTCATAAAACGTTCGCGTGTCTTATGTGAAGTTTTCAGTTCATATAATGAGCGAATTTCCTGTACTAGCGTGCGCTGTGCAATTTCCTAGTGTACTTCATAGTGTATGAGCAGACCATTTTACATTTTGTGGACGGTATATTGTTACAACTCAATTTATGAAAACGATTGTATATAATAGCTTTGAGCAAATTCTACCAGATTTGCTTCTGAACTAATAGCTTTGAGCAGACTCTGTCAGATGTCGCTACTTGGTACTAAAACAGTTTTTTTTGTTTGCTTCTGAACTAATAGCTTTGAGCACTGTTGTGACACGATGTAGATATACTTTATATATTTCTTGCAATAAAAAATTAAAAAGTATCCTATAGTGTAAGTTAGATCAAGAAAGACACAAAATTTCGTTAAAATCGGTTTAGTGGTATAGAAAAATTTTATTTATTTTTTATTCATTTATTCAAAAAATCGTAAAGACATACAGCAGCTAACGTGACTTCGCAGATACGAATTGAAATTAACGATTTATTTTGGTAATTTAACTATAACAAATAAACCCCGGTTATGCTCGGCGCCTCACGCTACTAGTTTCATTACGTTTTGTTCATACCTGAAGTTAGGACGGCGGCGGCGCCAGAGCGTCTCGAATCGAGGCAGGAACTGAGAAACGAGGCCAGGAGGCGTCCTCATCCCAAAAAGTATCTTCGTGTACATATAGGTATCAGTTGTTTTGCCAGGGCAAACGCCCGTTAGAGATACCTAATACCTACCTTAACCGCTACCGCGTAGAGATGAGTCATATTCCACTACCGGTAACCTAGTCGCTAATGGATAATTGGATATCACTATTCACTGCAGTGGCCAGTAAGTTCAGTTCAGACTAGCTACCGGTGACTAATCAGCAACTACAGCGAAAAAAATAATCATCACATAAGAAATATTATGTACTTACCGAATAAATTATAAAATAACAATCGAAACTAAGTAAATATGCAAATCTTTGATTAACGTCTGATTAGAACTCTTCAATAAATAAAATTATCGACCAATTTTTTAGACAATATATTAACAAAAAAAAAATATAATTAATGCATTAACGTTTCGATCCGGATTTGGAACTTCTTCAGAACTGGTCTAAAAAAATATAAAAAATAATTAATATTTAATTAGTTTTAAGTTATTAATATCAAAATTTTGTTGTTAATATAATGTCTTAAAAATTGGTTGATAATTTTTTTTATTGAATAAGTAAATATGGTTATTTAAGACATACTTTAATATGATATACAAAATGTAGTAATGAATTATTTATCACAGTAGAGCCTCTGTAAGTCAAACTTCAAGGGAGGCGCCAAAAAATTCGAGTATAGAAGACTTATCAAGATTTTGTAAGGAAATATTCGACTTGTAGAGGTTAAGATTCATTCTAATTTTGAGTTGCTATGTTCGAGATACAGAGGTTCAATTTATTTTTCGAGTTACGGAAGGACAATATGTACCGATCGCTGGTCGCTGCTAAAAATCATCGGTACTTGAAAGTCGTTCCCACCAAAATACCGATTATAATACGCGCCACGAATCTAAAAGGCTCGGAAGTTAGATGCGAATGCGGGCTTGCGCTTGTACAGTCTGTTGAAAAACTACAAACTCGCAACTCAACAAAATTAAAATAACAACAACAACTTGACAATAGCGTACTCGACTGTACTTTAAAGCAGGAAAGCGACAAGTGACAAAGGCAACGAGCGATCACGGCCAATCACCGACGAGCGCACGTTCCGTGCAGGTAGCTGAGAGGTGGTGGGAGTATCAACGGCTCTAAAATGTGCCTTTGCGACGCTGTTTGTGACTAACTTCCAAACCTTTTAGATCCGTGGCGCGTACTATACCTGAAAATAACCAATAAGCTCATCTCTACTGCCGCCTGTATCTGCGCCAGACGCTGTGAAATGATTTATATTGTTCTCCGGCGAGAAAGGTTTATTAACGACACAAATACATTAGATACAGACGATTACGGCTGAATTATTTATATAACAGTGACGTGTGGATAATACAATAATATAGATAAAGCGTCAGCGAAATATTGAAAATAATAAGATATAGATGACGTATCGATAATACATCAGTTCGTATAGACGAAGAGCTGGCTACGGAGAAAATGGGTGACTCGCTGCAGAGCTGAAAATTTGCAGAATAATAGGAAATAGTATAAGTAAGTAAGGAAAAAATTGCCAGAAGGCTAGACGGAAGATAAAGAGCCGCCAGAAGGCGCTAATGTTGCGAAAAATCAGTGTACTTCTGGCAATTTCTATACTTATTCTGTAATTCAAAACTAGATTATATATTATATTATACATTATATAGTTATAAGGGCATACTGAAAATTCAAACATGATATAATAATTACATTCGACAAATATTCAAAATTATTAATGACTGTTTGATAGAAATAAAATTAATCGTCATATATTTTCATTAATGTTAGATTAATCAAAGGATTAATATGAATAAATAATTAATAATTCAAGAAAATATAAGAAAATATATTTCTATTCTTCAATATACAATATACATGTGATCTCCAGCCAGTATCCACAATGAATGTCCCGAATCTTTAAGTATGCTTCTTATCTCATATATGTTATAGTTTATAAACATTAACCAAGTCTTAAAATAACAATATTCTTATACAACACCATTTCTATCTTGCGTTGTTACAGTCGGTCAGTATAATGTCGACCAGTGCAGTTGCACTTATAATGTTTAGTTCAAGCATATTTTCTTACATTAATAAAATTACGTTGTTATAACAACGTAATTTTATTAATTTATTTAATTTTATTTCTATCAAAATGTCATTAATAATTTTGAATATTTGTCGAATGTAATTATTATATCATGTTTGAATTTTCAGTATGCCCTTATAACTATATACTGTATAATAATAAATAAAATATATAATCTAGTTTTTAATTACAGAATAAGTATAGAAATCGCCAGAAGTGCACTGATTCTTCGCAACATTAGCGCCTTCTGGCGGCTCTTATCTTCCGTCTAGCCTTCTGGCAATTTTTTCCCTACTTACTTGTACTATCTCCTATTATTCTGCAAATTTTCAGCTCTGCAGCGAGTCACTCATTTTCTCCGTACCAAGTTCTTAGTTCAGTAAAGACGCGAGACGCGGGAAAATCTTATTTGTATAAAATAAAGAAACGGTTTTTTGAACACACTACCCAATGCGACGCCTCCTTAGCGATGTCAAATTTTAATAGCGCCTCCCCGAGAAAAGCTGCCATATGATTATAAGACAGATCAAGGCTTCTCAACAGGTGTACCGTGGCCTTCCGTGTCGAAATTCTACCACGGACATTCGTAGTAATTATTGCATCAGATTTTTGTAAGTTATAGACGCTGGATAACTCATTAACGTCTATTAATAATAATATTTTTTTTATGTACCTAGTTCAATAGTTTGCTAGTGTTAAATATAAGAAAAAAATATTTTCAAACAATGTCACTGTAGGGATTCAAACCCGAAACTTCCCCTATCGCGGAGGATTAATTGAAAGCACGTTCTGCCATGTTTACCTATACTGTGACGTCATTCTTGTAGTATGCAAATGAAGCTCGATATTGTTTACACGCGGCTAGTTTATTGCGTACTGACGCGTGTTTGCCGCGTGTTTATATAAGTGTGTGTGTTTACTACAACTCTGACGTCACACAACAGCATTGTTTATTGACATTTTGCTAGTGTTACAGTTACAATGCAATATAAGAAAAAAATATTTTCAAAGAATGTCACTGTAGAGATTCAGACCCGAAACTATCGCGGAGGATTAATTGAAAACACGTTCCGCCATGTTTACCTATACTGTGACGTCATTCTTGTATTATGCAAATAAGGCTCGGTATTGTTTACACGAGGCTAGTTTATTGTGTACTGACGCGTGTGTGCCGCGTGTTTATATAAGTATGTGTGTTTACTACAACTCTGACGTCACACAACAGCATTGTTTATTGACATTTTAAAACTGAAATAGTAAATCAACCTCATGTTTTTCTGAATACAAAACGATAATTTGATAAATTGTCGTATTCACATAATTTTATCGTTTTTTTATAACGTCAAATACTTTTGATACGAAAATGTAATTTGCTTTTATTCTGCTTTCTCATGATACGACGTCCTAATACACAGTTTGGAAAGCACTGGTATAAAGCATCGAAATTCGCGTACTTTATCTTAGTTTGTTTTACATAACGAAGAGAAATGCGCCCTGCATTCATGTGTGCGAAAAAATAGTGCCGTTGCATTTTTCACAACGAAGTGTTTATCTTGGCTCGGTCAATTGAACTGCGAAGTCCTTTAGTTGTTCTGGGATGCCTTTATATACAGTATGTAAACGCGTAAGGTGCACATAGGGAAATTAGCATTGGGAAAAAATACTTGGATCAGAGTTAGCCATGATTGCATTAATTGTTATTTCTATTGAATTGTCGTGGTAATCTTGAGGATTTCTATTTTATTTTGATTTATTTTTATTTTACTTGGCTTTTTTAATAATAAAAAGCTCTTATAAATCATTATTTTAATTTTTTTGTACAATAATAAAACAAAAAAAACAACTCCATCTGTTTGGAAACATTTCATTCAAAAATTGTCTGACTGGTATGACGTATTCGCGTTGGTAAATCAGTGACCCAATGTCTTTAGGTTCAACACGAATAGGCGGCGATATTTGATCTCGCACCATATTTAAGTATTTTTGGGAATTTAATGTCCCATTAATAAAAAAAGTCCGATTATGTTGTAATCATTTGAATATTTTCTTCGGTAGTATACACATTCATTTTGCAAAAGAATATTATCTGTCAAATTGAAAAACAAAATTTCAAGGCTCACTCTGATCCAGTCATTTTTTCCCAATGTTAATTTCCCTATGTGCACCTTACGTGTTTACATACTGTATATACGTCAGTGCACATACGAACTGTAGGTTTTAAATAAAAAAAAGGAAATTGGTATATTTTACACTTCTCACTACAGAAGTGAAACTTGTAGTCTCGTCAATAACTCGGGAACTAAGAACAAAGTATGTTCAATGTGGGTACCGGGTCATGACGGAATCTGGGGCAATGAGATGGCAGATAGCCTCTGCGAAGCTCATTGGACCAGAACCGGTTTGTGGCATTACTTACACAAATATTCAACAAACCGTCAACAGCTGGACCCGCAATCAGCAAACCACTGACTGGAGCTTGAATCCCGGAAAAGAATGTTTGTGGGCCCTTCAAGCAGGCTTACAGAAGACTTGATCAAACTCAGTAGACCAAAACTCAGGAAAGTGATTGGACTCTTGACGTCTGAGGAAACAATCTTTGGATAACATTGATGGGAGCGGAGTAGTTCCTCAGGACAATCTTGTCACTAATCTTCTGGAGCTCATGAGGAGATCCAAACTACCCTTAAACAGACTTACAGAAAACCTAAACTCAGGAAAGTGATTGGGCGCTTGACGTCTGAGGAAACATCTACACATGATGGGGATACGTCAGGAATCGACACAGTGTAGATATTGCGAAATCGAGGACGAAACAACCAACCATTTATTGTTCGAATGCGAGGCCCTAGCCTACAGGAGAAGAACCATCTTTGGATAACATTGATGGGAGCGGAGTAGTTCCTCAGGACAATCTAGTCACCAATCTTCTGAAGTTCATGAGAAGATCCAAACTATTGGAGGACTAGATTCAGGACAAGTGGGACTACAAAAATTCTACTAGGATGACATGCATAACGGGCTATTAAGCCATATAGAGCTGTAACAAACCGTATGTATTTGTCACTGAGTAACGGGTACATCATCTGACTCGAAGTACCGAATCGTTACTTACAAATTCATTTCGTTACTCGCATCTGTCGTATCGAACTGACATGGAGTCAGTTCGACTCGTTTGATGCGGTTATACGTTATACGAACGAAGTCATACCGTATCACGATGAGACGCGCCTCGATGGGATATGGTACATGCTTGATGCAAGAGAACATACACTTCTTGATGCTGTTATACACGATTGTATGTCGTTTGAAAAAGTAACGAGTAAGGTTACGATACGAAAGTAACGGGTACTGGTTCTTTATGTAACGAATACATACGGGTACACAATTTCTCGTTACTTTTACAGCTCTATTAAGCCATAACCTCTAACTTATTCATTAATTCACAAAAAACGCCATTTTGCAACAACTCTAAAACTGCAAAAACTTAGTTGCACAGGAAACTTGCATTAAAAGTAGCTGGTTTGCGCTGATCTACTGTGCGACATTTCAAGTTTGAGCCGTGCTGGTCGTTCAGCTCCATGCTTGACAGGTGTGCGCGGTAAACAGTCCAAAGTCAAGCCAATGAACGAGTTCATTACTCCGTCTGTGTTTGAATTAATCAATTTGTATGTAGTAGGTGTTATGCACAATAGGTGTGCGGTTTTATAGTATGGGTATAAGTAACATCCAACTGTGCATATTATTACGTAACTGCTGTAATTCAGTACAAACTACTTCATGTAATACCTTACGTTCCACCGACTATCCACAATGTTTCAAATGCTTTATATTTACGTAACGTTCAGGACCGGACTATAGCCATATTCACCGAACGTAAGTAGTTATTTATTCGGTTCATTTGTTCTTCGGGTAGCTATTTCTCCGAATAAATAGCCAAGCTCAACAAAAAAAGGAAGCAGCAGACACGAACCATTTAGAGACACTTTTGACCCGTTAATAACTTAAAATCTATTTGACTTAAACACATGTTTGGTTTATTAATATTAAAACTCCTTAGATTAACTAGAACTCCAAATTTAATAAATACAGCTCAAACGGTTATTCAGATATTAACGTCTAAAATCAGACTGACTGACTGACTGATTCACTGACATATAGATCAAAAACCTAACCCACTTCCAAATGACTTAGAAAGTTGAAATTTGGCGTCCAGCTAGATAATTGTGTGTATATAAAGGAAAAAATCAGAAAATAGTGAATTTTTAAGATTTGAAATATTTCCCAAGCAATCGATTTTTATTAACACCTAGCGCCTATCGAAAAAGAAAACTTTAGGTGCAGAAAAAAAGATTAATTTTACAAATCACTTTTGAATGACAAATAATAGTAATTTCTTTACAAAAAATGATGACATCCTATCAAAAACATAAATGTGAAAAAGGGAGCCAAGTTCAATATTCAATAGAAAAAGAATTGAGATCGAAAAGGGTGCCAAACTTTCACACAAATAAGCATGAAGGTTATAGATATAAATCATAATATAAAACACGAAAACTTGCCAAGTGAAAACTTGGCACCTTTTTAGATCTCATATCTTTTGACGTGATAACGTCTTATAAATTGATGAAACGCCGGCTGCACGCACGAAAAAGTGTCACGTTCCGAAATGTGTCACGTTCCAAAATGTGTCACGTTCCGAAATGTGTCACATTCCGAAATGTGTCACGTTCCGCGCATGATCGGCCCAAGTTTGACAGCTACTAAAATTTAGGTTATGTATTATTAAATATGAAATTCGAGCGGAATACATTATCACGTAAAACTATCGTCCGTAAACCGACTTTACAGACAAGCAATTTTTGTATTGAATATTGAACTTGGCTTCCTTTTTCACATTTATGTTTTTGATAGGATTATAGTTATAGTACGCACCACGGATCTAAAAGGTTCGGAAGCTAGTCACAAACAGCGTCGCAAAGGCACATTTTAGAGCCGCCGATACTCCCACCACCTCCCAGCTCGTCGTTAATGATTGGTCGTGATCGCTCATTGCCTTTGTCACTTGTCGCTTTCCTGCTTTAAAGTACAGTCGAGTATACGCCATTGTCAAGTTATTGCTATATTAGTATTGTTGAGTTGCGAGTTTGTAGTTTTTCAACAGACTGTACAAGCGCAAGCCCGCATTCGCATCTAACTTCCGAGCCTTTTAGATTCGTGGCCGCGCACTAAACGTCCAGCGACCGACCCCGAATTGACGAAACGTGGCGTTAACAAAACGTGTGCGTCGTTATGAACCGGGCTTTAGACTCTCTGTGTAGAGAAGCCGAGTGTTATTTCTCCCTCGAGTTTCGAACTGAACTTGTTCGCCGCGGCATCAGCACACTCCAGTGTTAATGGCTGTCTTAACTCACGAGCTCCTTCGAACAAACATCGCGCGCTAATAACGTCTGAGCCGAGTATAACTCCAATTGTTAGCCGATAGAAATAGCTCACCTTACTCTGTTTGATTTCAACTATTCTCGACTGCATAGAAATATTGCAAGTAATAAATTAATTATCTGTAGAACTTGTATTGTTGACGTGATAACGTCTTATAAATTGATGAATCACCAATCTTATAAATTGATGAAACACCGGCTGCATGCACGAAAAAGTGTAACGTTCCTAACGTTCCGCCTGACCCTGTGCGTGCTTTTCTCGAAAACGGCCCTAACGATTTGGATGAAATTTACTGAAAAGGGATTTTGGGGGGGCAAAAAATCGTTTTAGCTAGGTCTCATCTCTCGAAAAAATCGTTTTCATACAAATTTTATCATTATAAAAATCAATTTTTTGACGTATGAAAATACTTATATATTGTAAGTAGGTTTTGGAATTTTATATAAACAATGAAACAATTGTTTTCAAAATATTATGACAATTAATCTTTGAGACTTAAAATAAATACGAAAGAAAGAAAGTTAAAAAAAAAACAATTATTATTATAGGTGGTGAGTATTTTAATACATAAAATTAACCTAAATTTGAAGCGAAAGATGCAATATCATAGATTCGAATTATTATAATTATTATATATAGAATTTAGGTTATGTATTACGGAATACGTTATCACGTAAAACTATCGTCCGTAAACCGACTTTACAGACAACCAATTTTTTGTGAAATAAAAAAAACATTTTTTGTCTGGCCTTTTCTTCAAGTCGGCTCGTAGTTTTTTACCAAAACGCTCATTAAAAAAAAATATTATTTGCGTATTGTGAAATTTAAAAAAATTAAATGATAAAAAATGGAGGTTCCCATTTAAAAAGCATGCGGGTCACACCCTCCTCCTGCTAAGGAATGAGGTGGTGGGAGTGGTTATTGTGTCCAAACGATTTCCCCCTCGAAACACAACAACTTTCGTTCGAACTTTTTTTTTCATTCAACTCGTTTTTTAAAGAAAAACATCCAAAGTTTTCAAAAAATCATCCTGTATAAGCTCTCTCATTTTTCTTTCATATCGGACGCCGCAATTAGATTCAGGTCTTTCTCTCTTTCATCATCTTATTGACCCAATCATATCTTGGGCAACTCTCCTCAATCATTTTTCTGATATGATTACAGCATATTTTTTTTCAACTTCTTTCAAGATACGACTGTATTATAGTTTCTGATATTCTTGACTTTTTGTAAGCGACTTGTATGAAGCGCGCGCAGACATATTCGAGTAAGCGTCGGCAACCTGCGGCTCATTTCATTTAAAGTTGCGGCTCTCCAGTTCCATACGCAAAAAATAACTATTTTATTATATAAACCCTTAAAAATCGTCCAATCGATCTATGATTGAGCACCATGTCTATCTCTCAGCCATTTCCACTCGCGTCTCACCCGCACTACCCCCGTCGCGACGTGTCGTCCTCGGATATATATATTATACCTATATAAGTAAATACTATAATACTGAAACGAAAATGTTTAGTGGCTCTTTAAAAACTGGGAAATTTTGTAAATTGTAACTTTTGGCACTCCCGTCTCAAAAGGTTGCCGATCCCTGGTACAGACTATAGTGGAACCTGAAGGAGAAGGATTCCAAAGATCCCGCGATTTATGATTTTTGTTGAATGTGAAGGAGAATACTCTACGGACCTATTGTAACACACTTTACATGGGATGTTATTCAGTTGAAATATTGTGCACTGCTCTTAGAATGGCTGATTTGATGGGGAATCCTCTTTGGCGCTCGGTTGTCTCGTGTTCACTACGTATAACTGAACCTACATATTCTATACTTGTCTGAAGGCATTATTGGGTTACTCACCTACAAAAATACAGACTGTCGAAAAACGTTAAATAGAGAAGCCAACAGGACAAACTTTCTTTGAATCGTGGATCGGAAATATGTCTTCGCGACGTTACACGAGCTTAATTTGATTTTTTTTATTCGCAAAAAGTGTTTAAAAAAAGAAAAACATTTTTTGACGTGATAACGTCTTATAAATTGATGAATCACCAATCTTATAAATTGATAAAACACCGGCTGCATGTACGAAAAAGTGTAACGTTCCTAACGGTCGTAACGTTCGTAACGGTCGTAACGTTCCGCCTGACCCTGTGCGTGCTTTTCTCGAAAACGGCCCTAACGATTTAGATGAAATTTACTGAAAAGGGATTTTGGGGGGCAAAAAATCGTTTTAGCTAGGTTTCATCTCTCGAAAAAATCGTTTTCTTACAAATTTTATCATTATAAAAATCAATTTTTTGACGTATGAAAATACTTAAATATTGTAAATAGGTTTTGGAATTTTATATAAACAGTGAAACAATTGTTTTATAAATATTATGACAGCTAATCTTTGAGACTTAAAATAAATACGAAAGAAAGAAAGTTAAAAAAAACAATTATATTATATGGTGAGTAATTTAAATAAATAAAATTAACCTAAATTTGAAGCGAAAGATGCAATATCATAGATTCGAATTATTATAATTATTATATAAATTTAGGTTATGTATTACGGAATACGTTATCACGTAAAACTATCGTCCGTAAACCAACTTTACAGACAACTAATTTTTTTTGAGGTAAAACTTCTTTCGACACGCTTGACTTGGGGAGTAAGCTGGTAAATGCTTGACGAAAGCGTTTACGGAAGTGCATCATCGGAGTTGAGAGGGAGATATAAGTTAGTGAGTGCAACAAAGACGGAGCATTAAGGTAGTTCAGTAGCCAAATGACTTAAACTTGACCCTATATTTTTTTTTATATTTTTTTCAAAAGATTATATAATTAAAGACACCTACAGAAAAAGAATCAGATTTTTTTACCGCACCGTTTAAGAGATATAATTAATTAAAGTTATGCAAAAATAC
Organism: Xanthostigma xanthostigma; assembly: GCA_963575645.1. Classification (NCBI taxonomy): domain Eukaryota; kingdom Metazoa; phylum Arthropoda; class Insecta; order Raphidioptera; family Raphidiidae; genus Xanthostigma; species Xanthostigma xanthostigma. The sequence continues at coordinate 48,002,704 of OY754469.1, read as the reverse complement.
ACGAGCCGTTATGAGTGTCCTTGTTCAATAACTCCGGAAATTGAGGGTTTGTAAAAAATTGACAAACTTGACCCCACAAAAAAAACTTTTTAATGGATAGAACGATGTCTGAAATACACACTGCAAAAATTTCAGAATAATTTACCACGTATATTGATATTATTAATTTTTTAATACTGACATGTGGTCTCTATCTCTGTTGTTGTAGTGACAGTGACTAGTAACAGCTGAGCACTAATCAATTAATATTTTATTAATTACATTACTATAATTATTTAATTATAATTCGCATTAAATTAAATCAAACAAATTTTTATGTGAATTTCTATTAATTATTATAGCATGATTTGGGTAATTATTTGAGAAAAAAAAGTAATTTATTTGACATGGGATTGCGGCTCCCAAACTACCTTAAAAGGTTTATTAACTAACCGACATTTTTTCCCGTTACAAAATGCAGCAAAATTCGATGAAATGTATTTTTGATACAAAAAAAAAAAAACAATTGTGTTCATTTTAAACGTCAAATAGTTGTATTAATGCTCCGTCTTTGTCGCACTCACTAACTTATATCTCCCTCTCAACTTAATGCTCCATCTTTGTCGCACTCACTAATTTCTATCTCCCTCTCAATTTCCAATATACGAAACGTAACTCTCTCTCCCTCTCTCACTATCTTCACTAACTTATATCTCCCTCTCAACTACCGTTCGCCTCGCGCGATCACGCACCGTCGCGATGATGCACTTCCGTAAACGATTTCGTCAGGCATTTACCAGCTGACTCACCAAGTCGAGCGTGCCTAAAGAAGTTTTACTTCAAAAATCGCTCGGCAATATGTGCCCTTACCCTACTGCATGTATGTAGGCATTTACCAGCTGACTCTCCAAGTCGAGCGTGCCTAAAGAAGTTTTACTTCAAAAATCGCTCGGCAATCTGTGCCCTTACCCTACTGCATGTATGTAGGAGGACGTGTGTTGATGGGGAGTATGTATTATATGTATACAAATATGTGAGTGGAGAGATGGAAACGCAGCGTCGAGAAATGTATTTGTAATGTTGTTTATGAGAGACGTCGACCCTATGCTCTCTTTGCCTCCATACATTACAGATGCGTGTATACGTACTTACGTACGTTCGCTATTGAGGTTAGAATATCAAGTGTATGACTCTCGTCCTAGATTTAACGAAATCGACATTTTTCTAGCATCGTCTTGACGAAACCGAGCCTTTATTATCGAACACTATTAAAAATAGAAGTTAAAGTTTTCTATGGTTTTTCTCAAGAATTCCAGATAAATATCGAGATGGTTCCTTATTCAAGGCCATGACCAATTACCTGTCAAACTCAAAATTTGCCTACCTTATCCTAATTTCCTAAAAATTCCTTCATTCGCCCATTGCTATTAATTAAGTTTAAGTTTAAAAATTGTAGAAAATAACGGGAAGTGTGGTAGAAAAAAAAAATATAGTAATGGTGCGAATGGCGTCTGTTATGACATATTAGTCGAGAAACGGACGTTAAACGCATTATTATTTTTATTATTATATGCAATTTCTTAAAACTCGTGTTTTTTTGGAAGTGCACCATGCTCTGTTAGATATTCTTACCTCAATGATTTAGGTAGCTAGGTGTATTTTTGTAGACATTGTGCGCAACTATACTGCGTGCATAGGATGTTACACAACAAGTATTATATCATAGGTAAACTTCGTGACGTTGTGCGTATAAAGAAAATTCATCTTACTCCACAAAAAAAACTCGTTTTTTTCCTCTCATACGCACTTCTGAGTGCCATCGGATAAAAAGTAAAGTTAATACGTCAGTTGATGAAAAAATGTAATGTTTCAATAAGCCAAGTAAAAATAGTGAACTTTGCATTATTACATTACTCAGTATGCATGTTACAATAGCTATTGTTTTATTAGATACCTACTAGCGAATTTGTAAATTGCCACCGTTTTTTGTCGACTTGCGTTGCAAAATCGGTCTCGACGAAAAGCGCATTTTAACGCGATAATACACAGGATGTTTATTAATTGAGTGCCGATACTTAAGGGTGTGAATCCTTAAGTGTTTTTAAGAAGAAAAGTTGATATCAACATGTGTCCTAAACCTCTTAATTTTTGAGCTACAGGGTGTTAAAGTTAAAATTCGAAGAAATGTATTTTTGATACAAAAAAACAATTGTTTTCATTTTAAACGTCAAATAGTTGTATTAATGCTCCGTCTTTGTCGCACTCATTAACTTATATCTCCATCTCAACTTAATGCTCCGTCTTTGTCGCACTCACTAACTTATATTTCCCTCTCAACTTAATGCTCCGTCTTTGTCGCACTCACTAACTTGCATCTCCCTCTCAACTTAATGCTCCGTCTTTCTCGCACTAACTAATTTGCATCTCCCTCTCAACTTAATGCTCCGTCTTTGTCGCACTCATTAACTTATATCTCTCTCTCAACTTAATGCTCCGTCTTTGTCGCACTCACTAACTTTTATATCTCCCTCTCAACTTAATGCTCCGTCTTTGTCGCACTCACTAACTTGCATCTCCCTCTCAACTTAATGATCCGTCTTTGTCGCACTCACTAACTTATATCTCTCTCTCAACTTAATGCTCCGTCTTTGTCGCACTCACTAACTTTTATATCTCCCTCTCAACTTAATGCTCCGTCTTTGTCGCACGCACTAACTTATATCTCCCTCTCAACTTAATGCTCCGTCTTTATCGCACTCACTAACTTATATCTCCCTCTCTCAACTCCGATGATGCACTTCCGTAAACGATTTCGTCAGGCATCGCGATGATGCACTTCCGTAAACGATTTCGTCAGGCATTTATCATAGCTTACTCCCCAAGTTAAGCGTGCCTAAAGAAGTTTTACTTCAAAAAAAAGTTCAGTCTAGCGTCATGATCATTAACCGGTTTTCTTTAACTAGGTGACGCGGACAGGTTACGGTTGTTTTTTTCGGTTAATGTTAAAATCGTCAACGACCCAACAATGTAGTAAAGAGGATGGCAACGACTCAGAGAATGTATACGACATTCTAAATACACACTGTGCAAATCTCCACCGCTATTATCGTGTTATGACTTATAATGGCCGTTTACATCCTCTTTATATCGCTGTTTAGAGATTAAGCCCGTTATAATCCGGCACCGACGACAGAACACTGACGTCGCGACGCATGTAGCTCGCCCGTTGCATGCGGCTGCACAGGACCGGCGCCGACGTCGACATCTATCACACTAAGCTGTTATCGTTTGTTCTTTTTAATAAAAAAAAACCATATACTTACTCTTGAGTTCATTCACTAAATAATATCCCGTTTTGCATCTTTTTTTACACACAGGATGTACCAAAATTAAATTTAATATCTATGTTTCCAAAAGTGTAATTACCAAGTTAATAATATTCTTACACAAGTATGATTGTAGTGTAGGTCAATTTTTGTATAAATTTTTTTTACAGTGAACTCTACTCTATAAATCTCCTTGATTTGACATAGACAGTAAAAGACTTATTTTTTAAAAGTGGCACTTCACATGGCTATTTGTGTTCGCTATTGGGTGTTTGTTGTATTTGGCAAAATATATGACGTTCAAGACAAACATGCAAATAGAGGCAAATACGACCATCCACATATGGCAGTAAAATAACAAACACACAAACATTTGACAGCAGAACGCAAGGTTCAAAATTCCAGGAATTTTTGCACTGCTTCATTGTCCCACATTTTCAATAGTAATTGTTCCAGTTCTCGTTCACAGCACAGACACAAAAATACTGCACGTCCGTACAGGTTCACGGCGCGTGCGCTGCTGAATATGGCCATTGTGTGGACGGTTTACTTGCGTATTTGCCTATTTAACTCATTTGATGTGCCTCGAAAATCCGACAAGCGCACGGTAACGCGTATTTGGTATTGGCCTTATTTGTCAAATAGGCAAATAAGGCCAACAATTTGTCAAATAGACTGTCCACACTTGATAATTGTTTGCCAAATATGCCAAATACATAAATACAAATAGCCATGTGAAGTGCCAGCATAATTTATTTAGATTTTTTTTAATAATTTGATGAAAACATTCCTTGTCACTCCGAATTGGGTGCAGCACGGTATATATAAATAATAAAAGTGTATTAAATGAAAAGTTTCACTTCTTCTGAGTGTGACTACGACATGCCTGATCTTTTTTTTCTTAACATTCAGAACCTGATTTTATAAAGCGCGTCCCACGACATGACTGCCATAGCCTGGGGCTGTGTTGCTGGGGTGATTTCATGTCAAAAATGTCTAATGAACATAAATACCCGGAACGCTATCCTAACTGAGCTAGAAGCATTTGAAATTTTAAATAAGTAGCTCTACTAATGCAGGTGCTATTGGTTTTGTTATTATTAAAAAGACCAGGTGGCTGTGAATCACCATTAGTATTTATTCGTGCTGATCCTGAGACTCTTCGCAGAGCTACCACTTCAATTCTAATAGGCACCTTACACGATCAATATTACTGTCAATACTCAAAAATACTGACAGTATTATTGAATGTGTAAAGTCAAATCGATCGTCAATACAGGTATTGACGACCAGTATTGATGCAAATCCGGATTTTTTGATATTCTCGCATCAATACTGGAGAATGGAGGGGATAATGTCAATATTACTGTCAATAGTATTGACCATGTACGTTGCGCTTCAATATTCGATCAGTACCCGTTTGATTTGCGCCAGTACAGACGTAACAATGGAGGATATCCTATTGAAGCTGGTGACATTACAGCTAAAAACTTCATGTCTTCAAAGTTTCTACCAGTTGCTAGATATCTTAGAGTTAAAGCTAGTCGTTCATTCACTGGTAAACAGGTCCGCATAGTAGTATTTTCCCTTCTTAAGAAAGGGGTAACTATTTGTAGTAATTTATTAAATGTTTCCTCATTCATCCGGAAGTAGTTTTTAAAATCATCCATTTCTGTAGTACTAATTTCTTTTAACAAGACGACATGTGAAACTTATCACGTTTTATTAGCCATTCTTTCAACCACAAACGTCGATTAACAGGATGCTTACTTGCCAGTGCTAAAATTATGGCTAGACAGGCTTTCTTATGTGAATCCATTTTCGGAAGAAACCAAAAAACACTGTAAATATATACACTGATGGTTCAACTAGTACTGAAGCAATATATTGACAGTAATATTGATTGTGTAAGGTGCGTTCTGATAAAACAAGAATCGATTTGAAATAATCGAGTACTGACAATATTACTGAAGCAATACGTTTGACAGTAATATTGATCGTGTAAGGTGCCTTTAAGAAGAGCTAGACTACGTATACAGCAACTGGGTGGACATTTTGAGTAACTAATTCAATAAAGCGATTTCTTTTTAAATGGTTTTTAAATTAGTATAGGGAATTCCTACTACTGCTTATCTAAAATTTCAAATGCTTCTAGCTCAGTTAGGATAGCGTTCCGGGTATATGTTCATTAGACATTTTTGACTTGAAATCACCCCAGCAACACAGTTCCAGGCTATGGCAGTCATGTCGTGGGATACCCTGTATATAATAATAAAAAACTTAATATTATTCAAAATAATTATAGTGTAACAATTTATTTCAGTTTATTTCTTATATATTTACGTAATCTGCAAAAAAATGAATTGGCTGACACGAAACCACAAGAAATCGTGGAAATAAAATATAGGTAGATATTTTTTGTATTTGGCGTGGTTCTGTCGCCCAATTTGCTGGAACCACATTCAAAACATCTTTATTCGCCAGCACTGCTTCTTTTAAAACATAAAACTATAAAAGTAGAGGTGAAAAAGTCGTAAAATCACGATCGTAATACTGCCATCTTCACGTTAACAATACACAAAATATACCTATAAAATGCTAGACTCTAGAGATATGGTTTGTTGAAATTTGTTATTTTTTTAAAATATATCTGGAAAAAATAGTTAAGAAATTGTTTGAGTGTTTTTGCAAATTAATTGGCTAGTTCATTAAAGGCTAAGCTTAAGTTAAACTAATATTCCTCTGAAAATTAGCAGTATTGTGGGTAAAGGCTAGGAAAATTAATAATAATAATAATAATGCGTTTAACGTCCGTTTCTCGACTTTGTCATAAAGACGCCATTCTACAATTTTTAAACTTCAACTTAATTAAAAGCAAAGGGCGAATGAAGGAATTTTTAGGAAATTAGGATAAGGTAGGCAAGTTTTGAGCATAGGAGTTTGACAGGTAATCGGCCATGGCCTTGAATAAGGAACCATCTCGATATTTATCTGGAATTGTTGAGGGAAACCATGGAAAATCTCAACAAGATGGCCGGTACAGGAATTACCGTTTCTCGGCGAGAGGCAGTGGGAAAAACTCTCAGTCACATCTGCCCCCGCCGGGATTCGAACTAGGTACCTCTCGAATGCGAGTCTACTGCTCTCACCGCTACGCTACCCCGCTCGGAAAATTATAGTGTAGCATTACTTTAGTTATTTTTTTCGTTTTTTAACGAGTGTCACTTATTTCAACCCCAGAGGATTTTTTAAGCATTAAAATTTTTGCAACGTTTATTATTTATAACAAATGGGCAGAAATATATTTTTGTGTTCAATAATAATGATAAATGATTCACTATTGTCCAACTAATTCGGAATCGTATTGAATAACCACAAATATTCATAAAGCAGGCTGACAGCTATTATTAGCGAATTGTGCATTCAGTCAGATAAACATACCGATGTTATACGGAGTGGTCCATAATAGTTATTAATACAGTGTAAACTCCATTTAACGTCACTCGATATAACGATAACCTCCTTAAAACGTCGAAATTATTTAACTCTAGTTGTTGTTCATACAATGATACATTCTAAATAACGACACACCCACTTTAAACAATACGTCATCATTAAGCAATAAACAGTACTTGTTTGTTATTTTGTTGCTTTGTCGTCGGCATCATGCGTACCGAAGCTTCTAAGAAATTCGTTCTTTTTTTGTTGGGATTATCTTTCAGCTGCTTATCGATAAGTTATCATATTCTTAGTTGCCCACAAACTTGCAAGTTGTGAACATGGTGAGTAAAAGAAAATCTTTATGTATTGACGAAAAAGTTTTATTAATACGCGCAATAGAGGCTGTAGAAAAGATAAGTGATGTTGGAAGACGCTTTGGATCAAATAAATATTATGGTAAAAAAATATTAATGGATCAAAACGCTAGTTGAGCTCTGATTCGTAACAGAATCATAACAAAACTCAAATTGCGTTTTTATGGCTTTTTAGACTGTAACATACCTACATCGACATAATACCTCATATCTAAGTTATCTCTCCAGGAATTACTGTTAAATATTAATTTGTACATTCCCTGGAACAATTACATTTTTTACAACTCTATTCTCCAGAGACAAAACCAATTTTACAAAAATATAACATAAAATTTTACTTTTAGAAAAATGAATTTATTGATCAGACTACCTTAGTCAAGTTATCGTAAACCTATTGAGATTTGCCATAAAGGCTTAGCAAGTACGTTTTGTTATGCACGAATTTTCTGGTAAATTTTAAATCCTTATAAATAATTTGATATGGAGGCGTGGCAATCAAATTTTGTTATTCTTTAATTTTTAATAGATTTCGCTGCATAAAAATACTGTATGATTATTTCAATTTTTAGGTGTTGCCTCTTTTATTAATTGCGCTGGTTCGACGTCTTTTTTATGTTTGATATTTATTTTTTTGTACTTCATTTTTTTAAAAGCACTTTGTTGGTACCCCCTTTCTTATAAATATAAAATACATATTAAAATCGAACGTCGATACCAGAAATATTGATAAAACTCGGTAGAAATTTTTCGACTTTAATGAGTATAGTATAGTTTCGGAGATTACCTCCTACATCCCAGCTGACAAACCTTACCTCTTTGTAATTTAGTACTATAGGTGTTTAGAAGAAACAATAAGTGGAACATCCTGTATATATTCCGAGACCTGATTAACAAAATTCATATATCATCATATAGTATAGACTAGAGAGGAATGTCAGCGTTTCAGAATCCGATTAGCTATATTTGAAACCCGTTCAGGTTCAATTAACTGTTATATACCAATATACAGAGTGAGTAAAATAAAGTCATATGTATTTGCAGCACTTCCCGACAATCCGCCACCTTGTATCTCTTTTAGTTTCTTACAAAATTGAGAAATTTTTGTAAAATAAATTCGCTTGATATTACACATATTTATAGAAAAAGTCATTCTGAATCGATTCCGATCATCCGCAACCTTGTATCTCTTTTAGTTTCTGAGATATAGCCAATTTAAACTGTTTAAATTTTTATACCTTTTAAACCGTCGTAGCGTCTAAACTAAGATACGAATTTGCGCTTAGGCCTATTCGATTCGGCGTACTTTTTTCTATAAGGCACGTTAATATAAAGCATATCTGTGATATTTTTATATTTTTCCAAATATCGCAGTTTTTCATATTTTCATATGCGTTTTGCAAATCTGCAAGTTTTTAAGTCACTAAGTGATTTTTGGCCTGCTCTATATTACTCGAACTTAAAGAAAAATTCAAGCTGAATCGATTCCGACCAGCCGCAACACTGTATCACATTTACTTTCAGAGATATGAGCATTTGTTTATATTATTTAAGAAAAACTTAAAAACGCTGTAACTTCTAAACGACGAATGATACCGAGGTGGGAGAGGTTGGAATCGATTAAGCGCGATTTTTTCTATAAGAATAACCTCAGTTATAAGTCGTTTGTAAACAGAATCTCATAGATTTATGAGTTTTCTTAAAAACGGAAAAAGTAAGAAGGGGGGACCCTTCTTACAAAATTGAGAAATTTTTGAAAAATAAATTCACTTGATATTACACATAGAAAAAGTAATTCTGAATCGATTCCAACCATGCGCAACCTGTATCTCTTTTAGTTTCGGAGATATAGCCAATTTAAACTGTTTAAATTTTTATACATTTTAAATCAAAGAAAATTTACTAATTTTAATAGCCGCCGTAGAAATAAGTCGTAGGTATGTTCTAATAAATCATAAAAATTTTGTAGAAGTTTCGTAACGTTGACGATATAGGCACTTTGTGAGTTTCTGAAATATGTATTGGGTTTGAGATCTTGCGTACTTATATTGTTCGGCGTTCGAGGACATCGACTCGAGCATATTGCACATTATTACAATAATTTGCATTGTATATAGACGCTGTTAGAGCGGTACGTGTTTACCAATAGCGTGTGACGTCTTTTGCAGCCGGCGCGACGCTCTACCGCGCCAGCATTGGAATCAGAAGGACATGTTGTTTCTAGTGATGTGCCGGATATCCGTATCCGCGGATATCCGAGAGAGAAGAAAGATCCGTATCCGTTAGTTTTTGGCGGATCTTTTACCTTATTAATTTTCAATTCGTAGATGAAATTTTATATATAGGTGATTAGATAATAATGAAAAACTGTTAAATTCCATTCAGATTATTTTTTAAAATCGTATTTGGCACCTTTTGATTGCAAACATTTATCGTAGTGAGTACCATACCAATAGTACATAACTCAAAGGTACTAAAAAACTATCTTTATAATGAGATATTGCACTTCGATCTTTGGAAAGAGACAATCTGTTATGAGAGTTAACTCTTAAAGAGGTCAATACCTTTTTCCCATAACAGATAATCTCTTTCCAAAGGTCGATGTGCAATATTTACCGTTGCGTACTCTAAGAAAGTTAAGATCCGTATCCGTATCCGCGGATCTTGAAACCAAATATCCGTATTCAGATCCGTATCCGCGGATATACATTTTTAACGATCCGGCACATCACTAGTTGTTTCCTTTGCTTACATACACTTGAACAAGTGAACGGAATTTGCATCTACTGTGAATTTAATGTAAATAAGAAAATTAAATGATTACAAAGATATACTAAACTTACTAATGCCCATATTCATCGAACACTATTAAAAATAGAAGTTACTAATCTTGGAATAAAATTTACTTTTAATTAACCAAGCAAAATATTAGGTAGAAAAGATAAATAATACACTTCACTATAGTCCTTGCTCTTTTTGTTGAATATTTTAACGTTCACCCAAAAATCCGACCGATGGCGTTAGTGTAAACGTCAAAAAAAAGTTTTACTAAATAATCATGTCTTATCCTAACCCGATTGCACACAAAACAATTATGTTTTACAACACAAGAGCAAGCTGCAGATATAATACTCCACGCTTATAGGTTAGGTATTTATGTGTCGGTCAATAATATTTTATTAGGCGAATAAATATTTATACCATCGAAGTAAGACAGAATAGATTTATATTATGAATTATCACTATTTATTCGGAGGATTTTTTTTAACTTGACACAGACACTACACAGATGTAAGCCATGAGCGTGTGTGCGTTACCCAGTAGCCGACGCCATATTGGTTCATGCGACAGATATCGGTCCACCGCTACGCTCGAACTGGGTCTCCTGGTTACAGACTTCGTGATTCAGACACACTGTTCAGTAGTACTAGTGGTACCTTTGTGTTCTAACAGCACGCTCCTCGTAGTGGCAGTTGGTTGACACCACGTTCACGTTAATGAGTGAATCGTGTTTTTGTTTCCAACTTTTCTCATCTCTCTCTATCTCTCGCTTTTGCTTTGTCGCGACAGCACCTCTTCATAAATGTTTTTGTTCATTTCTTTTTGAATTTTAAATTTGCACCATTCTATCTGTAGTTGGATTATTTTGTAAAAGACTTTATAAACTTCAAAACTGATATGGCATTACGTTCATTTTCTTGCTGTTCATTTTATGGACACTGAAAATAGGTTAGATGCGTTGTGATATTTTTAACTTCTCGCTATAAAAAAAAAATTCAAAAAAATTGTTTTTACCCTGATTTTCGAAAATCGAGTTTTCGTCAGATCTCGACGTTTTGAGGTCCTAGGAAGCTTTGCTTACTTTTGCTGACAGGGGGGCTGGGTCAAAAATTCCTAAAATTCTGCTTACGTAATACACCCATCCCCCGATTTACACGGTACTTGTTTTACACGTTTTCGCTTTTACACGGTTTTCCAAATAATTTTTTTTTTGTTTTTATCGCACTCTACTAAATGCTACTGTGATTGAACACGTGCGCTGTGTACACATCTCACGGGGAATCCCGAGCTTATGTGCTGACTTGCTGCACACGCACACTGTGTCTGTATTTCTTCGCATAAAATTAAAGTGTTTCCGTAATATATTACATATTTTAACCTGTCAATGCATTTTATTTTTATTTCTGTGTACACCTAAAAATATTGAAAAAAATCACAACTGTTAAATAGCAAAATTATGCATTTTCTGCAAGCTTTTCGATTTACACGGTTTTGACTTGAAAATTTTTAATTTTCGATTTACACGTTTTTCTCAGGAACGTATCTACCGTGTAAATCGGGGGATAGGTGTACTTGAATGGCCTCTGTCCACACTTGTATCAACGGCGTTCCATATTCATTCTGTGAAGGATTCGTAAATTAACATCTTGCGCATGAAAATACGGTTTGGTTTAGGGATGTTGAAAAAGTATCGATACATCGATATTTTTAATTCTAAACATCGATATTTTTAGCCGATATATTTTGATCCAATATATCGATACAAAATATCCAATATCAAAAATTGTACGATATATTTTTTTTATTTATGTAACTAAAGTCACTAGAATCCAAAACCGTAAAGGATACTTTCGTTACCGGACAAATACTGGTTTGAAATCTTTGATTAACGTCTGATTAGAACTCTTCAATAAATAAAATTATCGACCAATTTTTCAGACAATATATTAACAAAAAAAATATATATATAATTAATACATTAACGTTTCGATATTAAAAAATCTTTCACGAATTTCATTAAAAATAAATAGAAACTAAATATTAATTACTTTTTATATTTTTAGATTCTGAAGAAGATCCAAATCCGGATCGAAACGTTAATGTATTAATTATATTTTTTTTTTTTGTTAATAAATATATTGTCTGGAAAATTGGTCGATAATTTTATTTATTGAAAAATACTGGTTTGCCTAATACAATAAATAAGTTAAAAATATTAGTTAGAAGATAGCTTTTTAGTTTTTGATATTTTTGTAATTATTATATTGCCTAATAAAAAGAAGTACTGGTAAAAATACCTTCATTTTTATTGAGATTTTTGTACATTAAAATAATGTACATTTTGTATCAAAATTACTATTGATAATATTAAGCTAAATACACTATTAATTTAAAAACGCAAAATCTTTTGAAAAGACCGATATATCGATATTTTTTCCTCGATATATCGACGTCGATATCGATATTTTTATAAATATCGATACATCATATATCGATATTTTTTCCTCGATATATCGACGTCGATATGGATATTTTTATAAATATCGATACATCATATTATATCGATATTTTTTTTCACTTCCGACATCCCTAGTTTGGTTACTGACACCAGGGCCCGATCCAGCTATTTCGCCGCTCCGGGCAAAATAATATTTACCGCCTTTTACCCATACGTTGTTCCATAGATAGTATAATTTTTTTTTGTTTAACCATCTTTCAAATTTTCGCCACCGACGCCGCGCCGCCCTCAATTTTGCCGCCCCGGGCAATTGCCCGGTTTGCCTCCTCCTAGGTCGGGCCCTAACTGACACTTCTGTACGTCTTATTCTGTGGTATTAATAGTTAACAAAACCAATGTCTGCATATTATGTATTTTAATACAGGTAGTCGTCATTTTGCATTAGTATTGTTGGTGAACCTAGCAGAGCAGATGAGCGCAGGATGAGTTATGAGTGCGGCAGTGTCACTGCAACACAACCAATGCCCGCCATCCAGTAGCCCCAACAACCAATATCGGCAGTTCGGTTCGACAACCGACTGTACCGTAGACAAGGCCGCAAACATGCGGATGGCCACACGTTGATCTGATCATATTATGAAATACGAGGTGTGACATAAAAGTTTGTTTTTTGAAGTGAACACTTCTTTAGCGGCGTTGGACACTTTTTTTGTAATGGGTAAAAAATCTTAAACTCGCCGTCAGGTCACGTGTCCTGCTCGGTCACGTGTGCGTAAGACGGAAACTTTTATTTATACAACGTTAGACATCTAGCGTTGAAATATCGTACATAAAAAAATGCTATCTATGATACAAACCATTTTGATCTTAATATTCAAGTTTTCACTTCCGCTGGCACTCCCGGAGTGCAAACCTTTTTTTTTTTTTGATGAGAAACATTTAATGGCGCCTTTGGGTGGGTATAAAACCGGGATATTGGGACCTGTTACGAATTTGTAAGGAAATATTCGATTTGTAGAGGTTAAGATTCATTCTAACTAATTTTGAGTTGCCATGTTCGAGATACAGAGGTCAAATTTATTTTTGAAGTAAAACTTCTTTACGCACGCTTGACGTGGGGAGTAAGCTGGTGAATGCGTGACGAGAGATTTACGGAAGTGTGATCGGGCGAGGCGAACGGAAGTTGAGAGGAAGATATAAGTTAGTGAAGATAGAAAGAGGATGACAAATACTTCACTGGCTAGTGGCGCCATCAGATGGCCGAAAATATAAGCACTACTAACAATAGAATGACACATACTTTACTTGCCAATGGCGCTATCGGGTGACAGAAAAAAGTAATATTTTGTTCAATACATTGAATATTCTACGTTTAAAGTGAATAAAATTGTAAATTCATTTTAAAGTTCATATTTTGTGAATTTTCGGCTGAATAATAACAAATTATGGCAGGAAGAAGTTTTACTTCAGTCGTGTGGCATAAAGCACTCTTTTTTTTTGATGGGAAACATTTAATTGCGCCTTTAGGTGGGTATAAAACCGGGTTATTGGGACGTGTTACGATTTTGTAAGGAAATTTCAAATATTCGACTTGTAGAGGTTAAGATTCATTCTAACTAATTTTGAGTTGTTATGTTCGAGATACAGAGGTCCAATTTATTTGTTCGAGTTATGGGGGGAAAATACGTACCGAAACGCTGATTATTTCGAGGGTTCTGATTTCGAGTAATGTAGATTTTAGGAGTTGAAGGGAAGAGAAAAAAACATTTTTTCGAGTTTTCAAGGTTTTCGACTTATCGAGGTGCGACTTAAAGAGGTTCTACTGTATATGAAAAAACTCCAGTTTTTCAAAAAACTTTTTTGACTCGATAGGTATCAATATCTCACTGAAAAAAGTGAAATGCGCACAAAAGCCTGGCCGAAACAAGTGAATGACGCACCGCGCCGTTAAAGATATCTGTGTGAGTGCGCAGTTTGAGTAAACCTTTTGATCCTTGGACAGGCTCATTTATATTTCATATTGGGAAGTTAGAGAACAGGTTGGCTGCTCTGCGTCATCTCTAAGAGACTGTCTTCGTCGTAAGATCATACGAGTCTAAACTGCTCCGTTGTAAACATTATCTGTCGTACGGGAAGAAACTTCACGAAAGGCGACCTACATTATACATACATAAGAGTTCCCATAAACGTGTAGGGTTGGCCATCTTTATAATTAAATGTCATCCTGTCAAAGGTCATGAATTTTTGTGTATTTCCGATACAAAGCACGTAGTGAAATAAGCTGATTGCCGCTTGAACTGCCACCAATCAGCCAATCATAATTAAATGATATCCTTGCGAAGATCATGAATTTTTGTGTACCGAGATTATTCTGATTAAAATTAAATTATGAATCACGTTTCCGATACAAAGCACGTAGTGAAATAAGCTGATTGCCGCTTGAACTACCGCTAATCAGCCAGTCATAATTAAATGATATCCTTGCGAAGGTCATGAATTTTTGTGTATCGAGATTTTATTTATTTATTTATTTCCTCAAAACATATTACAAAGCTCCAACTTTTATAAAATATAAGGATTTCCTGCCCAACTTGGTGGCTGTCAGTGCTAGGGCAGGCGATCAAAATAATATGTTCGGACGTTGTGTGTACCGGCAGTGTATTGTATAGTGTGTATGTATGTGTCTGAGCGTGTAGCTGAGTAAAGATACCACTTTTTCCGCATGAGTAATAAAAAATTTGAAAAGAAGTTTGACCCTGCAGGCCTCCCTATAACTTCCCGCTATTTTCGAGTCCAAAACGCTCAAAAGTATATAAAATATAGCAAAAAGTTTATTTTTTAGCTCTTCGAGCTCAAAAAAAACACTTTTTTACAAATTTTTCGTTCACGATATCTCGTGAACAAATGAGCCGATTTTGATGCGGTTTGCGGCGATGGACGCAGTTTTTTTAACCTAAGAAAGTTAATTATTACAAAAAAATCGATTTGATAAGAATTTTACGAGTAATTTTAAAAAATCACTTTTTTCCTAATTTTTCGTTCACGTTATCTCATGAACAAATGAACCAATTTTGATCTGGTTTGCGGCGATCGACGCAGTTTTTTTAGTCTAAGAAAGTAATTTATTATCAAAAAGTCGATCTGATAACAATTTTAAGAGTCATTTTAAAAAAACACTTTTTTACGATTTTTTCGTTCACGGTATCTCGTGAAAAAATGAACCGATTTTGATGCGGTTTGCGGAAATCGACGCAGTTTGTTAAGGAGAAGAGCTGATTAGATTTTGGAATTAATCGGTTTAGTAGTTTAGAAAATATTTTACAAAAACAAATTTTTATAAATTTTTGAGACTTGTTTTTTTAAGATTTCTCAAAATTTTTTGGGCCGAATCATTTCAAATTTTCAGGAAGTCTAAGTTCACCAAGATCACGTCAGATGCCGCAAACCGCGTTTCAGTCGGACACTCCGTTCAAAAGATATAAAAGGTTTCCATACATACACACACACACACATACAGCCCTACGGACATCATCGCCAAAATAGTTTCAATAGCTTCCTAAGACCTCAAAACGTCGAGATCTGGCGAAAACTCGATTTTCGAAAATCGGGGTGAAACCAATAACTTCCCGATTTTCGAAAATCGGGGTGAAACCAATAACTTCCCGATTTTTGAAAAAATTTTTTTTTTTTTTTATAGCGGGAAGTTAATTTTTTTTTTTTTTTTATAGCGGGAAGTTAAAAATAATATTAAGGTACTTGAATTTGGTACCGGTTCGATTTGCGTCCGGTAAGTATCGTCGTAGCGTTAATAAAACATGCCCGTGATTTCGAGACGCAAGACAGGACAACCTTTATGTGCGTGTGTGTGTGTGCGTGCGTGCGTTCGTAGGTGCAGTGTGAGAAACAGCAACGGAACGCACAGTAATTTGCGGTTTGTTATTCGCCACCATTTATAACTCCGGCACAACACTTGAATAAATTCCGTGCGGCTTGCGCCGCGCACCGCCCCCTGACGTTCGCGTCGTCTCGCTCACAATCAACCGTGCCGGCATCTCGTCGCCTTTCTCTCACTCCTTGTCTTGTCGTATGTGCTTGCGCGAGATGAGCCGCCGCCGCCGCTGCTGCCGCAACCACCCACTGTCTCTGTTTGAAATGCGGCCATCGTGTGTTCATATCTCTGTCTGGCATCTTGTTCTTTGTGTACACACAGGACCGGACTAATTGGTGAAAAAAACAATTGCCTGAAGGGCAATATAGCGGGCGGAGCGAATTAGCCGATGACTCGGCACGTCATCCCATGTTAGAGTTACGTATAGTCCATATAGCGAAGGTTTTTTTTTTCCATTACGTCGTATTAGACGGAGAGCTGGCTACGGAGAAAATGGGTGACTCGGTGCAGAGCTGAAAATTTGCAGAATAATAGGAGATAGTATAAGTAAGTAGGGAAAAAATTGCCAGAAGGCTAGGCGGAAGATAAAGAGCCGCCAGAAGGCGCTAATGTTGCGAAAAATCAGTGCACTTCTAGCAATTTCTATATTTATTCTGTAATTCAAAACTAGATTAGGTATATCTTTATATATAAAAATTACGTGTCACGTTGTTTGTCCGCGATGAACTCCTAAACTACTGAACCGATTTTAAATTTGATTTGCACACCGTGTGCAATTCGACCCAACTTGAAAGATAGGATAGCTTACATTTCAATTTATAGTCGCAATATTATTTTATTGCAAATTATTTGTCTATTCCTTGACAGTCATAATACAACCATATAAAATGGCGTACCTGTTGACTGGATTGAGTGAATATTCAATAGATGGCGCAACGAACTTAACAACCATATAAGATCTGTTGACTGGATTGAGTGAATATTCAATAGATGGCGCAACGAACTTAACAACCATATCTGTTGACTGGATTGAGTGAATATTCAATAGATGGCGCAACGAACTTAACAACCATATATCTAGATCGAGGATGTAAAAAAACTGAATATTGTTTAAAACTGCTCGGCACGACGGCGCAGCCGGAGTGCTCGAAATAGAGCAAGTGTTTTAAAGACCAGTTATCCACGAATATTTTACGCTATTTTTTTTCGAGCACGACGGCGCAGCCGGAGTGCTCGACATACACACATATACGCCCATGTATATTTTAAAATAGCTAGCAATTAATAAAATAGATAGATAGATAGATGTTCCAATTAAATTGTTTTATTATTTCACTTTATACGTAGCGAAGCACGTACAGGGCCGCTATATTATATATATTATACATTATATAGTTATAAGGGCATACTGAAAATTCAAACGTGATATAATAATTACATTCGACAAATATTCAAAATTATTAATGACATTTTGATAGAAATAAAATTAAATAAATTAATAATATTACGTTGTTATAACAACGTAATTTTATTAATTTATTTAATTTTCTAGGCTGCTCACAGGTAAGTGTGTCGATAAGTGTGGTAATTCCGTCTTTTATGGTCAGCGTGATCGTGTTCTCTACTCGGTCGTAGTATGCTCTTCTATGATTGGTCGTTTCATTCAGAAGACTGAGACAGGTATTTATTTATTAGAAAATTCAGGAAAATATGATTGCATGATATTATAATTTTTCAAAGTTTCCTGAACTTTCCGAATTCAATTGTGTATAATCCGGACCCCTAAATTCGTAGAATAACATTTTAAACCAATAAACCGAACTGGTATATGTATTTTTGGTAAGTTTTTGTGCGGAATGTAGAGAGATTTATCGGCTGCATAAGTTTGTAAGCTCGGTCTTCAAGCCGAATCTGACAATATAGCTAAGTTCGTTCCGTAAGTGGTAGGTATAGGGTTTGTACATACACGTATAAAAGCTGAACCGTGCAGTCAAAAAGAGCACTGAGATATTGTGCGGTCACCGGACTATTCCGCTTTCGAGCATGTGTGTTGGTTAGTATCATTGCACACAGCACCGTACCACAGAAGAGAAACTCACAGATGCGTCTGTTGCCCAACAAATTTTGTATATCCCTATATTATTAAACGAGCTAATCTTGTACCTATGTATCTATGTACCTATGTACCTATATATGTCCCTAAATATTTTCTCGAAAACGGCCCTAACGATTTGGATGAAATTTACTGAAAAGGGATTTTGGGGGGCAAAAAATCGTTTTAGCTAGGTCTCATCTCTCGAAAAAATCGTTTTCTTACAAATTTTATCATTATAAAAATCAATTTTTTGACGTATGAAAATACTTAAATATTGTAAGTAGGTTTTGGAATTTTATACAATGAAACAATTGTTTTCAAAATATTATGACAGTTAATCTTTAATTACTATCCAAGTGAGACTTAATTAAAATAAATACGTATTTGAAAGAAAGTTATAAACAATTATTATTATTGGGCTTTGACATGCTCACTCCTGACATCTGTACCTTCAGTCAATTTACCTGGAAAAAAAAAACACAGCTACTGATGAGAACCGTAGGATACAGAGGAACAAGAGAAAAGAAGAACAAAAAATTTAATTTGGAAAATAAAGATTCAGTACATCAAACATCAATGAAAATAATAATAAATTGTAACTAAAACTAATTTTTTAGTAAAATAATTACTTTGATTGTCGTTATGATCATCATAAACTTCATTATTATCTTAGTTGTCAACAATAAGACTATCATCATTTTCTTTATTGCCTAATTCATACAATAATTGAATCCTATGGTTCTGATCAGTAGCTGTGTTTTTTTCCCAGACAAATTGACTGAAGGTATAGCATTTTCTTTCAAATCCTGGTTTTTTAGCAGTATCTGTAGATAAAAAAATTAATTATAGACAATAAATTATTATATTAAAACTCTATGAGGTTATATAGTATAATAGTAACGTTACAGTTGTATACTTACTTGATAACATAAAATCATCTTTTTAAGCAAACGTTCATTGATTTTTTAAGTTCAGTTATTTTCAAAGCTTTTTATTTATTTCATTTTATAAGAATTTAAAAGTACGAATGCGGAATGGAGTACTGTTCACAGATGATAGATCGACTAAATGCAGTCACATTTTATTTTTTATGTTAGCCACCAGATGTCAGGAGTGAGCATGTCAAAGCCCAATAGGTGAGTAATTTTAATAAATAAACTTTTAACTTAAATTTGAAGCGAAAGATGCAATATCATAGATCAAGATGGCGGCGAATCAGTTTTACAAGTACCGGATTGCCATAAGGGCCGACAATCCTCTCCACAAAGGAGTCAAACTGTTTCAGCAATATTATCTTATTGCTCCACAAAAGGAAGCGAAGCTTCCCCAGAGAACCTACGGTTCTTATATGGAGAGCCGAAGGCTCGACTAGTGTTGATTACAACCGAGCGGGGCGCAGCCCCGCGAGGTAAGACTGTAACAAAGGTGGAGACGTAGGCTCCACAAAGGGAAGCGACAGAGAACCTACGGTTCTCAAAGTTTTGGCGATATCAGCATATCAGTATTTTATTTAACTTTCCGAGCAAAGCTCGGTCACCCAGGTACTAATATATAATATGCACATGATCAAGTCCGCCATGTTGAAAATTGTTTTTTTTTTTGCACGACCCATTATAAAAC
Source organism: Xanthostigma xanthostigma (assembly GCA_963575645.1). NCBI lineage: Eukaryota > Metazoa > Arthropoda > Insecta > Raphidioptera > Raphidiidae > Xanthostigma > Xanthostigma xanthostigma. The sequence goes on along the minus strand of OY754469.1, from coordinate 47,982,744 downwards.
AGCTTCTTTTCATGCCTGTATAGACTGTGTGCACGAAGCCTACTAGCGCCGCTAGTGGGTAAATGGAGAATTAATTAACTCAGTTTTTATGGAAATCGCGACATGTTTCTATAGTGATAAGTTAAAAACTTTAGTTGGCCATCAAAAATGTAATAAGGAAAACTGCTTTTATATTATATTCAATAAAATTCAGAAATAGCATAACATATAAGGTACGTGAAAACTATTTATTTATCAATTATGGCGTACAATACATAAATAATTAATTTGTTTACAATGACAGCGTAACGTCAAATAATGGCGCCAATGATCTTTATTTTACTTAAATCGCCATTAGCGCAACAGCCCGGAACACAAACATTTCCAGATCGCCTAGTTTTGCCCATGTTTTCTTTGTAATCAAAAAATTTCATAAAATTATAACTATTTTCACTTTTAATAAACACGGCTCACTGACATCGGAAAATATAAATTTGTAATGGTAAAATTCTAAAAACTATAAATCTTAGAAAAGAACATCTATTTGAATTAGAATATACCATTGTTCTAACAACTAACCGATTATATTGGACTAGTGTGACCTGTGCGAATTATTCGCACTAAATAAGTATAATAATTATCACTTTAATAAATTATTTTTTAAATATGATTGCAGGTATTCAATTCGTTTCTAATTTTGCACACTGTTTATAACGTTCTTCTTTTTGTTGTATTACAATATGAAGCTCAGATGACAGATCGAAGAAATATTTTACAAAAATTGTCATATAGAAGTGCAAGTAGCAAAAGCGTTGAGCTAAGCCGTCAGATGGCATCATGCAGCATTGCTGTGACGTTGTTCAGCTTTGCTCGCTGTTTAAAAAATTAAAGCCGTCAGATGGCAGTATGCAGTATTGTGTCTGTTGTATTACAATATGAAGGTCAGATGACAGATCGAAGTGATTATAGCCGTCAGATGGCAGACGTTGTTCAGCGTTGCTGTATTTTAATTAATCTACAAAAACAAAAGCAATAATACATTTTTTAGTTGTCGATGTCAGTGGAGCAAGCAATTATCTGTAAAATGATATATAATTTATGTGGAGAAATTGTGTGGTTTTTTCTAAAAAGGGTGGCAAACATCTTAACCTTAGCGTATTAATATATAATATGATATTTTAATGAACATTATCTATATCGCTTACAGTTAAATGGGGCAACATTGCCCCGGTTTTATTAATAGATCTATAAGATTAATGATTGCTCTGCGTACGTCTTGAAAACTATTAAAGTAGTTAAATATTGACTGTAGTTGTTATTAATTACATCAGTAATTGAAGTTCATTGAGCCGACCGCGTCCCGCGCGTCGCCCTGCGCCCCAGTTACCGTGCGGCCCCATTAATGTAATCGAGAACACGCGCAAGTAATGACAACAAACTGACGATAACAGTACACAGGGCTTGAACTCAACCGGGCGGTGTCACGGCGCCCTCGCAAACACTAAATGTATACATTTTGTAATGCATGACAAAGTATACACAATTTGTTCTAGAACTTTCTAGTACTACTGAAGAGAATTTATTGAAACGGAACTCAGTTTTGTATACATATAAGTACTAGAGTGACCTGTGCGAATTATTCGCACTAAATAAGTATAATAATTATCACTTTACAAAATTATTTTTTAAATATGATTGCAGGTATACAGTTCGTTTCTAATTTTGCACACTGCTTATAACGTTCTTCTTTTTGTTGTATTACAATATGAAGCTCAGATGACAGATCGAAGAAATATTTTACTAAAATTGTCATATAGAGGCGCAAGTAGCAAAAGCGTTGAGCTAAGCCGTCAGATGGCATCATGCAGCATTGCTGTGACATTGTTCAGCGTTGCTCGCTGTTTCAACATTAAAGCCGTCAGATGGCGGTATGCAGTATTGTGTCTGTTGTATTACAATATGAAGGTCAGATGACAGATCGAAGTGTCGACGTTGTTTCAAAATTAAAGCCGTCAGATGGCAGACGTTGTTCAGCGTTGCTGTATTTTAATTAATTTACAAAAACAAAAGTAATAAAAAAGTAATAAATTTTTTAGTTGTCGATGTCAGTAGAGCAAGCAATTATCTGTAAAATGATATATAATTTATGTGGAGAAATTGTGAGGTTTTTTCTAAAAATGGAGGCAAACATCTTAACCTTAGCGTATTGATATATTATGATACTGACTCAATTCTTGGCTTAACTCGCGTTAATGTTGGTCTTAACCGAAAATTCAGCACTATCAGTACTTATCGGGAGTAGTTATTTTTTACCACGTTTTTAATAACTCGCTTTCTTGTATGTCTGTCCGGGTGAAACCTTGTAATTGATTTTTAACGCACTTCCCGATGAGATAGAGACTTGAAATTTTTAACATAACTCAGAATTAGATGACAATACGAGAAAATACTAAAATAAAGAAGAAAATAACAAAAGAAATAAAAAAAATTAAAGCATAAAATAATCGATACATATAATTCACTCTTACTTGTTTACCACTGTAAGGCACGAAGGGATAGCCCGCCATTAGCTCAGTTGGTTAGAGCGTCGTGCTAATAATGTGAAGGTCGCGGGTTCGATCCCCCCATGCGCCATATAATATTTTTATTTTTTTACGATGTATTTTTCTTTTTACCGCGACTTAATTTAGATGACAATACAAGAAAATACTAAAAAAGGAATCAAATAAAATAAAAATTTAATATATCACGTTTTTAAAATGAACTAAAAAACATAAAATATCTTTTTTGACGTGTGGGATTTGATTTGTGGGAAGTGTAGAGAGTAGCTATCAATCTATATGAGATAAAACGAATAATGCGCCCCACGTTTTTCGTTTTAGATATACGAGAAATAATGAAATATCAAACCCCTGATTTTTCCGATAGTTATTGCGAGTTACCAAGGACATTCAAAGTCAAGTGCGCTATTCAAAATGAAACGGTTATAATTTAGCGAACTGGCATAAAAGAAAATGCTTTTCACTTCATAAAACATTTTTTTCAGTAATAACAAAGGGGAAACGTATTCAAGTGTATGATAAACCTTCAGTTAAAGTATAGGTATAGAAAGGTTTGTATTTGCCCTTCAGGCATACGACACAATAGAACACTGAAAAGTTTCAACTTAGTAATTTGGTACAATTGAAATATTTATACATATATTGTAATACAGTTGGGGATATCCAATACAAATATACAGCGTCTAACAGAAATTGGTTGAAATATTTGAAAGCTTTATATTAGCTTTTTGTAGATCTATATTCTATAACCCTATACTCTAATGATTGATTATTTCAGAAAGCATTGTTACCAAATCTAGTTTTAACAATGACCTTAACAGATTTTGACTGCATACATTTTTTCATAAGAAAATAATTGTAGAATTAACTTAATAAAAAACTATCTACTTAATTTAATAATAATATAATTAATTACCGATCCCGTCTGGTTTCACCCGGGTGCAAAAGAACGAATGGAAGGAGGGACATGAGTACGCACGTTCATCTTAGTTTATCGAGATGAATGTTGTGTCCAAATTTCATCGGAGTTACCGTTCAAAAGTTTTTGCCGGACGGGCAAATTTTGAGTCAAATTTTGCAACATTTTTCATTGATGCTTCGCTCTTATTGGTCGTAGCGTGATATTATATAGCCTATAGACTTCCTCGATAAATGGACTATCCAACAATTTTTCAATTCGAACCAGTAGTTCCTGAGATTAGCGTGTTCAACCAAACAATTTATTCAGCTTTATATATTAGTATAGATTTAGTTAATTTGACAAATGAAATATTCAAATGAATTAAAAATAGAAACACACAGAACATATAAAATGTAGATTCAAAAGACACCAAAATGTTATGCCCTTCAATACAGTAAAAACGAAAATGATTGTCCTTTTTTTTAAAAAACATCGCCGAATTTAAGAGTATTCGTACCTGCAAACACCCCCTGCACCCTTCATCTCAAATCTTTTCCCCTCGCCTAAAAACGGTTCGCGCTCTCCCGACGCTATTTTTAAAGCTAGAGGGTTTTGGTAAACGCCAAATTAAAGACAAAGAATCAGACTACAGATCCTTCAGACGAATTTTTTGAAAAACAGTTTCGCCTACGTCTGAAATATTACGTAACTTATTATTTTTTTCAAAAGGTTGTAAGTTTTTTCAGGAATTTTTTTTCAAAAAATTCGCCTGAAGGATCTGTAGTCTGATTCTTTGTCTTTCATTTGGCGTTTACTAGAACCCTCTAGCTTTAAAAATAGCGAGGGGAAAAGATTTGAGGTGAAGAGTGCAGGGGGTGTTTGCAGGGACGAATACTCTTAAAAACAAAACATCAACAAATATTAGGTGTACAAGTGCGGCATCTGGTTTGACAGATTTGATTGAATTATTTCATTCCCTGTTTATCAACACATCACAAAAATACGCGTGTGTTTGACATTAAATGTGAAAAAAATAGCCTCCAATAGCCTGCTATTAAAAAAAAACCACACGTCAATTCCCGCCATTCCACATTCGATGTATTAGAGATCAGTGATGTTTGAATCAATCTGCTTTTGACTCTGTTAGCAGTACGAATAATACAATAATGATTGCGTAATGTACTCGAAAATACTTGTTCCTACAAAAACACAGTTTAGATAGACGCAGTCAGTATTAAAAACGCTGTGATTGAGTGTGGTTAACGTTATAGAAACGAATATTTTTTTGTGTACTGAATAACTAAATAGTTATTTTATTTTTATGTTACTAATGTGTAGGGTCGGGCAAGTTAATTGTAATTAATTAATTGTGTTTTATTTCTTGTGTGATTATGACTTTTGGAACACGACAACACGATCTTTAAGGTAAGAATATAATATATTTTTGTGTACAGTTTGGCGCGTCGTACTGCAAAATCGGTTGTTGTCTTTATTTTTTAAATTGTATATAATTTCAATCTGAAGTATTCTTTACAACGCATTTAATAACTAACTAGTGTACCCGTGCAAAACTTTTTTGCATGTACTATCTTTATTTAAAAATCGCTGTTTTGACGATTTTATTGCTCAGGTCCAGTACGATAACTCGATGTGCCCAAATTTTGACTTTTTTTTTAAGTCATAGAAAACGCTAAATTTTTACGTTCCAAAAAAAAAAAACTTTGCGGAATAATCACAAATACGTAAAAACTTTTCGTCTTTCACTGTCATTTTTTGAATATAACCAATCAGAAATCACATATACACGTCAGAACAACTGGTGTAGAATTACTGTATTACTATCTCACTTTGTATATACGACCCCGTAATTGTTTTTTAAAGAATTCCCCCCAGACGCCGTCCCCTTTTCACTGCGCAAAAAAAACGCCTTCGCATCGACACGACTCCGTAATTGTTTTTTATGCGCAACCTCGTAATTGTTTTTCATACACGACCCAGTAATTGTTTTTTAAAGAACTACCCCCAAACGGCCTCCCCTTTTCACTGCGCAAAAAAAAATACTTTTAAAAAACAATTTTCCGCACTTAAAACGGCTAATAATATTGTTATATTATTATGATGACATTTTTTATTTTAATTTATTTTACAATACTGAGAAAACAGACAGCATTGATTCTCCGAAGATGGCATAAAGTTTTCCGAAACGTCAGACAATAAAATGCAATTAAAAAAACTTTCAGTATTTGCTTAGTTCATCGATCCTATGCCACCAGGATTCATCCTTTAAACTTCCAACATTTAAACAGGATCATCATCACTCTAAATTATTAGAGTTATTTTTCACGATTGTTATATTATGTTATTTAAAATACTTAATAATTGTGTGTTTCCAATGGATATTTTGCACATCGAGTTATCGTACTCCAAACATATTTGTTGATGATGTAATGCGCCATTTTCCTATATTTGTAAATATGCTAGAATATTCGGAAAGTGTCGCTCGATTTTTTTTATGTAAGACGCGCGTGTCTCAGCTTGGAAGCGCAGTGCCCCAAGCTGCAATGTATATTATTCCGTTCGTCTCATTAAACACATCAGTTGCCATCCTCGAGTGTAGCTTGTGCCAGGTTTTGGCTCTCGATGCAGGCACACCTATAGTACCGGTAATCGGCACCGCGATGTAGATATCATTATGTCGTTTCAACTCAAGTAGGCAATAGAGACAGTATGACGTCGCCATATTGTCTCACCTTTATTGTTACTTCTTTTTCTCTACGACCATCTTTACTTCCATGAAGTATGCTTTATTTAATTAAACGACAATGTTCTTTTATCTTTTTAGATTTTTATATGATAATGAAATGCGTTTGGATGCTACTTGAATAGTTTCTAAGAAGGACGCTTTTATATATTTTCACTATTTCGGTAACGCTTTAAACCATAATAGGGTCGTTCCACGAATCATCTACCTATCTATCTATAATGTCCATATTCATGGAACACTATTAAAGATAGAAATCACTAATCTTGGAACTATATTCGTTACAACAAAATTTACTCTCAATTCACTAACCAAATGATCAGGTAAAATAGTTAGTTGAAGAATAAATATGCACTGCACTATACTCTTAGGTATTTTAGTTGAATATTGTGGCGTTCACCCAAAAATCCGACCGATGGCGTTAGTGTAAACGTCAAAAAACAAGGCTTCATAAAATAATGTTTTATCGTAACCCAATTGCACACACTAACTTTAATGTTTTATAACTATACACTTCACAAAAGGTTAATAAACAACACATAAATAAATTTACAAGAGCAAACTGTGGATATAATACTCCACGTCTGTAGGTTGTATGATCTATGTCGCGGCCATTGTTATTTGCTCAGGCGAATAAATATTTATACCCGAGAATTTGGACAGAACCAAATTATACTTGGTGAATTGAATTATCGCTATTTATTTGGAGGAATGAACCAATGAACCGAATAATTACTTACGTTCAGTGAATATGACAAAAATTATTAATTTCTTGGATTCTTAATCCGTTTTTTTAAATAACTTAAGTTTTTTCGCTCAGAACAAAATTCCAATATTTATTCTTTATCTAAAAGTGAAATGTGACTTGAAAGAAAATCTTTTTGCCCGTCAGTTGTACGTATGTAGGTACATATTATGCTTTACTATTACCGACGAACAACTTTCCGACGACAACCTCATATAGATTGGCAATCATCTTGAGGCGTTGGGAACTGTGTCCTGAGGTCCTCCGGGGATGTTGTGCCTACCTAGGCTGGGTAACACATTGCGTTTCTTTCGGTTTTCCTCTTAAACATACCTATATAATATATGTTCACACACGCAGTATATAAACACACAAATCTGTGGGGCAAAATGGCGCATACCAAATTATCTATAAAATAAGATTGAAGACGATTTAATGATTATAATCTTTATATATAAAATTCTCGTGTCACAAATTTTGTCCGCGCCAATCTCAGAAACCACTAAACAGATTTTGATAAAATTTTGTAAATGTGTCTTGCTTGGTCGAACTTAGACTATAGGATAGTTTTTTTAAATATTTTGTTAAAAATTACGGTATTTTCTCAAATGTTTTATATAATCTTGAATGTGTGGGGAAACCAATTCCAAAAAAATATATCAGAACTATGTTAAAACGCTTTCGTGAAATACAACTAAAATTTGATTATTCTCAAAACTCTAGTAATATAATTTTACACTCTAAATAACTGTAAATATATTTTTTCTGTATATATTAGAAATCGTGTCCATCGAGACAATTATTAATAAAAATCGCAGGATTGTGGACAAAAAGTTCTTTATTCAGTGTACGACGTTTCGTCTATAAATTTAGACTTTTTCAAGTACAAATGTGACATTTTTTTTTTTCACATTTGTACTTGAAAAAGTCTAAATTTATAGACGAAACGTCGTACACTGAATAAAGAACTTTTTGTCCACAATCCTGCGATTTTTATTAATAATATTTTTTCTGTGTAAAAAATTCTTCATTTTTTCAATTTGATTGTAGACAATTTTAATCTAATGATATATTATGTAGGTATACGAAAGCTGCTCATTAAACGAAAGTGTTTTAACATATACTTCTGATATATTTCTTGGAATTGGTTTACCCACACATTCAAGGTACATAAGTTATTCCAAAATTCCTGATCGTTTTTGTCAAATATAACCTGTTTTAGTAATACGTAACGACATCTGTTCAATCAGAAATCAGTTTTGTTTGTTTGCTTCTGAACTAATTATTAGTTCAGAAGCAAATAAACAAAACTGTTTTAGTACCAAATAGTGACATTTGTTCAAAGCTATTAGTTCAGACGCTGGGCCGCAAACGAAATACGTTTTGCAGAATTTCCCGATAACACAAAATATATATCTATCGCACCCGGGTGACAGCAGGCCGCGTAAGTATAAAGGAAATATTAATTGATACGTACAAAAATCGGGATTAGGGACGGGCCCGCGGAGTCCTGAAAATTGGAACGCCACACGTAAACCGGGACATCTGGCAACATTCACTAAGTGCGCCACGAATCTAAAAGGCTCGTAAGTTAGATGCGAATGCGGGCTTGCGCTTGTACAGTCTGTTGAAAAACTACAAACTCGCAACTCAAAAAAACTAAAATAACAATAACAACTTGACAATAGCGTACTCGGCTATACTTTAAAGCAGGAAAGCGACAAGTGACAAAGGCAACGAGCGATCACGGTCAATCACCGACGAGCGCTAGTTCCGTGCAGGTAACTGGGAGTCACTCTAAAATGTGCCTTTGCGACGCTGTTTGTGACTAACTTCCGAACCTTTTAGATCCGTGGCGCGTATTATAACTCTATCGCGTCTGTGGCGACCGGCGGGCTTGGACCCGTCACTGCAGCCACCATCCCAAAGCGGGCACATTGCTCCCCGTACACATATCGTCCGATTTTCCCGTAAAACCGCATCGCAGTGCAGACACTAATGGTGCGGAAACATCACCGCGCAACCCAAACATTCAACCGCCTTCTCTATTATACCTACTCAATCTGAATGACTTCCGTAGATCAATAGTTCCGTTTAATCACGTGTGAACACATTTAGAAAAATCGCTCGATTCAAGTGCAGAATCGCTTCTGCAATGCGTCTACGTGCGAGAGTTAAAATGTTTCATTAAATTACAACAAATGGACGCAATGAAAATAGTATACTACACCACACTGGCCGAAAGAAACAGTACACTTTAATATGGCACGCCGTTTTACTATTTAATGGTAGAAGAAAAATTATCTGAAATTTAAAAAGTCAAAAAAGAATAATTTTTTTAATAAAAATGTTTGAATTAAAATTATGTACATAATAAAAATGTTTGAATTAAAATTATGTACATAATAAAAATGTTTGAATTAAAATTATATACCAACATAAAAATACATTATTATGTCATGACATAATCAAAAAAAATACATTATTATTATTATGTCATGACATAATAAAAATACATTATTATTATATCATGACATAATAAAAATACATTATTTTTATGTCATGACATAATTATAATTCGTCGTTTTTCCTATCTCTTCCTATGTATAAGCATTTAATTTTATGTCATGACATAAAAATAATGTATTTTTATTATGTCATGACATAATAATAATGTATTTTTATTATGTCACCACATAAAAAAAATCACTTAAAATTTTTTTCTGAAATTAAAATTGTTAAATATTTTTATAATTTTTGGGAAAATATTTTACTATTAAATAGTAAAACGGCGTGCCATACTTTTATTGAACGCGCTATAATTTTAAGTAACAAAAATGATTTCACTTCAAATAATTTACGTAAAATATAAAACGTATTAGTTTTTGTTTTAAAATCGTTGAAAATTTAATGTTTTTGTTTTATGGAGAGTTGAAAGAGGAGTGGAAAGAATAAATAAAAGAGAGACAGAGTATATTCAGTGAAGATGAGATGAAGTTTCACGTCATTATTTCACATTTGTTCCCGCATTTTGCCCGTCCAATGTTTGTTATCTCGAGGGAGTTTCACTCAAAACTCGAGTCTCGCTGTTTCGGCTGCCATACAGAATCGTATCGTGCGGTCGAGAAATGTGTACATATCTATGGCAAAAATGTAAAAGTGCTTATGTCGCATTTCCGAAAAATGTTTTTGTATCGTAAAATATCTTAAGAAAAAAAAACTCAAATCTTTGATTAACGTCTGATTAGAACTCTTCAATAAATAAATTTATCGACCAATTTTTCAGACAAATATATTAACAAGAAATTATTTAAAAAAAATTGGTTGTCTGTAAAGTCGGTTTACGGACGATAGTTTTACGTGATAACGTATTCCGTAATACATAACCTAAACCTCCCAAAATTTGGTTTCAATCCGCTTATCCTTGGTGTCGGAATGATAAGAAATGTCAAAAGTGACGTTTGCAACTGTCAAAGTATTATGTTCTAATAATAATTAGTTATTCCAATACTTAACTTAGAAGGCGTTGCATTTCACAAAATACTAATGTCAAAAAATTGAATTAAACATTAGAAATGCAGCCGTTTTCATGTTAAGACAAGACATACGTTCTCTTCTAATTTCCATGTACGGCAAACAAAGACGACCGACCGCGTCGCGCCATGCATTAGACAACATTGCATTTATACAGCTATTTTTCTATATAAATTTGTATAAAAAAAACTGTTTAGGCAAATTCTGTTATACGAAATCTATGTAAAATGTTCTCCTCTTTCGTTTAAGACTGGTTTCAAACCGATCTGATTTAAATTGAGCGAGAAATTAGCAAAAAGCACGCACAGGGTCAGGCGGAACGTTACGCGTTACGAACGTTAGGATTTTAGGAACGTTACACTTTTTCGTGCATGCAGCCGGTGTTTTATCAATTTATAAGATTGGTGATTCATCAATTTATAAGACGTTATCACGTCAAAAATTTAGTCTTAATTCTATTGTAAAATAAGTAGATACTAATTCATTTTTATATTTTTTAGATTACATATTTCTGAAGAAGACCCAAAATGTCAATGTATTAATTTTTATATTTTTTGTTAATATATTTGTCTGAAAAATTGGTCGATAATTTTATTTATTGAAAAAAAAAATATAACAAAGGGCCCCGCACAAACCTTATGCGATTTGGTTCTCAGTTAAATTGATCGAAAACGGTTTTATTTTATAGCTTAAAGGTCACTAAAAAAAAGTGTCCATAGGCGCATAGTCTAAAAACCAATAGATTTTTAGCTACAGACATGTTTAGCGAAATTTTAGATATAGGGATATCCATTGAATTCACAATCTTAAAAATTCCTAATCTGTAGAAATATGTTTTCGAGTGCGCTGAATCCAAATATGACATTATTATTGTATACAGGGTGACACCTTCCAACATAACCTAGTTTTCGACTATTTTTCTGTTTCTAAAAAAAAGCACAAAAGTTGAACATGGAACATGTTTGTGAATTCAATGAATATCCCTAAATCTCGCTAAACATATCTGTAGCTAAAAATCTTTTGGTTTTTTAAGCTATGCGCCCATGAACACTTTTTCTTAGTGACCTTTAAACTACTTTTACTGAAAATTTTACACTGGCCCATTTAACTTGAGACCGTAGATATAATATATTACGTGTGTTTGTGCCTGTATAAATGCACTCTCCTCTGCCTGATGTCAACTGGAAGCAAGGAGGATAGTATAAGAGCATATTTTCAGTTTTTCTGCATTATTTTGTACTAGCGGTCTCGTCCGGTTTCACCCGGGCGCAAAAGAACGAATGGGGAAGGGAAATACATGAGTACGCACATTCATCTTAGTTTACCGAGATTAATGTTGTGTCCAAATTTCATGATGATCGGAGTTACCGTTCAAAAGTTTTTGTCGATAAAAAGCAGTATTTACACTTTTTTAAGTAATAAATTTCTTTTAAATCAATAATTACTGTAACTAATAAAATATAATAAATATTTAATTGAAAACACTGTAGGATAATTATTTTTATATATGTACCTATAGTTTATAACAGTTTTCAAATGAGCTATTAATTAGATTTATTTAATTTTAATTAGTCGTAAACAAAAATTAAATTAAATTTAAATGTAAGCCTTAAAAGAAAGCAATGTGAAAAATAAAAAAAAATAAAAACACGTTTGCTTAACGTGGGGCTCGAACCCCGACCTTGATATTAACAGTCGCATGCTCTACGGACTGACCTAGCCGGGCTTGTGAATGTACGACCCAATATTGACATATTTAGTTACCGCTGCATTTCATCTGAATAGTGACGGTTTCGTTACCGTTTGCTGGCTGCTTGGAACAAACTTACAAACAACCGCTACAAAATCTGTTGAATGTATAAATTTTATATGCGGGCTATATTCTGTCCTCCTTTTTATGTTCACGTCTGTATATTATATACAACGGAGCCGTTTGCCACCCTTTTAAAAGTCATACAAAAATAATTTACCTTTGGTCTTCTTTTTTTACACAAAATTGCGTTTGAAGGGAGCGACGCAAGCAGACAAATCGACGTTATTCATATTGCGATGAGTAAATTGACACTTTTGTCGCACTTTAATTAATTTGTCTTGAAAGTATACCGTATTTTTAATTGTTTCTTTTTTTTTTAATTTCAGCGCTCAATTGTTCTAGAAACGATTCGATAAGTGGTAAGTTAATTTTTTTTGTTGGTAGTTGTTATACTTAAGCAGGTTGTGCCGTTTTATGAAGATAATGAAAAAAATCTGAAATAGTTTTTTTAATAGATTTTTATATGACAACATTTTCTGTAAAAAATTCAAAATCATTAGGAGATTTATAAAGTTAAAAATTAAAAAAAACTTTCACATGCAGTCTTATGGAAAATATGTCAACCTAGCATGCAAACGGTACATTTTAATGTTTTGCAAATAACCAAATAATGTCAGCAGTTCCGAAAACTAACTATGTAAAGCATCGATGTCTTACGCATATTTTAATATTTTTTTCCAATTTAATTAGGAGACTTTTAATCAATAAAAAAAAATACAAATCTTTGATTAACGTCTGAATAGAACTCTTCAAGTAAATAAAATTGTCGACCAATTTTTCTCAGACCAAACGATATATTGACAAAAAATGATAAAATTAAAAAATCAATATAACACAAGATGACGTTTCGATCCAGATTTGGATCTTCTTCAGAAATATCTAAAAAATATAAAAAATAATTAATATTAAGTTATTTATTAACTAATCGATTGTATGCAAAATTGAAAGTTTGAAAGATTCAAAAATAATGAAAAATTAATAACAATTATAATAAATTTTGTTTGTTATTAATTTTTCATTATTTTTGAATCTTTCAAACTTTCAATTTTGCATACAATCGATTAGTTAATAAATAACTTAATATTAATTATTTTTTATATTTTTTAGATATTTCTGAAGAAGATCCAAATCCGGATCGAAACGTCATCTTGTGTTATATTGATTTGTAATTTTATCATTTTTTGTCAATATATCGTTTGGTCTGAGAAAAATTGATCGACAATTTTATTTACTTGAATTAAAAAAAATATTAAACCTTAGCACTTTTCGATTATGAACTTTTATTCTTAACAATTTTATCTGAATTTTCAACTTTTTAATGATTTAATTTTAATTTTTATTACTTCTAATTTCTTTTTTTAATTATTTACTGCAAACAATATGTAAAATATTTAGGAACCTAGAAGCTTTTCTAGCCTCGTGTGGAGCGGCCTTTACATAATATATACGATATGGGACTTAGTTTATTAAACTTGTCGGATTACCGCGAGTCAACTGTATAGTGTCATAAAATCACTATTTATTTATAAAACATTCAATTCCGACTACTACTATAAATAAAGCTACTTACGTCATCGCACATTCCTCGTCTGACAGGTGCTCTTGCAAAAGGTAGTTGCAAAGTTTGTTTTTTTTTCTCTTCTTCTCTCTATAACTTTAGTCGTCGACAAGTTTTTTTTTCCCTGTGAATTTGTTTATACACAAAGAAAACTTTTTCCAGTAAATCTAAACTTTTTAAAATTTTTTAAGAACTTCAAACGTTTTGTATAATGAAATGTTATGCCTGTCTTATTTAAAAATGCTTTATTGCAAAGCTATTGCAAGATTTACAAATAATAGCAGATCAGAATGAAAACAATCTTTCATCGTAGAATAAATCTATTATTCTATATTAAAATTTTTGGAAATATATTCCACTATATTATATAGGTTGCGGAATATATTTCCAAAAATCTTAATACCCCTCTGTTTGCGCATAATTTACAAATGTTGTGAATTCTTTCTGGGTACGTGAGCTATATCGCCAAGTTAAGTTGACTGTTTTTTTGTCTGTGGTCGAATAGACTATGATTAATTATTTTTCTCAGCTTTTAACAAGAAAGCATGAGCAAACCTGTTAAAAACGACTGTATTTTTTATTGTTAAAACCTGAAGGCTTGGAGATCTCTAAATCATAGTACGCGCCACGGACCTAAAAGGTTGGGAAGTTAGTCACAAACAGCGTCGCAAAGGCATATTTTAGAGTCGTTGATACTCCCACTACCTCCCAGCTACCTGGACGGAACGTGCACTCGTCGGTGATTGACCGTGATCGCTCGTTGCCTTTGTCACTTTCTTGCTTTAAAGTACAGTCGAGTGCGCTATTGTCAAGTTGTTATTTATATGTTAGTTTTGTTGAGTTGCGAGTTTGTAGTTTTTCAACAGACTGTACAAGCGCAAGCCTGCATTCGCATCTAACTTCCGAGCCTTTTAGATTCGTGGCGCGTACCATATATATTACAGTCGAATATAAAGCTGTTTACGGGGCTATACTGTAATGATTTAAAAAAAATAGGTATCCCACAGTTCGATTTTTTTATACACACATTTTCTTAAATCTACATAAAATTTCAATAAATTAAATAATATAACGTGGCATATATTAGGACTATATTAGGACCTATACTATTTATAATATATGTAAATGACTTTCCACTATCAATTTCTGAAAAGTGTTACCAATTTGCAGATGACATCTGTATAATTACTAAAATGCATAGTTTTAGTGAATTAACATATAAAATCAATAATACATTAATGATTATATCAAAATGGTTTTCAGAAAATGAACTAGCGATAAATATTGCAAAAACTCAAGTGTTTCGTGTTGGTAACTATGATAATATTGGCAACACCGTCATTTTAAACAATAATGCAAACAGCAATACTGTCAAGATACAAGATTCTGTAAAGTTTCTTGGAATACTGCTGGACAGTAAAATGTCATATAAAAATCTTATTAAAAACGTACTAAATAAACTATCAAAATCCTATTATGTATTATGTAATTTAAAGCATATTCTATGCAGAGACACGCTACTAATTGCGTATCATGCGTACGTGGAAAGTCATTTAACTTATGCTGTTATTATTTGGGGAAATTCCACAAATTTTAAAGATGTTTTTATTAGACAGAAAAAAATTATCCGTGCCATTGCCGGAGTTAAACCAAGACATTCATGTCGGCTTTTATTCAAAAATTTTAATGTTCTTACTGTTTACAGTGTTTTTATTTTGAACTGTATATTATTTTATAAAAAAAACCAAAGCTATTTCAGCAAAAGAAATCAAATACATAATTATCAAACCAGAAATAAAGAAAATATAAATTACAAAACAAATAACCTAACAACCACACTTAACTGCCCATATAATACAATAGTAAAAATTTGTAATAAATTACCTTTACATGTGTGGAATTTAAAGGCTGTGAAATTAAAAACAATTATAAAAGACTTTCTTATAAAAAAAGTAATATACAGTATGGATGAATATTTTAATATAAATTTTAGTACTGAACACATTTTAATACCTAGTAAGTAATTATATTATATTATGTATGTTTATGACGCATTCTACGCTGTTTTTATATAGCACATATAGAAATAAAGAGACCTATCTACCTATCTATCTATCAATAAACTAAATTCAAAAATATAAATTCAGTTTCGAAGTGTAAATTGATTATAATATTAATGCAACTCCGCTGTACTTTAAAAGCCTGTTTAGAAATTGTTTCATTACCGCTGTTTTTTTTCAGAACAGGGAACTACCTAACCTACGAACATACCATGATATGTGAATTTCTTACTCCAAGATGTTTTAGCGCACAGTCAGGAAATTTAATTTAGATTTCGTGTTTGTTTTTTCCTTTTCTTTGGTACGTTGGATGTGTCAGAACAGAATATCTGGAACATGATAAAGTTGTATTGTGCATGCCTGCATGTGTATGTGTGCGAGTGAGAGGGAAAGAAAGTAAACAATTGACTTAGCGCATGGACTGAGCATTTCTTATTTCGCTAATATCTCGAACCATTTCCCGATCGGTCTTGAAAATCTCTACTCTGGGTGGATCTGCAAATGAGCGGAGCATTACGGCAAGAAAGTCAGATAATCAGGACGTGGGCCAGTGTCTTATTTAAATATAAAAAATAAATATAGTTTAAAAAAACTAAAAAACACGCTTTATATCGAACTAAAAAGTAAAAAATAAGTTTAAAACAATAATGAAAAAAAATACAAGTATTATTGTGAAAAAAGCGTGGGGCGCTTTGTTCCACATTTTCGTACATCGAGCGCCCCACGCTTTTTTCACAATAATACTTGTATTTTTTATTCATTATTGTTTTAAGCTTATTTAAAAAAATATTTTTTACTTTTTAGTTCGATATAAAGCGTGTTTTTTAGATTTTTTTAAACTATATTTATTTTCCACTTTTTAGTTCGATTTATTGTCAAAAATTTGCCGAAAAAAAAACATTTTTTTTTCGGCGTGGACGGGACTAGAACCCACGACCCGTGATTCCGAGAGTTGACGTCAGCGAAGACCCGTGCCTTAGACCGCACGGCTAACCACTGTAACTACAGTTCTCTGCTTGCTCTGAGCAAGAACCAGTCAGGAAGCAGTTTCTTGTCACGTGGACGTCACGAACAAACGCCCACAAACCAACACGGCGTCATTCTGCTCAGACAACGGACACGTTTTGCTCTGTGTTTTTGTGAACTGTCACTGCGCGCGCACCAGATCCATCCACAAAACAAGCTTGAAAAGACGTCGCGTGTGAAGTGAGCACATAAAAGCAATCAAGAATATCTAGCGGCAAATCCAGCCTCGTGTGCAGCGGCCGTTAGATTACGGCAATGCGTAATATGAATGGCGGCGGACCGACTGCGTTTCTACATAACCTTCAAATATTTGTAATACAGATAAAATATTTGAAGGTTATGTTTAAGTAAACTCTGATTAGAAAACGACGTAAATAGTACAGCCAGGACATATATCTGCTTTTTTTGAGCGAGATTTTTTCTGGTCTGATGCGCAATCCGTTCTTTAAGTCAATAGAGATGACGTATTTTTCGTTGCTGGAATAACGTAAATGGCCTTTTTAACTTTTAATCTTATACATTCACCAACTTGCCAACTAGTATGATTTATATTCTTGAAATAAAGACAATGCTATTTGGATTTTAATGGAAGTTGCTCGTTGGGTTGTAGCTTGTTTAGTTAATATGTATTTAATATT
This sequence comes from Xanthostigma xanthostigma, assembly GCA_963575645.1. Lineage (NCBI taxonomy): Eukaryota > Metazoa > Arthropoda > Insecta > Raphidioptera > Raphidiidae > Xanthostigma > Xanthostigma xanthostigma. Next base: position 47,965,168 of record OY754469.1, on the reverse strand, counting down.
AGGGACGAACTGTTTCAATCGGTAACGTTTGGATTTTGTATAGCCTAAAAAGCGAACTTACATCGTTCACTACGGGTGATCACTTTTCATAAAAAAATGTTGGTATTATCTATAGACATAAATCTGAAAATTTGATACAAGTTTCGTTTTTGCGAATTAATGTTTTTTTTATTTAAAAATACTTCAATTTTCATTGAGAAACTACGAAACAAATTAGGAATCACACAATGACTACATTTTTATACAGTATGTAAACACGTAAGGTGCACATAGGGAAATTAGCATTGGGAAAAAATACTTGGATCAGAGTTAGCCATGACTGCATTAATTGTTATTTCTATTGAATTATCGTGGTATTAAGGATTTCTATTTTATTTTGATTTATTTTTAATTTACTTGGCTTTTTAATAATAAAAAGCTCTTATAAATCATTATTTTAATTTTTTTGTACAAAAATAAAACGAAAAAACAACTCCATCTGTTTGGAAACATTTCATTCAAAAATTTTCTGACTGGTATGACGTATGCGCGTTGGTAAATCAGTGACCCAATGTCTTTAGGTTCAACACGAATAGGCGGAGATATTTTAAGTATTTTTGGGAATTTAATGCCCCATTAATAAAAAAAGTCCGATTATGTTGTAATCATTTGAATATTTTCTTCGGTAGTATACACATTCATTTTGCAAAAGAATATTATCTGTCAAATTGAAAAACAAGTATTCAAGACTCACTCTGATCCAGTCATTTTTTCCCAATGTTAATTTCTCTATGTGCACCTTACGTGTTTACATACTGTATAAACACTTTAGCTAATTAGCTAATTTATATTTGAAAAGAAAAGAAAACATCAAAATGCATTAATATAAGAAAATAAAATCCAATTTTCCTACCCCTACAATACATGGTAGATATGATGTACATTGTAATACTAATTTAACGAGAGATGAACTTTATATAAACTTTTAAGACGTAGCATTTTTAAAACTTTTTAGACGTAAATTTTCATAACAACTTTAGATGTAAAATCAGTGTATTTTACTGCAGATTTTCAAACCTTACAATATTTTTTCTTTTGTAAATCTAATAATTTATATATTTTTATACATAGTTTTTTACATCTTTTATACACCATAGTGAACATTTACATCTGTAAAATCTATGCTAATATTATATAAAACTGAAGAGTTTGTTTGTTTGTTTGAACGCGTTAATCTCAGGAACTACTGGTTCAAATTGAAAAAAAAAATTTTGTTGGATAGCCCATTTATCGAGGAAGGCTATAGGCTATATAAAAAACACGCTATGACCATTAGGAACGGAGCATTAATGAAAAATGTTGCAAAATGTATATGTATACTATACTATACTCAAATATAAAATATATATTTTTAATCAAAACAAACATCAATATTAAGAAAAAAAGTACAGGTATCAGCGTTGCCAGACGTCCCGATTTTGGCGGGACGTCCCGATTTTTAAATCAAAATTAAATGTCCCGTGCGGGACAGGCTCAGTCCCACTTTTCTGGGATAACTCGGGGATAACTTTAAAAGAAGTTAAATCTTCACAGAAATATCATGAATAAGTAATTCTTATAAATAATTATTCTCTTATTGTAAGTTGCAATTTGTAACACTCACTCCACAGACTATTGTTTGAAACGCCATATTTTTCTAATGAATAAAACTTTTTTGATTTTGATTTCTGTTTTTTTTTTTTATTCTGAAGACGAATAAGACAACTACTTATTTAACGAACGATAGGGTAAATCTGATTTAAAATATTATATTTTTATTAAAATACATTTTCTATGGCTATTTTTGCTATCTATTGTCACGTAAACGTAATTTTAATTCAAATAAAAGATAAATAGGTATTTGAAAACTTCTCATTATATATACGTTTTTTTACTATGTCCCGCTTTCGACGAAAGAATACCGCTGTTTTCACTCAAAGAGTTCCAAAATCCCGACTTGGCAAAAAAAACTGGCAACGTTTTGTCTATAGATTTAGACTTTTTAAGTACTTGAAAAAGTCTAAATCTATCTAATGTTTTTTTGTCCACATACTTACTATTTTTGTTATTATTATTATCACGATGGACACGATATCCAATATAAATAAATATCAATGTTTTCTTCTGTGTCTTTCGTACCGATCTCCGATTTGCAAATATGTAAATATTATTGATTTTGAGGTACTGTCTGCTATTCTACAAACATTTGTATTACACTCAACAGCAAACATAAATTAAATTTTAAGTAAACACGAAGATCAAACAAGGTGCTTTTGCGTAGTTGATTATAACCTCATTTCAAATGAACTGTTTTAACTAAAATCTAACATCAACCGTTTTACCTCTTGACCATAGATAGATATATAGCCTATTATTTTTTTTCATATTGAGCCTCTTGTTTACATTTTGCATGTGTTTTCGTTATAAAAATCCTTTTTTTGTAAACACTTTTACATGTATCTTGGTTGTGGCTAGAAGAGCTAATGCATACGTTTTGTAGAGGAGCTCGGGGACAATTGCAACAGTTTTTCTTTGTTGTTTTTTTTCTGGTATTATAAGTAATATTTTTTATTAATACGCTAATAGGAATTTCGCCTATAAAAAACTATTCTGACATCACCCATAGGGACAGTTTTTAAATGTAACAAAACTTTTTCTTCATACCTCGATCGAAAGTACGTACTTTCGTCCCTTATAGCAGGGACGAAAGTGTGACATTTACTCCCTGTTATTTATTATATTAAATAACAGCGGTAACCCTAGTTATAAATACGCATGAGAAATTTTTTCCTCCCGCGCGCCGTTCTCACTAGGAGTAAATGTCAATTTTTCGTCCCTGCTGACGAAAGTACGTACTTTCGAGCGGATATGAAGAAAAATCATATACACCACACGGGCCTTAAAAGTTGAAATCTCGGCCTTGCGCGTCATGATGCCCTCGGCAAAATTCAACTTTCGGCCCTTGTGATGTACTAATTACTATTAAAATCTAAATTCAAGTAAAATAATTAGGGATAATTGGACTAAAAATATGTATTTTAAATGTTGACAAAATATCAGTATAATATCGAGTATAACATTTAACGCTTCTCAATATGGTATCTTGCGAATTGAAAAAACGAGATTATTCGCAATTAAAAGCAAAATGGCTGACATCTCGTGTTCGAATCGGAAACAATTCCATGTGGAGGCTATATAAAGAAAGAATAAAATGGCCGCGCCATTTTCTGCTACTGTAACCTGAAATAATTATCTGAACAATAAAAAAAATATTCTTTCAAATGGTGTTGGTCAGTTCCTGGTCGCTATGGAAGTTGTGAAAAAAATGTAACCTCCTTAATTAGACCTCACATAGACGTTCCAAATGCTGACATCAACATTCGCTTTTAATTACCCACGACGGAACGGAGCAGGTATATACGTTTAGCCTGTGAGATTGTTTGTTAGTTTGTTTGATTACTCGAATGTCGCCATTTATCTGGAAGACGGTTTGATCAATTCAGATGCGGTTTTTTTTCAGAACTGATATTGCAAAATGTACTGCGTTACAACTGTACCCGATGCGCCCTACGAGAACAGTAGGGAGATAGTTCTATTAGACCGGACTCTTGGTCGTATAAGTCCACAGTTTTATTTGCATAAAGACACCAGTGACCTAAACGTGTATGGTAGATGTATTTAAAAACAATATACCTACCAAGGATGGGCAACCAAATCTATGCTATTTATTACAATCAATTCAATTCAATTCAAACTTTATTAGTCAAAATCACAATTAAAATTGTACAGACATTGTCAATAAAAAAGTGATACAGAATAGAAAAGATACAGAATTACAATAAATTTGGATATATTTTTTTAAAACTTTGTGTCATATTGCATATATAATATTCGTCAAAATTGTAAAATAGTTCTAAGATCAAAATGCTTTGTGAATTTTTTGAAATATTTAAAAGAAACTCCTTTTATTTTCTCCGGTAGAAGGGTAAAAAGTTTATGTCCCATAAAGTCTGGGCTTTGCTGACAAATTTTTAAGCGGTGATACATCACAAGAACTTCATTTTTGCTTCTGGTATCATAGTTATCATGATTGGCACCGGTAGATAAATTATCAATATTTGCTTTAAAGTAACACAACACGTTGAAGATATACAAGTTAAAAACAGTCATCATATTATTATTATTATTATTATTATTTATTATTTATTATTTTATTATTTTATTATTTTATTATAATATTATAAATGCGAATGTAAGTTTGTTTGTTACGCTTTCACGCAAAAACTACTTAACCGATCATCATGAAACTTTGCACATACACTCTTGAAGGTATTAGAAGTAACATAGGATACTTTTTATTAAAAAAAAATAAAAATTTTTTACGAAAAATAAGAAAGGGTTGAAAACATTTTTTGGGCCCAAAAATACCGAAAAATTTCTCCGAATCGTTTCAAAATTGAAATTTAACCCTTTAGTAATGATTAAAATGTGCTATTAAAATTTCATTAAAATCGGCCCGACAGGACCGGACTTACAAATTTTATGAAAACGAAATATTATAAATGCGAATGTAAGTTTGTTTGTTACGCTTTCACGCAAAAACTACTTAACCGATCATCATGAAACTTTGCACATACACTCTTGAAGGTATTAGAAGTAACATAGGATACTTTTTATTAACAAAAAATAAAAATTTTTTACGAAAAATAAGAAAAATATTATAAATGCGAATGTAAGTTTGTTTGTTACGCTTTCACGCAAAAACTACTTAACCGATCATCATGAAACTTTGCACATACACTCTTGAAGGTATTAGAAGTAACATAGGATACTTTTTATTAAAAAAAAAATAAAAATTTTTTACGAAAAATAAGAAATGTTATCATTTTCATATTATAAATGCGAATGTAAGTTTGTTTGTTACGCTTTCACGCAAAAACTACTTAACCGATCATCATGAAACTTTGCACATACACTCTTGAAGGTATTAGAAATAACATAGGATACTTTTTATTAAAAAAAAATAAAAATTTTTTACGAAAAATAAGAAAATTGTTTGTCAAAATATGTGCAATACCTCAACCCCTGATATGCATGTCAAAAGTCGATTTCCATCTCAATCGCGGGCGTAGCCGCGGGTAGCGGCTAGTAATACATAATTCAGTAAACAGTGGTTTACAATGAGCATCATAACTAGCACCCGAATACACCTTATGGCCTTTTTTTGTTCAAATATAGGCTCACCGTTTCGGGAAACGATTTTTGACATGCATTTTATCGGTTGAGGGAGGCATCGGGTAAAAAAGTTTCAAACAAATGTTGCATATTTTTTCTCGAAAAATCATAATTTGTAATAAACCTATTAAAAATGTCAAAGTCACCCTCATCCCTGCGCAGGGGTTGGAGGTGGTATTTGTCTCCAAAACGATGTTCCCCTTCAAACTAAACAACTTTTGTCTGGAACTTTTTTTTCGAAAATATTGCCCTGATGTCTCAATAATTTCCCATAAAGATTAAAATGGATCATCCAGTATAATCATTGAAACTAAAAATATCAAAGCCATAGAAATTCTATCATTAAATTAAATAAAAAAATAATAATGCATTTAACGTCCGTTTCTCGACTTTATGTCATAACAGACGCCATTCGCCCCATTACTATTTTCCATCTATCACACTTTTCTATACTTAATTAATAGCAATGAGCGAATGAAGGAATTTTAAGACATTAGGATAAGGTATGCAAATTTTGGCCATTGGAGTTTGACAGGTAATCAACCGTGGCCTTGAATAAGAAACCATCTCGATATTTATCTGGAATTATCGAGGGAAACCATGGAAAACCTCAACAAAACGGCCGCTACAGGAATTACCGTTTCTCGGCGAGAGGCAGCAGGACAAAGTCCCAGCCACATCTGCCCCCGCCGGGATTCGAACCCGGTACCTCCCGAATGCGAGTCTAGTGCTCTCACCACTACGCCACCCCACTCAGTATCATCAAATTCGTTTAGTATTTGTATTTTTAGCAGAATAATAATAATAATTATGCCAATGATTAACTCTGACAGAAATATATTTGTTAATGAAATCCGACGATCGGCTCTTGGACGAATAAGAGCTTATTTGACTGTGCGTGGTAAATTCGAGTTTCAGTAAGCGACCATTCGTCTTAAGTCACCTCTCCTAGCCGAACATTCACTTGCGTAGAGCTTTATGCATGTCACTTTACGACAGCATGTTATTACATACTGTGACGTATGCTGTATGGAGTAACAAGACTTCATGACGAAGGGTTATTATTATTCCCTATTTTCTATTGCTTTCAAATACCATATTTATATTTCGCATATCCTATTCCTGATAGGTATAAGAATTATTACACCGAAAAGTCACGTGTTTACGTGATAGTTATCTATACTAATATAGCTGAAGAGTTTGTTTGTTTGTTTGTTTTTTAGAACGCGCTAATCTCAGGAACTACTGGTTCAAATTGAAAAAAAAATTTTTTGTTGGATAGTCCATTTATCGAGGAAGGCTATAGGCTATATAATATCATTACCATTAGGAGCGGAGCATTATTGAAAAATGTTGCAAAATGTATCTCAAAAATAAATATAGTTAAAAAAAAACTAAAAAACACGCTTTATATCGAACTAAAAAGTAAAAAATATTTTTTTTAAAATAAGCTTAAAACAATAATAAATAAAAAATACTAGTATTATTGTGAAAAAAGCGTGGGGCGCTTTGTTCCACATTTTCGTACATCGAGCGCCCCACGCTTTTTTCACAATAATACTAGTATTTTTTATTCATTATTGTTTTAAGCTTATTTTAAAAAGAATATTTTTTACTCTTTAGTTCGATATAAAGCGTGTTTTTTTAGTTTTTTTTAAACTATATTTATTTTTCATTTTTTAGTTTGATATAAAGCGTGTTTTTTAGTTTTTTTTTAAACTATATTTATTTTCCACTTTTTAGTTCGATTTATTGTCAAAAATTTGCCGAAAAAAAACAATTTTTTTATTTCGGCGTAGACGGGATCAGAACCCACGACCGGTGAATCCGAGAGTTGACGTCAGCGAAGACTAGCGCCTTAGACCGCTCGGTCAACGATCGCTCTTGCAGTAGTGGCATAACATACTAACTGTAATAAACCACTTGCTGTAGTCCAAACGAGGCTACAAACAAACATACATACAAACTTACAAGTGAAACTAATATAAAGCGTGTAATAAGCTTCTATTCAGGTGAAATGCACTAACTAAATATAGTCATATTAGCGTTGTGAGTACACAACGTCGTATGGCGTTCAACCAAACAAACAAACTCTTCAGTTTTACATATTAGTATAGATACGTAAGACCAATAATTGTTGTCGTTTGTCCATCCTCGAGGTTGGGGCGGAGAGAGCGACGGCGCTCGCAAAGTAATACACGCACGGGTCAGCGGGCGACGGAAGTGACGGGCGGTGGCGCTGGGGATGCCGCCGCCCGTAGAGGTAACATAAACATATAACGTAGCAACGGAAAGAAGACATGTGTATTCCAGACACACGTCGCGGGGCTTTTCTGTCAGAGCTCGCCGCATCGTACATACACACAAACACACGGACCATACTTCTTATTGTTCAAGACAACTTTTGTTCGCCAACATACAACAGCGTCACTACGCTGAAACATCTGATGGTGCGGTCGGTTGGGAATAAAATCGTGTAATTGGGACGACGTTACGTTTGTGTGCGTTGTATTAAATATGACTTTATAGTCCAAGCCCACATGACAGAAAAAGTTACCCCTACGAACACCTCAAAATTATAAAGTGAAAATGGCTGAAAAACATGTAAGAAACATATTGTTACGTTCGCCAAACTTGTAAAAATTTGTTAATTGTTATTTTTTATGAATTTTTGAATTTAAAAAAAACATGATTTTTTTTCCAAAACACCTGCTTGAAATTTATACAATTTGTAGTAAATAATGTACCGTTTTTGAAAAAATTTGTCTGGCTGACAATTTTTGTTAATAAATTTGTCAGACTTCATTTGTTATAAATGATTTTTGAAGTGAAAACTTCTTTAGCGGCGTTGTACACCTTTTTTGTAATGGGTAAAAAATGTTAAACTCGCGTCAGGACACGTGACCTGATCGAAAATTCGTAAGACGAAAAGTTTTGTACACTTTTTTTGTAATGGGTAAAAAATGTTAAACTCGCGTCAGGACACGTGACCTGATCGAAAATTCGTAAGACCTGATCGAAAATTCGTAAGGAAAACTTTTGTACACTTTTTTTGTAATGGGTAAAAAATGTTTAACTCGCGTCAGGACACGTGACCTGATCGAAAATTCGTAAGACCTGATCGAAAATTCGTAAGACGAAAACTTTTTTACACTTTTTTTGTAATGGGTAAAAAATGTTAAACTCGCGTCAGGACACGTGACCTGATCGAAAATTCGTAAGACGTTAATATTCAAGTTTTCACTTCTGCCGGCACTCCCGGAGTGCAACCCGTCTTTTTTTTATGAAAATACATTTCATAAGACCTCCTTGATTTTTTTTAAAATAAAGTTTAAGATCTCTTCTATCTAATACAACTTGTCTGGTTGACAACTTTTGTTAATAAATTTAGAATAAAAAAAAAATTTTTTATTCTAAATTAATACGGTATATCCCTTTTATATACTTTAATACATTTTTCATCAAAATATTGTTTTTTACCATTTCAATTCAATTTTTAAAAGCTAATCAGAATTTATTTAATTTAACAGCATTGGTAAACGAACCGATAGTCAACGTAACAGAAAGATAACATAAGTTATTGTGAACGACGCGCTACACGTTCGAACACACACACACACACATCCGTACGTCGTGCTGTACCACAAAATGTTTCTCCTGCTCCCTGAAAGAAGAAAATGCCAAATAGTTTTCATCGTTTTACGATTCATAAAATTTCGTTATGTAATGAAAATGCTATCGGATTTGAATTCGTAATGTCCTATTTATTTGGCAGAATTGATTAAAACTTTGATATTTTATTGATAATGATTTTATATCTAAATATACATTTATAGGTCGCGATTGAAAATTACAATTTACCTAAACTGTTTTAGAATTATGAATATTTATTTTTTTTAAATATATATACGTATACACTTTATTTTTCCAAAAAAGTGTTTTTTGGATTCGGGGCACCTCAAAACGAGAAAATATGGCAAAATTTTGAAAAGTGGATTTTGACCTAATCTAATTAGTACCATTCCTTGTGGGTTGGTATGTTAATTAAAAAAAACTAAAAAACACGCTTTATATCGAACAATACTAGTATTATTGTGAAAAAAGCGTGGGCGCTCGATGTACTAAAATGTGGAACAAAGCGCCCCACGCTTTTTTCACAATAATACTAGTATTTTTTATTCATTATTGTTTTAAGCTTATTTAAAAAAAATATTCTTTACTTTTTAGTTCGATATAAAGCGTGTTTTTTAGTTTTTTTTTAAACTATATTTATTTTCCACTTTTAGTTCGATTTATTGTCAAAAATTTGCCGAAAAAAAAAATTTTTTTTCGGCGTGGATGGGATTAGAACCCACGACCCGTGATTCCGAGAGTTGACGTCAGCGAAGACTCGTGCCTTAGACCGCACGGCTAACCACTGTATTTACAGTGCTGGCATATTATACTACAGTAATAAACCACTTGCTGTAGTCCAAACGAAGGTTACAAACAAACATACCATACACACTTACAAGTGAAGTTAATATAAAGCGTGTAAAAATACAAATAAGTGTTTACAGATTCGAGAATACGGCTCAGTATGATTTTGAATAAAACGTGAACAAGCTGAGTATATATACTGTATGTCGCTTAAAATCAATATTTTAGAGCGTGCGGTGTGTGCGTGTGTATGTCGTATGTCACCGGCTGACTGCGTCCCCCCCTCACCCCCTCGTCAGTAAACTAATGCGCGACTTGAATACTAAATGATCAATTTTAATATTTACTGCGCCGTCTATCTATCTATCTACCTACAATTCATATCGATTCGAGTCGTAATGCGACTGCAGGTTGATGGCGTTGCGTCGCTCGTGCGATGCGACCGCGACCGACTACGACCAATCAATCATACTGTGATAATTGACGTTAATCGGATTGCCATTGTAGGGTAGGTACCTGTTTGTCCGATTTGTTGCAGCTATGGGGACAGAGCTTCGTGATTTTCACGCCAACTGGTGGTAAAAATGTTCATTTTATGAGAGCATTTATTCAAAATATAATGATATATTATGAGCAGGCTTTGGATAAAAAAAAATGCAATTATATGTCAATTAGTGACAGTTTGCTTTTCAGTTATCGAAAATATAAGTAAACTAGCGGCCCTGTACGTGCTTCGCTACGTATAAAGTTAAATAATAAAACAATTTAATTGGAACATCTATCTATCTATCTATCTATTTTATTAATTGCTAGCTATTTTAAAATATACATGGGCGTATATGTGTGTATGTCGAGCACTCCGGCTGCGCCGTCGTGCTCGAAAAAAAATAGCGTAAAGTATTCGTGGATAACTGGTCTTTAAAACACTTGCTCTATTTCGAGCACTCCGGCTGCGCTGTCGTGCCGAGCAGTTTTAAACGATATTCAGTTTTTTTACATCCTCGATCTAGATATATGGTTGTTAAGTTCGTTGCGCCATCTATTGAATATTCACTCAATCCAGTCAACAGGTATCGCCATCTTATATGGTTGTTAAGTTCGTTGCGCCATCTATTGAATATTCACTCAATCCAGTCAACAGGATCGCCATCTTATATGGTTGTATTATGACTGTCAAGGAATAGACAAATAATTTGCAATAAAATAATATTGCGACTATAAATTGAAATGTAAGCTATCCTATCTTTCAAGTTGGGTCGAATTGCACACGGTATGCAAATCAAATTTAAAATCGGTTCAGTAGTTTAGGAGTTCATCGGGGACAAACATGTGACACGTAACTTTTATATATAAAGATTACAAAGTAAAATACTAATATTATACAAAATATTATATTATAAAGAAGAAATGATTTATACGTCATAGCGTAATTTTTTACATTATACACTTTAGACACTGTTGTTTGTGGTACAACTTTGCGGTTATGACCAGAATTATATAATTTTTCGCCTTTTGAGGTATTCTGTCCATGTACATGAGTATTAATATTACAGGTTGAAATGCGTACTTCTTATTTTTTCCATTTTTTCAAATAATTTCCATTGATTACTGATACTAGTGTGACCTGTGCGAATTATTCGCACTAAAAAAGTATAATAATTATCACTTTACAAAATTATTTTTTAAATATGATTGCAGGTATTCAATTCGTTTCTAATTTTGCACACTGCTTATAACGTTCTTCTTTTTGTTGTATTACAATATGAAGCTCAGATGACAGATCGAAGAAATATTTTACTAAAATTGTCATATAGAGGCGCAAGTAGCAAAAGCGTTGAGCTAAGCCGTCACATGGCATCATTGCTGTGACGTTGTTCAGCGTTGCCCGTCAGATGGCAGTATGCAGTATTTACAATATGAAAGTCAGATGACAGATCGAAGTGTTTTTTAAATTATAACCGTCAGATGGCAGACGTTGTTCAGCGTTGCTGTTAATTAATTAATTTACAAAAACAAAACAATAATAAATTTTTTAGTTGTTGATGTCAATAGAGCAAGCAATTACCTGTAAAATGATATATAATTTATGTGGAGAAATTGTGTGGTTTTTTCTAAAAAGGGAGGCAAACATCTTTAACTTTAGGGTGTTAATATATATGATAAAATCATCCTATTTACTTCATTAATTAGATACTAGAGAGCGCCAACTTCGCCAGTAGTGCTGGCTCTATGTTTCACGCACGGTCCCCATTATCCCGCAGTTGTATGATCCATTTTAATCTTCGGATGCGATTATCTTTTCAGGGTAGGCTAAAATCGAAAAATAGTCCAGGGCAAAGTTGATTGATCCGAAGGGGAACATCGGATTCCATGGTCACTTTTGACCTTGGGTCGATGGTTCAGGTCAACTTTTTTTTTAATGGAAACCCTAATTTTTCATATCAGCATTCGATGGGCCGTGAAAAAACATGAAACGTTTGTCCCAAATATTTTTTTATAAACTCCATATTTTCCGGGATATCCACGGCTCAAAAGTTGAATTTCCAAACTTTTATGACTGCCGAATCGTAGATTATTTTGAAAAATCGCAAGAGACAAAAAGTTCTTAGAATTTTTCAAGGAATCAATTCCAATTTTTTATAAAACGCCGCTTTAATTGTAGTATTTTTTATAAGCAAAATTTTAACCTTGGACAATTGACGACAGATTTGAAAACTAAATATTCGCCTTCGCGGCGTTGTTTTTTATTATACCTAATGTTAAATTGAGCAAATTCTATGCAACTGACGTAAAAATAAAGATTATCTGAACTTTGAAAAACCGTACGAAACAAGTAAATTCTGCGCTAAGAAACCATTTACAAGGAAATGGCATTCCGGAAGAATGTAATCTTTATTTGATAATCGAGGCGAAGGACTGTTTTCAAATTAAAGTTGTTAATTACACTAAAAGGGCTATTTTCTGCACTCACTTTCTAATTAACAGCAGTTAAACTGAAGAACAAGGTACTTGTAACCAAAATATTGCTCTCAGAAAACCCTTAAGCTCGCATCACACGATGTTTAATTGTTATGTGTCCCACATTGCGTTAATATAAGAAAACCATAACGGAAATTGTTCGTTCTCTACAATTCATTTATTCCTAATTTTAACATTTTCCAAGTTAAGTGAATTCGTAACTCTAAAATTTTTCCTCACTTGTCACTGTTATTTATTTTATTCAAAGCTTTTTATTTTTAAGCGACTTCAAAAAAAGGGGAGCTTCTCTATTCGATTGTATTTTTTTTGGTATGTCTGTCCGTCAATATCTTCGCCGACGGTGAACCGATTTCGATGATTCTTTATTTATTCGTATTAATTAAAAATTGAATCTGACATGGTAAAAAACAATATTTTGATGAAAAATGTATTAAAGTATATAAAAGGGATATTCCGTATTAATTTAGAATAAAAAAATTTTTTTTCTAGTTAGCAACGATTATACCACATTTTTTAATGAAAAAATATGGTATAATCGTTGCTAACTAGAAAAAAAAAATTTTTATTCTAAATTAATACGGTATATCCCTTTTATATACTTTAATACATTTTTCATCAAAATATTGTTTTTTACCATGTCAGATTCAATTTTTAAGCGCCGTGAGAGCGTTTTTTCATAATCAAATCAGATTTTACAAGGGCCGTGTCAAAACACCACCTTAGTTTTTTTCTGAAAGAAGGTTTGACATCTATTTTATGCATAAAAATTGGTCTGTCTGCGAAAATATGTTTTTACTATAACAGACTTCATAAAAAAATTTATAACAAATGAAGTCTGACAAATTTATTAACAAAAATTGTCAGCCAGACAAATTTTATCAAAAACGGTACATTATTTACTACAAATTGTATAAATTTCAAGCAGGTGTTTTGGAAAAAAAAATCATGTTTTTTTTAAATTCAAAAATTCATAAAAAATAACGATTAACAAATTTTTACTAGTCTGGCGGGCTTAACATGTTTCTTACATGTTTTTCAGCCTTTTTCACTTTATAAAGGGGTAACTTTTTCTGTCATGGGAGCTTGGACTATTAACTTCGCTGATCGGACGAGAACCGGTGTTTTCAACACGGTATGGCCGTTCTCGACGTAAATATTCTGAAATCAGGCACATATTCACACGCCTTTGAAGCGGCTTTGAGGTTACCGTGGCGCCGTGACGCTACTTTGTGACTTAATAGAATGTTGCCAGTACTCAAAGTTTTTGATATATGGTCCAATGATCGCAACTCTCCCTACTCGTATTCTATGTTGACATAAAACGACCAGAGTTTGAGGACCGCGAGACGATCGTTTCAATTTAATTCCAAGTGAGTTTTGAGAAGCGACGACTGAACTGTACAAATGCAAGCAATATAAAGTGTAACTACATCTCGGTACATTGTATAATATATATACAGTATGTAAACGCGTAAAAAGCACATAGGGAAATTAGCATTGGGGAAAAATACTTGGATCAGAGTTAGCCATGACTGCATCAATTGTTATTTCTATTGAATTATCGTGGTAATCTTGAGGATTTCTATTTTATTTTGATTTATATTTAATTTACTTGGCTTTTTTAATAATAAAAAGCTCTTATAAATCATTATTTTATTTTTTTTGTACAAAAATAAAACAAAAAAAACAACTCCATCTGTTTGGAAACATTTCATTCAAAAATTGTCTGACTGGTTTGACGTATGCGCGTTGGTAAATCAGTGAGCCAATGTCTTTAGGTTCAACACGAATAGGCGGAGATATTTGATTTCGCACCATATTTAAGTATTTTTGTGAATTACTGTCCCATTAATAAAAAAAGTCCGATTATGTTGTAATCATTTGGATATTTTCTTCGGAAGTATACACATTCATTTTGCAAAAGAATATTATCTGTCAAATTGAAAAACAAGATTTTAAGGCTCACTCTGATCCAGTCATTTTTTTCCCAATGTTATTTTCCCTATGTGCACCTTACGTGTTTACATACTGTACCTATATTATATATATCTATGCGCATAACATACATATTATAATAATCAAGTATCGTGTAATGACACCTTTAACATTAACTGCTGACCCTTTAAAGAAGCGCGCTGCTTGAAATTACACTCAACTATATACATTTTATGGTTTTAGAAACAGGCCGGGACCGCAATTTATATTTAAATATAACCCATAAAAGGTGTTAGAAGTCAAATTACCTTTCGTTACCATATACTTATAGTCTTACACTCGACTGAAGGAACGCCAACCTGCTTGCTCAAAAACTACCTTCCCCAATGGTAATAATTTGGGGAATACCAGACGTATGAGTCAGATACGCGAATTGAATAAACGTGATGTTATTTATGGTACGGTCATTATAGTAGGCGACGTATCAAACATTTTTGGGTAGATATTTGAGGCAGGGTGAAAATTTGTGTAACACTTCTTTTGTAATCAAAGATCTGGCTGAATGGTAGTGAGCGAGGCCCAGCGCCGGATTAATCATTAGGCAGAGTTGTTTATTGTAATTTATTGCATTTAACAAGATAAAATTTAAAATAACTGCGTCACGTCTCATTTCTCTTTCCTGGCCCATCAAAAACCTGGATCATCAATTATCTATAACCTATTCATTAAGACCATTTCAATAAAGCTAACGAGTCAGGTAAGGCGATGCTGCAGCATTTAGTCAAAGTAATCATGTTGTTACAATATCACATAAGACATTGAAGTAACAGGATGCCTGGAGCCGATCATCTGGAAGTTACTCACATCCCTTCATCAACTTGAAAAGACCTGATTGCATTGCCTAGGGGCCCGGACAGGGTTAATCTGGCCCTGGTGAGGCCTCCTAGCCAAGCTTTGAAATTTTATTTGCGAAAAAAGACCTTGAGGCATTTTGAAATTTCAATACCTTAAAATTCAGTAGATGAAGAATCCAGATCATTTAGTCGGGTCTGTTATACGTCAGTGGGGGTAAGACGCTACGAGTAGATTTAAGTGTGAGAGATATACGCCCTTTCTCACACTTCAACCTACCCGAAGCGTCTTATTCGTCCATATTATGAGAATGCAATGCATTGTTTCAAAGAGTAAAAAAAGAGGGAAGGAAATAATTTATCACTTGAACTAGTGTGTCGTAGCTCGGAAATAAATAGATCATTTGAATGATTTTGAATAATGTTTCGAAATATCTGGAGATAGTTTAATAATCAAGTTGCGCGACTATTTTTACTCGAAATTATCCGTCACTAATCGATTTTTATATTGTTAATCATTGTAGTTGCGTAACTACAGAGTGGCAGAATTAATTTAAAATTCACGAAACTCGGTTTTGTATTAATTTAGCGGTATGCTTCCTGTTTTTGGAATTAAAATGTTCCTTCAATTTCATTTTGTCGGCGTGCTTAAATTTTCAGTACGGTAGAGGGCCCACCATTAATTAACACCTTGTATATTAGCTTACAAGTCGTGTAATAGTATACAGGATATGTAAGTGGCTCTCATATTGGGAAAAATATAGACGCTCATCCAACTAGAAAACTACGGAATATTAATTAGTAAAATCCTCTTTTACTTACAAACCGGACTAATTTTCTCTTAAATACTTGCCTACTTAACGCTTTCGCAACAAATGTGACCGATATAGTGTTAGTATATTCAATATTATAATTGCACTGTATTCTTTGAAAACTTCCAATTTAAAAATAATACTATTAGTGCACTTAGCTTTTTATCTCGAAACCCAGTTCCTATATGAATGGTTTTTCATGATTTTTTTGCATTTGAAACTGGGACAGACCGAAACATACAAGGAAATGTTTGCTTCAGTCATTACGACTAAATCCATTACAAAACCAAGTTTGATAGTGCAATGGGCTACCTACTATGCTGCCCTAAAAAGGCAAAGGGCAGTAAGTGACATTTGTTGAAAAATGAGTTCATACTGAAACCGACGACAGCAGTAAGTACTGCAGCAATAATTTTATTGTCTTTAAAAAATGTTTCCCCCTGGTTTCCATAATCTAAAATTCTGAACGGTCAATACATTTTTAGTAAATCTTGATTGGTCACTTACTGCCTTTTGCCTTTTTACGGCAGTATGGCGAAACAGTCTACATAAATCGGTCGTAATAGTACAGAACTAGAGAGTGGAAAGTACATTGTTTGATCAATCCATGTTCCTGCTTATTATTGAGATGATTTATATGTTCAACTTTTCTGTACTTTTAATTAAAAACCCTTTTATATTTTAAATGATTAATTTCATGGAATTATGTTTAGGTTTTATATTTATATCAATAAGTAAAAAAAAATATTCCGATTACAAAACAATACATATATAAATTAAAATACATATAAATAAAATTAGAATAATATCTCAACTTAAATTATCGGATGAAACTCGAATTAGACATTGCATACACATCACGCAATCACTCGATCACTTTATTAGAATATTGTCTGTAAACATCAGAAGAAGATCATTTCACAATAGTATCTTAAAAGTTTATTTGACACGTTTAGTTAAAACTTATATAAAGAACTTCGTTTACTCATCGAATGAGACCTCGGAATTACTCATCTTCTCCACCTAAATAAGTGTCCATTCCAACTTCTTCGTAATCCTTTTCGAGCGCGGCAAGATCTTCTCTTGCCTCGCTGAACTCGCCTTCTTCCATGCCTTCGCCGACGTACCAATGGACAAAAGCGCGTTTGGCGAACATCAAGTCAAACTTATGATCGAGCCGCGCCCATGCTTCGGCGATGGCCGTCGTGTTGGCCAGCATGCATACTGCGCGTTGAACTTTGGCCAAATCTCCGCCCGGCACACACGTCGGCGGTTGATAATTAATGCCGACTTTAAAACCCGTCGGACACCAGTCGACAAACTGTATTGTCCTCTTGGTTTTTATCGTGCCGATTGCAGCGTTGACGTCCTTCGGCACGACATCTCCGCGATATAACATGCAACACGCCATATACTTGCCGTGTCTGGGATCACACTTGACCATCTGATTGGCCGGTTCAAAACAGGCGTTCGTTATGTCTCCGACGCTTATTTGTTCGTGGAAGGCTTTCTCCGCCGACATCAGAGGCGCGTAAGTAGTCAAAGGAAAGTGGATTCGCGGATACGGAACCAAGTTGGTCTGAAACTCGGTGAGGTCAACGTTTAAGGCGCCGTCAAAACGGAGCGACGCCGTGACGGAAGACACCATCTGGGCAATCAGTCGGTTGAGATTAGTGTACGTGGGACGCTCGATGTCCAGATTGCGACGCGCTATGTCGTAAATTGCCTCGTTGTCGACCAAAAATCCGCAGTCGGAATGTTCGAGCGTTGTGTGCGTTGTCAGTATTGCGTTATACGGCTCAACGACGGCCGTGGATACTTGCGGAGCAGGATAAATGGCAAATTCGAGCCTGGATTTCTTCCCGTAGTCGAGAGAAAGTCGTTCCATTAACAGGGACGTGAAACCTGATCCTGTGCCGCCGCCAAACGAATGGAAGATGAGGAAACCCTGCAGGCCTGAACATTGGTCGGCCAGTTTACGAATCCGGTCCAAAGCGAGGTCGATTATTTCTTTGCCGATCGTGTAATGGCCGCGGGCGTAATTGTTGGCCGCGTCTTCTTTACCAGTGATTAGTTGTTCGGGATGGAACAACTGACGATAAGTGCCGGTGCGAATTTCATCTGCCAGCAATAAAACCAAAATGTTATTGATGTGTATTGTACTTTATCTTTTACTAGCGGTCCCGTCCGGTTTCACCCGGGTGCAAAAGAACGAATGAGGAAGGGAGGGACATGAGTAAGCACATTAATCTTAGTTTACCGAGATGAATGTTGTGTCCAAATTTCATGATGATCGGAGTTACCGTTCAAAAGTTTTTGTCGATCAAAAGCAGTAATTATAAGTATAGATAATAAATTTCTTTTAAATCAATAATTACTGGAATTAATAAAATATAATAAATATTTAATTGAAAACACTGTAGGAAAATTATTTTTATATAGCTACCTATAGTTGTAACAGTTTTCAAATGAGCTATTAATTAGATTTTTTTAATTTTAATTAGACGTAAATAAAATTAAAATTTTAAATGTAAGAAATTAAAAATATATTCGCCCAACGTGGGGCTTGAACCCACGACCCTGATATTAAGAGTCACTTACTCTACCGACTGAGCCAGCCGGACTTCTGAATGTGCAACGCTAATATTGGTATATTTAGTTACGGCATTTCACCTAAATAGAAGCTTATTTTTGAGATCCATTTTGCAACAATTTTCATTGATGCTCCGCTCTTATAACAAATTTTTTTTTTCAATTTGAACCAGTAGTTCCTGAGATTAGCGCGTTCAACCAAACAAACAAACAAACTCTCCAGCTTTATATATTAGTATAGATTGTGTAAAATGTACATTTATGTAATTTGATCTGATAGAGTTCAGTAAATTCTTTTGATGAACAGTCATAAATCGTCTCCTGTATCAATAAGTTGTCCATATCGTAATTGTGAATTTGTATTCTCTTTATTTATCAAATCTTTATCATTAACAAAATAAAGATTTATTTAAATAAGAATTACCTATACGTTGTATACTTTATTTATTGTAATACGCAACATATTTGGAGACGAGGATGGGATCCACAACAGTTATAATGACACTTTCATTAGAATTTTTCAAATACTAAATTTTCAAAGTGTAATAATTGCTTATAAAAATCTAAATAAGACGATTTCGAATTAAACGAATCACCGTATTAATCTCAAATAAATAACAGGTAATAAAAAAAGCAAATATTTGTCGCTACTGACCGATTACAGTTGGCTCCAGATCCACAAAAACGCATCTTGGAACGTGTTTTCCTGCACCTGTCTCAGAAAAGAAGGTGCTGAAGCTGTCATCTCCTCCAGCGCTAGTCTTGTCTGATGGCATCAGACCGTCTGGTTGGATTCCGTGCTCCAGACAGTAGAGTTCCCAACACGCGTTGCCGATTTGGGACCCGGCTTGCCCGATATGAATTGAGATGCATTCACGCTATCAACACACAAAGTAATTAGTGTTAAAATATTGAAAATTTTGATTAACGTCTGAATAGAACTCTTCAAATAAATACAATTGTCGACCAATTTTTTTTAGACTATATATTGATAAGAAATAATATAACAAAAGATGACGTTTCGACCCGGATTTGGATTTTCTTCAGATATATTATCTAAAAAAATATAAAAATTAATTAGTATTAGCTACTTATTTTCTAATAGAATGCAAGATTGAATGATAGTTTGAATGATTCCAAAAATTAATGAAAAATTAATAACAAATCCGGATCGAAATGTCATCTTTTGTTATATTGATTTATATTTTTATATTATTTTTTGTCAATATATAGTCTGAAAAAAATTGTTGTTAAAATATTGAGCTAAAATTAATGTGTTTATAGATATTTAAGTGGTTCTTTGGCGTTGAAAAATCATTCACTGAAATACAAACTATCGTAATCATAGAAACAGAAAATTGAAGGATGATTTCAAAAAATAAAATTAATTTTACATTAAAATTCCAATTTTTATTTTATTATTGCCATTCTGGGAGTCGAAATATCAGCTTTGATTTATCTTTCATCAATGTAAATTTTTTCCAAGGAACAAATTGTCAGTTGCATTATTTAATTTTTTTTTTTTTTTGAAAATTTAATGCAACAGTAAATTATTTTTAAAACAGAAATTTGAGTTATTTTACTTACCATATTTGTAAAATTATTATTTTAAATAAAATATTCTAGAAAATATCAAAAATTATAAATGTTTCGTAAAGTACAATATTCTCAGTTTATTTCAATATCCTGTTGTTAAGATAAACGGAAAATGTTTTTATAACAATTTTTTCTTTTCGGAAATATTATTGTTAATTTATCTTAGTTACCATATCTGAGATAAATAGATCCTGATTAAACCAAACTAAGGCATATAGTTCCGTAGTTACCTGTACCCCAACATTATCATTGTTCCATGTTGATAAATTAACGACTATAATAACCTTTATAGAGTTATGAAGTCACGGGAGCTAGCCAAAAAATTTATAAAACAAAACTGGTTAATTAAATTAATTATTCGTGTGTTAATGCATTAGACGTTTCGTGGAAATTTTTTTGCCACATACTCAGGAACCTACCTTATATATTAATACGCTAAAGTTAAAGATATTTGCCTCCCTTTTTAGAAAAAACCTCACAATTTCTCCACATAAATTATATATCATTTTACAGATAATTGCTTGCTCTACTGACATCGACAACTAAAAACTTTATTATTGCTTTTGTTTTTGTAAATTAATTAAAATACAGCAACGCTGAACAACGTCTGCCATCTGACGGCTTTCATTTTGAAACAACGTCAACACTTCGATCTGTCATCTGACCTTCATATTGTAATACAACAGACACAATACTGCATACTGCCATCTGACGGTTTTAATTTTGAAACAGCGAGCAACGCTGAACAACGTCACAGCAATGCTGCATGATGCCATCTGACGGCTTAGCTCAACGCTTTTGCTACTTGCGCCTCTATATGACAATTTTAGTAAAATATTTCTTCGATCTGTCATCTGAGCTTCATATTGTAATACAACAAAAACAAGAACGTTATAAGCAGTGTGCAAAATTAGAAACGAATTGAATACCTGCAATCATATTTAAAAAAATAATTTTGTAAAGTGATAATTATTATACTTATTTAGTGCGGATAATTCGCACAGGTCACACTAGTAATTTATAATTAACAAAAATTAGACCATAGACAAAATTCTTTAGATGCACAGAATTGGTTGTGTTTGGGTCGCCATGTACAATGACCTATCAAAGTGTTTATTGTACATGCATTTTGTAGGTCACCGGTGATGCGATCAAGTGTGCTCTGCATTGTGTCTGATATCGCCTGGCGTCTGTCGCTTGCCTGAAGAATCTCTATAGTTCACACCACGAAACCTGTAACCAGGAGACCCAGTTCGAACGTCGCATAATCAATATGGAGTCAGCTACTGGTTAACGCCATATATTTAAGGAGGTTGAGCCGTTTTACGAAGATAATGAAAAAAATCTGAAATAAAGCTTTTTCAATAGATTTTTTTATGACAAAATTTTCTGTAAAAAATCCAAAATCTAGGAGATTTATAAAGTTAAAAATTAAAAAAAACTTTTACATGTAGTCTTATGGAAAACATGTCAACCTAGCATGCAAACGGAACATTTTATTTTTTTGCAAATAACCAAATAATGTCAGCAGTTCCGAAAACTAACTACGTAAAGCAACGATGTCTTACGCATATTTTAATATTTTGCCAATTTAATTAGCAGACTTTTAATCAATAAACAAAATCATTAAACCTTAGCACTTTTCGATTATGGACTTTTATTTTTGACAGTTTCAACAATTTTAACTGAATTTTCAACTTTTTAATGATTTAATTTTAATTTTTATTACTTCTAATTTCTTTTTTTAATTATTTACTGTAAAAAATATGTAAAATACAGATATTTACATAAATTTATTTTTTTTTAACCTAATTAACTTTGTACAAAAAATTTAAAAGTTAGAAATAATTAATTAATATTTAAAAAAAATATGTATTTATGCTTTTATGGCAATAATATTATTGGTATCATCTTTTGTAAAAATTTATTATGGAAAAGTTCCCATTTAGAATTCGACTTACTTTTGAATGGGACTGTAACGGATCAACCTCCTTAATAACCTCTATACTGCCAGTCGCCGTAAGTGGAAGCGTGCCCCGTGAAGTGAGACAGCAAATTACTGTTTTTCTATCTCTTTCTGTTTACTTGACCCGTTGTGCGCAAGTGTCGCGTCTGTAGTGGGGCCATTAGTAAGTGGAATGGAGCAAGCCACCTCCCTTTCATAGCTTAGTTCCATGTGCAAACTGACGCGCATCCATTCACGGACATGCGCATGAGAAGTGAGACAGACGTATATATGCAGTCTGCACCGTAGTGTTTAAGTCTTTCTCCCGATCTTTGCTAGCGATATAGAGGGTATTAAATATATGCCTTTAACTAACAAGAATGTTACTATGGCGCCAGTAAATGGTCCGTCTCGAAACACGACAAGCACAGGAAACCAGTTCTCCTGGTAACAGGCTTCTTAATTCACACATACAAAACATACGTAAGTTGTCTGTATAAATTTAGTTCGACAGCGACGCCATATTGTCTGACCATCGTCCCTATTGAGTTCTAGTGTCTACCTCATCTGTACTCGATTTTTGTGTCGGGTACCACGATGAGACACGTTACAATAAATAGTTTTTTAACGAATTGAAATAGCCAAACATATTTTTTCTTGCACTACTCGAGTGGAAAATTTTTTTTTGCAATCGATCTGAAATTCGCTACGTAAAATGAATTTATAGTCCCTTTTTATGACATATGCGGAGGCTCTGGATTGCGATACAAAAATTCTGTCGCTCTTGAACTAATTTTTAAAAATTATTTTTTACTTTTTAGTTCACATTGCTATAAAATCTTGTCCTTTTTTTGACCTTTTTTAAACTCTAATTTTAATTATAACCCGAAAAATTGGTTGTCTGTAAAGTCGGTTTACGGACGATAGTTTTACGTGATAACGTATTCCGTAATACATAACCTAAACCTCCCAAAATTTGGTTTCAATCCGCTTATCCTTGGTGTCGGAATGATAAGAAATGTCAAAAGTGACGTTTGCAACTGTCAAAGTATTATGTTCTAATAATAATTAGTTATTCCAATACTTAACTTAGAAGGCGTTGCATTTCACAAAATACTAATGTCAAAAAATTGAATTAAACATTAGAAATGCAGTCGTTTTCATATTGCATTTATACAGCTATTTTTCTATATAAATTTGTATAAAAAAACTGTTTAGGCAAATTCTGTTATACGAAATCTATGTAAAATGTTCTCCTCTTTCGTTTAAGACTGGTTTCAAACCGATCTGATTTAAATTGAGCGAGAAATTAGCAAAAAGCACGCACAGGGTCTGGCGGAACGTTACGCGTTAGGAACGTTACGCGTTACGAACGTTAGGAACGTTACGATTTAGGAACGTTACACTTTTTCGTGCATGCAGCCGGTGTTTTATCAATTTATAAGATTGGTGATTCATCAATTTATAAGACGTTATCACGTCAAAAACAACAATCAAATGACTATGTTTATATATTTATAAATATTTATTTAAATTATTGTGTTGCCATGGGTTCTTAAGACATGAACAAAATTTCAAATTACTCAGAAAATTTAATTGAAAGATCCCATTAGATATGTACCTACATAATGCATACATATATTTAATATCCTCTATATTGCAAGCAAAGATCGAGAGAAAGACTTAAACACTACGGTGCAGACATTTATACGTCTGTCTCACTCATTATACTCTGAGTCTCGTGCGCAT
The DNA here is from genome assembly GCA_963575645.1 of Xanthostigma xanthostigma. Classification (NCBI taxonomy): domain Eukaryota; kingdom Metazoa; phylum Arthropoda; class Insecta; order Raphidioptera; family Raphidiidae; genus Xanthostigma; species Xanthostigma xanthostigma. Next base: position 47,941,037 of record OY754469.1, on the reverse strand, counting down.
GTCCGTGAATCGATGCGCGTCAGTTTTGTACATGGAACTAAGCTGTGAAAAGGAGGTGGCTTGCTCTATTCCACTTAGTAATTGCCCCACTACAGACGCGACACTTGCGCACAACGGGTCAAGTAAAAAAAAGAGAGATAGAAAAACAGTCACTTGCTGTCTCACTTCATGGGCCACGCTTCCACTTACGGCCACTAGCAATATAGAAGTTATTAAATATATGACTGCATACATGCAATAATACACATAATTGGGGATAAAAGAGTCTTAAAAAAATAAATCGATGTGGTTGGCTCTCTCGTCATATATAATGGAACTCATTGTGGTCACAGCGGTTCCCGACAGGCCGGCACCTAGACTTCATATCGGCCGCTCTCATCAAATCCTTAATCCGTAATTTAATTGCGCACGAAATAATACCTCTGTGTTCTATAGAACACATACAGCTGGGTTTTACGTAGGTACATAGTGGTCTATAAATTATAAAAAAAATTGCTTTATTTTAAAAAATAATATAGAATTTGTTTGTTTTTAATTACAAGGCACACTTGTGTTATAGTATTGAAAATATACCAATGAAATATACAATTTAAATATTATATATATTGTACCAAAAAAAGAAAAGAAAAATATTGATATACCTACTCAAAGAAAAATTTACAGTGCAGTTTGTGAATTCCAAATTAATTTTACTGTAAATCTGGTTTTTTTCTGATAATCCGATCTTTTTTGAGCTCCGACAAAGAAGGCTGTAAACAGGAGACCTAGCTTTCTGTGCTTGCCGTGTTTCGAGATGGACCGTTTTCTGGCGCACGCGAGATGGCGCTGTTATCACTACCTGGGAAAACTTCGGTTTTTTCCGCCTGTTTTCGCCATAGTTACCAAAGTTGTTTAGCTTCACAGACACTACACACATGTAAGCCATGGACGTGTAGCTGACGCCATATTGGTTCATTCGACAGATATGGGTCCACCGCTGCACTCGAGCTAGATCTCCTGATTAAAGCCTTCTTGGTTCTGACCATAGATAGATAGATTATTTATTTGAGAATCACAAAATACAGTTTTTCTTAAAAATTGTATTTAACCTACTCTTAAAATTTTTCAAAGGTAAAACTTGTATGTCTCTTGGCAGCATGTTATAAAACTGTAATCTGGGTCAGCCTGGGACAGATTTAGCCTTCTTTAAGGTTCCAAAGGTGACGGATTAGAAGAGTTCTACTGTAAATGGAAAAAACTAAGTTTAAGGAGGTTGAGTCGTTTTACAAAGATAATGAAAAAAATCTGAAATCAAGTTTTTTTAATACATTTTTTTATGACAAAATTTTCTGTAAAAAATCCAAAAAGGAGATTTATAAAGTTAAAAATTAAAAAAAAACTTTTACAAGAAGTCTTATGGAAAATATGTCAACCTAGCATGCAAACGGTACATTTTAATTTTTTGCAAATAATCAAATAATGTCAGCAGTTCCGAAAACTAACTATGTAAAGTATCGATGTCTTATGCATATTTTAATATTTTTTCCAGTTTTATTAGGAGACTTTTAATCAATAAAAAAAACTATCAAACCTTAGCACTTTTCGATTATTGACTTTTATTCTTGACAATTTTAACAATGTTAACTGAATTTACAACTTTTTAATCATTTAATTTTAATTTTTATTACTTCTAATTTCTTTTTTTAATTATTCACTGCAAAAAATATGTAAAATACAGATATTTACATAAATTTATTTTTTCTAACCTTACTTTGTACAAAACATTCAAAAGTTAGTCCATTAAGTATAAAGTACTGAAATAATTAATTAATATTAAAAAAAAATATTTATTTTTGCCTCTATGACAATATTTTATTGATATCATCGACTTATAACCTTTTGTAAAAATTTATTATGGAAAAGTTCCCATTTAGAATTCGACTTACTTTTGATTGGGACTGTAACGCATCAACCTCCTTAATTGAGTTAATTGCAATGACTTCATATTTTCATGTCTGCATCGTCTTGAGTAAAACATTCATCTTCTTTTATTAAACAGAACTCCCGTGTTGGAGGAATTCACTCTATGCACATTTCTCTCGTATTTTTTTTCTAGAATGAATAGAATAAACGCGGGCATAAAAGTAGCGGTGCATCTTAATTTAACGATGAGAAGTAACACATTAACTGACAGTATTCTATATCCTTTTTGTATACCCTTAACTTGCCATAAAATGGATAATAGTCTGCTTAGTGAACTTCTAAACCCAAACAAAAATGAACAAGAAATTCTATAACAATAAATTGTCAGACAATAAAATTACGTTCCGTGACGCTCGTGTTCGACTCCCGACAATAAAAATAACAGGGACTAGGTCGCGTACTGTCGTGCCAGTTAGTTTATTATAACTGTTGATGCTGTGTACACTAATATATATATTCATATTAAATGCATACGAGAGTGGCTTCAGATTCTATCTTTATCGTTAAATTAATTGATTTTTAGTAGTACTAAGGAGGAGGGTCAATAAGGCCGGTTTTCGGCCCATTTTATTTTTGAAAAAAATGGATTTTTTTTTAATATCTACTAACAATAATAAGTCGATTTTACCCTAAACGGACCACCCCCAAGCCTCCCTACTATCCCGAAAGGGGGTTTAAAAGGGGAGATTTTATTGTTTATTCTAAACTTTATTAATAAATAAAATTATCGACCAATTTTTCAGACAATATATTAACAAAAAAATATATAATTAATACATTAACGTTTCGATCCGGATTTGTATCTTCTTCAGAACTAATCTAAAAAATATAAAAAATAATTCATATTTAATTTATAATTAGCTTTTTATAAAATTTTGAAGGAATTTTATAAAAAGCTAATTATAAATTAAATATGAATTATTTTTTATATCAGTTCTGAAGAAGATCCAAATCCGGATCAAAACGTTAATGTATTAATTATATATTTTTTTGTTAATATATTGTCTGAAAAATTGGTTGATAATTTTATTTATTGAAGAGTTCTAATCAGACGTTAATCAAAGATCTAAACTTTATTTATGAAAACTTGATTTGACCCAGGGTGTTTGGGGTCGCTGATTCCGAATCTTAGATCCATTAGCTTCTATAACATCAAGTTCAAGATTTCTTTCTCAATTCGACCTTCAAATGATCTTGCACATGACGTGATAGAGGTCAACGGACTTCAGATTCGGAATTAGCGATCCCAAAAGCCATAAGGTGTCCGTTGATCATGTAACAATATAGTATATCCAGTCTTTCTAAGTCCAATATGGCGGACTATATAAATGGAATCTTTTGACGCCCCCTCGTATATACCTTGAACTAAGTAACTACTTGCATGCGATTTGTTTTATTGACTTGCCAAGTTCGTATTTTTTTTTACAATTATTTATGCAGATATCATGCAAAAAAAATAATTAGCATATTTCGTATTATCGCTTCTCACGATGTTTGGTAAGAATTTTCCATTCAAATATAGGACTCATCATTAAATCGCTCTTAGTTTTCGATTGATTGAATGTTTATCATTTGGTGTGGATTTATATATCATCAATTAGCCAAGCTATTATGAAGAAAACTTATCTCAAGGAAGAGATCACTGTGATCCTTGATCGATTATGATATTTGGATGAAGAACTTATTCGTTTATTGTTATTGAATTGAAAAAACCCATGGTGTGAATGTCAATTATCTAAGTTATTATGAAGAAAACTTATCTCAAAGAAGAGATTCTGTGATCCTTGATCGATTATGATGTTATGATGATGTTATAATTTATTCTATGATGTTTGGATGAAGAACTTCTTCGTTGCTTTTGTTTTTGATCCTATGCTACGAAGAAATTCTTCATCCAAACATCATAAAATAAAATGGCCGCCAAACTATGTAAACGCTACTCTTCCAAGTCTGAATCGAAGTATGGTGAAGAGGCAGTCAATACAATCTCTTTGAGTCCTTCTATTGATGGACGCTTTTTTCTGGGTCTGTAGATCTGTAGGTCAGTAGTAAAAAGAGTGTTGAGTGGTAAAAATTGATGTTTTCTGACGTGTATTGACTGCTGAAGAAGCATTTTGTCGAGCACTGATCTAAACAGATATCGTCGAGGACACAAGGCAGCAGAGTGCAGATGCAGAACAGGACACTACGAGAAGGTGCGTTAAATAAGGGCACATGTTAAATGTTTAGGCCTAATTTCGCGTCTGCATGTTATATGAAATTCGGTTTTATAATATTTGCATTAGATGTTAATAGCAGTTAAGGGATGACCAAGAACGGCTTGTGCGTTATATAACATCTTAATGTTTTGGGCGACTGCAAGCGAACTATATTAGACACTATCTATTATTCTTTATTTTCATGTCAAATGCATCAATTTCTACACTACGTAAATATGTAAGGTGTAGGTATATCGAAAATTTTGTATTGCGACTAAATGAAGGAATTATAATGACTATATGAAAAATAACTCTAATAATTTAGAGTGATGATGATCCTGTTTAAATATTGGAAGATTAAAGGATGAAACCTGGTGGCATAGGATCAATGAACTAAGCAAATACTTTTTTTATTGCATTTTATTGTCTGACGTTTCGGCAAACTTTATGCCATCTTCGCAGAAGAGTATTTGCTTAGTTCATTGATCCTATGCCACCAGGCTTCATCCTTTAATCTTCCTATAATGACTATGTTAGTTTTTGATTTATTTAGGGTTCTATGGTAATTTTTAATGCTCATTTCTCTCATTCATTACATATATTTTGCTAAATGAATTAGACCAGTAAAATGACGAATTAATTCGAAAATTAGAGGAACTTTTCCATGGTTACAATATTGAACTTACAAGCAAAAAGACGGTACTTGGCAATTACTCTCACTTAAGGAGGTTGATCCGTTACAGTCCCAATCAAAAGTAAGTCGAATTCTAAATGGAAACTTTTCCATAATAAATTTTTACAAAAGGTTATAAGTCGATGATACTAATAAATTATTGTCATAAAGGCATAAATAAATATTTTTTTGAATATTAATTAATTATTTCTAACTTTTGAATTTTTTGTAGGTTTTTTTAGGTTAAAAAAATAAATTTATGTAAATATCTGTATTTCACATATTTTTTGCAGTAAATAATTAAAAAAAGAAATTAGAAGTAATAAAAATTAAAATTAAATCATTAAAAAGTTGAAAATTCAGTTAAATTTATTAAAATTGTCAAAAATAAAAGTCCATAATCGAAAAGTGCTAATGCTTAATAATTTTTTTTTATTAAAAGTCTCCTAATGAAATAGGAAAAAATATTTTTTTTTTTTTTTTTTTTTATTTTAAAAACAAAATAAGCGAATCAGCAACTAAGGCCATTATCGCAAAAACAAATACATAATATGGTAAGTAATAAGTATAAATATTAAATAAGTAACATATTCAGATTTCAGGTAAGTACAATTTATATGTAGGTATGTATATTAATTTATTATTATCTATTTTCAATTTTCTATTAAATTTCTTTATATTTGTATATTAAAATATGCGTAAGACATCGATGCTATACATAGTTAGTTTTCGGAACTGCTGACATTATTTGGTTATTTGCAAAAAATTAAAATGTACCGTTTGCATGCTAGGTTGACATATTTTCCATAAGACTACATGTAAAAGTTTTTTTAATTTTTAACTTAATAAATCTCCTAATGATTTTAGATTTTTTACAGAAAATTTTGTCATAAAAAAATCTATTAAAAAAACTTTATTTCAGATTTTTTTCATTATCTTCGTAAAACGAACTGGTACTCGCTGGTACTTGATACAGTTCTGTTGATCTCTGTTAATTATATATTACTAGCGGTCCGTCCCGGTTTCATCCGGGTGCAAAACTGTTCTGCAAATATTACATTGACCTTCCCATCTACACAGCAGAACTATCAAAAAGTGCATTGTTTGGATGGCTAGCGTTATCCATGTAAGCATACAAAAACAGCTTTTTGACGTGATAACGTCTTATAAATTGATGAATCACCAATCTTATAAATGGATAAAACACCGACTGCATGCACGAAAAAGTGTAACGTAACGTTCCTAACGTTCGTAACGCGTAACGCGTAACGTTCCGCCTGACCCTGTGCGTGCTTTTTGCTAATTTCTCGCTCAATTTAAATCAGATCGGTTTGAAACCAGTCTTAAACGAAAGAGGAGAACATTTTACATAGATTTCGTATAACAGAATTTGCCTAAACAGTTTTTTTATACAAATTTATATAGAAAAATATTTTATACAAATTTATATAGAAAAATAGCTGTATAAATGCAATGTTGTGTAATGCATGGCGCGACGCGGTCGGTTGTCTTTGTTTGCCGTACATGGAAATTAGAAGCAAACGTATGTCTTGTCTTAACATGAAAACAGCTGCATTTCTAATGTTTAATTCAATTTTTTGACATTAGTATATTGTGAAATGCAAAGCCTGCTAAGTTAAGTATTGGAATAACTAATTATTATTAGAACATAATACTTTGTAATTTGCAAACGTCACTTTTGACATTTCTTATCATTCCGACACCAAGGATAAGCGGATTGAAACCAAATTTTGGGAGGTTTAGGTTATGTATTACGGAATACGTTATCACGTAAAACTATCGTCCGTAAACCGACTTTACAGACAACCATTTTTTTCTCTCTCGCTCAGGTTTGACTATATGAAATGCTAATATAATAAATGTTTCTTAGAGTGAAGGGACATCCCTGTATACTGTACGGTTACCTTACCAAGCTTATCCAACAGAACAGACATCATCTGCTTGTATTTACTTTAGAGAGGCGGATATCGCTGCCATTTCAATTGTATGTTTCATTTCGTTTGTTCCCCTCGCGTGTTTTTCTGTAGCATAGCAAAGCGAAGGAGTTACAAAATGAAATTTTAAAATTGAATGAACCTCTCTTCGGGGTTATCACACCCTCAGGCCTTCATCGACGGTGTATTTGGACTACATACACTTGGACTCATATATACCTACCGGGTGTTGAATAATTTTTAATTGGTTGAGATTTAATACTGTTTTTTTTTCTGCGTCATATAAGACGTTTAAAATTTTATTTTATAATATTGTAGCAAGTCTTGTTACATTCACTCTCAATGAGTATTTGGAAAGAATTCCGTGGCATAAGGAACGAAAATGAAGCAATACTGAGATTTTTTAAACTATACTTTCGATCCTTATGCCACAGAATTCTTTCCAAATACTCATCATTAACTTCAATGGATCACAGTTACTCTATTTATTGAATAGAACCAATCGCTACATTAACTCTCAATTTCTCTCTTTTTTGTAATATTGACAAAATTAGTTTTCCTCAGCTACGCTGAAAAAATGAATGTTGTTATTTTGGAAAAAATAATTGATTATTTTTTTCTAAAATAATAACAACATTCTTTTTTCCTGCGTAGCTGAGGAAAAGTAATTTTGACAATATAACAAGAGAGAGAGAGAGAGAGAGAGTTAACGTAACAAAACTTGCTACAGTATGTTAGCATGCTAAGACTTTTGTAAGTCATTTGAATGATTAATAAATTAAATGAAAACATATTTTGGGGTATCGTTATTTGAGCATGAGGAAGGAAAATTCCAAATGTCCGCGACCTTGATTCAAAATCGCGCTAAACGATATTTTTCTTCAGCTGTGTATAGGTACATGTTTTTAGCTTCGTTTTCCACTTCGGAACGATGTTTTTCTTAGCATTTTGATCAAGGTTTAGCTTGAATAGCGATCTTTTTCTATGTTGTTTTTGTGTGAGTACAATCTAATGTTAAAGATGACAGGGAGTTTGAATACGACATTAGACTGTTCCTGATGTATGGAAACTGTGATTATATGATCACAATCCAAGGTCATTGTCAAATCAAATATTTTGACAATCCTTTCTGCATTATAATATATGGCGCAGAACAGAATGGAACACAGCCGAATTTCAGATTTTTTTCCCAGGACAGAAAGAGTCTCCCTTCTAAAAATCTGTTAACTTCAATACTATTGTAGCAAGTTTTATTACATTAGCTCTCTCTTTTGTAATATTGTCAAAATTAGTTTTCCTTAGCTATACACTAGAAAAATGAATGTTGTTATTATTTTGGAAAAATTTAATTGATTAATTTCTTCTCTAAAGAAAACATCATTTTACGATATATTTATAAAATTATAATTCAATTAAAGCGTTTTATTTTTTTAAGTAAGAACTTAATAGTGCTTACAGTATGTTTAAAAGAAGTGTTTAAGTATATTTTCAATTCTTGAATTTCGATATCGCTTCTGGCGTAAACAGATTTAACCACTACTTATGTATTGTATATCTAGTGCTTGAAATTAATACTGAATGCTGCTTTGAAGTGAACACCCTGTATACATGCTATATAGTAGTCATATCAGCTTTTGTACGAAAGCTTGCTTACACGCTCATTTAGCTGTGACTCCAAAGCTCTAAGTATTGTCCTTGTCTGAATGCTGATAGATTAGCTGTAGTTATTATTTTTAAACAAATAAAATTGTCGACCATTTTTTTTCAGACATATATTGACACAAAAAATAAAGTTATAAATCAATATTACAAAAGATGACGTTTCGATCCGGATTTGGATCTTTTTCAGAAATAATCTAAAAAATATAAAAATTAATTAGTATATAATCTACTTATTTTATAATAGAATGAAGTTGATTAATTATCGAAAAAATATATAGTCTGAAAAAAATTGGTCGACAATTTTATTTATTTAAAGAGTTCTATTCAGACGTTAATCAAAGATTGGTATTATTTTTAAAGTTTAATCTATAATGAATTTATTAATAATATACATTTTTGTTGATACTTTTACTGAAGTAATTATTGTGTATAGGCAAGTAGATTATCGGAGTTCGATTATTATTATTTAATTTACTTCTTGCTTAGACGATAATGGCCTCATCTGTCGAGTATATTTAATCTACAATATCAGTCCCTCTGTCGACGCGCTTAGCAATTAAAGCCTAAACTTTCTAAGTTGGTGCCGTAATATACAGGGCCGGATCTACATAAGTACTAAATAGGGTTTAAGCCTGGACAAGACCCCACAAATGTTGATTTATTATCATACATTTTTAATACATTTTTTTCGGTGCATTTTCACGATTTTTTGGGTGAATTTTGCCAAAATTTTGAAAAAAGTAGTCTGTAAATCTTTTTAAGTTCATATTAGTACATTATGAATCCCATTAGAAGCATTTTCCAATATTGCAATGGATATATCAGATACAATGTTTTTCGGCACCAGTGTTTTTCAAATGTTACATTGAACTATGAAAATAAGTTGAAAACATAAGTTTGCAACTTGGTTACAACATGCACTATTAAAGTTGTTAGGGAAACTTGTACAGCAAGCTTTACATAGTCACAGAGTACCAACCTAGTATAGTTTCATATTTAAGGTTGGTTCACATAGCAATTTTTTTTATAAAAAAAAATCCTGTAGAAGTAATTCATTTGTGATATATTATTATAAAATTAATTTTAGGTTAAAAATAATCGAGTTTTGTGTATGATATCTCAGAACTGGTGCAAATATCAATTTGAATTTCAATTTAGTACATATTATGATATATCGTTTTAAAGATAATATGTATTAATTAATAATAATTATTTGCCATGATATCTAAATAAGTTTTTATTTAAAAAAACTATAGTTGACAATAATTTATAATTCTTGTCTGTTATTAAATATTTGTTTACTAATTTTTTTTTTGTTATAGGAAATTAAGTACTAAAGTTTTGGTAAGTGAGATTTTAATTAAATTATAATACAGTAGTTTATTAGAAGTATTATATTGGGTAAAGACATCAATTCTCGACCCCCTATCTATCTATGTAAATAAAAATTAAAAAATGTTCGTTGGTAAGCGCATCACTTGAGAACGGCTCGACGGATTTGACTATTTTTTTTTAATGTTCGTGATAATCCTAATATGGATTTTAGGGAAAGAAAAATTGGAAAAGTTGCAGTTAATTAGACAACCTATGCTAGTGATTACCGTAAACAATATTTTTTTTTTCTTGTCCATTTCAACGGACATGATTTTCCAAACTTCTGTAAATGTTAAATTTAGTTTTTCACTGAATATACCTTGATTACACCCTATAAATAAGCCCAACATGCTATAAAATATTTTGTGTTAAAAAAATGTGAAATTCAGGTCCGTAGGGGTTAAAGAAGTTTTACGTCAAAAAAATAGTCGATGTGAACCGGGCACACATAGATCTGGGAATATACGCGGCGTGTCTGACGAGTTTGTAGGTTATATCGTGTAGACTAGGAGCTTAGTGTATTCTTTACGATCTTTCTTTAAGGTAATGATTTACATACAGCGCTATAAGATTTTACATTCGATTCCCCAAAACACATGCCCTCCTATAACCTACCTATATTTCACGCAGACGCGGACACAAACAGTATTATGCATAAATAAATAATACGCCATCTTTGTATCTCAAATTAGCACGACTCTGATCTGTGCATATACAGTGTGGTCACTTAAGTGTGCAACATATGGGAAAATTTTTAATTAAATGCACAACCAAAATACAAATATTGCCAAAAGTTGGTGTATGTCCGATAATCATTTTAGGTGCTCTTAGAATTGTTGAAACTCAAACAGCATACAGGATGGGTCAAAAAATATAAAAATTGTACAAGAGTAAAGTGCCCTTATTTAAAAAAATTCAGCAAAATGTTATAAGAAAAAGTTGTTTAGAATTAAAAGTTATGCCCAAATACCAAAACATAGCCTTCTAAGAAAAAAATTTTTTTTTTTTTTTGAAAAACCAAAATTATAATTTTTTTGAAAAGTTTTTTTTATACTTACCTTAAACACACTAATAAATTATTCAAAATCAAATCAATTTCGCATAACTTTGTTCAAATTCAGGAATATTTGTAAAATTAACTTAGATTTTTAATTTTTTTTTCTTTTTTTATGGAATCACAAACTTTATGTTTGTTGCAACGATATTAAACACCCTGTATGCTGTATGCCCTGTATTTTGGTTGTGCATTTAATTAAAAATTTTCCCATATGTTGCACACTTAAGTGACCACACTGTATACAAAATTGCACATTTTGGGAACCACTACTCTATAGCTTCTACCTGTCTGCCATTTCCTCTACCGTTTGCAGCCATTCCACCGTATTAATTTTTTCCACATGATAAGTTTGATTTGAATATCAATATTATGTAACATAATATTATATAATGCGATTTCTATTTATAATCTGCTGAGATAATACACTAATGATTTTAGCTGAGGATTATTATCGTTCCTAAAATAAGCGTTTTGCTACAATGTAGCTATTGCAAAAATCCGCAGAGGATAAGAGATCACAGCCCACAATTTTACTAATTAAATATTTAGCAGGGAATGTTTTTGTACATCCAAGTCATACTCATATAAAAATCGAAATATCATAAACAATATTATAAAGTTTCCCTTGAGCACACTATATTAAAATTAGCGAAATATAACATATTCATTTCGAAAAGTTACATAGCTATAGGTTTAGGAAACATTATAATAAAAAGTTTCCGTATGTAACTTTTCGATATGAATATTATGTTATAAAATATCGCTAATTTTGGTATATTTATGTGCTCAAGGGAAACTGTCCACTTCTTTTTAGTGATGTGTCCACATGACTCTTTATTGGGAGCTGACTCCTTGCGCTCCGCTCACGAAAGTCGAGTCGTTCAAAGGAGCGACACTAGACAGTACGCATACTACACAAGAGTGCAGACTGCAGAAAAACCATCGAAAAATAGTCGATGGTTTTTCCAAGTTTTCGCAGCATCTACGCATCCGAATTGGACTGCACGCGCGTCAATCGACAGGTTTTTTTTAAGATCTATAACTTTGTTATTTAACTTTTTTGCATTAGAGATCTACTTCTTTTTTTAACGCGAAAAAAGCGTTTTTAGGACTTTTGCGAATTTTTTAAATTAACTTAACCATTGATTTGCCGAAATAAAAATTGGTTGTCTGTAAAGTCGGTTTACGGACGATAGTTTTACGTGATAACGTATTCCGTAATACATAACCTAAATTTATATAATAATTATAATAATTCGAATCTATGATATTGCATCTTTCGCTTCAAATTTAGGTTAATTTTATTTATTAAAATTACTCACTACCTATAATATAATTGTTTTTTTTAACTTTCTTTCTTTCGTATTTATTTTAAGTCTCAAAGATTAACTGTCATAATATTTTGAAAACAATTGTTTCACTGTTTATATAAAATTCCAAAACCTACTTACAATATTTAAGTATTTTCATACGTCAAAAAATTGATTTTTATAATGATAAAATTTGTATGAAAACGATTTTTTCGAGAGATGAGACCTAGCTAAAACGATTTTTTGCCCCCCAAAATCCCTTTTCAGTAAATTTCATCCAAATCGTTAGGGCCGTTTTCGATAAAAGCACGCACAGGGTCAGGCGGAACGTTAGGAACGTTACACTTTTTCGTGCATGCAGCCGGTGTTTTATCAATTTATAAGATTGGTGATTCATCAATTTATAAGACGTTATCACGTCAAAAACGCTATGTTTCTTGGATTATTTTATTCTACAACGTATTTTTTGTTTACTAATAACACTTATGTCAAATTTAACATTGAGCCTTCGCAGGTTGATTGGATTAACAGGGCGGCAAAAAATGGCGCTGGCCCGTATGAAAAAAAATAGTATTCATGACGGGATCGGAATCTTACTTTCTTATGTCCACGGTAGGCACAGTTCTGTCCACGGGGATACAGTTATGTTCACCACGGTGGACAGAGTTATGTTTACAGTGGACACATTTATGTTCCCGGGCCGGAGTAGTTGAGCCAATACACCCCTGCCTATCTTCATCCGTAACATGAGTGATTTCCCTACTGCGGAAGTAAATCAATTTCAGAGCTTAAAAGGGATTAATTATTTTTTGGAATCAAATTTATTCAGTGGCGTGCGCTGGACGTTGTTGTACACTAGATTAAATAAGTTATCATAACCTCCAAATATATCGCATTCGTTTTCGCAACTACTTTTTGGAAATGTTTTGCGTGTCTGCGTATAAATAACAATTTATTATCTTATAAAATAGAAACACGTTGTTATAAAAAAGCGACTGTGCTTTAGACCACACGACTGAAGTAAAACTTCTTCCTGCCATGTATAATATATAATATTATCATGATATGTGTTTCAGATCTAGTAATTTTATAATATTATTTTTCAGAGGATAATAGATCAATAAAGATATATGCTGTTAAAAATATAGCTTAACAGCATATACATATCTTTATTGATCTATTATCCTCTGAAAAATAATATTATGTAATAATGATACAATAATATTCGATAATCTATCACCATATTTTGATTAGACATCCTAAATTAACGACACAATATAACCTCACTCTGTAGCACATATCTACAAAGACGAAATGTTTAAAATACAATTTTTGATTAATTAATAGACAAAGTATGTATTTATATATTTATTAGCATAATTTATAATACATTTAAAAGGATTTATTAACTAACCTACATTAATTCCCGTTACAAAATGCAGCAAAAATCGATGAAATGTATTTTTGATACAAAAACAATTGTTTTCATTTTAAACGTCAAATAGTTGTCCAAAAAAAAAAAAATAATTTCGATTAACGCTCCGTCTTTGTCGCAACTTATATCTCCCTCTCAACTTCCAATATACGAAACGTAACTCTCTCTCTCTTACTATCTTCACTAACTTATATCTCCCTCTCAACTACCGTTCGCCTCGTCCGATGATGCACTTCCGTAAACGCTTTCGTCAGACATTTACCAGCTTACTCCCCAAGTCAAGCGTGCGTATAAAAGTTTAACTTCAAAAAATATAGAATAAATTCGACACAGATCAGAAAAAAACGTGAAAATGACAGACATCGCTGCTTATCTCTTTTTATTTGAGTGACACTTTTAGACCTATTTCGCAGTACGTTTTCTAGGCTAGCGATTTAAACTACTCAAAAAACACGGCGACGTTTAAAGACATATTTTGAATTTTGATATAAGAATGCGTAAGTCATAGGGCGCCAAGAAACAAGACATTATAGTTCCTCTAATATGAACTGTATACTTTATAGTTCGGTAGATACTGTAAGACGTGTTGGGGTGTGCATTTTGTAGAGGTGTTTGTACATATGGCATGTATACTAAATATGTACGCTTACACAAGAATACACTACTGTACAGAGTGGTCCAGTTTAGTTCCGGACATATATATTTTTATTATGTTTACTGCAGGTCGTGCCAAGACGAGAACGCCTCGATCTCATTAATATTGACCGAACGTAAGTAGTTACTTATTCGGTTCATTTGCTCTTCAGGTAGCTATTCTTCCGAATAAATAGCGATAATTCAATTCACCAAACGTAATCATGTTTCCTGCAGGTATAAATCTATCCTGTCTTACTTCAACAGTATAAATACTTTCGCCTGATAAAATAATAATGGCCGCCACATAGATCATAATACCTAACCTATAAACGTGGCGTATTATATCTACAGTTTACTCTTGTGAATTTATTTATGTGTTTTTGTGAAGTGTATAGTTGTAAAACATTGAAGTTAGTGGAAGTTTTGTGTGCAATTGGGTTAAGATAAAACATTATAATCTTATGTAACTTTGTTTTTTGACGTCTACACTAACGCCATCGGTCGGATTTTTGAGTGAACGTCTAAAAGTGTAAGGGGCATAGTGCAGTGTATTATTTATCCTTTAACTAACTTTTCTACGTGATAATTTGCTCGGCGAATTGAAAGTAAATTTTATTCTGACGAATAAATTTGTTCCAAGACTAGTAACTTCTATCATTAATAGTGTTCGGTGAAAAATACTACAAGAAAGTTGAAAACAAACTTCCAATATAAAAAGCATTCTTTTTACCGGGTTACTTATCATATTAGAAGTTTGTTTTTAACTTTTTCGTAGTCGAGGTTCGAGTTTTTTTAAGTTTTTAGTTAGCACACTGCCGTACCCACGTATCTCTGTAATACCTATACATATTATGTATGTATGTACGTACGTGTGTATGTACGTACACATTATACAGAGAGAGGTTCACGTAACCTATTTTGTTTGATCGTCGCGCGAGTGCGCGCACACTTTTTGATGTGGTGTTCTTTCCATGCGACGCGAATCCAACGTATACACACAGACACAGAGTCGAGCGCTCCGGAAGTGGGAGAAATGGGAAAAATCAATACGGACCCGTCTCTCTCTTTCTCCTTCTCTGTCTTTCTCTCTCTCTCTCTCGTCAACATTTTCTCTATACCTATACATGCCGTGTAGATTGGGGATGTTTTCATTGAGTTCTGTTATAAAGAAGATTGGTTGAAATAATAAATGACACTGGATTTTTCCAGCTTTCGTAAACAAAGTTTGTATCGTTTCAGAACGGCCGAAGACGCGCCAGTTGTCGAGCGTCTATAATAATATTATCTCCTAGAACGACTGGATCGATTTTGATGAAACGTGGTTACATTGTTACCTGGTATCCAAATTTAAATTTTGTGATAGGTTCCCTCAGAGCGGGGCAGTTACAGGGTTGGTAAATTAAACAGCTTCTTTGCATACGTAAAATATTCCATGCGGAGTTCAACAAATTGAATATTTACGTGCAATTATAGACAATAGATTAAAATGGGATATAAATTAAAATGCTCGATTTTTGTAGATTTTCTTTAATATTTTTTAAATTATGCATTTTAAAATTATAAAAAAAATATATCTGTATTTCTCATAACAAGCCCTTTTATTTGATACGTCGCATGATGTACTTAAAAAATAACATGTTTTTAATTTGCTCCCTGAAGTTAACCCCCCAAAATCGAAATATTTACGCTATACCTACGTCCTATTCTAAATTATTAAAATTATAAAAAAAATATATCTGTATTTCTCATAACGAGCCCTTTTATTTGATACGTCGCTTGTTGTACTTAAAAAATAACGTTTTTTTAATTTGCTCCCCAAAGTTAACCCCCCAAAATCGGAATATTTACGCTACACGTCCTGTACCAAATTTCAACTTTTTTCGTCCAATAGTAGATACAGAGAAAAATAGCTGTGACCATATACTTGTATTACATACCGAGCATAGGAATACAATCGCAATCGAACCATTAGGGTGCAGACATATACTTCTGTCTTTTTTTAAGTGGTAAGAGCTCGTTGTATCTGATTGGCTAACGCCATAGATGAAGCCATACAACTTTTGATAAAGAGAGATATACTCTGTGCTAATATATATTGTCGGAATAACCAAGGAATTACTTTGAAAACAGAGACACAGATATATTTTCGATACGCTTTGTTGCCTTCGCTCACCGCATATTGAGTAAATAGACATTGCTTCATATAATAACGTTTATTAATTTGAGGTTAAACGTTATCTGACTGTGACTGTGGCTATGACAGAAGGACTGACATACACTAAAGTGATTCTATAAGGGTCCCGTCTTTTCTTCGCGATGTACGGAACCCTAAAAAAGCGGGATTCACACTCGGATCATATTTACTGTCAATCAAATCAAATATGAATAGTCACTTGTAAATTCAGACTGTACATGTCAACTCATTGGTTAAAGTTCTGGCACTGAAAGCTTCGTTATATTGCTGTTCGGCGTGTGTATTCACATATTTATCTCTTTTCATCATATATATTTCATATGTCCCCGTCTCTTTTTATTCGCACAAACACAATCGCAACCGTCTACCGTTTCTTTCTAACGCCCAACAATCCCTATATTTCTATCTCTGTATTACATCATAAATTCATCTCTTTTTTACTTCCGCTTTAGGTATGGTGTTTCGTCTCACTTATGCACAGAACATACATGTCTATAGTCATCTCTGTTTGTCGCACGTACAGTGCATATATCAATTTATTTTCATCTCTTTTTATTACACACAGACATGAATACATGTATGAGCCATATAAAGCGCGATGCATATAGCTAACTTACTATTAGAAAATTGAACAGGGTTAAAGTGGCTTAACAAATTTCACTGATTTTTACCAGAATGTAACAGTTAATGATCATTTTAATTCTCCATATCATATATATTAATACGCTGAGGTTAAAGATGTTTGACTCCCTTTTTAGAAAAAACCTCACAATTTCTCCACATAAATTATATATTATTTAACAGATAATTGCTTGTTCTACTGACATCGACAACTAAAACATTTATTATTGCTTTTGTTTTTGTAAATTAATTAAAATACAGCAACGCTGAACAACGTCTGCCATCTGACGGCTTTAATTTTGAAACAACGTCAACGCTTCGATCTGTCATCTGACGTTCATATTGTAATACAACAGACACAATACTGCATACTGCCATCTGACGGCTTTAATTTTGAAACAGCGAGCAACGCTGAACAACGTCACAGCAATGCTGCATGATGCCATCTGATGGCTTAGTTCAACGCTTTTGCTACTTGCGCCTCTATATGACAATTTTAGTAAAATATTTCTTCGATCTGTCATCTGAGCTTCATATTGTAATACAACAAAAAGAAGAACGTTATAAGCAGTGTGCAAAATTAGAAACGAATTGAATACCTGCAATCATATTTAAAAAATAATTTTGTAAAGTGATAATTATTATACTTATTTAGTGCGAATAATTCGCACCGATCACTCTAGTTATACGATAATTGACTAAACTTGCTTAAATTACAGTTGTACCTTTGCACTATGAATATAATATTGCAAAGTTTTTGAAACAGAGATACTTTATTCAGATTGAAAATGCAAGTACATCAACCAATCCCATCATCGGAGAAATCAGGGAATTACATCGAAGAAAAAGACGCTTTGTTGCCTTCGCTCACCGCACATTGAGTAGACTGACAATGATTCGTATAGTAGGTAAATTATTAAATATATGATCTATATTGAGCTCTTTCTAACTATGCACCAGCTATAGAACGATTTTCTTCCATCGCGACGCCGCTTTTCTTTCCGTCTCTCTCGGCGTCACTCTTTCAACGCGTCGTACCGTTCGGCGTTTCTGTGTATACCCCAATACCACTTGTCAGGCACTACCCCAGCATCCTCTAACGCCGCTCTACTGTATGCCGTACCGTCCGCGGCGTCTACTCTACTGCTACTCCACTGTACTTGAGCTATAGAGCTCCACTGCACCAGTATCCACTGTACCGTGCCACATATTGCCGTTGTCAGACGCCTCCCATACGCTCGTACATTGTTGTATCACACATACATCAAAACGTATCCACATGCCGCACTCTCTGCGCTCTGTTTTAACACTAAATTGATAAACTAAAATAGTTCATTAATTGCTTCGACGGAATATTGTGATTCGTGTGCAATTATTATCGTTAGTGCTGCTTTAATTCGACACGTTTTTTAATACGTCGACTGTAATTATTTATCGGGTTTCTTTCACTGTTGGTGGTGCGATATTTAAATACGTTTGTTGGTTAAAATTGATCGTGATTCGTTGTTGTTTTGTTTTTGGACAATTTTAGATGAACAATATTTTATCGGTAAGTTCTTTTACTAAATGCAAATTATCTGCTGTATTTATTAGATATCGAGTCCATCGAGATAATTATTAATAAACATCGCAGGATTGTGGACAAAAAGTTATTTATTAATTAGTGTACGACGTCTATAAATTTAGACTTTTTCAAGTAGGTACCTAAAAAAAAGTCTAAATTTATAGACGAAACGTCGTACACTAATTAATAAATAACTTTTTGTCCACAATCCTGCGATTTTTATTAATAATCTGCTGTATTGTTTTTGTATAAAAAAAACAGTGATTGCGATTTGTTATAGCTGTACAGTAAATAATAATAATTTTCATCAAAAGAATGTTCTTTTTTAACAATTACAGGTCTATTCTGCTAATAATAACCTCGGTGATTAACAAAATAAGCACTCTGGATTGTTTTTATTCTACTAAGCAACTAGGTACCTGAATAGCATGCTAAACATGATTATTATAATCTTTTTATCACTGTGGCTACGGAAGCAGTGATTAGGTACAAATAATAGAATATGGCTAAATATTACCGTATAAATAAGTGGATTATTTGATTTTTTGATTTTTCACTTGATATTTAGTTTCAGAATCGAATTTTATTTCAATTGGTTTTAAATATTTAATTAACAATATTTTTTGAAAACATCTGTTTGTATTATTTTAACAAGAGAAAAGATAACTTATACTCTTTAATTAAGTAATGTATCATGGATACAAAAAATTTAGACTAACTTAGGTGCAAAAATCCATCTCTTATATCTCACTACATAGGTACTTAGTTATTACATTATATAAAATATTATGTAAATATTTTTTTTTACTTTTTTAAAACTGGACTCATTTGCTGATATCCTTTAATCTATACGATTTAAATCTTTGATTAACGACTGTTAATCTTCAAATAAATAAAATTATCGACCAATTTTTCAAGCAATGCATGCATTGACAAAAATTATAATTCAGTAGATTTACGTTTCGGTCTGGATTTGGGCCTTCTTCAGAATTGAGCTAAAAATATAAAAATTAATTATTAATTAGCTACTAATACAATTCAATTTGAGTTTTTTATATTATCAAATTATTAATGAAAAAATTATAACAATATATTTAATTTGTAACTATACTAAATTATATTTGTTCTCAGAGGTGAAAGACTTTTGTAATCCTTGACTGTATTACAATTAGTAGAAGAACAATCTGCTATGTAATAAAAGATGAAATAAAGCGATACTAATGTAAAAAACCGGGTGGCAGTGCCAAAACCCTGCCGACAATATAGTGTATTTCCTAATACAGCCAGTATAGCTTTATTACGTGAACTTAAGTTTTTTTTTTTGAGGACAAAATAAACTATTTAATGCGTTCCTTATAATAATATTTCTTTTCTTTACTGTAATATTATTAATCCAACGTCTGAACCAAATTAAATCACCATTCAGTAAGTAAATCCCCAGCTGCGCATTTATAAATCCGATTATTTCGGACCAATTTCATTTAATTTTAGCAGCACGTTTTTATCTTTACGAAAGGGTTTAATTTCAAATTAAAATTTGTATTCGGTTTCATTTAATAAATGCCATTAGATAGATAGATATTGCTTTATTAAAAGTTCCAACATCATGTAATATCGTCTTATATAAACATTACAATATTATTTGATATTAAAATCAATAACTGAAGCAAAGAGGCAATAATCGTTTTTTTTTTTAATTTCGGTTTTAAATTTATTATTTGTCAGTGAAAAAAATATTTAAATGGCGTTAAGATTCCTTTGATAATATACTCTAAATACGACCCTGGTTAGAACAAGAACGTAAAACGAGATATGAAGTTTTCTCCTCAAATCAAGTTTTCATAAAACCGTGCATATCCAGATATTCAATTACAATTCATTCTGAACTTCATCTAACTGGATTAGCCTCGTTTGATGCTCTAGAATTAATTAACATTAATTGTGAGTTTTCATATAAATATAACTAATGATTTAAACGCATTATGTAACATAGGCCAGTAAAATGACGAACTCAGTTTCCTATTCGAAAATTAGTAGAACTTTTTCATGGCTACAATATTGAATGTTTACAAGATACAAGCAAAAAACTGATGAAACACAGTTTTTAACTCTTTTTTAACAAATTCCAGTCATCGCATTAAGGTGCAATTTTGACAGATTGTGTATCATACTTTTATAAATGTTCCTTGTTTAGGGTCAAATCATCTTAATTTTACTGACCTAAACAGTATATTTTATACCTACTGTCGTTATGGGTTATATAACAAAAAATTGTGACGTTTATCCAAAAATCAGACCGATATGGCGTTTGTGTTAACGTCAAAAAAAAAAAAATTATAAATATTATAATTTATCCTAACCCCATTGCCCACAAAACTTCCACTAACTTTAATGTTTGACAACTATAATATACAACACATAAATAAATTTACAAGAGCAAACTGCATATATAATACTCTACGTTTATATAGGTTAGGTATTATGATCTATGTGGCGGCCATTATTATTTTCTCAGGCGAATAAATATTTATACCCGAGAATTTGAACAGAATAGATTTATACCTGCAGTAAACAATAAATTTACGAGAGCAAACTGCAGATATAATACTCCACATTTATAGGTTAGGTATTATGATCTATGTGGCGGCCATTATTATTTTCTCAGACAAATAAATATTTATACCCGAGAATTTGGACAGAATAGATTTATACCTGCAGTAAACATAATTATGCTTGGTGAATTGAATTATCGCTATTTATTCGGAGGAATGAAACAAATGAACCGAATAAATAACTACTTATACGTCCGGTAATTTGGCCATAAGTGACCAATAATTTGAACACGTTATATTATCGCACAGGGTGTAGTAATGAAGTATTTATTCAACGTAAAGCCTGTATTTAATATACTGTTCGCTTCGAACATGTGATATTCTATTTGTGACTAGATTCACAAATGTATAACGGAACCCTGGGCAACGTCCGATAGCGTCGAAGTCAATAGATACATAGGAACAAAAGGTTAAATTATACGAACCAATTTACGAATGCATTCCTCCAATTACGCTGCAAAACAATAGCGTTTAACTCATTCCGATACGATCGCTTTATGTTCCTTGCTCAGTACTATAATAAATGTGTACAATGTTCTACCTACATACATACACTGTCTATTTAAATTAGTTCAGGATAGTCCTTTATACAAAATTTCACATTCGCGTACCTCAATCTAGTATTTGGCACATTTATGTTGGATTGCACCAAGGTTGGAGTTTTTCTCTTCGACTGTGTGGATCACTCGATTCTAATGGATAAGCTATACAGCTATGGCATACTTGTTTTAAAAATTACATAAAATTACTTATGGCAAGCATTGATATATTCAAGTTTTGCCCATTGAATTGCGCAGCAGCTCTTTATAATAAGCTACCTGTGAGTTTTAAAATTAATGAAATAAAGGTTTTCAAGAAAAAGACAAAGAATTTTTTACTGGAAACTGCATTTTATAATGTAAATGAATTCATAGATTATTTTAAATAATATTTTTGTTTTCCGAAATTTTTTTGACGTGTCACATAGATCATTTGTATCTCTACTGACAATAAATGCTATCTATCTATCTATCTAAGAGGAGAGGCATGGAATTGGCTAAAATCTTACCTAGATAACCGATCTCAATATGTAAAGATAAATACTTCAAATGGCGAGCACCGCAAATCTAATTTTAAAATCTTTAATAGCGGTGTACCTCAAGGCAGTGTTTTGGGCCCATTGCTTTTCAATCTATATATAAATGACAGAGGTTGCCTCCTCGTTCTGTCTGATCAATCAGCGTAACTGCGGAGTTGCCGTCAATTGGCGGACCGTTAATATTTTTGTCAATCTATTTAAAATGTAAAAACAACTTTTTTTTATTGGTATAAAATGAAAATATTGATAGTATTGCGAATCAAAGGCCAGCTTACTGATTTCTTAAATCCATAGTAGTTAGATCCGAAGGATCTCACTTCTGACGGGTCAAGCTAAATAAAGAAAATAACTCTAAATTGTAATTAATGCAAGAGGGATATTTTCGTAGGCTTGTATCAAAACATTGATTTTTTTAAAAAAATATGAAGATTCAAGCAAAAAGTTTTGCACGGTTAGTTTATACTAAAGAAACATTGATTTCGTTTTAGCTAGTTCACTCGTGAAACAGCTTTTCATAGGAATTTAAGAGAATCAAAGTGCTTTATATTTAATTTAAAAAAATGACATTTTTTCACCGACTGTAAAACGAAATATTAATAATAATCAAAATGTGCTTAATATACCGTGTATAAAAAATTCCATAATACTTCGAAAATGGTCCTTAGTATACTTTTTAAAAACTAATGCATTGTAAATTCGAAAATTATATTTTTTTTTTGAAAAACTGAATTTTTTACCGATTTGTAAAAAAATATAGATTTTTAAAATAAAAATATTTTTATTGTGTTTGATATTGTACTTGTGTAGGACTGTATCTGTATATTAAAGCTTAGGTGTGTTGAGTACAGTCTCTTACAAAAATGCACGGGAATCTGTAACGGTTGGCACTTGCTTTTGTCTACGACTGTCGCGAGTGAAAACTGTATTTTGCAAAACTCAGTATATCCTAATCCAGACCTGTACTTTACATTCATATGAATAGTACATACTATAGGGTACTATACTTGTACTATAGTGTTTTGGAAAGAGAAATAACTAACCTCGGCTAGTTTATACACCCAAAATGTAATACATTTGCTTTGTATTATTATACATATATCTAACTTTAACTTGTTCACCCAACACACACAAAACTTTATATATATCTACATATAAACATACATATATACGTAAGTTGTGATTGACTCAATAAATTAGTTTTATGCAGTGCTCGTTCTCCTTCCTATCTCACTCTCGCAACATTATCTGTCTCACTTTATTCAAAGTCCTGTGTACCGCACCAAGATATTATGCTATAATGTCATATTATACAATACATTAACGTAAATATCTACGTACAAGGTACCTATATAAAATCGATTTCGATATATGCAGTGTGATTAATCAAAAATATATCTAAATAAAGGACGAGCCGTTTTTTGTCGACTTGGCCTGTATTCAGCGACAGATTTGGACTCGAAATTGTCACTGCGCCTATTGGGTTCCGTTAAATTGGCGGAGCTTTAAAAACATGGCGGCGATGGGGTTTTATTTCCCATAGTGCAAATTGTGAATTTTTTGAAATGCAATTAAATGATAACTATCAGTACAATAGGTGATTGGGCTGATACAAATCGTCAAAAAAGGAATTTTCTTGAAGGGGGGCGTGTATTTTATGCCGGTCATATCATAAAATTAGGAAAAAATTCATGTGAAACAGAACGTTCAAGTAAGGTGATTTTTAATGATTTCTGTTTACAAACTTCCAGTTTAAAGAGTAATCCACATGAAATAAAGTGGTAAATAAAGATATGATATCAATGCAGTGTTGATTAACGTTGCAAACATATTATTGAAACATTACTTTATTGCAACAGGTAAGTTCCTAACCTAAAAATAGTCATCTGTCAAAATGTATTTTCAGTTGAAAGTTAACTATCAAAAATCTTAATGTTATTTAATAATAATAACTATTCAATTAATAAATTAAGTTTTCTGTATAAAGACTAAGTAGGTATAATATTTACTTACTTGAGAAAATATAATCATCTGCATTAAAATGACGTGGTCCTATTACAGCATTTTACTATTTTTGCATAAGATGAAAACTTTGCAGGTTCCATAATAAGTAATTTATTCAACGCTTTTTATTATTACAATAAAAAAAATCACGATTAACAGTACGAATTCACAGTACGATACATAATCATGTTTACCTGATTATAGTTGTAAGTTTCGCCGCCAGATAGAGCGGTCCTGCATATAAAGGATCCCAATTAACTTGTTTTAAGATATTCTTATATAATAAATTACCTTTTATATTACATAAATTATGACCATACTGTAGGTGGGAATTAATCACAATTAACTTAATCGTCGATTAAGCAAACCATAAGTGTTTTGTAGAAAACCGCCAATACAATATAATAGCCGTTCTAAATTACACAGTAAAACAGCGCACCCTATAAATTATAATGGTTTATTACGTAAGGAAATGAGAGTGTTACGTTACATAATTGTAATGCGTCATTATTTGTGTAGCTTATAAACCATCAGCACGGTTGACACAAACCATTACTGTATTATATATAATAATAATAGTATAAACGCTTATAATATAATAACTGTTATGATCGGCCAAGGCGTCGAGTTTGCAGTAACAGAATGTAAGTTCCCAGAATTGAATTGAAATCACTTCTTAACTCTTCATCTGATTCTATATCATTTGTATTTTGTTTATATGTCTAACGTTAGTAAGTTTTTGTATTCTTATTAAAAACCGGTCCTAGTTAATAATAACTAGGACCGTTTTTGAAAATAATACCGTTGATATTAAAACAAGAGTATAATAGTCTCGATTCTGAATATTATTTATCTCTCGATTTTGAGGTCCCCCGAACCCAAAAACATATTTTTGAAAAAAAACTCTGTGCTTCTGTTAGTCTGTAAGCACGATACAGGTCAAACGGATGAACGGATTGAAACCAAATTTTGGGAGGTTGCTTGCTATGCAACTATAAAGAGCTCTATTGTTTTTGGGGAAAATCGGCGCATACGCAGAAGAGATGTATGCTATAACGGTGTTTTTTTAAGTAAAGAAGCACAGTTCCTAGTTAAATTCTTTGAACACTGTCCTAGTAATACAATACTAGTGTGACCTGTGCGAATTATTTGCACTAAATAAGTATAATAATTATCACTTTACAAAATTATTTTTTAAATATGATTGCAGGTATTCAATTCGTTTCTAATTTTGCACACTGCTTATAACGTTCTTCTTTTTGTTGTATTACAATATGAAGCTCAGATGACAGATCGAAGAAATATTTTACTAAAATTGTCATATAGAGGCGCAAGTAGCAAAAGCGTTGAGCTAACCGGTCAGATGGCATCATGCAGCATTGCTGTGACGTTGTTCGGCGTTGCTCGCTGTTTCAAAATTAAAGCCGTCAGATGGCAGTATGCAGTATTGTATCTGTTGTAGGTATTACAATATGAAGGTCAGATGACAGATCGAAGTGTTGACGTTGTTTCAAAATTAAAGCAGTCAGATGGCATACGTTGTTCAGCGTTGCTGTATTTTAATTAATTTACAAAAACAAAAGCAATAATAAATTTTTTACTTGTCGATGTCAGTAGAGCAAGCAATTATCTGTAAAATGATATATATAATTTATGTGGAGAAATTGTGAGGTTTTTTCTAAAAAGGGAGGCAAACATCTTTAACCTAAGCGTACTAATATATATAATATTATTGCAGTTATTAACAACCACGCCGACACGATACAGGCTGGGCAACGACAACGTTCGCCTGCCGTATCTGTGTCGCGTCGCGAAGTGTGAAAAAGCACGGTACATGAAACGTTTGTCGAATCGTTCTACTGCACTTGGGAACGAAGCTTTAATGAATCGGACTTGCTATAACATAAATCCCTTCTGGTTCTGTTCATAAGATTGTGTATATCACAGAGCTTATAGCTCGCGTAAATATCTCAATCAGTGACACCACTAAATATCATTAAAATTATTGCTGCGACATGGGGGCCTGAGTCGTTTGAGTAAAGTTTATGCTGTGACCCGGCTGCCACTGTGTTCCTTGCGTTGCCCCTCACCCTTCTCCTCAGGCTTACGTCTCAAGATTTCTCTCGCAAACTTTTCTCGAGTTGCATCGACTAACTTTACGTACTGCAACAGAACACAGCTCTAACTACAGACTCATAGAAAAGTTAAAATATAACAATTTCACGTACATGTTTAATTTTTATATAGTAGTTTTTTCCTGCGTTAATGTCGTATTTTTTTTTGCTTTTGCTTTACTTTTTTTAGTCAAAATCGATTCAGTATTTTTACCATTCGAACACTATTCGAAATTCACTTTTCAAAATTTTACAATATTTTTCGCATTGCGGGTTTTCAATTCAAAAATCGTGTTTTTTCTGTTATAATGGTATACTTTTTATAACGGTGCATTATTCTTTTCAATTTTGTGAGAAATTAATTTTTGTTCTAAACTTTATAGTTTCGCAAATATTGTAAAAATAAAAAAAATCAGCTGTACTTGTTCTGAAATTTTGTCAAAAGTTTTTTTTCCGGCTGACATTCAATTCAAAAATCATGTTTTTTTCTGTTATAATGGTATACTTTTTATAACGTTTCATTGTAAGTACTCTTCAATTTTGTGAGAAAACAATTTTTGTTCTAAACTTTATACTTTCGCAAATATTGTAAAAATAAAAAAAAAATCAGCTGTAATTGTTCTGAAAATTTGTCAAAAGTCTTTTTTCCGGCTGGCATTAAATAATTTTAAAATATTTTGTATAGAAAAAGCAATTCTAATTTTCCTTAAAAATATTTGAAAGCATAGTCTTGATTTTCTGTTAATAGTTCAGACATTGTAGTTTTCCACATTAATGAAAATATTGTTATTTTACATTTTCTTATTGTATCCGTGTAATTACGTAATCGAATCATTGTGCCATTTGGATACAGAGCACACCACTGTCAAATTAGGTATATGTACACAAATTTAATTTACTTAAAGTGAGCCTAAATGAGTTCAGCTTAAACTGAATTACGCAGGTTTATTATGGACTTTTTTTAGGACCTTAGATTGGATACAGGTTTTGACAGTGGCGTCTGTGAATTTTTTTTCTCTCCAAGTAAACTATTACAAATGTGGTGGGAGTACGGGTATATATGGTGGGAGTGCGGGTAGATATGCAGGACGTGGTGGAGTACGGGTATATTTGGTGGAAGTACGTTATTTATATACTGTGGATGGAAGTAACAGTTGAAGAGTGATTTGGTTCAAGGTCAACCATTTTTACATATTTTATTGTCGATAATAGATGATTAAAAAAACTCGTGTCGCAGTGCGAAACCCTGCCGACAATATAGTGTATTTGCAGGCAATGTGGCTTTATCATGTGAACTTAGCTCTTTTGTTTTTGGACAAAATAAATATTTTAACCCCTTAATACATCCCCTAAAATAATATTTTTTTTCTTAATTTCAATATTACTATCAATTTACCTAATTAAATTCACCCTTCACTAAATAAATCCATATCTACAAACTAACGTTCTCATAAAATTTTTAAGTCCGGTCCTGTCGGCTCGATATTAATAAAATTGTGGCAGCACATTTTTATCTTTACTGATGGGCTAAATTTCAATTTTGAAACGATTTGGAGAAATTTTTCGGTACTATATTGAATTCTCAACTGTACATTTTCGTTGATAAAACATATCTTTTCGATACAGTGTATAAATAAATGGCAATTGGCAGGCAGATATGTTTCTTGCAACGAATTAGGCGCGCCACTGGGCCGCGTTGACCAGGCAGTATAACGTTAATACCGTAACACGCAGATATTGCGTCGTGTAGCGTCTGCAAATTTAAGTTAATCTTTATACTTAATCCATTACTTTTTTATGTGTTAAGGTCTCTTTAGGGCTGCCAGGGTTTAATCGAAAAACCACGAAAATCTAGATTAAGTACGCAGAGACATTTTAAACGGGAAACATTGCCAAATGTATTTCTCCATTAATTAACGTCATACCAAAAAAAAATAGTATTGAATCACCATGCAACTTTTAAAAAACGCGACACAGGTGACCATAAAACGAGAAAATATTGTAAAAGGATCCCGCACAAACCTTATGGGATTTGGTTCTCGGTTAAATTGATCGAAAATGGTTTTATTTTATAGTTTAAAGGTCACTAAGAAAAAGTGTCTATGGGCGCATAGCGTAAAAACCAATACTTAGATTTTTAGCTACAGATAAGTTTAGCGAGATTTTAGATGTAGGGATATCCATTGAATTTACAAACATGTTCCATATTCAACTTTTGTGCTCTTTTTTAGAAATAGAAAAATAGTCTAAAACTAGGTAATGTTGAAAGGTGTCACCCTGTATAAAATAATAATGTCATAATCGATTCCAGCGCACTCTAGAGCTTAAGATTTTTTAAGATTGTGAATTCAATGGATATCCATATATCTAAAATCTCGCTAAGTATATCTGTAGCTAAATATCTATTAGTTTTTAGGTTATGCGCTCATGGACACTTTTTTTAGTGACCCTTAAACTATAAAATAAAACCATTTTCGATCAATTTAATCGAGAACCAAATCCCATAAGGGATCCTTTTGATAAATGAATTTTGACCTAAATTAGTACCGAAGGTGATTTATTTGGTTGAGGAACAATTGAAAAATAAGCTTTACCCCAAAGTATCGTTTGTGGCCAACGTTTCGAAAAATATATTTTCAACTGGCATTGAGGCCCTGAAGATGAAAATATATTTTTCGAAACGTTGGCCACAAGCGATACTCTGGTAAAACTTATTTTTCAATTGTTCCTCAACCAAATAAATCTCCTTCAATATAAAATTTTTGGAACAAAACTAGTACCGCCCCACTTGTGATGTTGTAATAGTAAATTTCCCTTTGTGAAAAAGTCGTCGCACGCCCCAGATTTTCACACATCGCATTCCTCGTTTTACGCTGAACTATCCCAAATGAATTAACTAGCCCGTACTACTACATTATTAATTAACCCATTCATACCCTACGGGACTTACGTAGCTATATTACTTAGTCTAAACACTAAAACTAACATTTCTAAATTAACTTTCGTTCATGTAAACGTTATTACAACCCAACTTTGTGTAAATAATATGAAATAATAAATTCCCTTGTATATAGAATACTAGCAGCCCCGCCCGGTTTAATCCGGCTGCAAAAGAACGAATGGGGGGAGAGGGGCATGAATACGTACGTTTATCTTAGTTTACCGAGATGAATGTTATGTCCAAATTTCATGATGATCGGAGTTACTGTTCAAAAGTTTTTGTCGGATGGACAAATTTTGAGTTACAACAATTTTCATTGATGCTCCGCTCCTATTGGTCGTAGCGTGATATTATATAGCCTATAGTCTTCCTCGATAAATGGGCTATCCAAAATTTTTAGAACCAGTAGTTCTAAAGATTAGCCCTTACAAACAAACAAACAAACAAACTCTTCAGATTTATATATTAGTATAGATACGAGAATTAGCGTCCCGGTTTCACCCGGTTGCGAAAGAACAAATGGAGGGAAGGGGGCATGAGTATGCACGTTCATCTTAGTTTACCGAGATGAATGCTGTGTCCAAATTTCATGATAATCGGAGTTACCGTTCAAAAGTTTTTATCGGACGGACAAATTTTGAGGTCCGCCCCGGTTTCACCCGGGTGCGATAGATATAATTCTGCAAAATGTATTTCGTTTGCGGCCCGGCGTCTGAACTAATAGCTTTGAGCAAATTCTACCAGATTCACTACTTGGTACTAAAACTGTTTTTTTTTTGCTTCTGAACTAATAGCTTTGAGTAAATGCTATCAGATGTCGCTACATGTTATTAAATCAGTTTTTTTGTGAAAACACCGTAATTTTGTACAAAATAATTAATAAAAACTGTCCTACAGCGTAAGTTGCACCAAGCACGACACATTTACAAAATTTCATTAAAAGCGGTTCAGTGGTTTGGAAGATTAGCGCGGTCAAAATTGTGACACGAGAATTTTATATATATTTTATTTATATATAGACTCGATTCCCGTGATGGACGTAAAGCTTGTACGGAACCCTTGCTGCGCGAGTCCGACTCGCACTTGACCGCTTTTAAAATATAACGTCAATAATATATGTCGGGTTTCGAAACACCGAAAATGATCTTTTAAGTTCACACACAGTTTTTTGTTGTATAGTATCGGCTGTGTAGCTCTTTTGGTGGTATTCGAGCAAGTTTGACTCGAAGGCACGGCACGGCGGGAACATAGCAACTTAAGCCCCAACTCGAGTAGCTCTTGTTCACAGCCACCTCGTACAATGTAGTCAGTGTTGTTTTATGCATAGTGCACGAGCCGGAGAGAGAGAGAGAGAGAGAGAGAGAGAGGAGAACGAAACCGAAGAGAGTGCTTGTTCTTAATATTCCAAAGCGAGCGTTTCGTTTCTTTCTCTTGCAAATGACTACACCTAATGGCTAATTAATTCGCCCTTCCGTCGGAATATCGGCGCGGTTGCCGTTTTACGTATACGTTCGTACGTTACGGCTACATTCTACACTACTGTTATGTACTTGCCATACTCGTACAGGGCTTGCCAAAACTACATTTAATTTTTTTTTTTTCGTTTGCGGCCCGGCGTCTGAACAATTAGGCTTGTGAAAAAAAATAATTATCGATTTTTTAATTGTATTTTAAAACTTTATTATAAATAATATTGATAATCGATGCGAAAAACTTTCAAAAAACTTTTTTTAAATTAATTATAAGCAATTTAAAATTGATAAAATATTAAAAAAATCACGTGACTGCAAACGCACTAAAATTGTTTTTGACAGTTGTGACGTCATAATGTTAAAATGTATATACGCAGTATACTATCAATGGCTTCTACATGTGTATTGACTAAAACTATCCTAAATTTGGTAAAAAAAATTTTGTTGACAAGTAATTCTATTTAATAATGTGTGACAAATCTTTTATAAAAGCCAATTCTGCTAATATACTTACTGTAGATATTATTTATGATCACAGATTTTCTAAAAAATGATACATTTTCGGTTCAATTCAGCTGCGGTTCGAGATGCGAAAGCATCATTGGAAGTTTTTTTTCACAAAATAATAATGTGACTGTAATTTATGAGAAATTAAATATTTTTCATTAACTATAACTAATTAATTTATTATTTATTATTATAATAATATAAATTAACATTATGACGTCACATTATGTTCGGGAAATGTCGGCGCGGTCTCGGAACTGGGTACAAAAATTTATTTTTAATTTGATATAACTTTTGAATTATAACAAAAATAAAAAAAAAGAAAAATAGTTTTGTTATAAAACTTATATACGATCTTTCCATTTATGACAAAAAAAAAATTCATTCAAAAGCCCAATTATCTTTGATTAAATTCTACCAGATTTAAATAAATAAAATTGTCGACCTATTTTTTCTCAGACCAATATATTGACAAAAAATAATAAAATAACAAATCAATATAACATAAGATGACGTTTCGATCCGGATTTGGATCTTCTTCAGAAATATCTAAAAAATATAATATAATATAATTGGTAGACAATTTTATTTATTTGAAGAGTTCTATTCAGACGTTAATCAAAGATTCTACCAGATTTACTTCAAAACTAATAGCTCTGAGCGAATTCTAACAGATGTCGACTACTTGGTACACTAAAGCAGTTTTTTTTTTTTTTTGCTTCTGAACTAATAGCTTTGAGCAAATTCTATCAGATGTCGTTACATGTTACTAAAACAGTTTTTTTTTGGAAAGTACAAACTATCCTGTAGCGTAAATTGCACCAAGCAAGACACACTTACAAAATTTCATTAAAATCTGTTCAGTGGTTTCCGAGATTGGCGCGGCCAAAATTGAAAATTTTATATATATAGATGTAGATTATATGTGACGCGCTTTGTTTTGAAAAACAGCGCAACACAGCGCCATCTTTTGAACGTTAAAACAACACACGCTGTACTAAATATTTTACGGCAATGGGAGCGTCATCTGTTTAATACAGCGCCAGCTGTTGGAAGTTGAAACAACACACGCTATACTAAATATTTTACGGCAATGAGAGTACCATCTGGTAAATACAGCGTCATCTTTTGAACGTTAAAACAACACACGCTATACTAAATATTTTGCGGCAATGGGAGCGTCATCTGTTAAATACAGCGCCAGCTGTTGGCCGTTGAAACAACACACGCTATACTAAATATTTTGCGGCAATGGGAGCGCTAGCTGTTAAATACAGCGCCAGCTGTTGGACGTTAAAACAACACACGCTATACTAAATATTTTGCAGCAATGGGAGCGCTAGCTGTTGAATACAGCGCCAGCTGTTGAACGTTAAAACAACACACGCTATACTTAATATTTTACGGCAATGGGAGCGTCATCTGTTGAATACAGCGCCAGCTGTTGAACGTTAAAACAACACACGCTATACTAAATATTTGGCGGCAATGGGAGCGCTAGCTGTTGAATACAGCGCCAG
Source organism: Xanthostigma xanthostigma (assembly GCA_963575645.1). Lineage (NCBI taxonomy): Eukaryota > Metazoa > Arthropoda > Insecta > Raphidioptera > Raphidiidae > Xanthostigma > Xanthostigma xanthostigma. Next base: position 47,908,151 of record OY754469.1, on the reverse strand, counting down.
CTGTTGGACGTTAAAACAACACACGCTATACTATTTTACGGCGATGGAAGCGCCATCTTTTGAACGTGACAGCAACACACGCAAAGCGGACTGAGCCACAGCAACGCGTGACCGAGTAATAATTCGTATAAAAATACTTCTTATAGTTTTTGATCAGGTTTCACTGTAATGTATACAGTGTATAGACAGGCAGTGTTTTGTAGTCGTCGGCTCGCTCCGGGGCCCGCTCCGCCGCGAAGCCCGGAGCGCCGCGCCCGCCGTCCTCAAGGCATATCGTATCGCCGTGCAATGTACATCGGCTCTGTACGAGGTATAAGCAGGCTGTGTTTAGTATGAAACAGAGCTTCCCAAATTGCGGTCCGCCGCAACGCGGATCTTATTATATTAGCCGTTTTATAACGTTGCGCTCCGCTCGATTTATTGTGCTCTAAACTAAGAATATAATGCGGAGAAGTTTCTATAAATTATTTCTTATTGGTTTTATACGTTCGTCTCCTTCTACCGAAACAGTATAGCGTCACGGTTTTCTCAGGTAACGGTTTTTTTTTACATTTATGGTAATAATTTAACGCCAGGTGTAAATGCGGTCGGTCGGTTTCAGTCATATCTGAAATGTTACAGGCATATTGTTTCTGATGAATAAATTCGTTCAGTTTTTCAATTTCAATAATTTTATGTACAATACTTCGGGTTTGTAAATGTTATTTTTTTTTGAAATATTAGATTTAAGATTTCGAAAATAAATGTGGTTTTAATAGTGTAACTAAACTGTTCTAATTCGTGGTGGGAATTATTTATTTACAATGGTAAAACGTTAACAAAACAGTTAAACAAATAAACAGAAAGCGCTTCGTTATAACGTTACAGAAACAAAACAACAGTTCTAAATAAAAGAATAAATAATGGAGAATACAAAGTCACTATACAACATATACACAAGATTATTTACAAGACAGGAACACACCCAAAATTTATCTAGCACACTTATTTATTAACTATATACAGTTCTACTTATTTTGTACACTATTATTTACACAGTTCATTTATGACTGTTAATTTATGTCGATTGTTCACACAACGAAACGCTCTACAGACACTTCCTAAAGCCCTACGGACACTGTTTTTCTTTACTAGCAGCGCCACTCAAGTGACTATTCTAGTGACTAATAAATCTCAGCAACAAAAGCCATGTTACTATCGAACACAGCAAGCTTTACTCGCTCTCATAAACATAGTAACTGAAAAAACTTAACGTCCAATAAAAGTGTCGCCCCAATGGTAAAGTTTTACTCCCAACCAAACGCGATATTTCGCATCGAAATTCGTTTTAAAATGTCAGGCAACTAGATTGTAATTGATAAAATCGAACTCGGTTGACGATACGAAAACATTGTGAGTACCGCTCGTCGTGCATCGGCAAAAGGCGGTCGTCTCCGGCACAGTTGTAACCTAGTTCAAACTCCACCGCAATGCGTGGCTGCTTGTAATTGGATGCGTTTTATTGGTAGTTGAATATTTCTCTAGAGGCTCTAGTTAGATGTAAATTTCCTTCACTACATATAGACTGAACCTACGTATCTGTAGGTTGAGTAGAGACTTCCACTGCACTGCCCTCGACTACATTGTAGCACAGTTAACTTAAGTACTTCCAGATGACTGTGAGACCAACTTGTTCACCATCATCATATATATTAATACGCTAAGGTTAAAGATGTTTGCCTCCCTTTTTAGAAAAAAACCTCACAATTTCTCCACGTAAATTATATATCATTTTACAGATAATTGCTTGCTCTACTGACATCGACAACTAAAAAATTTATTATTGCTTTTGTTTTTGTAAATTAATTAAAATACAGCAACGCTGAACAACGTCTGCCATCTGACGGCTTTAATTTTGAAACAACGTCAACACTTCGATCTGTCATCTGACCTTCATATTGTAATACAACAGATACAATACTGCATACTGCCATCTGACGGCTTTAATTTTGAAACAGCGAGCAACGCTGAACAACGTCACAGCAATGCTGCATGATGCCATCTGACGGCTTAGCTCAACGCTTTTGCTACTTGCGCCTCTATATGACAATTTTAGTAAAATATTTCTTCGATCTGTCATCTGAGCTTCATATTGTAATACAACAAAAAGAAGAACGTTATAAGCAGTGTGCAAAATTAGAAACGAAAAAATAATTTTGTAAAGTGATAATTATTATACTTATTTAGTTTTCTAGCGCTGATTTTCTTGATTGCTGTTATGTGGTCGCTTCACACGAAATGTCTTTTCAAGCTAGTTTTGTGAATAAATCTGGTGCGCGCGCAGTGACAGTTTAAACATAAACACAGAGCAAAACGTGTCTGTTGTCTGACTTTGAGCAGAATGATGCCATGTTCGTTTGTGGGCGTTTGTTTAAGTTGCCCACGTGACAAGATACTGCTTCCTGATTGGTTCTTGGGCATACCTAGCAGCGAACCTAGCAAGGAAAATAGCCCCTGTTCTAGTTTTAAAATCCGTCTTGTGTATAAATTCTTTGAAAATCAATGGAAAAGTTTGAGCAGCTCTGTTATATTATATAATTTTTCATATAATGTGTGAGTCTTTTTTGCGCTCAAGTTTTCCAAACTTTTTCTTCTATAAGTGAGGAACCAGATTGGATGTCATCAAAACTTGTGCAGTGCAGATCTTGCAAACTGCTGTAATACAACAGTCTGTCACGATATACCCCCAACCACAATTGATGAAGGAAAAAAGAATGCAGGATGTCTCAAGAAACAAAATTACTGAATGAAAACTCTTTATATAAATTTTATGTTTTTCATTTTGCAATATACTTTTTCACAGTATTTTTGAAGTCTTGAAGTGTAAGATAATGCCATTTGATATAATTTTATAACACTTTGACGGACACTTAAAAATTCAGTTTTGTTCCAATGTTGACACTATTTAAAATTTTTTAATATATTTGAATTACTTTTATAAGTTGTTATGTTGTGACAATATTGCCTTAGTAGATATTTGTACGGTGACACAGAGCACACAGGGTATGTATTCTACATTGGAAAATAGACTGCTACACCCGTCTGGCTATAAAACGTTCCGTAGTATACGACGGCTTCAGCCGTCGTGTCAAACTTTTGAAGTTTTGTTTATGACGGTCTAAGTCAGTTTGACCGCCAAAGTGATAATAATACTAGCGGTCCCGCCCGGTTTCACCCGGGTACAAAAGAACGAATGGGGGAACGTTCATTTTTGTTTACCGAGATGAATGTTGTGTCCAAATTTCATGATGATCGGAGTTACCGCGTTCAAAAGTTTTTGTCGGACGGACAAATTTTTAGTTACATTACTTTATTGATGCTCTGCTCCCATTGGCTGTAGCGTGATATTATTTATAGCCTTCCTCGATAAATGGGCTATCCAACAAAAAAAAAATTCAATTCGAACCAGTAGTTCCTGAGATTAGCGCGTTCAACCAACCAAACAAACTCTTCAGCTTTATATGTTAGTATAGATGAAATACTTCTCGCTATATAGGATTATTCATATTTAGAACTCCGAAGCCAAATGGCAAGAACAGAACTCATAATTTCGTCATGCCCGTCCATCCGTCTGTCTGTCCGTATGACACAGCCTTGTAACTCCGTCATCTTGACATCGATTTGATCAAATTTTCCACAAAAATTATGAAATTTAAAAAAACTAAACATAATTTATTAATAAGAAAAATAAAAAACACATTATTAAAAAAGAATAAATACAATACTGACCTTTAGGGAGCTGAACCAGCCACCTTGTACTTGCACCAAATAAATGTCTGTCTGTTCTAGACTTATGCGTTCCTATACCATTCATCCGATTACGATGAAACTTTGGCTACTTGTTGTGGGCGCGCCCGCGCAGTTTTCTGGTCAAAAAAATTATAAACATTGTGTTTTAAAGTGCTACTGCAATACAGTGATGCCGAGGGATCCATTTCTGTTGTGGCTGTCGAGCGGGACGCTGCAGCTCCGTGAGGCAACACTGTAATACGGTGGATCCGAAGGGTCCACCACTGTTGTCCCTGTCGTGTTTCATCTCAATCGCGTCTAGAACCACAGGCAGCGAGTAGTACTGAATTAATTTGAGAAAAGTGAGTTTATTTCGTCGAGAATATTTAAATTAATTAGTAATTATGTAAAATATATTTGACCTGTTGGGACTGCATTAAAAGTTTTGCTCGACAATTTAAGTGTTAAATATGTAATACGATGTTAGTGACGTCATATAACGAGCATGTAAAAGCTCGTTTTTATTACGTAATGCCATATTAAAGCTCATTTATGGTATGTAAGAAAAATGAATCATAATTCCCCAAAAATATAGAGCGTCTCGTAATTAGCACATCGTTCGTAATTAGTTATTTATGTGGACATTAAACGGGCATAACATTAATTAGTGAAGGCAATAGAGAAACGTTAACGATGTAATAATATTAATTAATAAGCATTAATTACATTGTAAATGGACCGTGAGCCTGCGTATATTACGACCAACCAAAGAGCGTCTGAGAGGAAAGAGAGTCAGGTCGCATCTAACAACGGAAAATCATAGGTTATGCACATTCATTCGACAGGCGTATCGGCCGCAATATATACAGGGTGTTCTACAAGCTCTATGACAAACTTTGACAGATGGTAGGTCACTTGATTTTAAACATATTTTTTGACGTGATAACGTCTTATAAATTGATGAAACACCGGCTGCATGCACGAAAAAGTGTAACGTTCCGAAAAGTGTCCGTTCCGCCTGAGCGTGCCCGCGAGAGCGCGATATAAGCGATAGAGGCACGATCTGCCCAAAGTTTGACAGCTACTAATATTTATTTATTAAAGATCACAAGACAAAAACTTCCAATAGACTGCCACAGTTCGCTCGTACTATATATACTTACAGGGAGTGAAAAATCCACACCACCCGACCGTCCGTTTATTAAAACTGCGTGTATTTTGAAAACGGTTCATTATATTTAAAAACCGTTTCTACAGTTGGTTAGAACTCTAATTTTACTATTTAAATCTGTAAAAATAAATGTTTGGAAACGTATACGTATAATGTGAAAAATAAAAAAAGTTATTTTTCAACACTTTACGAGTATGGTGTGTATAGAAATACCTATAATAACTGTAATTGATTTCCTTAATAATTTTCAATGTTTCTTTATGACGTTATCACGTAAAACTATCGTCCGTAAACCGACTTTACAGACAACCAATTTTTTTTTAATAAACGTGGGTCCGATTCGTTTTTGTTTATAAGTTACGAGCATTCAAAAGAATCATAAAGAATGATAAATAGAAATATCGGTTGTTACGACAATAATTATTGTTAGTGTCATTTTAATTATTTATTAGATATTTCGTGTGATCCAAATCTCATTCTTCGAGTGAACGAATCTTTAGTTCGTCGATGTGAGGCTTGCATTCAAGCTGAGGGTGGACATTTCGAACAATTTTTATAGTCTTAAGTTTTGTGATTATCAGATTTTAAATTAAATTTTTATTGTTAAGTGTTAATAAAGGTTAAATGATTGTAACTTCTAAACAAAAACGAATAGGACACATGTTTATTAAAAAAGTATGTTTAAAATCAAGCAGCCTACTATCTGTCAAAGTTTGTCATAGAGCTTATAGAACACCCTGTATAGGCAGTAGGTACACCTTATGACGGACCCGGCTGCCTAAAAATGGGAATTGATTCCTTGAAAAATTTTAAGAACTTTTTGTCTCTTGCCATTTTTAAAAAAATCTACGATTCGACAGTAAAAAATTCAAAAAATTTGGAAATTCACATTTTGGACTGTGGATATCTCGAAAAATACAGGGTTTGGAGAAAAATGTTTGGGACAAACGATTCATGTTTTTTCACGACCAATCGAATGCTGATGTGAAAGATTCCCATTAAAAAAAGTTTACCCTGAATGACCTTGAACCGTCGACTCAAGGGCAAAAGTGACCATGGCATCCGATGTTCCCCTTCGAACCAATCAACTTAGTCCTGAACAATTTTTCGATTTTTAAAGATAATCTCATCCGAAGATTAAAATAACTCACTCTGTATATATTTGTAACCATGGTTACAATACTATATGAAGTTCATAGTACCTGCCTAGGCGTTTTCCATTTACTATATTTTATAGTGCATATTTCAGTATTGTAGTCTTGCACAAAGCTTTTGTAGAATGCATAGACAGCGCGTGATGGCCATATAGCAGTTGCATTTCAACGTGTATTGTTTATGATTACTGTGCTTAAAAGCTAGTCGTATTCTTCGAAGCTGTTAACAGATTGCTTCCGATACACAGGCGTCTCCGAATTACAACATTTTCATTATCATAAATTCGATAAAGTAAGCGTGTGTCAAAATAATTTTGAATATCATAAACATTTATTTTTGCGGCTATCGGCAGAGAAGAGATACTGTATAGAAGTTTATTTCTAATGGATCAGTGTGGCCGGAAATTTTAGTTTGTCTTGTTACAGTTAGATGACAGAACGATCGAGGTTTAGTGTCGGTGTATAGAGATAGGGGACGTATTTTTCCGTCTCTTATCTTCAGAAGTTAATTTGAGCGTTTATCTAAACGCCGCACAAAATAAATATAAGATACTCATCAATTTCTGTCGAATTTATTTTTTAATTAATAAAAAATTGTCAAAAATACAATGATTAAGGTGTGAAGCTGGAGTGCGCTGCCTCGCCAACTAGACAATTGGGGTGGGAGTTGCGCTTTAGTGTGATCGCCAAATATAACACAGGATTGAACTTCTATATCGTATCTCTTCTCTGCTATCGGTAATTAAGGAGGTTGAGCCGTTTTACGAAGATAATGAAAAAAATATGAAATAAAGTTTTTTTAATATATTTTTTATGACAAAATATTCTGTAAAAAATCCAAAATTATTAGGAGATTTATAATGTTAAAAATAAAAAAAAAACTTTTACATTTAGTCTTATGGAAAATATGTCAACCTAGCATCCAAACGGTACATTTTATTTTTTTGCAAATAACCATATAATGTCAGCAGTTCCGAAAACTAACTATGTACTAAAGCATCGATGTCTTACGCATATTTTAAAATTTTTTCAAATTTAATTAGGAGACTTTTAATCAATAAAAAAAATTATTAAACCTTAGCACTTTTCGATTATGGACTTTTATTCTTGTCAATTTTAACAATTTTATTTGAATTTTCAACTTTTTAATGATTTAATTTTAATTTTTATTACTTCTAATTTCTTTTTTTAATTATTTACTGCAAAAAATATGTAAAACACAGATATTTACATAAATTTATATTTTCTAACCTTTGTTTAAAAAATTCAAAAGTTAGTCCATTAAGTAAAATACTGAAATAATTAATTAATATTAAAAAAAAATATTTATGCCTTTATGACAATAATTTATTGGTATCATCGACTTATAACATTTTGTAAAAATGTATTATGGAAAAGTTTCCATTTAGAATTCGACTTACTTTTGATTTGGACTGTAACGCATCAACCTCCTTAAGGTGTAAATAAGAAAACAAATTTTTAAACAATGCCGCCAGGATCGCTAGTGTTCGTAACTGTGGCAAACAAGTTTGTGTATAGTTTGATTTTATACTGATGCATTCTTTGTTAATATTTGAATGCTAAGTCAATGTTGGAATGTTTATGCGTTGATTTATAGGCGAATTAATTAATTTCACAAGGAATATTTCCTCCAAAATCTACGCTGTTATTTCTAGGACATCCTGTATGCATATTGGTTATATTGTGTAGACTCATTAAAGCAGAGTGTAGAAAATATTCATGAAAATTACTTATTCCATTATGATTTTGCAGACAAAATACCATCTCGAGTAAAAAAAACTTTTATTCAGTAAAAATTCAATTTGAATTTAAATGCAGTCTATTTTTGTTCTATTTAGTTTTTTGTAGTTTGTTGTATGAAAATATTTTTTGAAGTCCGTAACGGCTCACATTTTTTTCTTTATAATGTTCGGAATATTTTGTTTTTGTACTTCGTTTTCATGATAAATTCAGAACAAGATTTTTGTCTCCGAACTACTTGGCTTTTTTTCTTGCAAATCTAATATAAAGTTGTTTGCTTTCTACTAGCATGCATCACTGAAATTCATTACATAATTCTGAAAAATCGCTAACAGTGAAAGTTTCAGCATAGTTGATTATAACCTCATTTTAATACAACTGATTTTTTCAACCCAATATTGTTTGATAAAAGCATCTTCCATTAGCTGTACATATTTTCATGTTTATTCAGCAAACGTTTTCGGTCGTAAATTTTTATTTGCACACTCTGGAAGTAGTTTTTGAAATGAAGTTAACAGCTAGCCAGACTTCGTATACAAGATATCTACCGTAGGAAGGGTACACACTAACAGATAAAATGTTGTTAAGGCGGTTTGCAGACTGGAGCAGACGGTGGGAAGGGAATTCAAAAAAATTTTAAGTTACAGAGGTTTTTAACTTATCGAGGCTCTACTGTATTTATCTGAGAGGCTTCCTCTTTTAGACCTATAAAAACAACTAAAATTGTACATCCTGTACGCACTGTATAGAAGTATAGAAGTAGCAAGCCGTTTCACAAGTGCAGAGGAGCCGAGAGTTTGATTGGTGTTCGGCCGATATTAGGCAGACGTACACTAAGGAGGAAATGACGTTTGGCACGGTGCAATTTGGGGGATTGAGGACGTAACCGCCAATTGGAACGTTGATGAGCGACGTTAAGTCTTCGTCCACCGCGACACCTTCTTCTTCCGGCTGCTTAAAGATATTTGTATCATCTACATAAAATATACCCGGGGCGTTTGATGTACGCCGTTGTACAGTGTTCCACAAAAACAGCATTTCTGTAGTTACAATTATTATTAGAAATAGCGGTCCGTCCCGGTTTCACCCGGGTGCGATAAATGTATTTCGTTTGCGACCCGACGTCTGAACTAATAGCTTTGAGCAAATTCTACCAGATTTGCTTCTGAACTTAATAGCTTTGAGCAAATTCTCAGATGTCGCTATTGGTACATTCGGAAAAGAGTTTCGGGCAAAACTTGCAGAAAATTAAGGTGAAAGAACATTGGTGTTGTTTTTTTTTTTCATTTGGTAGGCGCACCTCCGAGATATCAAGGTCATCACTTTTTTTTAAGTAGGATGATTGTTCTTGGATCAAAGAAAATAACTGTTAGTAGAAGTTTTGTTCCAAAAATATGTATTGAAGGAGATTTATTTGGTTGAGGAACAATTGAAAAACAAGCTTTATCAGAATATCACTTGTGGCCAAGGTTTCGAAAAATATATTTTCATCATCAGGGCCTCAACTTGCATTGAAGCCCTGATGATGAAAATATATTTTTCGATTGTTCCTCAACCAAATAAATCTCCTTCAAAGAAAATAACATTTTTTGATTTGATGCAATCCTAAACCCGCTGTTTAGTTGTCAATTCATCCCATGTTTGCAAAAATTGTGCCAAACTGCTCAGAAGACTATGAAATGTTTTGGTTCGACTTCTAGGTCTCGCCAAAACTGTAAGTGTCTTATGGCAAAAAAAAAAATGCAACATGAATCAAAGTATAATACAATTTTATGAGAGAAAAGAGGTAATTTCTTTTGTTTGTCGCTATCTCGTCGAGGTTCCGGACAAAGATCGTGTTGCCAGTTAGTAACCCCTGACATAGGGTGTCGCAATGCAAGTGAAACATAGTAAGCGGAGTAGCTCCCTCACGTAAAATTGGCAGTGGACAAGAAGAGAACACACTACACTTGTTGCACTTTCTCCCCTATCCACAGTACCTATCACTTTTTGCAAAACTGATACTCTCAATGATAGAGTCCCATACAAGGAAAGTTGATATTTCCAAAATTTTAAATAAAATCGTGGCTCTTCATGTGCAACAAGAGTGAGTATTTAATAATAAGCACGACAAATAGTTCCGGTTCTAATTTTGAAATTTAACTTGAAACCACGCACGCGAGCCCGCAGTGACGTCGATAGTCAGTGCAAGTCCGAGGAACGATTCCAGCAACAAAACCATCCTCTTGTGCAGCGGCCATAAGTAAAGGCCGAGGCTAGTTTTGCTGCTAGAAACACGTGCAGATTAATTACGAAGATGGAAATGTCATTGCTAGCTTGCCAAGATGAATGTCAAAATTAGAGTCGGGGCTATTTTTCTTGCTTGTTCGGCTGATTGTTTTAAACAATAACCAATCAGGAAACAGTTTCTTGTCACGTGTGCGACCTGGACAAACGCCCTCAAACAAACTCTGTGTGTTCTGTTCAGAGACGATAAACTTCCACTTTTGTTAACATTCTATCACTGCCCGCGCACCAAACCCATCTACAAAGCAAACTTCAATACATGCAACGTGTAAATCCAACACAAAAACCAGTGCTTGAAAACTAGCAAGGAATCTAGCGGCAAAACCAGTCTCGTGTGCAGCGGCCTTGAGTAATAAACGGTGGAACATTCTACTGTGTTCTATTTGAGTATAATACGTGGACTCTAATGTTGGCATATGATCTTCTAGTTCAGTGGTCATTGTTCCCTTCATTGCTATCACGATAAAATATTTGTATACATAATGTCGGCCCTCTCATGATTACATATATATTTTTACATATCCTTGTGTATCCTTCACACTGTACATATATTTTTATGTGGATATAGATAATAGATCACGCCCTATAACAGGAATGTTGAACTAACGGAATTGTCTAGACTCGAGACATTTCATAAACTGATCTGATCGCTTCAAGAGATTATTATTATTGAAATCCATAATCCGTTCCTCGTAGAGCGTAGTAAGGAGCTGCATCCCAGATCTAATGATGTTATACGTAAAACAATTTACTTGCAGTGTGAAATGTTTATATGAGCCTCATAACCTTTTCTCACACGGGGCCAAAAGTCATTTTTAAAACATTTCAGTTGGACTTAAAACGTTTATTAACAGTGAAGACACCATTTCCAAACCTTGCTCGATTGTGATCGCTAATTATAATCTATACTAATATGTAAAGCTGAAGAGTTTGTTTGTTTGTTTGGTTGAACGCGCTCATCTCAGGAACTACTGGTTCGAATTGAAAAATTATTTTTTGTTGGATAGTCCATTTATCGAGGAAGGCTATAGGCTATATAATATCACGCTACGACCAATAGGAGCGGAGCATCAATGAAAAATGTAACTCAAAATTTGTCCGTTTGACAAAAACTTTTGAACGGTAACTCCGATCATCATGAAATTTGAACACAACATTCATTTCGGTAAACGAAGATGAACAAGCGTACTCATGTACCCCTCCCCCCATTCGTTCTTTTGCACCCGGGTGAAACCGGACAGGACCGCTAGTTTAAAATAAAATTTCTTTTTTAAAAATTGGAATAGATTCCTTGAACAATTTCAAGAACTTTTTGTCTCTTGCGATTTTTCAAGAAAATCTACGTTTGGGCAGTAAAAAAATCATAATAATTTGGAAATTCCAGTTTTGGACCGTAGATAACCCGGAGAATACGGGGTTTGAAGAAAAATGTTTGGGACAAAAGTTCAATGTTTTTTTACGGTCAATCGAGTGCTGACGTGAAAATTGAGGGTTCCCATTAAATAAAAAAAGTGGAACCTGGATGTCCTTGAACCGTCGATCCAATCAATTTTGTCCTGAACCATTTTTAGATTTTACCCTGCCCTGAGAAGATAATCTCATCGGAAGACTAAAATGACACCCAGTATATCTATTGATAATTGTTGATTGATAAAAAGTGAATTTCTGAAAAGTTCAAGTGATTGAACAATCCATCATGTTTTTTTCTAAAATTATCAAAGTATCAGTTAGGAGATTTCAGATTTTTTAGAAATGTTTTTCATTTTTTTGCCCAAGTGTGTTCCGTGTTGAAAAGTTGAACAACTCTCTCTGTGTATCTTGTAGAACTGCAAGAGGTTTGTCGTATCGTGCAGGTCATATTTCACACCGTTTTACCCCAAATGCGATTATTCTCATCCTGAATATATGAGTACCTCTATTATAGCATATAGTACCGCGCGATCAATCTAATTTTACTATCGTACCTTCCCACTGTATCTTGCTATATTGCTATTAGAGTACCTTTGTACGTTATACAATGTGTCATGTTAATCATTTATTCAAAAATTTATCCCTAACATCTAGCAATCATTAACTGAACTAATATAGTAATAGTCAGCGATTTCAAAGATATAGTAATTAAGTCAGCGACTGCAAGATGTCGGGGATAATTTTAATTGTCGTTTGCAAGTTAACATCGTCGCGATCAGGTAAAAATATTTCTGTCAAAACCTAAATTAACGCACGAGCAAAGGGCTACTTAAATTAAAAATGTATTCATATTATGGCCATCGAATACTATTAAAGATAAAAATTACTAATCTTGGAACAAATTTATTCGTTACAATAAAATTTAATTTCAATTCACCAACCAAATTATCAGGTAAAATAGTTAGTTGAAGAATAAATGCACAGTGCACTATACTCCTTGAATTTTTGTTGAATATTTGACGTTCACCGAAAAATCCGACCGATGGCGTTAGTGTCAAAAAAAGTTTCATTAAAATAATGTTTTTCCTAACCCAATTGCACACAAAACTTCCACTATATGGTTTTACAACTATATACTTCACAAACAGTTAATAAAGAACACATAAATAAATTTACAAGAGCAAACTGCAGATATAATACTCCACGTTTATAGGTTAGGTATTAGGATCTATGTGGCGGCCATTATTATTTTCTTAGGCGAATAAATATCTATACCCGAGAATTTGGACAGAAAAGATTTATACTTGAATTAAACATAATTATGCTTGGTGCATTGAATTATCGCTATTTATTCGGAGGAATAAAACATATGAACCGAATAAATAACTACTTACGTTCTATGAATGTGGCCATTAGTGTGCCAAATTTAATTTTCTCTAATTATTGTAAGACAATCAACTAAAATAAAACGTTTTCTAAATAGTTTTTGTTTCTTTAAAGAAAAAAAGGCGTTTGTAATCTATATACACTGTTTTATTATTGTACTTCAAAAAAGGTAGGATTTCGTATCACCCTGTGTACTATGCTATACAAGGTTGTATTTCATTGTGCATTGTTTTACCCTAAATATAACGATCCTCATACGCTGATTATGTTGTAAGTACTGTTGGTTTTATATATTAACTTTGCAGCGTCGTTTATAAGTGTAGGTGTATGAATTACCTACACGTCAACAATGAAGACAAAAACAGAATTGAAATGTATACAAATTATAGGTTATGTCTGTAGTGCGTAATGACGTATATTATGGCGAATGTGACATGTCAAAAACGAGAGATAGCTAGTTTTAACAAAATTTATTGTTCATAATCAATTTTGTAGAGCATTGAATTTTTAGGTTATGTAATGCTTCACCAAAATATTAATATATCTGATAGATTTTGCAACGCACCGCCGAAAAGCACAAAAAAAGCTCGTGAAAACGTTATTTAAGTAAATTTGTATGTCCCCTGTCTTGAAAATTAGGTAATTCGGAATAATATAATTTTTCGACTAGAATCAAAATCAGTATATTACACCACAAGGGCAGGAAGTTTGAGATTCTTGCACTGCGCGGCATGATGCCCGAGGCGAGTGTACGGTCGAATGTACTCTTATTAAATACATTAATTACTTAATTACATAAAAACACAGATACATTTCAAGCAAGCAACTTTGAGGTTATTCGTAAAAACACGAATGACAGCTGTTCGTGACTACTAGCTAAAATGTAGTAGGGTTGCCATGGAAACGATATTTGACTGGTTGTATTTTCTTTACTACCGCCCTACTGTACGTACTTCCCGCATCAGCGCTTGTAATCCCACCAAAGAGTAAATGTTAAGACTGGCTGCCTTAAAATTGATGCCGGAAGTATGTACTTTCGATCGAGGTATGAAGAAAATAATATTATATCCAACGGTGGTCAATTGGAAGCTACGACTCGAGGTCAGTCCGGTATAAAAACAAACCAAAGTTACTCTTTCCACCTGACTGTAATCTTACGCTGTATTGTTATTGAGATATATGAGGCCGGTGTTATTGTGTCTAGTCTGGTCTAATAGTCTAACGCCGTGTAATTGCATCGCAACAACGGGTCACGTGCCCACTAAACTCTGTTTAACAGCCCTCGTTCTCCCACACTCCATCTCACCGTGTATTCATATCTCTTTACCAGCGTCGCTCACCAAATACAGACGTCCTTAATGGACGATTAACTATAATTTTGATTTTTCGATTGTATTACTTTTCTTACAACATGTTGTTTATTTAGTGTTACAATTTTATTTCCTAATAATTCTAGGCGCAATGCTCGAATAAATGGTAGATATTTTTAAATCTTTGATTAACGTCTGATTAAAACTCTTCAATAAATAAATTTCAACATTTTTACCAATAAAAATGCAAAAAAAAACTAAAAAAAACATTTTTTTTTTTGCATTTTGTTAAAGATCATTTAAAGTAAAAATCGTGATCCTTTATTTTTTTTTCAAAAATTCCATCGAATAAAACAAAAAAACGGCTCGATGGATTGAATCGAAACTTTGTGAGGTTTTTGTGGGCATATTGAACTGTAAAAGCCACACTTAACATTACTGGTTTTCTCGATATTTCCAACTTAGCGCCTGATTATCCCAAAAGCCACCAAAAGCCCTCTTTTTCTTGATTTTTCAAATTAATGTAAAGAATGATTTTTTTTTCAAAAAACCGTAGCTGATTTTTGTGGGAAATTTATTCAAGATTTCAAAACCCTCTTTAATTTTCTTGTGCAATCAGTGGTTGCTGATATATTGAAGGTTAAAGACAAAAAGATCCTTTTCCATTCAAAGTTCGATATCTCAGCGAGAAGTGGTCGTATCGAACTTTTCAAAAAAGCAAATTAAAGCTGAATGAACAAGTTATCCGATCCATATAGTGGTTAAGTTGGAAAAATTTTTTCCAAGTTCGTAGACCAAAAAAAAAGAACCGAAAAAATTTCGAAAAAATTTTTTCTTCGGTATTCATTAGGATTGAGCGGAACACTTTGCTTGAAAAAATTTTTCATCATAAGGTCTCAAAACTAGAAGCTTCGAGCTTTAAAATCCTCTTTTTAAAATTCCAGTACGACAATTTTTAAAGGAAATACAGCCACTTGAAAAACCTCGAAAAATTTGGAAATTTTTTTGATCCTTTAATTTTTTCCACTAGTGTATATTAATTTTATATATTTTTTGTTAATATATTTGTCTGAAAAATTGGGCGATAATTTTATTTATTGGTAGACATTTTTATTTACGCAAAATATAAATGATCATAAAGGATTTGTTCCAAAATATAACCCAGTATAGTGGCCAGTGCTAATGACGTCATGAATCGACGCCATACTGTTGATTCGTTTCGAAATATATTGTTTACTTTGTTGAGAAGACATTATTGCAAATAACAAATAATAAAATAAAAATTTTTTTCAAAATCTGATGCACATCCAGCCGGTTAAATATTTATGCTACGTCTCATCTGTCTCACCAGTACAATATGGTGGAACGCCAGTACAATTATAGCGTCGGATTCATGACTGGCCGGTATACTGGGTTATATTTCGGAACATACCCTGAATGTTTAGGGTTAAAGAGAATTATGAATCATCCTGTGCACATACTAAAACAAATTCCAACATGTTTGTCTAAAAACAAACCAATAAAGCGGATACGTCCAGTTTCCGGAACATTTACACCGCCAGACTTTTCTAATTTTTCTTTTCAGACTTTCAACAAACAATTTAGATGACTCTTTTTTATAAGTTAGCTCGTAGTGTTTGTCAGTCTTATACAATATATATTAGCTCTTTTCTCTTTTCTTGCTATCAATTTTCTTCTGTGGAATGTCTGTTGTTGACCGTTGGGCAAATCCGTTTTGCTCCAGAGTCTAGACGAGGAAATTCCAAATACAGAATTATGAAGCACTGACTGCCGTCACCGTTTTCCGAACGGCGCTCTTTATACATACTTGAGTTCAATATGTGATACATCATATTTGCTGGATTTTTTAATCATTAAATACAAACTGGCGCCCAACGTGTAGAAAAAAATAATAATTGTTACAAACTGGCGCCCAACGTGGGGCGCCAGTTTGTTTGCAACAATTATTATTATTTTTTTCTACATATTTATTAATTTAAGTTTTTTAACGTGAACACTACTTCCTAGTTCATACGCTCCGCTGCCATCTTGCCTCTATTTCTCCACATGACCACCAGAGTTTTGCCCTAGAGTCTAGACAAGGAAATTCCAAATACAGAATTATGAAGCACTGACTGCCGTCACCGTTTTCCGGACGGCACTCATTATACATACTTGAGTTCAATATGTGATACATTATATTTGCTGGATATTTGAATAATTAAATACAAACTGGCGCCCAACGTGTAGAAAAAAATAATAATAATTGTTACAAACTGGCGCCCAACGTGGGGCGCCAGTGTGTTTTAACAATTATTATTATTTTTTTCCACACATTTATTAATTTAAGTTTTTTAACATGAACACTACTTCCAAGTTCATACGCTCCGCTGCCATCTTGCCTCTGTTTTTTCACGTGACCACCAGAGTACACCAGTGGCGGCGTGGCTTTTTAAGACGTGGTGTTACAACATTTGATTTAATTGATCGCATATCAGTCTAAATTTGTAATAAAGCAAAAATTTGAAAATAACATCGTGGTTTATTTAAAAATATCAAAATTTTTAAAGATATTCGAGAAATCCTGGTCGAGAATTCTCGTGCCTCGAGAAAGGTCGAGAACCAGAAACCCTAGTCAACTGCCATTTACAACTGTCGAACTACCATTAAAAATTAATATTAATAAAAAGTGAAAAATAAATATAGTTTAAAAAAAACTAAAAAACACGCTTTATATCGAACTAAAAAGTAAAAAATATTTTTTTTAAAATAAGCTTAAAACAATAATGAATAAAAATACTACACGCTTTTTTCACAATAAGACTAGTATTTTGTATTCATTATTGTTTTAAGCTTATTTTAAAAAAAATATTTTTTACTTATTAGTTCGATATAAAGCGTGTTTTTTAGTTTTTTTAAAACTACCTATATTTATTTTTCACTTTTTAGTTTGATATAAAGCATGTTTTTTAGTTTTTTTTTAAACTATATTTATTTTCCACTTTTTTTAGTTCGATTTATTGTCAAAAATTTGCCGAAAAATAACAATTTTTTTATTTCGGCGTGAACGGGATTAGAACCCACGACCGGTGAATCCGAGAGTTGACGTCAGCGAAGACTAGCGCCTTAGACCGCTCGGTCAACGATTGCTCTTACAGTAGTGGCATAACATACTAACAGTAATAAACCACTTGCTGTAGTCCAAACGAGGTTACAAACAAACGTACATACTTACATACATACATACAAATTTAGAAGTGAAACTAATATAAAGCGTGTAAAAATACTACCTCTCTCGAGAAATGCAAGGAGCTATGGTTAAATCAGTATTCTCCGGTCAATCCGTTGGCGTAACGTTGTTTATAGTTAGTGGCTCCCCGGCACCATAATTGAATCCCAGGTGTTAATTCGACATGCAGAATGCAACGCCTATATACATTGGCCGAGTTGCGTCTGGCATTAGGATTAATATACACATATGTAGGCGACTGTCTTCTGCAGGGTTCACGCAAAGGGTTAAATCGAACTTAATAATTCAGTCGATGTTAATTAAGAATCACTTAACCCTGTTCGCACTATGAACCGGCACATACAGGCTGGTTTCAAAAACGTGAACTTATCTAAATCAAGTGTGGATGATAATAACGGTTAATTAATTGGGGTTATCAATTATTTTATTTAAGAAAAACATTACAGTCCGTCTGATGACGTTTAAAAAGCCGTGCAATTTACATTTTTGGAGGGGATAGGAACTTGCGCTTAGACCCAATCGATTCAGCGTACTTTTTTCTATAAGACACGTTAATATTAAGCATATCTGAAACATTTTTATATTTTTCAAAATATCGAAGTTTTTCATGTTTTCATATGCGTTTTGCAAATCTGTAAGTTTTTAAGACACTAAATGAATTTCGGCCCGCTTTATATTACTCGAACTTATAGATAAGTTGACTCGATTCCGACTATCCGCAACACTGTATCACCTTTACTTTCAGAGATATGAGCGTTTATATTATTTAAGAAAAACTTAAAAACGCTGTAACTTTTAAACGACGAATGATACAGAGGTGGGAGTGATCGAAATCGATTCAGCGCGATTTTTTCTAAATTACCTCAGTTGTAAGTATTAGCAGCCAGCACAAGTTCCAGCAGTAAATCTAGCAGCAAAACCAGTCTCGTATGCAGCGAACTTTGACTCTAATAATTGTTATAAGAGAACGACATATTTATTTTTATTACTCATGCGGGAAAAGTGGTATCTTTACGTATGCTGTTACGGTTGAAAAGTAGCTATTTTCATTTGCGTGCGGAAATTTTATTTGTCGCACTGAAATTATTGTTTGCCGCACGCAAATTCAGAGAAAAAAACAAAATAATAACGGTGTTAATGTCAACGAAACAAACTGTCGTTTGAAGCAGATTTGAGGTTAAAATTTGCGATTATGGACTTTTATTCTTGACAATTTTAACTGAATTTTCAACTTTTTAAATGATTTAATTTTAATTTTTATTACTTCCAATTCTTTTTTTTTAATTTGTAATAAAATTTAAATTTAATTTAATGCGTAATAAAAAATAGTATGTGCAACTCGTGCGGCATTGTCGATTGCCCCCTCAAGCGAATGAGCGCACTCGCTTCGCTCGTGCACATTTCAACACATCCTTGCGTGGTATGTAGCTAGTACATATTGTTCAGTGTATATACGCCAACGTGCAATAACATAATGGCGTCCATTTACGCTGATTGCCTCCTAATGTAAACATAGGTATTCTTGTGTGTATGCTATACTACGGCAGTGGCGTCGTGCCGTCGACGGTCCACGCAATTATACATTGCGTAATCACATTTTGTTGCCTTCGGCCTGTGATGCGACAGTCCCGCTCACAACAAGGTCCGCTAGGCGATAGCAACAGCGACTGCAGCCCTAAATATCTCCACATGAGAGAAACCTGTTTACATAAAATAATAAATCGATTGATCATAACATGTTTATTATTCATTTCATTTTTGCAGGAATGTTTTTAGTCTAAGATCCCGATTTGGCTCGATCGAGTTTTCTAATGAAATTTGATAATATATTGTATTAATAAAGAAAAACTGATTTGGTTGCCATTCAATTTCTTGGCACAGCTATTTTTAGTAAAAAATTTAAGTTAATTTTATTGTATTTAGTATTAGTTAATATTATGATATTTGAATCTTTGATTAACGTCTGAATAGAACTCTTCAAATAAATAAAATTGTCGACCAATTTTTCTCAGACCAATATATTGACAAAAAATAATAAAATATAACACAAGATGACGTTTTGATCCGGATCTTCTTCATAAATATCTAAAAATATCAAAATTAATTACCTAGTATTAAGTTATTTATTATCTAATAGAAAGCATCTCTGTGCTTCGAGAACATTCGATAAGCGCGGGACGAAGCTATAACACGAATAACTGACTCCGACTCAACCACTCCGCTCGCATTTTATAGCTTCGTCCCACGCTTCTCGAATGTTCCCGAAGCACCGAGATGCTTTTCTTTACATGTATTTGTTTCTCCAAGCGATTCTCTGAAGGTCGGGTTTTTTTTACCTGTTTTCCATTGCTGCTGTTGCTAGTAGATTGTACAAAATCCATAGTCGTCCCAACAAGGGGCACGCAACAATATGTTCCACGTGTTCGCAATAATATTATCTACATTTTCATATATGACAATGTAGAAAACTTCAATTATCGACCAATTTATTAACAAAAAAATATATAATTAATACATTAACGTTTCAATTGGTCGATAATTTTATTTATTGAAGAGTTCTAATCAGACGTTAATCAAAGATTTGTTTACAATATAGAAAACACTATAACTGCAAAATACTAATTCGAAGGAGCCTGTCTACCTGGTTTTATGCCAGGAATCAAAAATGTCGACTAAACTTTGGCATTTCTTATACATATTTTACTTTCGATTGGTAATAAATTTATCTGAAAACTCGATAACTACATTTCAGAAATAAAATTAACAACTTTAATTTTTTAATTGAAAATAGCTGTGCCAAGAAATTGATGGCAACCAAATCTATTTTTCTTTATTAATACATTATATTATCAAAATTCAAAAATGGAAAACTCGATGGGTGAAGATCGAGCCAAATCGGAACCTTGACCTATGAGCTTAGGTGGGTGAGACTCTCACTTTATTGTTACACACTTTATATTAACTTCACTTGTAAGTTTGTATGTATGTTTGTTTGTAACCTTCCTTTGGACTACAGCAAGTGGTTTATTATTGTAGTATAATATGCCAACACTGTAACTACAGTGGTAGCCGTGCGGTCTAAGGCACGGGTCTTCGCTGACGTCAACTCTCGGAATCACGGGTCGTGGGTTCTAATCCCGTCCAATTGTTTTTTTTTCGGCAAATTTTTGACAATAAATCGAACTAAAAAGTGGAAAATAAATAAAGTAAAAAATATTTTTTTTAAATAAGCTTAAAACAATAATGGATAAAAAATACAAGTATTATTGTGAAAAAAGCGTGGGGCGCTCGATGTACGAAAATGTGGAACTAGGCGCCCCACGCTTTTTTCACAATAATACTTGTATTTTTTATTCATTATTGTTTTAAGCTTATTTTAAAAAAAATATTTTTTACTTTTTAGTTCGATATAAAGCGTGTTTTTTAGTTTTTTTTTTAACTGTATTTTTTGATAATTCTTCTTACGCGATGCCAGCACAAAATTATTTCTTTTTTATCTCAAAGATCTTTGATGGCATGTCACTTATAGCAATGTCTCAATTTGTCTTATAGTGTGATATACGTGGAGCAGTGAGGAAAGGGGGGATATAACATATAGAAATACAGATGACGTGAATGAAATAGGGGGTTGCCTTGTATTCACAGATCGCAATTACACGCGCCATCACGCTAACCGAAGTGGCAACCGACAATCGCGTCGTATAGAAAAGGTATCTTAGACTATCCTCGCAGATAGACCGAGCATAACGGTTGTTTATTTGAAGCCAAAATCTATCCATACTTTATTTAGAAATCCAAGAAGATTATTTTTTTAAAGTGAAACTTATTCTATCGCCCCGAATTTTTCTGGCCATCTGTTGCATGTCGCATTACAGGCGGCCGCGGAGTAGGGGTAAAGTGAAAGGCGTTCGGAGTAGGCGCTCGGTAGAGCAGCCAAGGCCAATATGGCGGCGCCCATGGTTAGCATCAGCTGACCGTGTAGTATGTATAACACATAGTCAGTCTGTCATGCGGGCAAGTGCTGTACAGTGTTAACATGTTTTTATTCGTGTATTCATGTGAATATTAATTGTTGTTTATAATTAATCGTGATGGATAAGTGTCTACAATCCAATAAAAGTTTCACTTGCGTCGTGGTTTCTTAAAACCACACAACTGTTTTTTTTATTTCATTTTTACACGCTTTATATTAGCTTCACCTGTATGTATGTATGCACGCACGCTTATGTTGTAACCGACTCCTTTGGGCTCGATTTTGACCCACTTTAAACGGACAGATTTAATTAAAACTTTGTACACTTATGAAGAACCGGTGACAATACAATCATTTGAAAAGTTTATTTCATTATCCTGATCAGGATCGCCAGAATTAAATAATTATGTTTGTATGTGTGTTTGTAAGCGACTTCTTTGGGATCGATTTTGACCCACTTTAAACGGACAGATTGAATTTAAACTTTGTACACTTATTAAGAACCGGTGACAATACAATAATTTGATAAGTTTATCTCATTATCCTTATCAGGATCGTCAGAATTAAATAATTATGTTTGTATGTATGTTTGTAACCGACTCCTTTGGGCTTGATTTTGATCCACTTAAACTGACAGATTGAATTTAAAGTTTATAGCACATCAAACTAAAAAGTAAAAAATAAATATAGTTTAAAAAACTAAAAAACACGCTTTTATAGCACATCGAACTAATGAGTGAAAAATAATTTTTAATATTAGCAGAAAATATCTAATAATGAACAAAAAATATTAGTATTATTGTGAAAAAAGCGTGAGGCGCTCGATATACGAAAAATATGGCACAAAGCGCCTCACGCTTTTTTCACGATAATACTAATATTTTTTGTTCAATATTAGATATTTTCTGCTAATATTAAAAATTATTTTTCACTTTTTAGTTCGATGTGCTACAAAAGCGTGTTTTTTTAGTTTTTTTAAACTATATATTTATTTTTTATAATTCAGGAATAGCAAAAAAAGTTATCTAACTCATAATTGGTTCATATTAGAAACTTGAAAGATACCTATATCGCTGGAATATTGCGATCCGCAGAACAAAACAAAATGTTTCGTTTTCTGCGGTCAAAAAAGTGGAATTTAAATTAAACGTATGTATTTATTAAGTGTGTGATATAATGTTGAAGATTTTCTACCAAAAACCACGATTTTGTTTTTGAAACAAATAAAAATGACGATATTTTGAGACGAGGCAATATTTTCAAAATTCTTGATTCATCTCGCATGAAGTGCTATCAATTATACCTATGTGAAGAAATTGTAACATTGAATCTAAATACCTTTGACATATCAATGGGAAGCGTATGTTTCCTCTCGCTCTAACGACCCGCTTCTCTTTCAGTCTCGCAATATCCCAGGTCCCGACTCTGTAATGGGGACATTCAGACAATGGTAGCTATGTAATCAACCGCGGTGTGCATACCTCATTTTATGAATTTACTCGGTTCGTTGAAATTATTTTGGAATACATTTTGACAATAGTGATGAAACTATCGCGATTAATCTGCGATTATTACTTTTTTTTATTAATCGTAATCGTTGACTATTAACTTTACATCATCATATATATTAATACGTTAAGGTTGAGATGTTTGCCTCCATTTTTAGAAAAAAACCTCACAATTTCTCTACATAAATTATATATCATTTTACAGATAATTGCTTGCTCTACTGACATCGACAACTAACAAATTTATTATGGCTTTTGTTTTTGTAAATTAATTTAAATACAGCAACGCTGAACAACGTCTGCCATCTGACGGCTTTAATTTTGAAACAACGTCAACACTTCGATCTGTCATCTGACCTTCATATTGTAATACAACAGACACAATACTGCATACTGCCATCTGACGGGTTTAATTTTGAAACAGCGAGCAACGCTGAACAACGTCACAGCAATGCTGCATAATGCCTTCTGACGGCCTAGCTCAACGCTTTTGCTACTTGCGCCTCTATATGACAATTTTAGTAAAATATTTCTTCGATCTGTCATCTGAGCTTCATATTGTAATACAACAAAAAGAAGAACGTTATAAGCAGTGTGCAAAATTAGAAACGAATTGAATACCTGCAATCATATTTAAAAAATAATTTTGTAAAGTGATAATTATTGTACTTATTTAGTGCGAATAATTCGTACAGGTCATACTAGTTTTTATTTAATAGTTCATTCCTCCACCGTCAATGGGCGGTGTTTACAAACATATAAAAAATTTAGCCGTGAGATTTTAATTTAATTAAAATTTTGGCTAAGGAGGTTCGATACCGATTATGCAGCTAGGGAAACTTATAAAAAGTTCATTGTCTTTTTGCAAGGTGACAACCTCTGCCCACGAAATTTTTACATAAAAAAAGGATTTTTTTCCTTACCCTGATGGCTTCTGGGGAAACCCCTAGTACCAACTACGTAAATCCATCTAATTATAACATATAGTAACAGGGACACAAACAAATGATTTATACACGAATTTGGAGGATATCGTGTCCATCGAGATAATAATAAGAAAAATCGCAGGATTGTGGAAAAGGTTGAAAAAGTCTAAATCTATAGAAGAAACGTCATACCTTAATAAATCTATCTTTTTGTCCACAATCCTGCGATTTTTACTCATTTACTGGTTAATATCAACTTCACGTTCACCATTTCTGAAATTGCATTTTCAGTTGAAAGTGTGTATTTGGCTTTATTGTTGATGTAGGTAAGAAGCGAAGAGCTTCGAGCAGTAGATATAAGGTCTCATTTCTCAACATTCCACAGCTAAGAAACGTTTCACAGCTAAAGCAACGACGCTGGCTTGTATTAGAACATATAAAATAATACATATACAGGTGATGTGCTATTTTGTAGTACTAGAATAATTTAAAAAAATCAATTTTGTGTCACTGTAGTGTAATGTAACACAGTCCGCCGCGAGAGTGGAAAGATTCGGGGTTCGTATCCCGACGGTGACATTGTTTGGAAAAAAAAATAAACTAATTTTTCTATGTTGATAGCATTGTAACAATGGGTGTTTCTTAACAATTGTAGCAAACAGTAGCTACTATAAACAATATATTATAATTACTAACTGTAACTAAACTACTCTAAATATTAAAAGGATTGTTTCATCCATAAGAAACAAGAAGTTTCCACTATTATTTCCTGACGATATAGAAAAGACGTCTATGACTTGGGATTATTTAATGTAAGGAAACAATTTCACCTTTGATTCACTCATAGCTCTCACTACTGTAATGGTTCACATCTAGCGTTAACTAATATAATTGGCTCTCGCATGATGTGAAAAAATCAGTTACCAATGCTATAAATATTAGAATGATAGTTTGATAGTTTGTGTCACTGTAGTGTAATGTAACACAGTCCGCCGCGAGAGTGGAAAGATTCGGGGTTCGTATCCCGACGGTGACATTGTTTGAAAAAAAAATAAACTAATTTTTCTATGTTGATAGCATTGTAACAATGGGTGTTTCTTAACAATTGTAGCAAACAGTAGCTACTATAAACAATAAATATTTTTGGTGATAATTGGATGAAATTAATTGCATATATAAGTGGCTCGGTCCGGCTTCGCCCGGATTTGTACAATATTGAGAGGTGCCGGGAGGCTAAAAATTTGCGATTATAATTATTAATAAAAATCGTAGGATTGTGGACAAAAAGTTATTTATTTAGTGTACGACGTTTCGTCTATAGATTTAGACTTTTTCAAGTACAAATGTGCAAATTTAAAAAATGTTTTTTTATGCGAGAAATTAAAAAAAATTTTGTAAAAAAATTAAAAAGACATTGCCACTTACCGGGTTCAACTATAGCTAAGAACAATCTAGGTGACCTCATAAATTCAGAAAAAAAATTTCATCAAAATCGGTCAGGCCGTTTGGGAGAAAAACTACAGACATCGGAATTTTATATATGTAAAGATATATGTGTATATAGTTAATAAATAAACTTATCGACCACAATTTTTCAGACAAAAATTGGTCGATAATTTTATTTATCGAAGAATTCTAATCAGACGTTAATCAAAGATTTGTATATAGTTAAGATCAGAACCAACATATATATTAGTGTTTACACATCATTTTAGACGCGTGAGTTTCAACGCACTCATAGTAATCTTAGAATTAATTTTGTTACAAATTCAACGAATGCGGTAAGAAATTAAGTCCCTTCTGTATTCGCGGGAAGCCAAGACGTAGTGTTGTACATGTATGGGAGGGTAGGCATTTCTCGTCTTATATTACAATTGCAGCACACAAATCTTCCAGGTAATAGTGAATGTCTAGCATTGCTCTCATTACATACACCTACATCGTAGTGATGTGTCGCTCCTGAGCGAGTTGTTCATAATGAACGACTCCTTTCTCGGAGCGGAGCGAATCGCTCTTTTTTGTGAATGACTCACTCCAAGCGCCATTGCTCTGTGCTGAGCTGTTCTGTACTGTTGCATTCGCACATTTACAGAGCGCACACAGCACAGGCCACAGAGGCACTAGTGAATTTTTCACGTACGGAGTTATCATTTAATGTTGAATGACACACTGTAAGTGTAATAGTACTAAGCTTACAATGACTTAAACCATTCACATTGACTTCGTTGATAAAGATATAATATTGTAACAATAAACATTATTATTGTTAAGCTTTTATTATACTTTATAGTTTATCCGAAATGCGAATAATATAAGATCAGAATCATATGAAAATGAGCTCAGAGCTGAGTGTGTGTATTGTGCTGTGCAATGCTACGTGACTCCTGAGCATGCATGATGACAGTTCACACCCGACTCCATTTTCGGAGCGGAGCGAGTCGCTCTTTTTTTTGTGAATGACTCATTTCGAGCGCCATTGCTCTGTGCTGAGCTGTTCTGTACTGTTGCATTCGCACATTTACAGAGCGCACACAGCACAGAGGCACTAGTGAATTTTACACGTACGGAGTTATCTTTGCTGTAGTCATTTAATGTTGAATGACACACTGTAAGTGTAATAGTACTAAGCTTACAGTGACTTAAACCATTCACATTGACGTCGTTGACAAAGATATAATATTGTAACAGTAAACATTATTATTGTTAAGCTTTTATTATACTTTATATAATTTATCCGAAATGCGAATAATATAAGATCAGAATCATATTAAATTGAGCTCAGAGCTAAATGTGTGTATTGTGCTGTGCAATGCTACGTGACTCCTGAGCATGCATGATGACAGTTCACAGTCTGCACTCTTGTATAGTGCGTACTGGCTAGTAGTAGTGTCGCTCCTTTGAACGACTCGCTCTGAGCGGAGCGCACGGAGCCAGCTCCCAATAAAGAGTCATGTGGACACATCACTAT
Source organism: Xanthostigma xanthostigma (assembly GCA_963575645.1). Taxonomy (NCBI): domain Eukaryota; kingdom Metazoa; phylum Arthropoda; class Insecta; order Raphidioptera; family Raphidiidae; genus Xanthostigma; species Xanthostigma xanthostigma. The sequence continues at coordinate 47,881,280 of OY754469.1, read as the reverse complement.
TACACCGGTGTAGAGGTAGATCACCGTATTACGGTATGGCGCTGGTGCTCCAGACAGACGGCTTGTGACAAATAGTCTAATAAATGCTCAGCCGAACGCCACATCCAGGTAACACAGTATGAAAAGGGTGTAAGCTCTTCTTCTATTAACGGGACTTCTCCTCCGTATATCAAAATGATCAGAATACAGTGAAATTAAGCTATAAATATTAACCAAAACATTAAAATATTGTGAATATTAGGAGCTTGGTTACAGACAAATTGGGATTGGTATTTAAATGGGATTTTTTATGGGAAACGTCGAGATTTAGCGTTTTCTTATTATTCAATAAATAAAATTATTGACCAATTTTTCAGACAAATATATTAACAAAAAATAATAATTAATACATTAACGATTCGGTCCGGATTTGTAGCTTCTTCAGAGCTGATCTAAAAAATATAAAAATTGATTAAAATAATTAGTATCTAATTGGTATTTGAAAAAAAATTCGCTTTAAAATTGAAAAAATAATATTCTTATTATTTTCCGTGGATTATACGAGTTGTATAAACATTGGTAAAATTTTGTAAATATTGAAAGCAGATATTTACGAAAGCTCGTGCAAAATGCAAAATCTGAGCTTCGGTAAAAAGGTGTAGATATTAAATCTTTATTAAGTAGTTAAGAATTTAATAATAATAATGCGTTTTAACATCCATGTCTCGACTATATGTCATAACAGACGCCATTCGCACCATTACTATTTTCATCTGTCACACTTCCCGTTATTTTCTACATTTTTAAACTTCCACTCAATTAATAGCAAAGAGCGAATGAAGGAATTTTAGTGCATTAAGATAGGAGTTTGACAGGTAATCGGCCATGGCCTTGAATAAGGAACCATCTCGATAGTTAATCTGGAGTTATTGAGGGAAACCGTGGAAAATCTCGATAAGATGGCCGGTACAGGAATTACCGTTTCTCGGCGGGAGGCAACAGGAAAAAGTCCCAGCCACATCTGCCCCCGCCGGAATTCGAACCCGGTACCTCCCGAATGCGAGTCTAGTGCTGTCACCACTACGCCACCCCGCTCGATAGTAGTTAAGAATTTTAGTTTTTGTCCACTTAACACTTTGACGGACAAACCGGCTTAGACCGTCATAAGCAAAACTTCAAAACTTTGACACGACGGCTGAAGCCGTCGTATACTACGGAACGTTTTATAGCCAGACGAGTGTAGCAGTCTATTTTCCAGTGTAGAATACATACCCTGTGTGCTCTGTGTCACCGTACAAATATCTACTAAGGCAATATTGTCACAACATAACAACTTTTAAAAGTAATTCAAACATATGAAAAAATTTAAAAACTATAGTGTCAAAATTGGAACAAAACTGAATTTTTAAGTGTCCGTCAAAATGTTAATTTACACAAAATGAATTATGTAATGTATAAAATGTATCAAGAATATTTTATTGCGAAATTGTACACTCAGGCCTAGGTTTGGAGCAGGTGTAAAAGACATATTCCAATGATGAACTGGTCTTGCGAAACGCGAATCCAGATGATACGGTCTAATGAATTGTCTATCCGTCACTATATTCTTACATTTTGTAACAAATACTTAACGCGTAAGAAACATAATTTACTTTTGCCCAAGGCTTTATTAGTGGCTTACCAACGTGGCCCTGTCTGTATGGCTACTAAAATCTACAACAGATTACCATGCTCATTCAAAAAAAATTGTATCCTCTAGGGAATTTAAAGTGCCCTTGAGTCATTATTTAATTCAAAATTGTTTTTATAATTTAAATGATTTTATCTCTTAGTAATTTGATCTTACACTGACGCTATTATGTTCTTTGTAATTTAAAAATAAAGAATTATTATTATAATATGTACCTATACTATAGATAGATCCATATAGTAAATTAATTATAGACGGCTAATTACGCTCCTACCTACAAGTTAACTCTTGTCAGATCACAGTGATCATTTTAGACGGCTGGTCACAGTGATTTTTTCATCGTCAAGTTATTTATACCCCAACTCTAATACCACACAACAGAGTACAGACTAGACGTTGCTGCTTTGACGGAATTACTATGTATGACTAATAAAGTAAATGTATATAACAGTGAACGATGGACAGAGGAATCCTAGGAGGCTTCCGTGAACACATAAGGAAGTGCAGGGTTTGCAAAATATCACGTCAGGGTTAGAGTACGATAACTCGATGTGTTAATAATAATAATAATAATAATAATAATAATAACCACTTTATAAGAAAGTATTTTTTAAAATACATTAATGGCGTCAACAATAAAATGTATTACAACATTATTTATTAAAAAATTCATTTAAATCATAAAAGTTGTTATGCAATAAAAATTTATTTATTTCCTTTTTAAAAAGGGATTTTTTGTTAATATCAATACTTTTAACATTCTGTGGCAGATTATTATGTATTCGAATCATGGCATTGCGTGCTCCACGACTCGTCACTTGCATATGATGTTGATCGTTTTTCAGAGTGGATGTTTTATTTCTAGTGTTGTGCCTATGTATTATATTGTTTGATTTGAAAAGAGCAGGATTTAATCTGACGAAATTAGAGAATTCTAGAATAAAGAGGTCAATAATCGTAAGGATGTTTAATTTTTTAAAAAGAGGGCGGCAATGTTCTCGAGGAGCAACGCCTGCCATGATTCGAACACATAATTTTTGTATTATTAAAATTTTTTTAATGCTTACAGAGTTGCCCCAAAATATTAGACCATATCTCATTATAGACTGAAAATGAGCATAATAAACATTAATAAGTATTTCTGAATTTAATTTGTTTTTTAAATATCTTATAAGATATATGCATTTATATAATTTAGCAGATATATTATCAACTTGACTTTTCCAGTTAAGCTGATCGTCTATTTCCAGACCTAAAAATTTTACTTGCTTCTTCACCACTAATTGATCTGGCGCAGGCATGATGAAATAGTTTCCAAATTTAATAATTTCAGTTTTGTCCATGTTTAATTTTAGACCATTTTTACTGAACCACTCATTTAGTGTTGATATGCAATTTTCAATGTTTTTAAGGAGTAGATCCCCATCTCCTTCCTCACATATGACTGCTGTATCGTCAGCAAATAGCAAAGTTGTTTGTTTTATAGCGTCTGGTAAATCATTAATAAAGATAATGAAGAGAGTAGGGCCCAGCACATTAGCCGTTTTAAGTGCGGAAAATTGATTTTTAAAAATCAATCAAGGCGTTTGGGAGAGTTCTTTGAAAAATAATGACAGGTTCGTGTCGATGCGATGGCGTTTTTTGCGCAGTGAAAAGGAGTAGGCGTCTGGAGGGAGTCCTTTTAAAAACAATTACGAGATCGTGTCGATACGGTGGCGTTTTATTTGCGCAGTGAAAAGGTGTGGGCGTCTGGGGGGGAGTTCTTTTAAAAACAATTACGGAGTCGTGTCGATGCGATGGCGTTTGTTTTGCGCAGTGAAAAGGGGTTTATAAGTACGTTATTGATAACACTGGCAGTACAGGTTATTATTTTTCATTAGCATAACAATAAACGTAATCCTTTTGTCCCTTTGATGGCACGAACAGATGTGCGATACACGGCAATATGCATTGTATTCCTGCTGCAGCGGGAAGAGCGCGTTTGGACATCCCGTTCCGCGGCACGGCCGGAACCCATTTTGTTACGGCGCGAGGTCGGGCGACCGACGCAGCATAAGAGAACACAAGAAACCACTTACCGGACTGATAGCTATTCAGTAATAAACGCTTATTTACAGTCGGTCGCGTTTTGACTTTAAATGAAATAAATGTTGATATTTATTTCAAGTGTGTGATGTAATATATTATACTACTAGCGGCCCGGCCCGGTTTCACCCGGGCGCGATAGATACAATTCTACAAAATATATATATTTTTTTTATAATATTTATTGGTTAAAAGACCAAAAGGCATAAGTTCAGCTATAGAAGCTGTTTTACAATTTAACCTATCATTTACATAACTATAACATACATGAGTACATGATTTATAATTTATAAAAATTATTATTGCATAGTGTCTGTGACTAACAAAACACATATCAATTTTATTAACACTTCGTTCTAAAAATAGGAGAAATATGCATTTTAAGAAATATACATATAAAATCCAACGTGGCTAATATTAGCATAGTCATGGCATAATAATATGACATTTTTACTTTAAAATTATATAATATTAGAGACAACCCATTGCTCTATTTTTTTTCGTTTGCGGCCCGGCGTTTGACCTAATAGCTTTGAACAAATTCTACCAGATTTGCTTCTGAACTAATTGCTTTGAGCGAATTATAACAGATGTCGCTACTTGGTACTAAAACATTTTTGTTTGCTTCTGAACTAATAGCTCTTAGCAAGTTCAATCAGATGCCGCTACACTTTACTAAAACAGTTTTTTTTTTGACAAAACACCGCAGTTTTGTATACAAAATATTTAATAAAAACTATCCTATATAGTCTAAGTTTGACTAAGCAAGACACATTTACAAAATTTAATTAAAATCGGTTTAGTGGTTTCGGAGATTAGCGCGGACGAACATCGTGACAAGCGATTTTTATACGTGTTTTTTTTTGAAAATTTTAGACGTTTTTCTTTAAAAAAAAACAACTTGTTGAATAACAAAAAAGTTCGAACGGAAGCTGTTGGTTTTCGAGGGGGAAATCGTTTGGAGACAATAAATGTGTTACCAGTCATTATTAGCGATTTGCAAAAAAAAATGTAAGTTAATTTCACCTAAAAAAATGGATGATAAAAAAGAAGGGTTTCCATTTAAAAAAACAAAAGTGACCCCGTCCCCCTGCTATATGTGGAGGTGCTTATTATGTCCAAACGATTTTCCCGATTTTCGTTCAAATTTTTTTTTTATTCAACCCGTTTTTTAAAGAAAAACGTCCAAAAAAACACCCGGTATATACGCTAGGAAAGTATCTTTGACACGCGACCTTCGCACAATGTCATGTTTGATTTTTTCCTAAAATGGTTCACCCAAAACTTACAAACACATAGAAACCAGCGTTATTCTTAATTATAAAAAAATATTTACGCAAAATGTCACTAAAAAAACTAGATAAATGATATACATTTTTAATTTCTAAATTTTTTAAATCTTATTTTTGTTAACAAAATAATAATTATGATAATTTTCATGTATTTAATAATGATTACAGACGTAAAATAAAATTTAATTACCCTTGACGACGTACTGCTGCAGTCCATTTTTTTCCTCTCTAATTCATAAGAAAATCCAGGAAAACGGGTGAATTGTAATTCTGGATGTTTAGTTGGTGTATCTTTACAATCAACAACACAGCACTTCCGATTTGATAGCTTTTTCCCCATTTTATTCGACAATTAATCCTTATTAAAATGCACGTATAACATATGACACTTTTTGTGGTAAGAAGTAACTATTCTCTATTTTTTTATTATGACACTTAGGTTTTGACTGAACCAGATTTACAAAAAAAATCACGAGAGGGCGCAAAAGTCGCCTGCCAAAAGATACTTTTCTAGCGTATATAGATATTATTACGTATTGTATCTGCTTTATCGTTGTCTATATTTTTTGTTGAATTTTTTAGTTTTTGATCCCCTTCATAAATCAAAAAGTTTGAGATACACTGCTCTACTGCACGGATAAAATCAGTGTTTTGTAGCAGAATATCGTGCATTGTTAAAAGTATCAATGTATGTATAAGTTTTAGGTTCCACGCGACCTTAGAATTGCCTAATACTGCTATAAACACTTTATATGGCGCTTAATATAGACACCGGGTAATGTAGTTGTTAGAATATTGCAAGTTGTTTTACGACGTTGATAAAATTTTATGGACACCGTTTATTAATAGACTTAACGACATTAATTTTAACAAACTTTAACGATTACAATTATGGCATGCGCATAGGAACATTGTGCCTTCGCGAGGAACATTGTGCTATTGTGTGTGCAAACATTATATATTGTGTGCATATTAAGTTTGTTGTTTGTTCCACAGGTGTCTCTGAAGTAGAATGGCGTGCGACTTCAATACGTTACAGGAACGCCTGTTTGTTTCATTCGTTTGTCGCCAGCTCTGAGTAAGTACCTGCAGATATTTTATTTTGTCCAAATTTATGTTTTGTAACATTCAGGGTCGGACTGGGCCGAAAGGGCCCGGGTGGCTCCTCACAACCCCGGGGCCACAGACTGGATAATGGTACATGGGAGGTTAGAGTGCCTTTGCATCATAATCCGACACTTCACTGCGCCTAGACTCGTGCAAAACTAAAAATCAATATCTCTAATTATAAGAGCATTTTGTGCATAAATGTACGATTTCGAATTGCTTTACTCGGCGCGGACTGTTCAGCAATATTTCGTCTAGCATTGGAGTAGTCTATACGTGATAGGAATGCTGTGGCATCTGTATATACAGGGTGTCCCATTAAGAATGGGACATAGAACAACCGCAGATTCTCCAATTCAAAATAAAACGATTAAGCGAAATATGCTTAGATAAAATGTTACTCGTTTCCGAAATACAGGGTGTTGAAGTTGAAAACTGAAAAATTATTAATGTCCATAATTTTTTTAATACACCGTATAATTTTACTCAAATCGGACACTTGTTAAATATCATAAAATGCACCTAACAATAAAAAAATTAGTTCAGTACGCTCTACCAGTGGCGTACGGCAGGAGTAAGTAATGCTTGTACCCCTTCTAAATGTTACGCCGCTGTCTAAATTTTAATTTTGACTATAATTTTAATTTTTTTGATATTTTTTAAGTCAATAATGTACACTTGTTAGTTTGTTGTAAAGTCATTGGTTTTCGAGATATTCGCAGTTTTTTTAAGACAAAATTGTAAAAATGAATATTATTAATAATAATACAAATAAAAAGTACATGTCTATCTATCTTTAACTGCGAATATCTCGAAAACCAATGACTTTACAACAAACTAACAAGTGTACATTATTGACTTAGAAAATATCAAAAAAATTAAAATTATAGTCAAAATTAAAATTTAGACAGCGGCGTAACATTTAGAAGGGGTACGCATTACTTACTCCTGCCGTACGCCACTGGTAGAGCGAGTAACATTTTATCTAAGCATATTTCGCTTAATCATTTTATTTTGAATTGGAGAATCTGCGGTTGTTCTATGTCCCATTCTTAATGGGACACTCTGTATATACAGTAAACTTGCCTTAAGTCAACGATTACTACGATTATTATTACGATTACTTTAATGAAACAATATGGTACAATCATTGCTAACTAGAAAAAAAATTATAACAAATGAAGTCTGACAAATATATTAACAAAAATTGTCAGCCAGACAAATTTTTTCAAAAATGGTACATTATTTACTACAAATTGTATAAATTTCAAACAGGTGTTTTGGAAAAAAAATCATGTTTTTTTTTATTTCAAAAATTCATAAAAAATAACAATTAACAAATTTTTACTAGTCTGGCGGGCGTAACATGTTTCTTACATGTTTTTCAGCCATTTTCACTTTATAATTTTGAGGTGTTCGTAGGGGTAACTTTTTCTGTCATGCGGGAGCTTGGACTAATAGGAGTGGGATTTTATTCAAACTTCATCGCAATACAGACTAACGTAAAAACTAGCCCTGGCTAAGGTCATTTTGTTCGATTGAAAACAATAGAGCGTTGGAGGCAAAGCTTTGATTAGAAGAGCGTCGACTTTACAAGAGGTTGCTGTACTAGGCTTGCACTCGTACGTACGTAGGTACAAACACGCCGTTAAACACACTCTTTATGGTTTGCAATTTAGAACTCATTGGCCGGACCATTCCACTGCCAGCTAAACGATTGCTTGTTATCACCGTAATTGCCAATTTACTATACGTTCTCCGCTATGCATACATGCATCTATGGAATAGTGGTACCAAAACATTTTCATTCTTTTAAAATAACAATAAAATCATTTTCTTCATACCTCGATCGAAAGTACGTATAATAATACGCGCCACGAATCTAAAAGACTCGGAAGTTAGATGCGAATGCGGGCTTGGAAAAACTACAAACTCGCAACTTAACAAAACTAAAATAACAATAACAACTTGACAATAGCGTACTCGACTGTACTTTAAACTTTAAAGCAGGAAACCGACAAGTGACAAAGGCATCGAGCGATTAATTTCATTGAAAAACTGAAAAACCATTTGATAATAAAACTTCGGTCATTCTCATTATCATTCCTTGGATATTTTTATGGGGAATTATAAAACGGTCGAATAAAAAAAAAACTTGGTGACTGATGATGAGATACTGTTTTAATAACTTGAGGTATTAAAATAATAGTTGGGTGACTAAATTACTAAGTGAGCGACTAGAATGCCTTCGGTAATTTTGAAGCAGATATTTTCTTTTGTTTTTACTTTTTATTTTTTTTTTTACTTTGAGACTACAACTTAAAAGTTAAAACTCACATTTTCATGAAGATTGAAAACCACCGTTTTTTTTTTTTTTGAAAAAGGGGTATGCGTATTGTCTCGCAGTGAAACGCGAGGGGAAAAGGTGGAGTTTTTTTAAAAAATAATTCCGGGGTGAACGATAAACGGGTATGGAATTGTAATTCCGGGGTGAACTATAAACGGGTATGCGAATTATCTCGCATTGAAACGGAAAGGGGCAAATGTGGAGTTTTTAAAAAAACAATTCCGGGGTGAACGATAATGGGGTATGCAAATTAAATAGTTAAATGTTTGAATAGAACTGCGTTTTCTATAACATGTATATTTAATCGACAGTCAATTAAATATATATTTTTTAGAAAACGCAGTTATATTCAAACAATTAACTCTTAACAACTTAGTAATTTAGTCGCTCACTTAGTAATTTAGTCACCCAACTATTATTTTCTCGTCACGCGTAGTCAGTCGCTCACTTAGTAATACAGTAACCCAAATTGATTATTTTTGTCACCCAAAATTGTAATTTACAGTCACTCGTTTAAATACTACCCTATTTTTATTGTGTATAGTGGATTTATAAAGCTGAACAAAAACCGTTGAAAATTTCTATATACAAGTGACCTTGTTCTCTTATAAGATTTATTGAGCGATTTTCGTTCATGGTTATGTAGAAATGTCTTTGCATAGTCCGTGTTATAAATATTCGATTTGATTCGAATGACAAAAAAGAGTGTCGTTTGTGTAAAGCGCAGAGAGTGCTAAAAGGGGCGTGTTACTGTGTAGGTAGGTGTAAGTAGATAAAGGAACAAGACAAGTACTAAAGCACAAGGTCATATCGTTATTGGTGTTCTCCCGCCGAACTCAAATATCATCAATATCCATAGAATCTGATCCTTCCGTAAGACAACTTCTTGTCGATGTTCACTGTTTAATAGCTTATAGCAAATGCCATGGTATAACGCACACAATCAGGTAGAGTCCAGCGCAATAAGCACAAGGTCATAAGTTCACGTGTTGTAAGAACTTGTCAGTGCCGGATTTATCAAAAGACCGTGGCACCAAACCACAAAATGACCTATATCGAAAATAACTTGTCTCATATTATTAAATAATTCTAAAAAATAAATTAGCTTATTTTTTAAAGGTAGGGACGACTATACTTCTCATAATAAATATTTAAGGAGGTTAAGTCCCAATCAAAAGTAAGTCAAATTCTAAATCGGAACTTTTCCATAATACATTTTTACAAAAGGTTATAAGTCAATGATACCAATAAATTATTGTCATAAAGGCATAAATAAATAATTTTTTTTATTATTAATTAATTATTTCAGTATTTTACTTGGACTAACTTTTGATTTTTTTGTACAAAGTTAGATTAGAAAAATAAATATATGTAAATATGCGTATTTTACACATTTTTTGCAGTAAATAATTAAAAAAAGAAATTAGAAGTAATAAAAATTAAAATTAAATCATTAGAAAGTTTAAAATTCAGTTAAAATTGTCAAGAATAAAAGTCCATAGTCAAAAAGTGCTTAGGTTTAATAATTTTTTTATTGATTAAAAGTCTCCTAATTAAATTGGAAAAAATATTAAAATATGCGTAAGACATCGATGCTTTACATAGTTAGTTTTCGGAACTGCTGACATTATTTGGTTATTTGCAAAAAATTAAAATGTACCGTTTGTATGCTAGGTTGACATATTTTGCAGAAGACTACACGTGAAAGTTTTTTTTTAATTTTTAACTTTATAAATCGCCTAATGATTTTGGATTTTTTACAAAAAATTTTGTCATGAAAAATCCATTAAAAAAACTTTATTTCACATTTTTTTCATTATCTTCGTTTAACGCCTCAACCTCCTTAAGGAAAAAATACGCAAAAATCCGTAGGGTTATTTTTGGCAAAATCGAAAGACTGGTAGAATTATCGGTTTTTCGTAATTATAAACGACAAACTATAAGACATGCGAAAAATAGTTCCAGACGACATTTGTTGAGCTTGCAATTTTACACAAAAAATGTTCCGTTGCTCTATGTCCTAGCTCTCGTAATTTTGATGCAAAATCGCCTGTGAATTTTCAAGGTCGAAACTTTACGGTAATTCCGACTGGTATGATTTTTGTGCCATGGTAATATTTGAGCGAGAGAGGGTTGTCGCAGCAGGTGGTGACAGCGTCCCCGTTGATTCCTGCAATGCGCCCTTCCGTTATCCAATCCCGTCCCATTGAACGAGCGCCTCGCGTCCCACCGATTCGATCCCATTGATATTCACAGTGAGTGTAAATATTACCCCTTGCTTCATTTGTTACATGCAGTGCAGTCTGAACGCCCCATCCTGTCCTGTCCTCGCAACCACGCGAGAATGAACGAGATGAAAAAGTTTGACGCCGCAAATTCGCTGCTTTACTTTTCGGAATAAATTATTGATATCTCATTAATCTTCAAAGCAAAACTCGCCATTAAAACGCAGGTATTTAATAATTGATTCACTCGATCTATTTTACGCGGAATTTTTTATTTTAAAATCCTCGCTTTCGAGTGCGTTTCCCTCATATACTTTTATTCTATACTGAGCATAGGAAGAAAATCGCAATCGAACCATTAGGATGCAAACATATACTTCTGTCTTTTTTTGCGCTGTAAGCACTGGCGTATCCAGGAGGGCAAAACAAGCACGGGTGACCCGGTTTAAGAAATTTCTAATTTGCCTCCTCCTGGGCCAAAAGCTGGGTACGCCCATGTTAACGTCATAGAAATAGACAACGTTTTTGAAACAGAGATACCTACTTTATTCAGATTGAATGCAAGTACCTCAACCAATCCTATCATCGGAGAAATCAGGGAATTACATCGAAGAAAGGGACGCAGATATATTTTCGATACGCTTTGTTGCATTTACTCACCGCACATTGAGTAGATAGGTAATTATTCATATAGTTAATTAATAGATATATGTCGGTATATAATAAAAGTATATGGTTTAAATGTTCTAACGAGAAAATGAACAAACCTTTTTATTTTCCGAAAGATGTCGTTTTGACGACATGTAAAAAATTTATAGATACTGTTTGTTTTTTAATTGGATAGCTTAAAAACTTCAACCAAAATTGTAACAAATAACCACTAAAAATCACTCTTAGAATACTCGATTGGGTTCATTTTAAATAGGCTTCGTGATACGAACCAAACAGGAAGCGTGTTGTAGTAAGAAAAGCTGAAATAATTTTCGAATAAATCGCGATTTTGCCGTAATTCAGTGTGTAATTGCATCTGAAATTACAATGCATTTCAGCTTGAAAATAACGCTAATATAGGGGTATATTAGGTACACAGTGTACAGACAAGCAGACAGACGGTGTTAACAGTTTGATATAATTAAAGCCGCAATGAATTCAGAGCTATGTCAATTTAAATGTAATTACACTTGTTTAATGCTTCATTCCACAAAAACGGATGTTCCGCCCCGCGTCTGTGTTTAGTTATCTCTGAGGCTCACTGTATGTGGGTGACGTAATTCCAGTGGCGTAACCACATGAAGCCGAACCCCAGATTGAACCAGAAAAATTCTCATCATGACCTTTTCTACCACAAAAAAAAAATTACTAGAACAAACTAGTTCAGCCTATAGGTTAAACTGGTTTGTCGTATTGAGCTTATGCCGGTATGTCTATCTCTCAGCCATTTCCAATCGCGTCTCACCTGCACCGCCCCCCGTCCGCTTCTCGACTTTTATGTCATAACTTGTGATGTGCCGGATCGTTAAAAATGTATATCCGCGGATACGGATCTGAATACGGATTTTTGGTTTCAAGATCCGCGGATACGGATACGGATCTTAACTTTCTTAGAGTACGCGCCGTTAAATATTGCAGATGAACCTTTGGAAAGAGACTATCTGTTATAGGAAAAAGTTATTGATCTCTTTAAGAGTTAACTCTCAAAACAGATTGTCTCTTTCCAAAGATCGATGTGCAATATCTCATTACAAAGATAGTTTTTTAGTACTTTTGAGTTATGTACTATTAGTATGGTACTCACTACGATAAATGTTTGCAATATAAAGGTGCCAAATACGATTTTAAAAAATAAAAAATAATCTGAATGGAATTTAACAGTTTTTCATTATTACCTAATCACCTATATATATAAAATTTCATATCTATGAATTGAAAATTAATAAGGTAAAAGATCCGCCAAAAACTAACGGATACGGATCTTTCTTCTCCCTCGGATATCCGCGGATACGGATACGGATATCCGGCACATCACTAGTCATAACAGACGCCATTCACACCATTACTTTTTTTTCTATTACACTTCCCGTTATTTTCTACAAATTTTAAACTTCAACTTATTTAATAGCAATGGACGAATGAAGGAATTTTTAGGAAATTATATTTTCCTGGAATTGTTGAGGGAAACCATGGAAAACCTTAACAAGATGGCCGGTACAGGAATTACCGTTTCTCGGCGAGAGGCAGTGGGAAAAACTCCCAGCCACATCTTCTCCCGCCGGGATTCGAACCCGGTACGTCCCGAATGCGAGTCTAGTGCTCTCGCCGCTACGCCACCCCGCTCGGTTTTCCCAGAAAATACGTTGAATATCTCCCTGTTGGCACGCAGATGCCGGCATGTCTGTATGGCCACTGTAAATTGGTGTAATTTGTATTAATTTTTAGCATACACATTCGTAATTACATTTGTGATTACACTGAAAACATACATAATTGTTTTATATTTAGTTGTTTATAACATTCATATTATAATTGAATGCAACCCCAAAATACAAAAGTCGGTGGGGTAATTAAATTTGTTTATATGAACTGTTTACATACACGAAATGATTTTGTAAATATTAGTGTCGATGTTTTTGCAACCAAATGCAATCGTAATAACGCGATATTTAAATTCATTTTTAAACCTTTTATTTGATTATTTAAATTGAACCGTTTAAATAGACTGTATTTTTGTTCAATAAGTAATTTTTGATACGTTTTACGGGTCTCGTATATTATACTTAATTGTAGTTTGGTAGCCAAATGACTTAAACTTGATCCTACATTTTTTTATATTTATTCAAAAGATTATAATAACTACAGAAAGAGAATCAGATTTTTTTTACCACACCGTTTAAGAGATATAATTACCTAATTAAAGCTATGCAAAAATACACGAGCCGTTATGAGTGTCCTTGTTCAATAACTCCGGAAATTGAGGGTTTATAAAAAATTGACAAACTTGACCCCACAAAAATAACTTTTTAATGGATAGAACGATGTCTGAAATACACACTGCAAAAATTTCAGACTAATTTACCACGTACTTTTGATTTCAGTAATTTTTTAATATTGACATGTGGCCTCTATCTCTGTTGTTGTAGTGACAGTGACTAATGACAGCTGAGTACTAATCAATTAATATTATACATTACTATAATTATTTAATTATAATTCGCATTAAATTAAATCAAATAAATTTTTATGTGAATTTCTATTAATTAATTATTATCGCATGATTTGGGTAATTATTTGAGGAACAAAAAAAAAGTCATTTATTTGACTTGAGATTGCGGCTCCCAAACTACCTTAATAGAAAAAAAGTGTGTGTGTCTGCTCCGATATGCTATTTTACACTGTTGTTTAATTGCTGATGCATTCACGCGAACGAAGGTTTGATTTTCAGCAAATCCTATTGACAGTTTTGAAAAAAAACGTATTTTTTTCTATGCAATCCAAAATTTTAAGATTTATAGACCATGACCTTAATATAATTTGTATAGACTGGTTTTAGAGTCGATGTTTGCGTGAAGTTGCACGCACATAATTTTTCCCTATACTTAGTTGTAAACTCTTTTTGCATATCTGTTCTATCCTTGTGCATAATATATTTTTATTTTCATCAAGCCGTCAGTTAGATTAAAACATTAAATAAATCACACTTGTACCTACACTTTGTATATATATTCAGTGACGTTCAGTGAAAAAGGCATTCATGTCTCTCGTCCAGATAATATTCACTAACTTTATTTAATACTCGCTGCTCTCCGCAGCTGCGCACGCGGTTGTGATGAAAAACGATAGCGATAAAAGTAGTGGAGCTTTCGGCTATACATTAGTGATTGGCGTAACTAGTAGTCTAAGGCCTAGTTTATATGAGAGGCGTTCAACGCGCGTTGGGCCAACGCGCGTTGAACGCCTCTCATATAAACTAGGCCTATGTCATTCATGGCGTGTCAGGCGCTGACAGGTCATGACTTAGCCTACAAGTTGCGCCCATAATTTTATTCAACAATTGTGCGTTATTCATGTTCTAATTATAATGAGATGTTTTAAATATCTATTTATTTCTTTATAAAAAAAACTGTCAATACTAACAGCATTAAACAGCACGATTCAATGTTTTGGTTTGAGGTTAGCCGGTTATGAATAAACTCCATGTCGAAAACATTCGGCCTCTCAATTTTAGTCTCAATGGGTAACAACGGAGTTGTTGTTGCCTACTATTTCGTTACGACTCAGAAAATAGTTACGTTTATTATCATTACTCCACAATGGCCGATCTAGTAGGAATCTTCATTGAGTATGACAAGTAATTGTCACCAGTCGGTAAATGGCTATTTAGGGTTCGGTTTTTAGGCATGATAAAACATGAATAACGCGCATGAGTTGAATAAATATATATTATATATTTTTTAGTTTCTTCTTGCTATAGATATTTCCAGTTGAGCCATATCTTCTCAAAAAAAAAAAAAACAGCACAATCAGCACAACATTCTAAATACACAGCGGCGAAAATCGGTTTATATTTTTAATGACGCTTTGAACTTAAATTAAACTCTTTACTATCCGTCAAATAATTTACAATCGTATATAATCACCCACAGTTATATCACACACCATTTTTGTCACGTGTATCGGTGTATGCGAGTCATCGCTCAAAAAATTCTGGTATCATCAAAATGTAACTGAAATACATTAACATTATTTTTTTTCATTGTTTGGAATTTTTGTATTTGTTGGCACATTGTTACAATTTTTTTCAATTGCTATTTCGATTTGAGAAAGAAAAAAACAAATTACGTTAATAAAAATCCTAAAGTAAGTGTAGCTAAAAGTTAACACGACATTCTTTGACTGTTAGCCGGTACGAAGTTCGCGGGGTCAGCTAGTATTATATATAAAAGAACAAATAAAAAATACCTAAGCAAACAAAAAAGTATGATCTAACTGCTTGAAAACAATTTTTAAAGCGCGTTGAGACACAACCAACCGCAATAGCCCGCTCACGTGTTCTGAGCCCGCGCGACAGGCAGCCTTTGTGATATTAAGTCGTTGCAGTGGGAAGCGGTGAGTGGAAGTTTAAAGTTAAAATCCCGACAGTGACATTGTTGGAAAGTAGTTTTTTTTTATATATATTGTAACTGTAACAATGTTAAATTATTAACATTAATTTTTTTTTCAATATGAATGTATTTTGACGATATACAATTTTTAATAGCCTAAAGTTATTCCTTATAGCATTAGCTATCTGCAGTGAAAATAGCGTCAAAATCGGTCCAGTCGTTTAGGAGGGGGGAATCATGACGCGCATTACCAAAATTAGTAAAACAAGATTTTAACGAACAAGAAATAATAGTAAAGTGTTTTGGCAAGCCTAATTACACACCCTTTTTGTACGCTACTGAACATTATGCTTTCGCTGAAGGTTACACGGGTTCTAATGCAGTCGAAAGAGTCGGCTCACAATTAATGCGTGTCGCTCGATCATAAATTCGTCAACACGCGAAGCCAGGCTGCATTAATTAGCTGATTATTATTTAAATAAACTTGCCCGTTGATCAGGCGAAATACATATCATCTCTCCTTAACATGCTACAAAATATTAAATATGCATTTAGCTGTAGGTATACACAACAAGTTGTCCAATGTCCATGTCCTCTACGTCAACTGGTAGTCGCTATTAGTGATGTGCCGGATATCCGTATCCGCGAATATACGAGGGAGAAGAAAGATCCGTATCCGTTAGTTTTTGGCGGATCTTTTACCTTATTAATTTTCAATTCATAGATGAAATTTTATATATATAGGTGATTAGGTAATAATGAAAAACTGTTAAGTTCCATTCAGATTATTTTTTATTTTTTAAAATCGTATTTGGCACCTTTATATTGCAAACATTTATCGTAGTGAGTACCATACCAATAGTACATAACTCAAAGGTACTAAAAAACTATCTTTATAATGAGATATTGCACATAGATCTTTGGAAAGAGACAATCTGTTATGAGAGTTAACTCTTAAAGAGGTCAATAACTTTTTCCCATAGCAGATAGTCTCTTTCCAAAGGTCGATGTGCAATATTTACCGCCGCGTACTCTAAGAAAGTTAAGATCCGTATCCGCGGATCTTGAAACCAAATATTCGTATTCAGATCCGTATCCGCGGATGCACATTTTTAACGATCCGGCACATCACTAGCTGCTATTGAAGGGTCGGTGCACATATGCAGCTTTTTGTGCGATTAAAGCTCTGTTCCAATCTCTCTACGAACTGTAATATCGTCACAGTCTTGCGCAGTAGCAGAAACGAAACTGCGTGCATCGGTTTTTGAACTATTGCGTAAGACTGTGTGACGATAATATTACCGTTATCGCGGAGAGTTTGGAAGAGAGCCTAAAGGCCTCCGCACACGAGGCTAGAAACATTGCTTGGACTGCTGCTGGCCGGTAGGCTGGGTACGAAGCTGGAAATGACGTCACTGCGGGCTCGCCTGCTAGCTCACAGGTTTTAAAGTTAGAACGGGGGCTATTTTTCTTGCTAGGTCCGCTGCCGGGTATGAGAATGAACCAATCAGGAAGCAGTATCTTGTCACGTGGGCGCCCACAAACAAACACTATGCCATAGTGTGTGCTCTGTTAAGAGACAATAAACATGCAGTTTTGTTACCGTTCTAACACTGCGCGGGTACCCAATCTACCTGCAGAGTAAGCTTGTAAAGACGTCTCGTGTGAAGCGAGCTGCATATAATAGCAATTAAGAAAACCAGCCGCTAGAAAACAACAAGGAACCTAGCGGCAAATCCAGCCTCGTGTGCAGCGGACTGTAGTGTCGTGTTGATGGTTAGATGAAATTCGATAACTAGATTGAATTCGATAATTTTTTTAACTAATTTTGATATTATTTCTATTATTGAAAAATTACCTTAGATTCCTAATGATTCATAATCTTGGTGTTACAGTGTATATGTTACCGTTAAAACCCGTTTTTAGTTAGAACGCGTATTTACTATAGTTAAAACTAGTTTTCACTAAACGCCCTCGTTAAAACTAGAATTTCCTAGTAACAACTAGAATTTACTGAATAAGAAGATTGATTTTTAGGTAAAACTAGTTTTAACTGTGAGCGTTAGACAAAACTAGTAGTAACTAGAAAATTGTGTTTCAGAGGATTTATTTAATAGAATGAAGGCTTGATTAAAAAATAAACATTATTACATATTATTTATTAAAATATTTATTGAGAACATTTGTGAATAGTAACATCTGAACAACGTTGATATTAATTAGTAATATAAAAATATCATTCTTCCAGCTTCCTTATGGAGATCAAACATCCATATTGGCAACTTTTATTAAAGTCTTACACATTTAACAAAGACATTAATAGCGAACAAAAACAATTAGTACTAAAAGAAACATTATATGACAACATATTATTTAATACAATATTTATTTAACTATTTACGAATTGAAACATCCCAAACAAATTTAATATTTAAAGTTAGTAACATAACACAGTAAAAGAACATTTTTCCTTATGAAGATCAAACAGCCATATTGACAATTTTAATTACAGTTTTATTGGTCTTTACTTGTTATTGCAGGGCAAATTATCGTGGCATTTCGAGTGGAATCAGTTTTAACTGCTTGGTGCCGTTAAAACGCGTTTTGACTAGTTAAAACTAGTTTTAACTGATATTCATTTTTACCAAGAGTAAATTCTAGTTTTAACGAGGGCGTTTAGTGAAAACTAGTTTTAACTAGTAAATACGCGTTCTAACTAAAAACGGGTTTTTACGATAACATATATACATTGTTGAAACATAATACATAATGGGATTAAATAATATTATACGTTTAATGATTAAGGCTATTAAAAGGACGCTTTTATTTTCAATATTAATGTTTGCACACATTCAAAATGTCCATTTCAGTTCAAATTAAGTGTAAAAAGCCGTGTTAATCCTGATATGTAGCCTAAATATCAGTTTCAGCATGTATAACATCTATAGCTATTATTTTGGATTAGCGTTTTACACGTTCGCACCTCACAATTTTGCTGATTGCAGTTTTCACAGCACTGCAAATACTGTTACTCTGCTACTATTTTTCAACTAGTAGACTGAGCGTTGTAGCGTAGTGGGTAGAGCACTAGGCTCGCATTCGGAAGGTACCGGGTTCGAATCCCGGCAGAGGCAGATGTGACTGGGACTTTTTTTCTCTTGCCTCTCGCCAAGAAATGGTAATTCCTATACTATATTATAACAGTTACAATAAAAATTAAAAAAAAAAAATTATTTTCAAACAATGTCACTTCTGGAATACAAACTGCCGCGATAGTAGAAATTTCGGGTTTAAGTCTCGACTGTGACATTGTCTGAAAATAGATTTTGATTCGGTTTCAAACCATAATACACTTCTTTGATGGCCATATTCATTGAACACTATTAAAGATAGAAATTACTAACCTTGGAACAAAATTCGTTACAATAAAGTTTATTTTCAATTTAAAAACCAAATTGACAGGTAAAATAGTTAGTTGAAGAATAAATACACACTGCACTATACTCCTTGGTATTTTTGTTGAATATTGTGACCTTCGCCCAAAAATCCGACCGATGGCGTTAGTGTAAACGTCAAAAAAAAAACGCCATTAAAATAATAATGTTTTATCCTAACCCAATTGCACACAAAATTTCTACTAAATTTAATGTTTACAACTATATACACATAAACAAATTCACAAGAGTAAACTGCAGATACAGTACTCCTCGTTTATAGGTTAGGTATTATGATGTATGTGGCGGCCATTATTATTTTCTCAGGCGAATAAATATTTATACCCGTGAATTTGGACAGAATAGATTTATACTTGCAGTAAACTTAATTTTATTCTTGGTGAATTGAATTATCGCTATTTATTCGGAGAAATAAAACAAATGAACCGAATAAATAACCACTTGAATATGGCCATGAGCAAAACAGTAAAATAGACACTTAGTAAGTGGTTACGTGCATCCAATACAGTTTCGGTCCTATCAACCAGTTTACCAACTTTTGATTTTAATCTCGAACGTTCGCTCAGAAGTAATCAGTACACAGGTTCAATATCGTATTGCTTACTTACGTGTCGTACACTTAATCGGCACATAACTGTAGTAGGAAGTACAGTATTGCACGAGAAAAAAAACCAACAACGCGATGGGTTCAGCGAGAAGATTGAGGCCAAGCAGGTTGTAGAGAAGACGGCAGCCGGGTCTAGAGGTGATAACGTGACTGGAATACGCATCACACCATCAGTAAAGCCTGATTCACATTATATCTGTTCATTCGCCAAGAAACTGCATATTATACGTAAAGTCTCGTTGTGATTTTTCCTATCTTTGATGTGAAACATTTAATAGCAGTAAAACCGTGCAATTGGCGCGACGGTTTTATGGGACGACGTTTCGTTTGTCTGGCGTTGGATTGAACATACGGCTTTAGTTAAAGGCGACATCCAGTTAACAGGGCGAAATTTAGTTACTAGTAACGCTTGCTGTGTATATGCACTGGATTTTAACGTGCCTGTTGTTGAACGAATTTAGTCACTTGAGTGGCGCTGCTAGTAACTTAAAGTTGCAGTGTCCATTGGGCTTTAGGGAGTGTGCGTAGAGCTTCAGAAAGTGTCCGTATAATGTCCATAGGCTTTGTAACTTAAGCATTTTATATTTCACGTCTGCCAGGCGTCTTACGGCGGCTCCTGCATTTTTTTTATATAAAATTAAATATCGAAAAATAATGCAAAATGTGTTAAACTTTTTGAAGCGAAAAAATTAATTTTTGTTTAGTAATCCTATTATATATAAACTTTTTTTTATTTAAAAAAAATATACGAATAATTTTTCAACCCATGAAGTTATTTATTATTTGCAGTAAACCTGCGAAAAAAATTAAAAATGTGTTACGAGAACGCATTACAGAAGCGAAACTTCTAGTTGCAAATTATATGATTGCATTTGGACAAGTGGAAAAAATGTGTTACGAGATAGTTTCACGTTCAGAATAACTTGTACAGACGAAATATCTGAACGGGAAACTATCTCGTAACACATTTTTTCCACTTGTCCAAATGCAATCGTATGATTTGCAACTAGAAGTTTCACTTCTGTAATGCGTTCTCGGAACACATTTTTATTACACGCTTTATATTTAGTTTCACTTGTAAGTTTGTATGTATGTTTGTTTGTAACCTCGTTTGGACTACAGCAAGTGCTTTATTACTGTTAGTATGTTATGCCACTACTGCAAGAGCAATCGTTGACCGAGCGGTCTAAGGCGCTAGTCTTCGCTGACGTCAACTCTCGGACTCACCGGTCGTAGGTTCTAATCCCGTCCACGCCGAAATAAAAAATTTGTTATTTTTCGGCAAATTTTTGACAATAAATCGAACTAAAAAGTGGAAAATAAATATAGTTTTAAAAAAAACTAAAAAACACGCTTTATATCGAACTAAAAAGTAAAAAATATTTTTTTAAAATAAGCTTAAAACAATAATGAATAAAAAATACTAGTATTATTGTGAAAAAAGCGTGGGGCGCTCGATGTACGAAAATGTGGATCAAAGCGCCCCACGCTTTTTTCACAGTAACACTAGTATTTTTTATTCATTATTGTTTTAAGCTTATTTTAAAAAAAATATTTTTTACTTTTTAGTTCGATATAAAGCGTGTTTTTTAGGTTTTTTTAAACTATATTTTTTTTTTGTTTTATTCCACGCTTTTTAGTGGTCTTTTTTAAAGGGAGTATAATTTTTCTTTTATGAACAATTTTTCTAATTTTATTTTCCTACTTGGCGTGCCCCCCTAAGCATTATATTGTGAAGCAGACTTTTGCATTCTCTAGCGCAGCCTAAACAGACACAAGGGGCTGCGACTGTACTGTGTTTGCTGACGTAATGCACGCTGCACCCCCACGTCAAGCCCCCAGTCCCCACACACATTCGTCTGTAGCTCTCGGCCGCTATAGCACAACAACGCATCAAAGCGTCAGGCAGTAGAACAAACGAAAGCTGCTCGGCCAGCTCAATCCGTCCATCTGAACGGTTAATCATTGACCGTACGACTAAAGAACGTTGATCTTGGAAGTTAATAATCGTATACAATTTGTTGTTGACGGATATAGTCGGCGAGCTGGCTACGGAGGGGTAGTATTTACTTATGCGAACAAACCTTTCCGATTCTCAATTACAGAAAAAATAAATATGCTTCTCGTCTCACAGATGAGCATTTGAGAGCTATTCTACGAATTGCAACTACAAACCTGAAAGCTAACATACAACAAATAGCCACTCAAATGCAGCCTCAAACGTCACACTACTTTTTGTAAAAGACCAGTTCTATTTTGAAGTTCTCAGTTAAATTTTTAATAAAATTCAAATAAAATGTTTTCGAATTTTTAATATCACAAATACCTATTATTAAAATTATGAACAAGTGCGGCCCGCCTTTATTTCAATTTGCCACTATGTGGCCCTTGCTTGCCAAAAGGTTGCCGACCGCTGGATTGCAGGTTCGATTGTTACCGACATAGCGTGAGGCGAGCTGCCAGAAGGCACCCTGGAAGAGTAACGCGAGGGTAGGGGGTTAAATATGCAATTCTTTACGTAAATTGATCAGGTGTAATGCTGAAAATTTGCAGAATAATAGAAGATAGTACAAGTAACAGAAGGCGCTAATGTTGCGAAAAATTTTGCAGGTGACTCAGTGCACTTCTGGCAATTTCTGTACTTATTCTGTAATTCAAAACTAGATTACCTGCAAAACGCCAGAAGGCTAAGTGGAATTTCTAATGCACCGAGTCACCTCTACCCCTCCGTAGCCAGCTCTTAACTAATAATACAGCTTTCTTTTAATTTAACCTTAATGTTGTGTCATCGTTACAAACACAGCGAACCATTGACGTCCGTAGAATTCGAAAGTGGGATTCGAATCTATTAGTTTTTGTTGAGAATAGATTGAAAAAATCGATCAGTAACACCAAGTTTAGGTTCTGTAGTTATAAAGAAATAAACAATAACATTATTTATGCCGTTTGATCGCGCTAGACAGTGTCGGATTAAGACTCCTTGATGCCGTAAGCATTTCTTGCTTATGGGCCCCATCTCTAATATGTTCAGCTTATAAAAAAGTCAAATTGATAGAAAACAGTTAGATTTTTAGGAAAAAAAATTGAATTTTACAATCAATGCTCTCATTGAAAATTTGGCTGTCTAGAAAATCGAACCTTAGGCATTTTTATACAATTAAAAAAAAAAAGTTTCGAAACTTTAAAATTTGAAAAATTAAACCCTTAAGAAATAACGTTTTTTTCGTTTTCATTTTCAAAAATAAATTATTTTTTTTGAACTCTTCTAAAGACATACCAGTATTGATAAAATTTTTGAAAACAACAAAAAGAAAAAAAAATTGTTGACACGGTTTAGTGAGGTACTTTTCATTTCTGAGTGGTGCTACTTGGTGCCCCCCTGAGACGTGATGCTCTATAAGCATTTGCTTAATTTGCTTATAGGTTAATCCGAAACTGGCGCTAGAGCATTTCAATCCTGATAATTTTCATTATACATCTAATTAGGCTTTTGAAAAAAAATAATTATCGATTTTTTTATTGTATTTTAAAACTTTATTATAAATAATATTGATAATCGATGCGAAAAACTTTCAAAAAACTTTTTTTAAATTAATTATAAGCAATTTAAAATTGATAAAATATTTAAAAAAATCACGTGACTGCAAACGTACTAAAATTGTTTTTGACAGTTGTGACGTCATAATGGTAAAATGTATATACGCAGTATACTATCAATGGCTTCTACATGTGTATTGACTAAAACATTATGACGTCACATTATGTTCGGGAAATGTCGGCGCGTTCTCAGAACTGGGTACAAAAATTTATTTTTAATTTGATATAACTTTTGAATTATAACGAAAATAAAAAAAAGAAAAATAGTTTTGTTATAAAACTTATATACGATCTTTCCATTTATGACAAAACAAAATTTCATTCAAAAGCCCAAATCTCACAGTTCATGACTTTTTCAGATTTTTTTGAGCGATGCTTTAGTGTGGGGGGCAGCTATTTTTAAGCTTTTTTAGCTGAAGAATGAATCTAGCCCATTGCGACATCATTATTAAGTATTTTCGTGAAATAAAATATGAATTGTACGACAGCCAATTTCGAGCAAAGTCAAGTTAGGTGTACATAAAGACAAAGGATCTGTCGAGTTGGTAATTAGTCGAAAGAGGAGGTACACGCGTGCCGCCTCCTCCTTACCGCTCCGCGTCCCGCACCGTCTCCAGACCGGAGCCCGTTCCCCCACCGACACCGGTCGGGCGACGTCTCGGCCTGTTATCCCGCGCCTGATGGGATCCCGGGGACGCGACAGGAATCCAGATTGAAATTGTAATGGAAGTGGATAATATCCCGACCGCAAGGACCGCTTCAAATATAGAGAGGTGTTGCAATCGACAGCAAGGATGTGCGTTATAGACGGCCAAAGCTGTTACTGTTATTTGCGAATGCATTGTAAAAAATTCCAGCCAATTGGGCGACGGCACCGTTCCAACTTCAAAATAAAGACAGTATAATAAAAAAATAGTATATTGTGCAACAAGTGCGACAATGCCGCACGAGTTGCACATACTATTTTTTATTACGAATTAAATTAAATTGAAATTAAAATTTTATTACGAATTAAAAAAAGAAATTAGAAGTAATAAAAATTAAAATTAAATCATTAAAAAGTTGAAAATTCAGTTAAAATTGTCAAGAATAAAAGTCTATAATCGAAAATTTTAACCTCAAATCTGCTTCAAATGACAGTTTGTTTCGTTGACATTAACACCGTTGTTATTTTGTTTTTTTTTCTCTGAATTTGCGTGCGGCAAACAATAATTTCAGTGCGACAAATAAAGTTTCCGCACGCAAATGAAAATAGCTACTTTTCAACCGTAACAGCATGCGTAAAGATACCACTTTTCCCGCATGAGTAATAAAAATAAAATTTCTGAATTCGCGTGAGATGACGCGGGTAATGGCTAGTATTCAATATGATATTTGCAATTGATCGTTATTTACATATTATGTTCAACGTCATGTAAAAATTAATCAAAGCATGCTTAACTAGTTTATTTCTGACAGATCTACAAAACAAGAACAGCTGATTTTTTTTTATTTTCAAAATATTTCCAGAACTATAAAGTTTAGAAAAAAAAAATTTTAACGAAACTTTCTTGAAATAATAAATAGAATAATAAGCCGTTGTGAAAAGTATACCATTATTATATAAAAAACGCCGTTATAGCATATATCTTTTCTGCGCATGCGCCGATTTTCCCCAAAAACAATAGGGCTCTTCATATTTGCATACCAAACATCCTCCCAAAATTTGGTTTCAATCCGCTCATCCGTTTGACCTGTATAGTGCTCACAAACAAACAGACACACAGAGTTTTTCCAAAAATGTTTTTTGGATTAAAGCACCACAAAACGAAAAAATAATGTAAAATTTTGAAAAGTGATTTTTGACCTAAACTAGTACCATTCCCCACTTGTGGGTCGGAATTGTAAAATTCGATAATTAAAGGTTTCGTTCAATTGTTATTACAGTTATTTGAAAAATGCTCATTTGACCCAATGTTATAAGGGCATGAAAAATTGCGGACTTCACGCACCCAGCGAATAATTATTTTAGTACCTAAGATAGCACATCTGTAATTCTATGTATATTTTATACTGGGCGTTTTAAATCGCCGGTTATTTCGTAACAGGTTATTTTATTACAGGTCTTAATCGACTATTTAATAACAGTTACTAAATACCTGTTACTGTTATTTCGTTCCTTTTCGTCTATCCCTACATAACTTTATCTTGATATAATATCTATGAATGGTGCTAGATAGGCAAAAAAATTAATCTAATTGTGATGTTCTTAAGTCATTCTCTCGACACATAATATACTAGCGGTCCCGCCCGGTTTCACCCGGATGCAAAAGAACAGATGTGGGAACATGAATACGCACATTTATCTTAGTTTACCGAGATGAATGCTGTGTCCAAATTTCATGATGATCGGAGTTACCGTTCAAAAGTGTTTGTCGGACGGACAAATTTTTAGTTATATTTTGCTCCGCTCCTATTGGTCGTAGCGTGATATTATATAGCTTATAGCCTTCCTTGATTAATGGACTATCCAACAAAAAAAAATTTTCAATTCGAACCAGTAGTTCCTGAGATTATCGCGTTCAACCAAACAAACAAACTCTTCAGCTTTATATATATTAGTCTAGATAACATAATATACCTGGAAGTATATATATCGTGTTATAAATTCTATTAAAGAAAATTTGTAAATTTTTACGCAAATAAAATACGTTTTGAAGGCAACGTGACACATATAATTGCAATTCATACAAAAAAGTTTTTATTGGTTAGAATTGTGTTTCAACAAATCCTTTGTAGGCCTGCCATAACGCATTTCCGAATACATATTAACTTTTTCCATTATTTTTACCTCCGGGTTCTACCCTATAAATTTTGTTATATCGCAATATAAATATGCAGCCGTTTATAAGAAAATGGAAATTTATTTTCAGCGAAAAAATTTAATCATTTACATAATATTCGTTACACTGCTTTTGCAAATTTCGAACCATAAATTTTCTTCAAAAAATATTACATTCAACAATAGTAAATTAAAAATATGGATTGGTAGTAGTCCAGACCAACCTTTGAAGTTGGTGACACAAAACACATACAGACCTATATTTTTATTTCTGATATCTATATTAGTCGAGTATTTTTTTAACTATATTCTCCAAAAATTTCGATGCGTTTTTTGTCCTCAAATTCTGATAACAAATTATGTTTTCCAGACAAACACGATGCATATTTATTATTACAATTTTATACAATTGCAATTTTTTGGCATATCAGAAGACGTTCTCTGCCATGACGGTTTGAAGTATGACGTCAGACTTGTAGTAAATACACACATGCCTACATAAACACGCGTGACTAAACACTAAACGAGCGTCATGTAAACGATACCGAAGCCTTATTTGTACTCGTTTCTCTACTACAAGAATGACGTCACAGTATAGTAAACGTGGCGGATTGTGTTTTCTAAAAGTTGAATCCTACGATTAATTTAACCGAAAAAAGTTCCTGTGGACCAGGGGCGGACAAATCTTTTGATCGTCAGGTCACATTACTGATGTAAATTTGAGCGTGGGCCAAAAAATTGGAGAGCAAAAAAAAGGCCCTTTTATTTCCGCTACAAAAAAGGTCTTTTTTCGTTTTGCTATTTACTATTTTCCTAATTTTTTTTATGCGCCAAATTATATTGGCAAACTGTTTTTGCTCTTAATAAATCATTTATAAAATGCTTCGCGGGCCGGACAAAATTCTACTGCGGGCCGGAACCGGCCCGCGTGTCGCCATTTGCCCAGGCTTGCTGTGGACTAATACTACGATATGAACATTTTTAGACAATTTAAAAATAAAAGTTTTGTTCATCACTACTTGACGTATTGCAAATCGTTTGTACATAATTTGTCGTGTCGATGTTGTTCCCTCTTCCCCCTTCTCGATATGTCAACGCGTTACAAGGCAGCAGTAAATAATAATTTATATGAAAATTCCACAAACTTTTCATATTATATACATACAATATGTATAAACTGTTGGTGCAAATACCGAAAATACCAAGTGCGCCCTTTTACGTTGTAAACTTGTCTCACTGTTGTATTATTTATGACCGCGCACTCGCTCTGAATTTATGACCCGACGCTCTTAGCCCCGCTCCGACCCGCGATCCTCCTACAGGGCACACGGTCGACATCATTGTGTTGTATTTTATAGGTGGAAGTTAGAGAAGGATTAAAAAGTTTCAATCCAATTAACAAGACAGGTCGTTAAGGTTGCTGCGACAAGCAGTTTTCTTCTCCTGATTTTCAAAGCACACACACACCGTGTGCTTGTCTTCGGACAGGAACGGCTTCATAGGTTAGTGCGGATGTTTGTTAACGCGACGGGCATGTAACCGTTGCAACAAAACTCAACGGATACCCGCACGTCGCCCCTCGGTCCGATGTAGTGGACCACGTAATTTCATAGAAGTCTGTTGACGACGACAGATATGCGCGCACGTTTTTACCTATACCTACCTATCGATCTTATGCTGCTCATTGTGAATATGGAGTTTAAAATTGATATTGATATGGATTTATTAATTAGCCTTGTTCATAATAGGCCAGTGTTGGGACAAGACTTTAGAAAATTACAAAACAAGCAAGATAACGAACTTGCACTTCTTCGCCCGTCAAGTATAGAACTGATATCGATAACAATGGACGCGCTCACGTTTATGCGGATCGTGTACAATTGTAACCGTTTCACGTCGGCCCGTTACTAAAACGGTCGTTAACAGGAGACCTTACGTCGTCCATATTGGAACATTCCAACGATATATAACTGTTGGTACTTCCTTTTAAACTATACTTTTATCTATGACTGTTGCGGTGAACTACCTTAAAGCGAATATAAAAAAAATAGAAAAAAAAATCTCGATATTTGCCGTTCGTTTTTTACTAATTTGTGATCTATATTAAGCCATTGTAGCTGTTGTTCCTTCACAATAATTAATAGATAAAATGAACCTTACTCCGGCCCTGCTTCGTTCGGCTCACCTTACATCATGGAAGCTCTGTTTTAACTTTCGTGAGATGTTTATTAAAGTTGTGGTCGTAAAATGTTCTCAGTCTGTTCACAGTTTAGTTATTGCTGTGTATTGTGTGTACATGTATGCACGTGTGTGTGTGACAAGATTTTTAAAGCTTATTTGTTTTTAAAATTACTTGTGCCTTCCTGGTTTCCTTTCGTATAAAAAATAAATAATCCACTTCACTTTTTCTAATAAAAATTAGCACTTAATTTTTATAGTACAGAAAAGACATTCGTTCAATATCGAGTGCGAAAAAAATGTATTCACTGACATTTTTTTTTATTTAGTTTTTGTATCACTGGCATATTTTTTATTAATCGACCAATTTTACTAAAATTCATGAATGCGCGCTCTTCCACCACATCGACCGGCACCTCCACCACATTCACAATCATTTTGCCACAGACAAATCGATAAGCTCTACATGTCGTATCGTATCTAGAACGTATGCTATATTCTATTTTAATCCTCCTTGGTCAGCTGTCAACTTTTTTTGAGTGTAGTGGCAGTAGGGCGTATGAACTAGGAAATAGTGTTCACGTTAAAAAACTTAAATTAATAAATGTATTGAATTAAATAATATTCATGTTACAATTACTTACGTTAATAAATATGTTGAATAAAATAATAATAATTGTTACAATGAAAATATATACTCTGGTGGTCATGTAGAGAAACAGAGGAAAGATGACAGCGGAACGTATGAACTAGGAAGTAGTATTCATGTTAAAAAACTTAAATTAATAAATATGTTAAATGAAATAATATTCATGTTACAAAATTACGTTAATAAATATGTTGAATAAAATAATAATAATTGTTACAATGGACATATATCTGGTGGTCATGTAGAGAAACAGAGGAAAAATGGCAGCGGAGCGTATGAACTAGGAAGTAGTGTTCATGTTAAAAAACTTAGATTAATAAATATGTTAAATTAAATAATATTCATGTTACAAAATTACGTTAATAAATATGTTGAATAAAATAATAATAATTGTTACAATGGAAATATATACTCTGGTGGTCATGTAGAGAAACAGAGGAAAGATGGCAGCGGAGCGTATGAACTAGGAAGTAGTATTCATGTTAAAAAACTTAAATTAATAAATATGTTAAATTAAATAATAATCATGTTAGAAAATTACGTTAATAAATATGTTGAATTAAATAATATTCATGTTACAAACTTAAATTAATAAATGTGTTGAATAAAATAATAATAATTGTTACAATGTATCTATAGCTCAGGGAATGGATACAAATATCCTGAAACAAATAATGTTTTTTTGCTATCTGGCTAAAAAAAAAATCAAAAAACGTTAACCCACAAAAAAAGGTTCTATTGTAGTGTTTGTGCAATCCTGACAGTGCTGACGGAACTCGGGGTCTCTTATATTATTTGAAATTTGATATAGCGGCCCGTTGCATTCTTATCTATACGCCCATTATAAAAAAAATAACATCGAAACCTCTACGTAACGTTGTCAGTTGAAGTTTCCGATATATATACGTCCGTCGTTATGTCTGTCGTATAACGGCGAGATCGTCTAATCCAATAACGCAGTGTAAGGAGTGCCATCCGAATCCAATTTACAGAAGTTTGTGGAACTTAATACAGTACAACACATACAAAGGGACAGCACGTCAAACTTTGTGCATTACATTATAGACGTAATAAACTGGTGCAGAATGTCGTATTATGTATCCTGTTCTCTGTTGTACAAGTTGTACAATTCATATGGTCGCATTAACCCTACCTGCGAGTAAAGGCCGCTGCACACGAGGCTAGAAACACTGCTTGGACTTCTGCTGGCCGGTAGGCTGGATACGAAACAGGACATGACGTCACTGCGGGTTCGCCTGCTAGCTCATAAGATAGGTTTTAAAATTAGAAGAGGGGCTATTTTCTTGCTAGGTCCGCTGCTAGGTATGAGCAAGAACCAATCAGGAAGTAGTATCTTTGCACGTGGACGACTTGAACAAACGCCCACAAACCAACGTGGTGTCATTTTAAGCCACAACTGCACTTTTGCAGGTTGCTATCGAAAATCCGATCATCAAAAATGAAGCGATCAACCTATTTACCTATTTTTTAACTTCCCCTTATTGAAAGTTTTCAAAAAGTGAAAAGTTATTCGATTTTCGAAAATCGAGTTACCATCAGATCTCAAAGTTTCGGAGTCCTAGGAAGCTATTCTGACTATTTTGGGATGAACGGCGTGTTTTTACGATACATTTGGAGAGACTAAACTTTTTGAAATCGAGTTTGCCGCATTCGAAAGGGTCTATTGAGACCTGATTAGATTTTGAAATAAATCGGTCAAGTCGTTTCAAAGTCATTCAAAGATTGTATAAGTACCTACTGTATTTACGAGAGATTTTCGAACTTTTTAGTTTACATTTTTTATCACTCCCCACTACTCCCTGAGAAAAGTCTTTATTTGCATTTTTTTTGTGTAGTTTTGTACCGGTTTCGCCCGGATTAGTTATGATTCCCATTGAAATCGATATTAAAGCCGTGGATAATAAAACTTCATTTTAAAAATATCTTGTCCAAGATTATTCTTTTTATATATTGTTATCCATAGAAGGAATTCTCCTTGAGACATCTAAAAAAATATATGTTAAAAATACACTTTTACTCATATAAGAAAGTCAATATACTGTAATCTAATATATTATAAAACTTACCCTTATTATCTCTTTTCCACGATTTTCCATCCTGCGTACTATATATATACAATATGCATATAACAAATAGGGGTCTTGAATACCCTACTGGGACGTCGGATGTGTCCCAGTGAACCCGAAGCGTGATGCATTGCTTGTCCTATGCTATACATGCGTATAAATTTGATGGGCTTAGTTTACTATGTTTACAAATTTGTTCGTTATGCCGAGTTCTTTTAAAAGTTTTCTCCGTAATATATTTTGCCTTCCTCTTCAACTCACTAATTCAAATTCTTCATAGCGAGACTAAAAATGGCGTCGATCGTGGAAGAGCATCAATAGTAGAGAATTTTTGTCTTACTAAATATCCTAGATTTCAATCGTTATTAACTAAAGGCCGCTGCACACGAAGCTAGAAACACTGCTTGGAGTTCTGCTGGCCGATAGGCTGTGTACGAAGCTGGAATTGACTGTGGGCTCGCTTGCTAGCTCACAAGATAGGTTTTAAAATTAGAACAGGGTCTATTTTCCTTGCTAGGTATGAGCAAGAACCAATCAGGAAGCAGTATCTTGTCACGGGGGCGACTTGAACAAACGCCCACAAACCGACATGGCGTAATTGCACTCAATGGTTTACACAGCTCATTTATCTTCTATCTTAGCAGTTACCTCGGTGTTACTGTACCGACTGAACAGTTTATTTCACAGCTGTTTGTAATCTACTGTACGTACGCGCTGCAACTAACCAACTGACTGACTCGCCAACCACTCCGCTCGCATTTTATAGCTTCGTCCCCCGCCTGTCGAATGTTCTAGAAGCATCTCAACCTTTCTTTTTACATGCATTGCCTTCTCCAGGCAATTCTAAGAAGGTCGTGTTTTTACCTGCTTTCCATTGATGTTGTCGTGGTCTGGAACATTCTATGGAACACATTATCGTCCCAACAGGGAGCACGCAACATTATTATTACGCTTCGGTGCATCACTGGTAAAAGTTTGCCAATCGCTATACTATAAGAGTTGAGGTATCTCGACCATTAATCAGTCGATGCTAACTTTTAGCGTTCGATGAACTGTTTTGCAACTTTTATACAGTTGACTTTGATTAAAAATGTTTAGCTAATGATGCGTATTATACAAGCAATGTATTTTCTCTATACGTATCACAGTGCAGCCCGCCAGTCTGGCTCCAAGCATCAACTGTAAATATAATGTGGTATACAAATAAGGCAGACGGAAATCACGCAACCTCCACCTCCTGGGGATATCCCGGGATAACTCATCCAACCTGCTTGCGTTCGTATAATGGCAAATCTGTGGAGTAGATAATAGTAATATTCAGTGATGGATTTATCTAAATCCGCTGCAATACCGCGTAAAGCCAATCTGCTATGATGGTGATAGTCTATAAGATCCCGATTTGTCTCGATCTTCATCCATCGAATATTCTAGAATTTTTATATTATCATGTATTAATAAAGGAAAATTGATTTAGTTGCAATTCAATTACTTGGCACAGCTATTTATAATAAAAAATTAATGTCGTTAATTTAAATTTTATTTATTTAGTATTAGGTAGTTTGGTAGCCAAATGACTTAAACTTGACCCTACATTTTTGTATATTTATTCAAAAGATTATAATTAAAGACACCTACAGAAAAAGAATCAGATTTTTTTATCACATCGTTTCAGAAATATAATTATTTAAAGTTATGCAAAAATACACGAGCCGTTATGAGTGTCCTTGTTCAATAACTCCGGAAATTGAGGGTTTGTAAAAAATTGACATACTTGACCCCACAAAAAAACTTTTTAATGGATAAAACGATGTTTGAAATACACACTGCAAAAATTTCAGAATAATTTACCACGTACTTTTGATTTTATTAATTTTTTAATACTGACATGTTGCCTCTATCTCTGTTGTTGTAGTGACAGTGACTAGTGACAGCTGAGTACTGATCAATTAATATTTTATTAATTACCTTAATATAATTATTTAATTATAATTCGCATTAAATTAAATCAAATAAATTTTTATGTAATTTCTATTAATTATTATAGCATGATTTGGGTAATTATTTGAGGAAGAAGTCATTTATTTGACTTAGGATGGCGGCTCCCAAACTACCTTAAATACTATATTAATTGTTATTCGTTGCTGTGGTTACCTATATATGTTCCACGTGTTCGCAATAAAATTATCTATATGAAAATATAGAAAACCCTATAAACTCGATAACTACATTTCAAAAATAAAATTAACAACTTTAATTTTTTTATTACAAATAGTTGTGCCAGGAAATTGAATGTCAACCAAATCAATTTTTCTTTATTAATACATTATATAATCAAAATTCAAATTTCATTATAAAACTCGATAAATGAAATCGTGATCTTGTACTATATGAGTAGAGTGACGTCATAAGTCACGTAAACCATCGCGCTTTAAGGTGATTTAAGGTGTGTTTTTGCCTTAAACCAGTTTTCTGTATATACACAAATTTGAAACGTTGTTAGAAAGTATAAAGTTGCATCTTTCCCAAAGTGAAAAGTTTTTCTTTGAAATTATTCTTGCAAATAAAAAATAATATAATGGAAAATACTCGACAACTACGTTTCAAAAAGTCTTAAAACATTTTTCATGTTTGTGTGTAATTTCCACTGCTGTGTCAATTTTTCAAATGCATTCAGACAATTTATTATATTGTCACATTTTACAAATGTATGTCATTAACGAAATACATGTCAACTATCAACTACATTAATGACGACTAGGGGAGTACGTAGCTCTGGTATATTGGGAGTGCAACAAAAATTTCTTTAAATTAACTAAAAATTGACTGTCGCTATATAGAGTTTACGAAAAATTCGACAAGGCTGTTTTTTTTCATGATAACAGAACTCGAAAGAATATGTCGTAGTTTCTTTTACACAGCAGTGTATATGTTACGGTCTATACCCGAATTCGGTCAATGAGCGAAATAAATGCGCAAAACTAGTTTTGACCAACGAATATTGCCCAAACCCGAAATCTTACATTTAAACGGGTATTGAGTGAAAATGAGCAAAACTAGTTTTGCGCATTTTCAATTGGACAAAACTAGTTCTGACCATTTTTGAACGGACAATACTAGTTCTGATTGTTTCATTCAATCAACGTCCGAACCCGAATAAAAGTAGGTTATGTTCTTTTTTACCTATTGAATTGTTCTCCTGAATGTTATAATTAATATAATGGTGGGATATTCCGTGTAATAATTAAGTAAAAATGCAAGGTGAATTCGAGTCTCAACTAGTTCGGCTATTGGAGGCTTCTGAAACATAATTTTATGACGAAACATAATTACCTTACTACACTAAGTGAGGTTAAAAAAGCAAATTTGTTGAAAGCTGAATTAAAACCTCTGTCTGCTAAACAATATAAAAGAATAAATCACTTTGATATAATAAGTATCGTTGATGTGGACAAGTTAATTAAAAAACGCAAAGAAGAATACTAGTATTGTCCGTCTAGAAATGGACAGAACTAGTTTTGTCCAATTGAAAATGCGCAAAACTAGTTTTGCTCATTTTATAACACTCAATAAATGTAATATCTCGGGTTTGGGCAATATTCGTTGGGCAAAACTAGTTTTGCGCATTTATTTCGCTCATTGACCGAATTCGAGTATAGACCGTAACATAAGTATATATTCATGTTGACACAGTATCATGATATTCTTAACAATGAAATTAACTATAATGGCTGGCGTCTTCGTGTCGGCCGTTCGTCAATCGGTAAGCAGCTGGTCGAGCCGGGCCCAAAGAACGACGCTTTCTCCCCTTTACCGCCGCCCTACCCCGCACTCACATCGTGTATATTGTTTTATAAATACGTAGGTGAGGCGCCCCCCTCGCACCGCGACGCCAACTCGCTATAATCAATATACAGTGTGTTTGCACTAAAAAAAGTGTTTAACGCTGTCGTTGAAGTAAAACATGGAAACAGCACATACATATCTATATCTCTTTTAGTTTCAATTTTAATTGTTTTTTTTTATACTTTTTAACCCGTCTAAATTCTAAACTAATCGAGATACGAATTTGCGCTTAGGCCCAATAGATTCAGCGTACTTTTTTGTATAAGACACGTCAATATTAAGCATATCTGAGATATTTATATATTTTTCACAATATCGTAAATATTTTCATGTTTTCATGCGCTATGCAAATCTGCAACTTTTTAAGGCACTAAACAATTTTTGGCTCGTTCTATATTAACCACACTTATTGAAAAAGACAAGCTGAATCATTCTATTTTGAACGTAAAGTTAATTTTTCAAAAGCGATTTTTTTACATATTTTGAATATGTAAAAAAATCGGAAATTTTCCGTAGAATTCAATGCTGTATTTTTAAAACAACTGACAGTAATGGGTCTTACCGAAAATTGGGGCCAAAGTTGGTTTTTTGGGTTTAAAAAAAATATTCTTTGGATTAAGAAAAGTTTAATACAAAAGTTATAGAATTAATTATTACGGATCGATCTAGCTTGGTCCGATGTTAAAAAATTGGAAAATAAAGTGGCAATTATTAAAAACCGTTAAAAATCGCTGTTTTTTGAAACGCTTGTATCTCTTTGAAAAAAAAATAATCTTCAAGCGATACTTGGTGAAAGCGTAGCCCTTTGCAATCCAAACAAAAGCGTTTTTGAAAATTTGAAAAATAATGAAAATTTTTTGCAAAAATCGATTTTTTCGAAAAATTTTCAGAGATATAAGCATTTATTTCTATTATTTGAAAAAAAACTTAATAACGCCATAACTTAATCTAAACCTTTGTTTTAAGTCGTATGTAAGCAATACCGATTCCGAGCTAATGGTTGGTTCCCTTTGTTATCGTAAAGTTGTTTGCGATATCTCGAGCAATTCGACCAAAAGTAGGGCATGTGTGGTACCGCTGTAAATACAAACACAAAACTATGAAGAATAATTAATAAAACTTGTACAAAGTTTCTGACTTGTCACAGTCACTGTAAACAATGAGCATAATCAATAAACTTAATATACAGTGTAAACTCTAATATAGCGACACTCAAGGGACTGTGCACTTTGTGGCGTTATTGAGAGTTGTCGTTAAACGGAGAGAAGAAACAATCCAGTATTATTTTTTTATTATAATATGTATTTACTCATAATATATAAAATTTACAACTGACCAACAAACTTTCATACTTATCGATAAGCAGAACGAATTTCTTAGAATCTTTGGTACGCATGATGCCGACAACAAAGCAACAAAATAACAAACAAGTACTGTTTATTGTCGTATTGTTGTCGTTATTTAGAGTGGGTGTGTCCTTGTTTAGAGTATATCATTGCATGAGCAACAAGGTAAACCAACTAGATTTAAGTAATTTCGACCTTTTTAGGACTTTGTCGTTATATCGAGTTACGTTAAAATTAAATGGAGTTTACACTGTATAATATTGTGTACATTCGGTATATACGTTTCGTGTGTACTGTTCCGTCATAGGTTCGCAGGTAGTCACGACGGCAGCACCACGACGCCGGAGACAAACAGCGCCACTCTGTCTGGAATCGACCAGCTGAATGACGCGAGTTGGGGCCCACGCTTTTTTTTGCGGTAGCACGCGAGTCACGACTGCTTTATCATAACATACATTCAAAGTCAATCCTATTATCAATACTGAAATACGTCGGTCTGTCCATAACCTAGTTCTTGCATCGGTCGAGAATGACTGCATATTGGCACATTATTAACTGCTGTTCAATCCAAAAATGTAGGGAAAAAAAATTGGTTGTCTGTAAAGTCGGTTTACGGACGATAGTTTTACGTGATAACGTATTCCGTAATACATAACCTAAATTTATATAATAATTATAATAATTCGAATCTATGATATTGCATCTTTTGCTTCAAATTTAGGTTAATTTTATTTATTAAAATTACTCACCACCTATAATATAATTGTTTTTTTTAACTTTCTTTCTTTCGTATTTATTTTAAGTCTCAAAGATTAACTGTCATAATATTTTGAAAACAATTGTTTCATTGTTTATATAAAATTCCAAAACCTACTTACAATATTTAAGTATTTTCATACGTCAAAAAATTGATTTTTATAATGATAAAATTTGTATGAAAACGATTTTTTCGAGAGATGAGACCTCGCTAAAACGATTTTTTGCCCCCCAAAATCCCTTTTCAGTAAATTTCATCCAAATCGTTAGGGCCGTTTTCGAGAAAAGCACGCACAGGGTCAGGCGGAACGTTAGGAACGTTACACTTTTTCGTGCATGCAGCCGGTGTTTTATCAATTTATAAGATTAGTGATTCATCAATTTATAAGACGTTATCACGTCAAAAATAAATAAAATAATTTTCCCTAAAAACAGAGGATGTTGGTTCTGTATACAGGCGATCAAAATACAATTTTTATTGGTATGGCCAAGCCTTTCTGGATATTGAAACTTATGTTTGGGGGGAAAGATTTTTAGGGGTTGGCAACCCTGCTACATGCATACGTGTGTGTGTCGCAAAATGCGAGTGTGTGTGTAGCAATAAGAATTATTGAGTGAATTTTGACGCCGGTAAATAAAATAAAACGCCGTTGTCAGAACCGTGCTACTCGTTCACATTGTTCCTGCCGGTGATGTATGTTCGGTCGACACGCGACGCCGGGATAAATGTTTACCCACTGTCTCTCTTCCATAAATATAGAAACGTCGCAATCAGCCTCGCAGTTATAGCCAGATCGCCAAACCAAATAGCCGGACATTTAGGTAAAAAGGCCGGGCAGCCTAAATTATTGAGAATTTTGTCTAAAAAAAAATGTATGTAAAATCAAGCTTTTTTGATTATTACCATGAATCTTGTTAAATTCTAATGAAATATAAATAACATCAAATGCAAAATCAGTTCAAGTACTCTATTACTAATCAGCCAAAATCATCAGTCAAAATTAAATTTTAGATAGACATTTTTATCAACATTTTAAATTCTTCTTAAATTCTAATGAAAGGCAATTGCACAAATAAGTCTTATGTACCTGCTTTTACTTCCCAAAACAAAATAAAAAACAATCTAAACAAAACAGAACTTCTTTTCTTTAAGTTAATAAAGATTATTATTCATATTCGCCTGCGTGAAATGTAAAAAGCTTAACAAAAACCGGACACCGTTTATTTTGGCCTGGACATGCAATTAAAAAGCCTAACTCTGTCCGGTTTTATCCGGACGCCTGGCAACACTACTCGCACTTCGCAGTTATAGAGTAAAAAACTGTGTGTGTGTCAGCTCCGACGCACGACTGGAGTTTACTCCTTAGATACGCTGTGTAATGTATTTCATCTCATTCTTTCGCATGTTAAATCCTACAGATATAAATGTTTGTCTCTTTTGTATTCCATCTTATTCTTTCGCACGTTAAATCCTACAGATATATCTTTTGAAGCGGACGAGCGTAACGCCACACTTGAAGCGGTGGAGCGTAACGCCTCACCAATTGATTTTACTACTCATAAAATTTCCGTACCGGGTCTTATCACTCAAAATCGTTTCTTGAGGAGTAAACTCCCCATCCCTCCAAAATATCTACGCCCTTGAGCACCGTCTTAAATCTCACATCTTTTTGCGGCAAACCCACTTTGTCTTTGTATCGAACTCCAGCCTTTTTTTGGTGGGATTAATGTTTCTGCATCTATGAAAAATGTTAAAGAACGGCTGTTGTGGAATTGTAGGACAGAAATGAGTAACATCCCGCTGTAGCGCCATGCTACAGTATCTGGGGTTGGACGGATATCATGAACAGGACTTCAATCAACTGGCGCTTGTAAACAGAAAATATTGATTTACGGGATATTTATGTAGTCGATATATTATTATACGGCAATTAAAACCAGTCTATATAAACGTTTTTATTAATGATGATATTTCATGTGTTGTTGAGCGGAAAATTTTAATTTCACTACTTTTACAAATTTAACTTTTGTAAAAATGTAAACATTCTTGTTAAAAGTAATGTATAATGAACCGTATAAATTTATTATAAAATGTTGATAGGTTGTTTTTTTATTTGTATTTTTATTTTTTAATTGTCAGTAGATAATATTAACGAGGTTGATGCGTTACAGTCCCAATAAAAAGTAAGTCGAATTCTAAATGGGAACTTTTCCATAAAAAAATTTTACAAAAGGTTATAAGTCGATGATACCAATAAATTATTGTCATAAAGGCATAAATAAATAATTTTTTTTAATTAATTAATTGTTTCATTATGTTTTACTTAATGGACTAACTTTTGAATTTTTTGTACAGTTAGGTAAAAAAAAATAAATTTATGTAAATATCTGTATTTTTAGATATTTTTTGCAGTAATATAAATAATTAAAAAAAGAAATTAGAAGTAATAAAAATAAAAATTAAATCATTAAAAAGTTGAAAATTCAGTTAAAATTGTTAAAATTGACAAGAATAAAAGTCCATAATCGAAAAGTGCTAAGGATTAATAATTTTTTTTTATTGATTAAAAGTCTCCTAATTAATTTGGAAAAAATAGTAAAATATGCGTTAGACATCGATGCTTTACATAGTTAGTTTTCGGAACTGCTGACATTATTTGGTTATTTGCAAAAAATTAAAATGTACCGTTTGCATGCTAGGTTGACATATTTTCCATGACTACATGTAAAAGTTTTTTTTAAATTTTTAACTTTATAAATCTCCTGATTTTGGATATTTTACAGAAAATTTTGTCATAAAAAAATCTATTAAACAAACTTTATTTAAGATTTTTTTCATTATATTCGTAAAACGGCTCAACCTCCTTAAATGTAACGAATATTATACATGTTCATAGGCCCTGATGATGAAAATATATTTTTCGAAACGTTGGCCACAAGCGATACTCTGGTAAAGCTTATTTCTCAATTGTTCCTCAACCAAATAAATCTCCTTCAATATTTATTTAAAAAAAAATTATTTAAAGTGCCTATTTAAGTTTGAGATAAAAAATTAACTACAATTCAATCTGGTAAGCCGTTAGAGCAATAAAATTGCATGATCAGCATCTGGAATGTGTCTTGAAACTCAAGACAGCAGAACAACCAATCAATTACCTTGTGTACTCTAGTCCAACATGTTGTGTTCACGTGATACCTGTATCTGTTGGTGGGAACGATTATTGTTGAGTAACCGCTATATCATAATTTAATTTTTACAACTACGTTTTTTTTTATTTTCGGTATTTTAATTATAACCTGAAAATGCTTAAAGTTAAAACACGTTATAGAAAATTATCGATAATTTGACAATGTTGGAATTTTCCATTTTCGCGATATTAGAGGGGTTCCGACAACGATAGTTCAATTATCCCGTAAACACAGTTTCAGAAATTGCCTTTGTTCATTTCTTCTATATTGATTTAATAAATGCTATTGTTACATTCAGCGAAATAATATATAAAATATTTTGTTGATGTAATATGAAATATAGTTTTCTCTCGAAGAAAAGAAATTCATTGTATTGTGTAAATGCGAATTTCCTTCGAAAATTAAATTGAACAGTCCTTTGTTGACCTATTTTTCAATAATAAATATTTTATTTACAATAATAAGTCAATATCGATTGACATTTCCTGAAATTTCTCTTGTGTATTGTATGTATAAGATTGAAATTGATATTCTTATAGCCTGTTAAAAATTACAGTTGTACCTTTGCACTATGAATATAATATTCCACAGTTTTTGAAACAGAGATACTTTATTCAGATTGAAAATGCAAGTACATCAACCAATCCAAACATCGGAGAAATCAGGGAATTACATCGAAGAAAGAGACGCAGATATATTTTCGATACGCTTTGTTGCGTTCACTCACCGCACATTGAGTAGATAGGTAATGATTCATTTATTTAACTAGCGGTCCCGTCCGGTTTCACCCGGGTGTAAAAGAACGAATGGGGAAGGGAGGAACATGAGTACACACATTCATCTTATTTTACCGAGATGAATGTTGTGTCCAAATTTCATGATGATCGGAGTTACCGCTCAAAAGTTTTTGTTGATAAAAAGCAATATTTATACTTTTTTTTAAATTAATTAAATAAAATTAAAATTAATTTAAATGTAAGCCTTAGAAGAAAGCAGTATAGAAAATAAAAAAAAAATACATATTCGCCCAACGTGGGGCTCGAACCCACGACCTTGATATTGACAGTCGCATGCTCAACCGATTGAGCCAGCCGGGCTTGCGAACTTACAACGCTAATATGAGTATATTTAGTTAGGGAATTTCACCTGAATAGAAGCTTATTTTTGAGATACATTTTGCAACATTTTTCATTGATGCTCCGCTCCTATTGGTCGTAGCCTATAACCTTCCACAATAAATGGGCTATCCAACAAAAAAAAATGTTTTCAATTTGAACCAGTAGTTCCTGAGATTAGCGCGTTCAACTAAACAAACAAACAAACTCTTCAGCTTTATACAGGGTGACATATGGGAAACGGACGTTAATCAGTTGTTTTTGATGAAAAAAATAATTTGTTTTAAAAAACGACAGATCAATACCTACCATTTGATTTAATATAGGTAGTTAGGTATGAAAAGTTATATCATTCAGGTGGCGGCCATTCTCTTGAATGCACACTTCAAGTCTGTACCGAAAGTTATCCATAACTTTCGCTAACAGCTCTGGTTCAACCAAATGCACCTCTTCTGTAATGGCATCTTTTAACTCCATCAATGTTTCCTGTTAATCTGAAACCTTTAATCCATCGCAGGATCGTATTACGGCTTGGAATTGCGCCATTACGACCGATATTAAAATGGCGACGAAAGATCCGCTGTGTTGCAATAACAGACTCATCATTTCGAACGAACGTATCGTACGCGAACACTCGCTGCTGTATCGTCCACTGCTCCATTTTATCTAAAACGGTAGGTCACTTCGAAGGGAACTTTTTAAACCGCAACAATTTTCCACCACTGACAGCTGTGTACTAGCGTCCGTTTCCTATATGTCACCCTGTATATTAGTATAGATTAATATATAATATATGGTTCTACTGTATTCTAGAATCCAGATGACACTCGTTGCACCATCTTGATTTGAGCATCTGAGCGCAGTCATTCGTATATAAAATGTGCACTAACTTATCAACGTCTGGCATTTGCTTTATGCTTGCGCCCTGCATTCTTATTTTGATCTCCATTTTATATATTAAATTACTCTTGTCTGGAAAACAGCCATTCTACTCCTGACGGCACATAATATAATTCAGTTATTACTTCTTGTGTAGTTGAAAACAATAAAGTCTACACTTCCATGGCTGACTGGACTTGTCAAGCCGAACTTATATTTTAACGTCACCATTAAATAATGTTGAACGTGAGGAATTTCATTTTACAGTTGGCAACTTGCGACATAATTCGATTTGTTTTTTTTTTAAATTTGTCACAAAATGTACGTATCAACGGCCACTTACAAGATTGCAATAGTATATTACACCACAAAGGCCAAAAGTTTGATACTATCGCACTGCGCGATTATATTAATACTAGTGATGTGCCGGATATCCGTATCCGTGGATATCCGAGGGAGAAGAAAGATCCGTATCCGTTAGTTTTTGGCGGATCTTTTACCTTATTAATTTTCAATTCATAGATGACATTTTTAACCGACGAAAAACAAAAACGGAGGAGGTTCTCAAGTCGACGCGTATATTTTTTTTTTTTATATATATAGGTATAGGTGATTAGGTAATAATGAAAAACTGTTAAATTCCATTCAGATTATTTTTTATTTTTTAAAATCGTATTTTGCAAACATTTATCGTAGTGAGTACCATACCAATAGTACATAACTCAAAGGTACTAAAAAACTATCTTTATAATGAGATATTGCACATCGATCTTTGGAAAGAGACAATCTGTTATGAGAGTTAACTCTTAAAGAGGTCAATAACAGATAGTCTCTTTCCAAAGGACGATGTGCAATATTTACCGCCGCGTACTCTAAGAAAGTTAAGATCCGTTGCCGTATCCGCGGAACTTGAAACCAAATATCCGTATTCAGATCCGTATCCGCGGATATACATTTTTAACGATCCGGCGCATCACAGAAAGGTGTCAAGCTAAATATTAATTCCCAAACTAATTAAAATTTTTTTTTTAATTAAGTATTTCTAAATTTAATTTTTTAGCCAGGTATTCGTGTTATTTTCAATTTTATTTTTTTATTATTATGATCCCCATATCTACGCCCTTGTGGCTTGATGGTCATATCGACCTTCCAAAAAGTAATCAAATAGATTTTCTGTTTTTAATAACAATATACATAAATGTTTGTTGCATTAATAAGAAAAATCTAATATAATTTATAAAATACCTTGTGAATGTAGTAAGTGCTATGTGGGGCAAACAAAGCAGTTACTAAAACATAGAATTTACCAGCACAGAATGGACTGTAGAAACATAAATTTATTAATTTAGTTGTCATCTCATCATTTCGACACTGGACATAAATTTCTATTTAACGAAGTTCAAATACTAGATAAAGAGTCAAATTGGAAGAAACGTAATATCAGTGAAATGTGTTTTATTAGAAAAAACAATTCTATTAATTATAGAACAGACACTCAAAATTTAAGTAATCAGTACAACTATGTTATGAAGTTGAACTAACTTTCGAATTTGTATTTATTTTTTATTGTTTAAAAATTTATACATAAACTTGTTACCATGTTTTTGTCTTATGTACCTTAACTGTTGTTAATTGCTATGGTTAGTAATTCATAATTATTGTTTTGAATTTTCATACTGTACTTAAAAAAGTCTAAATCTACAGACGAAACTTCGTACATTAATAGATCTAACTTTTTGTCCACAATCCTGCGATATTTCTTATTAATTATGATCTCGATGGACACGATATCTAATATATGTTTGTTGCATTGTTTTAGGTAAGCGTGGCTCGCGGTGCCCCTAGCGCGGGGGGATGTTGTGTGGACAGTTCGTCACAGCCGCCGCCCCACACTGTCTGCGCCCCGCACTGAGCGCCCCCCCAATAGCACCTGCAGACACCCGCAGTCCGTACTGCACGCTGCTCACGCTCTATCACGGCATGGCCGCGTTAGCAGCTCAACATCACGCCAACGTCGACGACGAGGATATCTTCCTCGGTGAGTTATTTCATTGCTTCTGATTATCTTAAGGCCGCTGAACACGAGGCTAGAAACGCTGCTAGATTCCTTGCTAGATTTGCCCACTGGTTTTCTGGCGCTGCTTTTTCTTGATTGCTTCACACGAGACTTCTTTTCAAGCTTGTTTTGTGGATAGATCTGGTGCCAGTCCCGGATCTAGGGGAGAGCAAACCGGGGCACCCGCCCCGGGCGGCAGTTTCAGGGGACGCCAAAATCATGATAGAATATGGTTGAAAACCACACCCAATCTGTCCTTTTTCCGATTTACTCAATCTGCTTGTTTTCTGACGGTTTCCCGTTCACGAAAAATGTCAACCATTATATATTTGTGATTTTTTTTTTGAGTAATTTATCTCAAACGCTGGAGGGAGGGGATGCCATTATCAAGTTTCTGCCCCGGTTCGAAAAAGTCCTAGATTCGAGGCTGTCTGGTGCGCGCGCAGTGACAGTTCGAATATAAACACAGAG
This sequence comes from Xanthostigma xanthostigma, assembly GCA_963575645.1. Taxonomy (NCBI): domain Eukaryota; kingdom Metazoa; phylum Arthropoda; class Insecta; order Raphidioptera; family Raphidiidae; genus Xanthostigma; species Xanthostigma xanthostigma. Next base: position 47,836,407 of record OY754469.1, on the reverse strand, counting down.
CAAAACGTGTCTGTTGTCTGACTGTGAGCAGAATGACGCCGTGTTGGTTTGTAAGCGTTTGTTCAAGTCGCCCGCGTGACAAGATACTGCTTCCTAATTGGTTCTTGCTCACACCTAGCAAGGAAAATAGTCCCTGTTCTAATTTTAAAACCTATCTTGTGAGCTGCAGACGAGCCCGCAGTGACGTCATTTCCAGCTTCGTACCCAGCCTACCGGCCAGCAGAACTCCAAGCAGTGTTTCTGGCCTCGTGTGCAGCGGCCTTTAGACTTAAATATAGTGAATAAATACTTAATTTTCGAGTAGATTTGCACAGAGAGAAAATCGAAAAAGGTTTTTTTTTATATTTTTCAGTATGGAAAAGTTTTTATCATTTTTCAGTATCTATCTAAAAACTTTTTCCTCCGTTACTTCTCGACTCGACTCAAGTCGATTTTTACAGGAAGGGAAAGTTTAGATATTGAAAAAATGTTTAAATCTCTTTCAGTATCTAAAACGTTCTTCGCATACTACTTATTAATCGAATGCTATTAATTACTTGAAACTACAAGGAAAATCCAGTTTTCACACATCCCTAATATGTTTAATTGAAAATGTAAATTCGCATTAATATGTTGGCGCGGGTTTCACAAATAACTGACTTTACCCTAACAACAGGTCCGTACTTATAAATTATAATTTGGGCAATTATAGTAAACACAACTTTTCTAATTTCTACATAATATATAAAAATTGATTAAGTAATTTTTTTAAATGCGAAAGATCAAATGGTGCGTTTTTAAGGGAATAAAACTGTGCAATTTCCGCGTCACTTTTATGGGATGCAGTTATGTTTGTGTGCGTTAGATTAAACATGACTTTAGTTGAAAGCGACATCTAGATAACAGGGCGAAATTTAGTTACTAGAAAAGCGCTTTTATTTCAACGTTTATTCTGAAGGTCCATTGTAAATATTGGTGAAAAAATTTATGCGAATCGGATGAGTAGTTTCAGAGATTACCTCATACATCCAAACTTACAAAAGTTTTAACTCTTTGTAATATTGGTACCTATAGATAGAGTTAAAACACGGCTAAAAACTTATTTTTTGATTATGTAATCTCCATTTGACGTCACTCGATATAACGACAAACTCCTTAAAACGTCGAAATTACTTAACTCTAGTTGGTTTACCTTGTTGCACATACAATGATACACTCTAAATAACGCCACACCCACTCTAAATAACGACAACAATACGTCATCATTAAGCAATAACAGTACTTGTTTGTTATTTTGTTGCTTTGTTGTCGGCATCATGCGTACTGAAGATTCTAAGAAATTCGTTCTTTTGTTTGTTGGGATTATCTTTCATATGTTTAGATCAGCTGCTTATCGATAAGTTATCATATTCATATCATGAGTAAATACATATTATAGTAAAAAAATATTAATGGATTATTTCTTCTCTGCGCTTAACGACAACTCTCAATAACGCCACAAAGTGCACAGTCCTTTGAGTGTCGCTATATAGTAGAACTATAACAGACCGTATGGATTCATTACTGAGTAAAAGGTACATCGTCTGACTCGAAGTACCGAATCGTTACTTACAAATTCATTTCGTTACTCGCATCTGTCGTATCGAACTGACATCATGGAGTCAGTTCGACTCGTTTGATGCGGTTATACGTTATACGAACGAAGTCATACCGTATCACGATGCGACGCGCCTCGATGGGATGGGTACATGCTTGATGCCACAGAACATACACTTCTTGATGCACGATTGTATGTCGTATGAAAAGTAATGAGTAAGGTAACGATACGAAAGTAACGGGTACTGGTTCTTTAAGTAACGAATATATACGTGTACACAATAGGTCATATGCATGATTTTTTTTTATATTTTTAATAGATTATTTAGTCAACCATAATACGGAAAAAAATTGATAATCATTTAAAAATGTAATATTATCATAAGAAAAAAAATATTAAATTCCACATTCAAAAATAGACAGTTTAAATAATCGGCCATGTTCGCGGGCTTATGTGACGTCATGATATACGATGCATGCCAACCTTGATCTCAAATTGTCAATGTTCTAAATGAAGTTTATTTGTTGTTTTCTCTAAATACTGACATAATCTTACTATGAGACGACACAGTCGTCATGAAAACTGTTGTTGATATATACTCTGACGTCACGATGCGTTTTGAAAATTCGAAAGTAGCGCTTATTTTCTTCATTTCTTTTTTATTATTTGTATTTTTTTCAGTGATTAGATTAATAAAATAACCATTACGTTATGATCAAGAACTAAAATATATTTCGAAATAAAAATTTTAACCAATTTGGAGTTTTATGCGTATGACCTATTTCTCGTTACTTTACAGTTTACACTGTATTACGTTACTGGCCGGATCTGCTTGCAATGTTCCGTTTGACTCCAGAGTACGGATTCAAATTCGACCGAGATAAAGCGTTAGAATAAAAATACAGTGCATATAAATAAAGCGTTGTTCTGAAGCAAGGCACGGGAGTACTCCTAAGAAATACACACACACACACAGTCACACAATCTAAACGACTTTGATCTCGCTGATAGCGCGAACGGATGTAAGAGCAATGTCAGCTGCCTTGGAGCTTCAGTTAAAAGACGCTAGATGTCACTTCATATAGTCATACTACATATAGGTATGTATATCCGGGGTCAAAAGGAAAAACTGTTTATATCGAATTTGTGATAAAGTAAAATCATATATGTACTTTTATTCTATACTGAGCATAGGAGTAAAATCGCAATCGAACTATTAGGGTGCAAAAATATACTTCTTTTATGCCGTAAACACTGGCGCGTTTCCAGGAGGGCAAAACAAACACGGGAGACCCGGCTTAAGTATGCTAATCTCAGGAACTACTGGTTCGAATTGAAAACTTTTTTTTTGTTGGATAGTCCATTTATCGAGGAAGGCTATAGGCTATATAATATCACGTTACGACCAATAGGAGCGGACCATCAATGAAAAATGTTGTATCTAACTCAAAATTTGTCCGTCCGACAAAAACTTTTGAACGGTAACTCCGATCATCATGAAATTTGAACGTTAAACTAAGATGTCTCTCCTCCCCCATTCGTTTTTTTGCACCCGGATGAAACCGGGCAGGACCGCTAGTTTTACATATACGCAAAATAGAGTTCAAACTTAATAAAAAAAAGGAAATTAACATAATCTTACATAATATAATAATTACTTACCATGTTTTTTCTGCGTGCTAAATGGCCTTGTAGCAGAAGCACACATTTTTTGTTGTACTTTTCTTTTTCTAAAATAAAAAAAAAAATAATTAACTGAAAAAACAAGAAACCCGACTGTACAAAAATGAAGTGAATAACTTAACAAGAGGAAAACAAGTCGGAAAATCTCAACATGCAGCTGGTGGAGACTTATGTGTCTCCTTCTTTTGTCTTTGAATGGATCTCTACATCGGCTATATGTTGAGATTTTCCGACATATGTGGTTTTACCCTTTGTGTGATGTAGAGTTTGTGAAGCACACATAATGGGCTGTCTGAAGACTGAACGATCTTCAATGGACATCCGGCTTTGTCGTTTGGAGCACAACGGACAACAAATACTGTGTGTATCAGTTGCCCCAAAATGTCACCAGAATGTCTCATTGTGTAATGATTTTTGATAGATTTCAATCAAACCTACCGTACGCAAAAGTTTGTACAATAAAAAACTCATATATATTAAAAATATAACATACATGTAATAGTCTTTTTGGAACAGCGGTGCCATCTTATTTTGATGCTATTCGAGGAACAGTTTACTAACACAGAGATGGTTCTCCTATTATCTGCGTACTCCATACTCACTAGTCTATACTTCATAAGTCTATGGTACAATCATTGACATTAATAATTGGACAACTAGTGTGACCTGTGCGAATTTTTCGCACTAAATAAGTGTAATAATTATCACTTTACAAAATTATTTTTTAAATATGATTGCAGAGGTATTCAATTCGTTTCTAATTTTTCACACTGCTTATAACGTTCTTCTTTTTGTTGTATTACAATATGAAGCTCAGATGACAGATCGAAGAAATATTTTACTAAAATTGTCATATAGAGGCGCAAGTAGCAAAAGCGTTGAGCTAAGCCGTCAGATGGCATCATGCAGCATTGCTGTGACGTTGTTCAGCGTTGCTCGCTGTTTCAAAATTACAGCCGTCAGATGGCAGTATGCAGTATTGTGTCTGTTGTATTACAATTTGAAGGTCAGATGACAGATCGAAGTGTTGACGTTGTTTCAAAATTAAAACCGTCAGATGGCAGACGTTGTTCAGCGTTGCTGTATTTTAATTAATTTACAAAAACAAAAGCAATAATACATTTTTTAGTTGTCGATGTCAGTAGAGGAAGCAATTATCTGTAAAGTGATATTAATTTATGTGGAGAAATTGTGAGGTTTTTTCTAAAAAGGGAGGCAAACATCTTTAACCTTAGCGTATTAATATATATGATATACAATCACTATTATGGATTATTTTGTGGCAACATTTTAACGTTTTCTTTAACGGAGCAAAAATTACATTTTTATTAAAACGATGAGGACATAGCGAGAAAACGGACCTACCATGTTTATTTTGGTTGTATAACCTACAAATATTTATCCATCCTTGCCAGTGTATCCTTCTCATTCCACGAAATGGCGGCCTCAGCCACATGTATGAGAACTTAGTGCCATAACATAATATCACATATACTGTAGAATGAAGGCCACTGAACTTAACGCCCAACTTAAAGTCAGGAATGGGTCACTTTATAAATATATATATACATTAAAGTGAGCTTCAGAATGTTCGAATGATTGTCTTTCGTGCGGTTGCTTCTGCTAATCGATCATCTAGCACGCTATTATACTTATTTTTTATAGTATATATTTACTAATATTGCAAAAATAATAATCATACACTTCCCGTTATATTTCTACATTTTTAAACTTCCACTTAATTAATAGCAATGAACCGAGCGGTGAGCACTAGACTTGCATTCGGGAGGTACCGGGTTCTAATCTCGGCGGGGGCAGATGTGGCTGAGACTTTTTCCTGCTGCCTCTCGCCGAAAAACGGTAATTCCTGTACCGGCCATCTTGTTGAGGTTTTCCATGGTTTCCCGCAATAATTCCAAATAAATATCGAGATGGTTCCTTATTCAAGGCCATGGCCGATTACCTGTCAAACTCCTATGCTCAAAATTTGCCTACCTTATCCTAATGTCCTAAAATTCCTTCATTCGCCCATTGCTATTAATTAAGCGGAAGTCTAAAATAACGGGAAGTGTGATAGATGGAAAATAGTAATGGTGCATTATTATTATTAATTAACAGCAATGGGCGAATGAAAGAATTTTAGGACATTAGGATAAGGTAGGCAAATTTTGAACATAGGAGTTTGTCAGGTAATCGACCATGGCCTTGAATAAGGAACCATCTCTTATATTTATCTTGAATTACTAAAGGAAACCCTGGAAAACCTCAAGAAGATGATGGTCGGTTCATGAATTATCGTTTTTCGGACGAGAGGCAGCAGGAAAAAGTCCCAGCCACATCTGCCCTCGCCGGGATTCGAACCCGGTACCTTCCGAATGCGAGTCTAGTGCCCTCGCCACTACACTGGCCCTGCTCTATCTTTGAACGCACAATATAGGTACAGTGAGGAGCATTGCTGACATAACAGTACGCATAGCACATGCTTATTGTCCGTATCATATACGCCGCATTCTCATATTATGATCCGGGGAGCGGGCAAATGTGATTGTCTGACCGCCTACCGGGTTGCGGTGAAAAATATGGTTCCTTTTTATTACGGAACCGAGTCATTAAGTCATGGACAGAACCGTTTCAGAAAAAAAAAATCTCCTGCGGGTTCCGATCAAAACCAACAAAGGAGAGTTCACAAAATACGTGCGGCAAATTTGGCGTTTTTGAAGTGAAAACTTCTTTAGCGGCGTTGTACACTTTTTTTTGTAATGGGTAAAAAATGTTTAACTCGCGTCAGGGTCACGTGTCCTGATCGAAAATGCGTAAGACGAAAACTTTTATTTACACAACGTTAGACATCTAGCGTTGTAATATCGTACATAAAAATGCAATCTATGATACAAACCATTTTGATCGAAAATTCGTAAGACGTTAATATTCAAGTTTTCACTTCTGCCGGCACTCCCGGAGTGCTTGCTTTTTTTTTCGACCCCCTTCTTCTCCCTTTGGTGAGATGCCGTGAGATTTTGCTCGAGCCCCCTCCCCAAATTTCACGTGAGGTTTTTCAAAATACGTTTTTCACTTAATTTAACCCAGTTTTCTCGCAATTTTACACTGTTTCTTGCGGAAAAAAATTACGTGATATTTGCCCACGTTGGATTGGGTGAGGTTCGACTTGACCCCCGCCTCCTCTAAATGCCTCACGTAATTTGTGAACGCTCCCAAGCTGACAGACAATAAAAAATTTTGAACATGAAATATGAAGAAAATAGTATACATCGCACAGGCAGAACATTTGAGAGCCTAGAACTGCGCGTCTTGATGCCCGAGTCGAACAAGAATCTCAAACTTTCTGCTCTTGAGGTGTAATAATATTACACGACAAGGGCAGACAGTTTGAGATTATATTGGTTATATTTTAGGTATAATATTCACATACCAGTGTGACCTGTGCGAATTATTCGCACTAAATAAGTATAATAATTATCACTTTACAAAATTATTTTTTAAATATGATTGCAGGTATTCAATTCGTTTCTAATTGTGCACACTGCTTATAACGTTCTTCTTTTTGTTGTATTACAATATGAAGCTCAGATGACAGATCGAAGAAATATTTTACTAAAATTGTCATATAGAGGCGCGAGTAGCAAAAGCGTTGAGCTAAGCCGTTCAGCGTTGTTCGCTGTTTCAAAATTAAAGCCGTCAGATGGCAGTATGCAGTATTGTGTCTGTTGTATTACAATATGAAGGTCAGATAACGGATCGAAGTGTTGGCGTTGTTTCAAAATTAAAGCCGTCAGATGGCAGACGTTGTTCAGCGTTGCTGTATTTTAATTAATTTACAAAAACAAAAGCAATGATAAATTTTTTAGTTGTCGATGTCAGTAGAGCAAGCAATTATCTGTAAAATGATATGTATAATTTATGTGGAGAAATTGTGAGGTTTTTTCTAAACCTTAGCGTATTAATATATATGATATTATACTGTAGATATATGAATATTCAACGACAAGAAACCTTCAGAAGTTTCAGTCAAGACATTTGATACACGAGTCTATGATTCTCAGCGAGAAGCGACAACAAAAAAAAAAATCATAAGCAGCATCCCGCCCCCTTAGAGAATTGAACTCGGCGGCCGTCGAAGACTATGTTGTTCTGTTATTTCAGTATTTCAGTCTCTGATCGTATTATCGCAACACCGAGTCGCAGACATTCAGGCGTCGTTCGCGACCGACTCACGGCACACAAAACATAACACATACATGGACGGGGGGGAGAAGGGTGGGTTTAGTTGTTGTTATAACCGCGGGGGATGACGCGCCCCAACAATAGAGACTCACTGCTCCCTTCCGCCCCCTTCATTGCACACACATACTATCGGGACTCATTCAATGTCTCACAGACACTTGACGCCATTGTCAAAGCGGCACATGATAGCAAAACCATACGTTTGCTCTCTCTCTATCTCGCTCACGCTCTCGAATCCAGTCGCCAATATGACTCTCGCTCTCATTCTCCTACACCGGCAGCCCATTTCGTCGAGTGATAACAATACGACGACAACGGTAGAGCCTGTATTATGTAGCCATGTTCTGTAACAGTGGTGGAGATAAGAAGAATCACTAATTGACTCAGACGTACACCGGTTAAAGTTAATTTAACCGGTTAGCAACCGCAGTAATCGTAATGACCGTTTGACGAGACGCCATTCGATTATTTAGACGGGTGACTTTGCCGAATCATATAGATATTAATACGCTAAGGTTAAGATGTTTGCCTCCCTTTTTAGAAAAAAACCACACAATTTCTCCACATAAATTATATAATATCATTCTACAGATAATTGCTTGCTCTACTGACATGGACGACTAAAAAAATTATTATTGCTTTTGTTTTTGTAAATTAATTAAAATACAGCAACGCTGAACAACGTCTGCCATCTGACGGCTTTAATTTTGAAACAACGTCAACACTTCGATCTGTCATCTGACCTTCATATTGAAATACAACAGACACAATACTGCATACTGCCATCTGACGGCTGAAACAGCAAGCAACGCTGAACAACGTCACAGCAATGCTGCATGGTGCCATCTGACGGCTTAGCTCAACGCTTTTGCTACTTGCGCCTCTATATGACAATTTTAGTAAAATATTTCTTCGATCTGTCATCTGAGCTTCATATTGTAATACAACAAAAAAAGAAGAACGTTATAAGCAGTGTGCAAAATTAGAAAAGAATTGAATACCTGCAATCATATTTAAAAATTAATTTTGTAAATTGATAATTATTATACTTATTTAGTTGCGAATAATTCGCACAGGTCACACTTGTATTTGAATAAACTGCATGTGATCTTGCCGAATATTCGGTTATTCGACTTGTGCTTTTGCGCTGGATGTTTGGTTATTCCTTTTCGAATATGGCTGCCGAATATTCGGTTATTCGACTTGGGACCTTGCCGAATATTCTATTCTTCTGCATGTGACCTTACCGAATATTCGGTTATTCGACACATGTGGCTTTGATTATACCAACTATCCGGTACAATTCTAAATAAGTATTGATATGACGGTAAGCTGTCACGGACAAACGCCGCTACTGCATTACTGCTATAATATGTACCTAGATCCATGGTTAAGCTCAAAGACACCATTTGATCTAACACCGTGTCTTATTGTACACACTTTAGATATCAGATTCCGACGACAGTATTAGATGTAACAATATTTCAGTGTCTGCATCTGTTAGGTTCACACTATTCGTGTGATATTGGTATTTGGTACTAGGTTCACACTATTCGTGTGATATTGGTATTTGGTACTAGGTTCACACTATTCGTGTGATATTGGTATTTGGTACTACTATGTTCTATAATCTATATCAGCGGTCGACAACCTTTTGGCAAGTAAGGGCCCACATAGTGGCAAATTGAAATAAAGGCGGGCCGCACTTGTTCATAATTTTAATAATAGGTATTTGTGACATTAAAAATTCAAAAACATTTTATTTGAATTTTATTAAAAATTTAACTGAGAACTTCAAAATAGAACTGTTCTTTTACAAAAATTAGTGTGACGTTTGTGGTTGTATTTGAGTGGCTATTTGTTGTATGTTAGCTTCTGGGTTTGTAGTTGCAATTCGTAGAATAGCTCTCAAATGCTCATCTGTGAGACGAGAAGCATATTTATTTTTTCTGTAATTGAGAATCGAAAAGGTTTGTTCGCATAAGTACTACCAAAAATTGTAATCAATTGCAGAGCAAACCTTTTCAATTCGTCAAAATTAGATGGCGAACTGACATAAAATTTAACAAGATCTTTGATTTCAAAGAAAGAGTTCTTGAGAGTGTCATTAGATTGGAGATCAATCACGTTCATTTGTAAATGACTAAGTACATCCTCAATATCATAAGAAAAATGATTTGTGAAAATTAATTTTATTATTTATTTATGTAGGTAGGCATATAAGACTTAGCATACCCAGCTTTTTGGCTCAGGAGGGGGCAAATTAGAAATTTCTTAAGCCGGGTCCCCCGTGCTTGTTTTGCTCTCCTGGATACGCCAGTGCTTACGGCGTAAAAAAAGACAGAAGTATATGTTTGCACCCTAATAATTCGATTGCGATTTTATTCCTATGCTCCGTATAAAAGTATATGGATTTAGTGCACATCTTGCTTTATACTGGTTTTAAGCAACACAAATATTATTATTTTGTTTATAAGTTTTTTTTGTATTTCATTTATATTTTAATGGTATTGTATTCCCAGTACAAAAGACGGAAACTTATAATTAAAAACTTGCCGTTCATATTCTATGCCTTGCGTAAATTACAAAGAAATTAGATTAGTTAACTCAGAGACACCTTATTATACTATTCAAATAGAGCTAAAATATATTATAGGGATGCATGATATTTATTTCATTTCATCATATTTTTATTTTAAGAATCATATCTATCTATATATATAAAATTCTCGTGTCACAAATTTGGCCGCGCTAATCTCCGAAACCGCTGAACCGATTTTAATTAAATTCTGTAAATGTGTTGCTCGATAGTTTTTATTAAATATTTTGTACAAAATTACAATGTTTTCTTGACCCCTCCAGAAAAAAAATATCTACGCCCTTGCCCATAAATAAGTCTTACAAATACTACTATATATCATGTGTGTGCCCAACCCGCACGTGGCCGGTTTTTATTCCAAATTTTTTTTTAACAAGTCATAACTTGCTAACCTTTCCGTATGACACCTATCTTGATATAACAGATGCCTCCCGGAACACCCTGTATTTTTGTCTGTACAGCCGGTGTGTCTGCTTATGGGGTGGGTTGTCCGTGCGAAGGGAGGTATTATTGTAATACCAACATTGCTGTTTAAACGTAGCCGAGCACGTAAAACATTAATATTTTTATAAAAAAAAAAAAAAAAGCAGATTCATTGTTCATTTTATGTATTCATTATAATTCCTTCTTGAAAATATGCCCCGACATGCAAATAAATAACAGAGTCTACTGCATTGAATAAGATTGATCGAAGCAGTAGTCCAGTCAAAATAAACATTTCAATTTTCTATAATTCGCATAGAGCTGAAAATTGCTACAAGTCTTAAGTCCACCATTACAAATAAAATATCAAAAGTTCTCACCGATCCTACATCTGCTTCAAAATTTATTCAAGTTCAAAAGTCAAAAGTATCGGTTTGTTGCACTTTTCTCGTAAACGGTAAATGTTATCTAAAAAAAAAAGGTCAGACAAAAGTTGTAGATCATGCAATTGTCTACAAAAACTGTTCTTACATTTTTTTCCTACGAATGACTATTCCTGAGATATGAGACAAAAATGTCTATGTACGTACGTAATATTAATATGCATATTAGTATTTTCGATGTATGAAATCACCATTTCAAAAGAATGGGTGATTCGTAGGGAAAAAAGTATAAGAACAATTCTTGTAGACAATTGCATGATCTACAACTTTTGTCTGACCTATTTTTAGATAACACTTACCGTTTACAAGGAATGTGCAAAAAACCTTCGACCTTGAATAAATTTTTTAGCAAATGTAGGATAGTTGGCAAAACCAAAAGTGCACATCCCGCAAGTTTTCCACTGTATGATAAAAAAATAACAATTAAAAAATATTTTTAATAAATTTAAAAAGATTTAAAAATTTAAAGAAATAAATAATTAAAAATTGAAAAAATATTTTTTTTAAGTTTGCAAAAATAAAAAAAATTAAGAACTATACATAATATAATATATAATTAATATCAAGTGGAATAAAATAAAACAAAATAAAAAGAAAAAAAAAAGAAAAAAGTCAATGATACCGTAAGGAATCGAACCCAGGACCTTGCCCTTGGGAATCCAACGGCATAACCATTACGCCACGGCTGCCTAATAGGGCAGTGGTGTTATCACGGTATACAAGTGTAGCACTTGTTTTATGGATTACACTATATTTTCATAGCAATTATTATATTGTTTTTAAACTATATTAGCTGTCAAAAATAATAAAAAATAAAACTGTTTATAAAAATTAAACTACTGAACACATTTTAGTGAATTTAAATAGGGTTCTGGTCTGATAGTAAACAAAGTGAATAAAATATAACCCAAAGCAATCCGACCAAAATTGCGATCTGTAGAGTCGTGACGTACGTACATACGTACGTACATACGTACGTACATACGTACAGACCAACCGACAACTGCTGTTTGTGATTTTCAATTACAATTTTAATAGTATTTATGAACTCAAATTGAATTAAAAATGGTTCTATTTTATAGATTAGAATCTCCTCTTTTCAAAAAGCTTCAATTTGAATGGATTTCGTGTGAAATTAACTTAAATATAACTTCTTATATGAACGAAAGTCAGCTCTGACGCACAAAGCGATAATAAAGCACATACCGCTAGTTTAGCGGTATGTGCAATTGATGGGGATTTTCGATATTTCATTTGTAATAGTGTACGTAAGACCTGCAGTAATTTTCAGCTCTATGCGAATTATTGTAAACCTACCACTATTTTTTTGTCTATTTTGACCGGACTACAATACGGAATCCAGTTTTAAAAGGCTCTGTGCCTTGTTCTACAGTTTGACGTGGTGTGTTGTGTGTATAATAATAATATGTAGTGCGTGTAACGTGTTAGGTTATATTTTAAGCGTTCGCGCAGAGAATTGGCAATTGTAGGGCGTATAAAGCGGCGCCAACGACGCCTTCAGTTAAAACGGTTATTGCCGCTGAGATTAACTTGTAAGTCGGCTTCTGGTCGCTCGGCTACGAGCCTACGACAGCGTGCCCGACAATCGCGTGCTACTTTTCTGTGCTACAATTGGTAAAACTGGCTTGTTCGAGCTTACAATGCGTTCAAATTCATACGTGCGTTATTTTTAATTTCTCCACAAAAAAACATTATAAAACTGAATTTAAAAGAAATGATTTGTTTTTTTTATATAAAAAAAATCGTAAAAGCTATTATAAGTAATTTATGGAAAATTTCGTTTAATATAAAAAAGTAACTACTTATATTAAATAAGTTTGATCTAGCTAAAATTTGCTATTATTATTGTTAAGACACAGCCATTTTTGTAATGCTATTCAGGTGATTTTTAAGTTGATTCCTTTTTTAACAGCGTGTAGAAATCAAATGGACGAACAAATCTTTTAAGTAACTTTTTTATCAAAACTCAAGAATAAGAGAGAAACAGCCGTTCAAAGTTTACTTAATTTTATTTAATTAATTCGAAAGCCCGGTTAACATACGCGAAGAATTGATAGTGCGAAAATTTGATAAAATTTAATAATACTATTTTTCTCTTTAATTTTTGAGTCGAAAACTAGATAATGTTGGAAGGTGTCAGCCTGTATTAAATAATAATGTCATATTCGGATTCAGCGCACTCGAAAAAATATTTCTAGAGCTTGAGATTTTTTAAGATTGTGAATTCAATGGTAATCCCTATATCTAAAATCTCTCTAAACATATCTGCAGCACCTAAAAATCTATTGGTTTTTAGGCTATACGCCCATTGACACTTTTTCTTAGTGACCTTTAAACTATAAAATAAAACCATTTTCATTTAACCGAGAACCAAGTCCCATAAGGTTTGTGTGGGATCCTTTATGTGGATTGTTTTTTGGAGCTTACTAAACGATTTTGAGTTACAAGGTCCGGTACGGAAATTTTATGAGTAGTACAATCAATTGGTGAGTCGTTACGCTCCACCGCTTCAAGTGTGGCGTTACGCTCGTCCGCTTCAAAATAGACAAACATATATATTCTGTATCTCAACTACAAATAAATTATAGTGTAAATAGATTTCTAAACGCTATATTTTTTTTGGAAGAAACTTTCCGAGCAATCTGTATACGTAAGAAATGCGTGCTTGCCAGTAGCTGTGGCGTCCCGACATCTCGAGCTTTGTGAGCCCGTTAACGAATTATTATGGCGTCGTTTCAACAATCCGAACGTACGTACATACATACGTACGTATATACATACGCACAGTACTGCACTGTATGTATTGTACGAATTGTGCTCTCTCTACGAGAACAAAACCCTTATTACGTAATATCGTGTACCGTACATTATGTTTGTCCGCACACCAGTTCGGCCGCGAATTATTCTTGAGCGTTCATTCTAAAACAGGACACACACTGAGGACGTGTCTTTCACAAAGTATAAAATAGGAAGCAGTTCAACGCAATTTTCAAAAAGTTGCACTTTGATTTGATGAATAGATCTTTCGCATTGTTGAGTGGGAAATGTAGTGATCTTGAGATTAACGGGAAAATTGTAATATTTTTTTTTATTAATAAATAAATTGTATTTAATTGAAATCCGCGTAGGAAACTGGCTTTGTAGATGGATTTGGTGAGCGCGTTAACAACAGTGGGCTAAAAAGTTCAAAATAATTTTATTCCGATTAGAAATAAGTCGTTTTATACGATATATCTATGAATTAACTATATGAATCATTGCCTATCTACTCAATGGGCGGTGAGTGAACGCAACAAAGCATATCGAAAATATATCTGCGTCTCTTTCTTCGATGTAATTCCCTGATTTATCCGATGATATGATTGGTTGATGTACTTGCATTCAATCTGAATAAAGTATCTCTGTTTCAAAAACTTTGTCTAATAGTTCGATTGCGATTTTATTCCTATGCTCATGTATAGAATAAAAGTATATGTTTTATACGTAGGTACTTATCACAGTCTCAAGTTTTCAAATAAAAGACAAAAAGACGGTGTAACACGTTTTTTTTTGAAAACGGGAGACTGTGATAAGGACGTATAAAACGACTTATTTCTAATCGGAATAAAATTATTTTTAACTTTTTAGTTCATTTTTATTAACAACTAATAAAGGCTTGTTTAAAAAAACATTTTTTTCTTTATTTATTGTACATCTGTAGTTATTTAATTTATTTATTTATGCCATGTAAAGGGTGTTTTTTTTGGAGGTTTGGTTTTGAAATTGGCAACACCGTTTCAAGTGACAGTTAATTTGACAGTTGACAGATGATTTGTGGTCAGTATGTTTTGCCATTTAACTATGAATAGACTTACATCAGTACAACGCTTGCAAATTGTGCAAATTTATTTTGAAAATTATGGTTCAGTTTGCCAAACTAACCGTGCGCTACGTCCATTTTACGGTCGACATAATCGTCCATCCGAGCAAGTTATTCGGAAAACCATGGATCGTTTTCGAACTACGCATACTCTAGTTGATAATACGCATCCACAAAGACGCCATGCAGTGCGCACAGAAGATGCCATTGCTGCTGTGGTGCGTAGTGTTGAGGAGGACCCGAATGAGTCGATACGCCGTCGTGCACAGCAATTGGGACTGTGCCCATCCACGTTGTGGAAGATTTTGCGAAAAGATCTTGGCTTACGAGCTTACAATATCCAGCTTGTGCAAGAGTTAAATCCGCGTGACCATTATGCGCGCCGTACGTTCGGTGAATGGGCCGAAAACAATATTCAGCTTGATCCTCTTTTTCAACGCAAAATTTTGATCTCACACCTATGGATTACTTTCTTTGGGGATACGTGAAGTCACTAGTCTACGCCGATAAGCCACAGACGTTGGATCACTTGGAAGTCAACATTCGCCGCGCTATTGGCGATATACGGCCCCAGATGCTCGATAAAGTGATCGAAAATTGGACTTCCCGATTGCGCTTCATTCAAGCCAGCCGTGGCGCCCATATGCCCGAAATCATATTTAAACATTAATGGCATAAAATTATATTTTAAACAAAGCCAACAACGTGGCCAGCAACCTTATTTTTACGTGTTTTATTTCATTTTAAACTTGTATACCTCTAAAAAAAACACCCATTATAAGTTGGTTTATGGCAAATAAAATAATATGTATTTAAGCATAATTTTGACACTCAGATATTTTTATCGCAGCAAATTAAACTTTTTCCACATTTTTGTAATCGGTTCCGTAGATTTTATAATAGATACGCCGAAGTAAATTATATGAAGAAGGGATTTTAAAATATAATAGAACGAGTGGCACAACCGCTCAGTGATAAAAAGTATCATTATTATTATTTATAGTACATACTACACACCTGTCTAAAACGGCAAACTATATTCTTCCCGTGTGCCGTATGAAGAAGTAATTTTAGCGAATACTCAAAAAAAAACACGTACCATAATCTAGTAGGCCGTATTTATTGCATAAACGTAACATTGAACGGGTAGAAATTGAAAAAAAAACAACCTTATTATTTTTTTACTGGTTTTACAGCACCAATATACAGCTGACTCCGAATTAACGTAATATTATAATAGTTATTTATTTATATAATAGTTATTTATTTGGTTCGTTTGTTCTTCAGGTAACTATTCCTCCGAATAAATAGCGATAAATCAATCACCAACCAAAATTATGTTTACTGCAGGTGAAAATTTATTCTGTCTATAAATATTTATTCTCCTGAGAAAATAATGGCTGCCACATAAATCATAATACCTAACCTATAAACGCGGAGTATTATATTTACAGTTTGCTCTTGTGAATTTATTTATGTGTTGTTTTTTAACTTTTTTTGAAGTGTATAATTGTTAAACGTCAAAGTTAGTGGAAGTTTTGAAGTTGGGTTAGGATAAAACATTATTATTTTGTGAAACTTTTTTTGACGTTTACACTAACGCCATCGGTCGGATTTTTTGGTGAACGTCAAAATAGTCAACAAAAAGAGCAAGGAGTATAGTGCAGTGTATAATTTTCTACCTGATAATTTGCTTGGTGAATTGAAAGTGAATTTTATACTGACGAATAAATTTGTTCCAAGATTAGTAACTTCTATCTTTAATAGTGTTCGATGAATATGGCCATAAAGCAGCTATTTTATTAATTTATTCTCTATTTCGCACGTGAAGTATCTCCTCGTACGCTCAACTCAACCAATGGAGAAATACGTTAGATGATCTTTAACCTCAAATTAATAAACGTTTTTCTGTGATTGGTTTATGTCTGTCACGAAGTGAGGATTAAGAGGAAGTTGAAAATACAGGAAACACATGAGCTCTACTGTATTCCGATTTTGGGACTCGAATTAATAACGTTCATAGAGATTATTCTCAGAGCATTGACGAAATAAGGAACGCACAGTCAAATCTCTATGTCAATGATGCGACGGAACAGACCCGTTCCACAAACGCAACAATAAAGTATGTGCATCTATGTACAATGTACATAAAGGGTGTGCCTAACATTTGGGCACATATCTGCTATTGCGTTACGAGCTATAATTATTATTTACGTCCTAATAAAACGGCAGCGTCACTTCTTCATCAGAATATTGCGTTAACATACACACACAACAGTCTCCCCGACGCAGCGGTTCTCAACCACGGTCCATCGTGTCGCAAGCACACGTTTGATTAGCGAAAATCGTGCAGAAATTACAAAATTCGTTGGCTCTGATTTTGGCGACATATGTACAGCTCTTATTATAATTAAGAGCTGTGAAGCTAGTGGATACAAATTCATTAGCTGTGTCGAAGAGGAAAGAAAGGTTGAGAACCTCTGCTCTAATGGACAATTTGCTCCACTTCAGTATTTGCACTGTGCCTGTGTATGCAGTGAGGCAAGGATTCGGAATATTTTTTTCCACCAGGAAAGAGTTGTAAAAGATACTTGAAAAAGCGTCTTGAAACACAAGTTCTAAATCAGTCACCTATAAAATTATAAATAATACAAGATATAATGATACACTAGTGTGACCTGTGCGAATTATTCGCACTAAACAAGTATAATAATTATCACTTTACAAAATTATTTTTTAAATATGATTGCAGGTATTCAATTCGTTTCTTATTTTGCACACTGCTTATAACGTTCTTCTTTTTGTTGTATTACAATATGAAGCTCAGATGACAGATCGAAGAAATATTTTACTAAAATTGTCATATAGAAGCGCAAGTAGCAAAAGCGTTGAGCTAAGCTGTCAGATGGCATCATGCAGCATTGCTGTGACGTTGTTCAGCGTTGCTCGCTGTTTTAAAATTAAAACCGTCAGATGGCAGTATGCAGTATTGTGTCTGTTGTATTACAATATGAAGGTCAGATGACAGATCGAAGTGTTGACGTTGTTTCAAAATTAAAGCCGTCAGATGGCAGACGTTGTAATTTTTTTGTCAGTAGAGCAAGCAATTATCTGTAAAATGATATATAATTTATGTGGAGAAATTGTGAGGTTTTTTCTAAAAAGGGAGGCAAACATTCTTAACCTTAGCGTATTAATATATATATGATTGTAGAAAGAGAGAGATTATAGATACTCAACAGTTGAGGACAATTTAAAGCCCTTATACCAATGTGAACAATAATAATTTCACTTGTTTCATACGACACTTCAAGCTTTAATTGTCTGGCAGGCCTGGTCAAAATATAACTGTTGGTACAGACACAGTATTCTACAAAATCAATTCTGTACGGCACAGACTTTTGTCTATATCGACATAATTGCGCTGGAATCGCTGCTGGGACTTATGCTAGCTGCCGTTCTGGCTGCGAAGATGAAAATGAAAACCAGCCTCGTGTGCTGATCGAAAAAAACGAGTTATAAAGTATGCGTTTCATTGCTTGATATGAAAAATTGGACCGATCGAAGAATCAAAATGAGTGAATTTTTTCGAATCGAAGAACAGGAATAAAATCATAATTTGCTTGAGTTTTTAAGAATAGTATATTACACCACAAGGGCCGAAAGTGTGATATCTTGCCCTGAATCATGGCGCGAAGAGCAAGGTATCACGCTTTCGGCCAGTGCGGTGTATACTATTTTTCTTCATGCCTCGGTCGTAAGTACGCTTATTAAATACATAAATTAATTAATTACTGATTAATTACTAAAAAATACAAACAAATTCCAAGCAAGCAGCTTGGAGGTTATACGTAGAAACACGAATGACAGCTGTTCGCGACTATTAGCTAAAATGTAATAGGCTTGCCATTGAAACGACATCTAAACAACAGTCGATAGGTTATTTTTCCTTTACTTCCGTCCGAACGTACGTACTTCCCGCATCAGTGCGTGTAATCCCATCCAATGCGTAAATGTTAGACTTTCTGCCTTACAATTGATGCCATAAATATATATACTTTAGATCGAGGTATGAAGAAAAACCTTTTTTTCCATCGTAACGACTCCGCAAATCGACTGATTATTAAATACCCGACTCACAAATGAAATTTGACTACTCGCACAGTGTTAAGGAGGTTGAGCCGTTTTATGAAGATAATGAAAAAATCTGAAATAAAGTTTTTTTAATAGATTTTTTTATGACAAAATTTTCTGTAAAAAATCCAAAATCATTAGGAGATTTATAAAGTTAAGAATTAAAAAAACTTTTACATGTAGTCTTATGGAAAATATGTCAACCTAGCATGCAAACGGAACATTTTAATTTTTTGCAAATAACCAAATGTCAGCAGTTCCGAAAACACACTATGTAAAGCATCGATGTCTTACGCATATTTTAATATTTTTTCTAATTTAATTAGGAGACTTTTAATCAATAAAAAAAATTATTAAACCTTAGCACTTTTCGATTGTGCACTTTTATTCTTGACAATTTTAACTGAATTTTCAACTTTTTAATGATTTAATTTTAATTTTTATTACTTCTAATTTCTGTTTTTAATTATTTACTGCAAAAAATATGTAAAATACAGATATTTACATAATTTTTTTTTTAACCTAACTTTGTACAAAAAATTCAAAATATAGTCCATTGCGTAAAATACTGAAATAATTAATTAGTATTAAAAAAAATATTTATTTATGCCTTTATGACAATAATTTATTGGTATCATCGACTTATAAACCTTTTGTAAAAATGTATTATGGAAAAGTTCCCATTTAGAATTCGACTTACTTTTGATTGGGACTGTAACGCATCAACCTCCTTAATGTTGAACAGGCCTAGTGTCTATAATAATGTAGCCTGCAGTCAGCGGTGCAC
Organism: Xanthostigma xanthostigma; assembly: GCA_963575645.1. Classification (NCBI taxonomy): domain Eukaryota; kingdom Metazoa; phylum Arthropoda; class Insecta; order Raphidioptera; family Raphidiidae; genus Xanthostigma; species Xanthostigma xanthostigma. The sequence goes on along the minus strand of OY754469.1, from coordinate 47,816,640 downwards.
AAGCATACAGTTTTTATGACTATTTAATGCAGTTGCTACAGCTCTATGGCATAAACGACTTGGATTGAAGTGTTAGCACGCTGTGAGGTTTTTATTTCAACAGACGACTTACTTCAACTCTATCTGTTACAAAGTAGAAAATTTTTACTGACGTGTCGCTGTGGACAGGGCTGAAAAAGACATTTGGAATATCATCATATATATTAATACGCTAAGGTTAAAGATGTTTGCCTCCCTTTTTAGAAAAAAACACACAATTTCTCCACATAAATTATATATCATTTTACAGATAATTGCTTGCTCTACTGACATCGACAACTAAAAAATTTATTATTGCTTTTGTTTTTGTAAATTAATTAAAATACAGCAACGCTGAACAACGTCTGCCATCTGACGGTTTTAATTTTGAAACAACGTCAACACTTCGATCTGTCATCTGACCTTCATATTGTAATACAACATACTGCCATCTAACGGCTTTAATTTTGAAACAGCGAGCAACGCTGAACAACGTCACAGCAATGCTGCAGGATGCCATCTGACGGCTTAGCTCAACGGTTTTGCTACTTGCGCCTCTATATGACAATTTTAGTAAAATATTTCTTCGATCTGTCATCTGAGCTTCATATTGTAATACAACAAAAAGATGAACGTTATAAGCAGTGTGCAAAATTAGAAACGAATTGAATACCTGCAATCATATTTAAAAAATAATTTTGTAAAGTGATAATTATTATACTTATTTAGTGCGAATAATTCGCACAGGTCACTCTAGTAATAATAATAATAGTAATGCCTTCAACGTCCGTTTCTCGACTTTATGTTATAACAGACGCCATTCGCACCATTGCTATTTTCCATCTATCACACTTCCCGTTATTTTCTACATTTTTAGACTTCCACTTATTTAATAGCAATGGGCGAATGAAGGAATTTTAGCACATTAGGATAAGGGAGGCAAATTTTGGGCACAGGAGTTTGACAGGTAATCGGCCATGGCCTTGAATAAGGAACCGCGCGTTTCGATATTTTATCTGGAATTATTGCGGGAAACCATGGAAGACCTCAACAAGATGATCGGTACAGGAATTACCGTTTCTCGGCGAGAGGCAGCAGGAAAAAGTCCCAGTCACATCTGCCCCCGTCGGGATTCGAACCCGGTACCTCCAGAATGCGAGTCTAGTGCTCTCACAACTACGCTACCTCGCTCGGTATTGTTTGGAATATATACAATATTACAACTTAACTGTTTTCCAATAACGATATCGGCATAGCTAAAAGCACCAACTCGATTATATATTTTATTCACTCGCCGACGATAATTATAGACCGATTATCTTCTAATGTTGAACAGCACACGCTGTTGCGAACGGGAATTTATAGTTAATTTCCTGTCATCCCGCAGGCCACAGTTTGTTTATTTCTGATTTAGACCAGATTTGTACAAATCAGGGCTGCGGAAACAAAATTTAATAAAGATAAAATATTTGACATCCTTCTTCTGGGCGTAGCTCTAATATCAGTTTTAATAGTCGTCAATATTCTGTTTTTAATAAAGATCGGAGTGGCGTAGTGGTGAGGATACTAGACTTGCATTCGGATTGTATCGGGTTCGAATCACGGCGGGGGCAGATGTGGCTGGGACTTTTTCCTACTGCCTCTCGTCGAGAAACGGTAATTTCTCTACCGGTCATCTTGTTGAGGTTTTCCATGGTTTCCCTCAATTATTCCAGATAAAATTGTCGATCAATTTTTCTCAGACCATACGATATAATGACAAAAATGATAAAAATACAAATCAATATAACATAAGATATTAATTAATTTGTTTGATTCTTTCAAACTTCATCATTCGTGTAAATAAATAATAATTAATAATTTAATACTAATTAATTTTTATATTTTTAGATTTTTCTGAAGAAGATCCAAATCCGGATCGAAACGTCATCTTATGTTATATTGATTTGTATTTTTATCATTTTTGTCAATATATCGTATGGTCTGAGAAAAATTGGTCGACAATTTTATTTTCTTGAAGAGTTCTATTCAGACGTTAATCAAAGATTTGTATTCCAGATAAATATCGCGATGGTGCCTTAGTCAAGGCCATGGCCGATTACCTGTCATACTCCTATCCTCAAAATTTGCCTACCTTATCGCAATGTCCTAAAATTCCTTCATTCGCCCATTGCTTATTATGTGGAAGTTTAAAAATGTAGAAAATAAAGGGAAGTGTGATAGATGGAAAATAGTAATGGTGCGAATGGCGTCTGTTATGACATAGAGTCGAGAAACGGATGTTAAACGCATTATTATTAAAACCAAAAAAAAGACGATGTAAAACTATTTTATTTTATTTCCTCAAAACATGTTACAATAAGTTCCAAATTTTATAAATTAATAAGGATTTCCTGCCCAACTTGGTAACTGCCAGTGCTAGGGCAGGAGATCAAAATAATATTACCTACAAGAAAGGCGGAATTATTTTAGAAAATTAGCTTTACGTTTGCGCAATAAATTTAACATAATATATTTTTATTTTCCAGTTCTTGAATGAATGCGAGAATTATGTCTTTATTTGGTCCTTGGAGAGACATTCTAAGAGAACCGTAATTCGTAGAATCCCGACGTTTGAGGTACAACCGACTGTTGTTTATTTGCTGGCCACTGACCAGTATTGCCAATGCACTAGAACGAACAAATATGTTCATCCCTGGAAAAGACCGTTGAGTCGTCGGTCTGGCACACACTATAATAATATCTATATAGGTGGTAATAGTGTTGGGAATGACGTCACCGCGCGACGCCATGATTGGCTCAGTGCAAATGCTCCCACATATACACTGGCGGCAGTCTGGCCAACCTAAGTACTATACTTTCGTATACATGTTACGGGCATAGTCCAGCCGACCAATGACAGCATTGCACATCACCATTCGCTACGTGCAATTGCTTGGAAGGGAGGTGCTAAATGACCGTGCGCGCTTAGCGGCAAAAGCTGGCATTTTTAGGGCTAAAATAAAAAATATAAAATCAAAGCTAAAAATAGATAAAATATAACAATAATTTAATATAGGTATCTATACTAATATATAAAGCTGAAGAGTTTGTTTGTTTGTTTGGTTGAACGCGCTAATCACAGGAACTACTGGTTTGAATTGAAAAAAAAAGTTTTTGTTGGATAGTCCATTTATCGAGGAAGGCTACAGGCTATATAATATCACGCTACGACCAGTAGGAGCGGAGCATCAATGAAAAATTCAATAAATAAAATTATCGACCAATTTTTCAGACAATATATTAACAAAATATAATTAATACATTAACGTTTCGATCCCGATTTGGATCTTCTTCAGAATGGATCTAAAAATATAAAAAAATAATTAATACTTATTTAGTTTCTATTTATTTTTTATTTATTGAAGAGTTCTAATCAGACGTTAATCAAAGATTTGAATCAATGAAAAATGTTGCAAAATATAACTCAAAATTTGTCCGTCCGACAAAAACTTTTGAACGGTAACTCCGATCATCATGAAATGATGCGGTGGCTCTAGATGTCTCGACTTTGATGTTGTAAATAGCGAATACGGGAATCGGGTTTTCCCATGGGTTCGTCATCCTTTAATCCCTAATCTATTACACGTGCTATGACCGTAACATATATAATACTTGGGTACTGGTGTCTCATAGTATGTGTGTATGGAATTCCAGTTGTGTTGGGAGAATCGATGCGTCGTCGCTGACTGTACCCTATTGCTATTACATACATTACACTCATAGAAAAAACGACGCTCTCCTCTGTCTGTAGTCTGTACAGTACCAACAGACAGACTCTGCTCTGTTGTGTAGTTGTCTGTACATTCTCAATTGATAATGTTCTAGTCGGTGTAATGGTGCTCTTGTTTTTTTCGGGTGTGCAACACTGTATCAATTAAATACCCTACTTGGTTTCGTTTTTAAAGTTTAGATTTAGAATGCAGAGAGTGTCTCATTTGTTTTCAATTGATTGAACATTATTTAAACTGCAGTGAGTGGGGTTATATGAGAAGCATTGTTTACTTTAATTGTTGTGTGTGATTTTAGTGGAATAAAAGTATCCAAATGCATTACGTCACTTCTTCGTATCATTATTTTCTTTTGATCGTAATATAAAAATGACAGTAAAATAATTTGACTTTTAGCTACAGTTAGAAGATCGTTGTTAAATGTACAATATGTTACATTGTTGCATGTTTGTTTTTGCTATAAAATTTTCAATTTGATAACGTAAACAGTACCACAATAGTCAATAACGGAGAGTACTAAATGAAGCTAATTTAAGTTAGAAGTTAGAATGAAGATCGCAAAGATTAAAACATAAGTTTCTTCGTTTATGAAAAGTTCAACAATTTTAACTCAATCGTTTTGAAAAAAATTCAACTTAAAGCTGAATTTTTTACCCTGCATATTTAGTAATTTGAACAAATCTATCAGGACTAATAAGGTCACACTGTAATAAAATTTAAAACCGAAACAAACTTTAAAAGGAGAATATTATAGTTAATATTTAAAGAGCAGGGAATAATACAATTCGTAATGTAAAAAAATTGGTTGTCTGTAAAGTCGGTTTACGGACGATAGTTTTACGTGATAACGTATTCCGCTCGAATATCATATTTAATAATACATCGGAACGTGACACTTTTTCGTGCATGCAGCCGGTGTTTCATCAATTTATAAGACGATCACGTCAAAACTGTACTTTTATGCAATATAAAAAATAATAAAATTTAATAATCACATTTTTATTAAATACATTTAAAGTAGGTATAAGCGCTTAAAATTGAGTTAAATTGCGCCTGTTAATTGATATGCTACACTGTAAAATAACTTGATTACAATTTTAATGGAACTAAATAAAAATTATCAGTTTTATTGAATTGTGAAAGGTTATAAAGGCTTTTAATAAAAATATCCATTCTCTATAATTCGTTCATTTCAACATGGATAATAGAAAAGCCGATTGCCACTAAAGTTCATTGTTATTTTTAAAAGTATCAATGTTAGGTTAGAAAGCCATTTTTTAGAAATAAAAAAAAATATAAATAGCAGTAGAACTAGAAATTGAACAGAAATAAAGCTACTATAATTACGAACAATTTCATATCCTCCAAATCCGTGTATTTTCGTTTGTGTCCCTGCCACTATATTTTAAAATTAGGTGAATTTACGTAATTGATACTAGGGGTTTCCCCAGAAGCCATCAAGGGTAAGGGGGAAAAAATTACCCTAACTATGTAACTTTAAAACTCATAAGCATAAATCAAAACGAAATTTTACTTACGTATTTTTAAAGACATATTCTCGAGATTCTACCGCCTTTAAAGTTGATTTGAGAAAAAAAAATTTTTAGTTATTTTTTTTTCACATGCAGTTTATAACCGTATAAAATTGTAAAACCTTGTAATTGGGAGAACAAAAAGAGTTTGAAAGACAGGTGTGACATCAAGATTTCATAATAAAATCTCTATAATGTTATTTAATTGATATTATTATTTCCCCATTAATAAATTACCTATTGTTATTTTATTTAAGATTATACGCACTTATATAGCTTATATTTATTTCAATTACTGATAGGTACAAAACAGAGACTGTATATTTACAGAAATAAAACTGATATAATCGTAAAAAAAATATAATGGCGCCGATTGCCGAGACCAAACCTATACGACCTTTAGATTACGAGGCAAGTGTTCTACCTTAATTTAGCTTATTGCTCTGCAGCCGGTTTGTATAGCCCAGTGATGTCAAAGAAATAGCCCGCGGACCCGCATCGGGCCCTCAAGCCATCTCAATACGGCCCGCGACCAGATTCTATCCAGGGAGGATTTTAGACACCTGACATCAATGAGCTTATCAAAAACAAGGGACCTCAGGTGTCTGTATCAACAAGCTCGAGATAATTTACCCTTTTTTATATGAAAATTGTTTTGAACTAAATAAATTAAGATTGTAATTTAGTATGTGTTTTAGTTTATAATTTAGAGTCTGGCCCGCTAACAGACCCTAATGCTGGGTTGCAGAAAGGATTGTCAAAAAACATATATTTGACAATGACCTTAGATTGTAATCTTATAATCACAGTATCCATACATCAGAAGCCGTCTAATGTCGTATTCAAACTTCCTGTCATCTAGCACATTAGATTGTACCTACTCACACAAAAACAAATGATTGTTCTACATAGAAAAAGATCACTTTTCAAGCTAAATTTTGATAAAAAAAAAATGTTGTTTTGAAATGGAAACTGTACAAAAAACAATACTAAATACATGTATGCACGGTTTAAGAAAAATATCGTTTTAATCGAGCAAAAATTTTTCGAGCAGGATCGATTTAAAATTCTACAATGCTTTTCTTATGGAGAAATATTTATAGTCACAATCTAAGGTCATTGTCAATTCAGATTTTTTGTTCAATCTTTTCTACAACCCAGCATAAATCTTATAAATGGCCCTTTAGGAAAATCAGTCTGACACCTCAGATCTAGCAAAATCACGTATTTTCTTATTGCACATTGACTGCACAGTTTAGATCTATGAAAAGCCTCGATCTGACGCTTTCATTCAATGCATAGTAATGAAAGCAGTTGCAACGGATAAGTAATGCAAAATGCATCCGAAAATAAACCTGCTCATGTAATAATATGTAACATTCGCGATCTTAAGGTGGATCTGCACTCTATATACAATAACATAATGCTTAGACGCAGTTTGATGTGAAAGATCGAATGGCGCGTTTGGTCGGGAGTAAAACCGTGTTTCGTTTCAATTGGCGCGGCGCTGCTCATGGGACATGTTACGGTGCATTTGTGCTTGCTATATGTATGGGTTGGACAGCTGAGTATTGTAGTGGCATTTGTTGATACGTCAGGACAAAATTTAGTTACTAGAATTTTGTTAGATGACGAAGCGAAAATTTAGTTCAGTATGGTCCGGCGTATATCGTCTGAATTTGTAGATTGCCACCGTTTTTTCGTCGCGTTTCAAAATTGGTTTCCACGAAAAGCGCTTTTATTTTAACGCGATAATATGTAGCCTATGTCCATCCTGAAGGTCCACTCTAAAATTTTGAAATCGGATGAGTAGTTTCGGAGATTACCTCCTACATCCAAACGTACAAACTTGATCTCTTTATAATATTTGTATAGGCTGTGTGCACGAAGCCTACTAGCGCCGCTAGTGGGTAATAGAGTAATTATTGAACTCACTTTTTATGGAAATCGCAACGTGTTTCTATGATGATAAGTCAAAAACTTTAGTTGGCCATGATGTGCCAAAAAAAAAATGTAATAAGGAAAACTGATGGCATTTTACCATAAACAGATTGTAAACCATTATATAAATAGCATAACATAAAAGGTATGTCAGAATTATTTATTTATCAATTATGACGTACAATATACAAATAATTAATTTGTTTACACTGACAGTGGAACGTCAAATTATGGCGCCAATAGTCTTCATTTTACTTAATTCGCCATCAGTGCAACACATCAAGCATTTCTAGATCGCTTAGTTTTGCCCATGTTTTCTTTGTAATTAAAAAACTTCATAATAACTATTTTCACTTATAATAAACATTGCTCACTGACATACGGAAAATTTGAGGTTGAGGATTCCCCTAGTCCTCACCACAAATTTTCGCATCGAAAAATTTGTAACTCCGCCTCCTTGCACTTAGCCCATAGAGATAGTTCCGCCTTAAAGTCTTTGAAACATAGGTATCTGCAATCTGATTTGTATCACCATATGCAACATCCAAACTACCTACAGAAGATGAGATGAGATTTCTGTACTATAATTTAGTGACGGTAAACTAGAAAATCTGATCTCATCGTTGATTAAAATTCGTTTGGGAATCAAAGTTGCTCAATAAAATTGCTGAGTTGCAGAAAGAGTTGTCAAAAAATCTGATTTGACAATGGCAATGCGAGCACACGTATTTCTACACTAGCTGTTGCCCGCGACTTCGTCCGCATGGGTTTCATTTTTTTACGCGGAACCCTTTTTTCAGGAACGCGTGGAGATATCAAGTTGAAATTAATATCAAATACTTAGGTCTGAAATCCCTTCAAGCTGTGAAAAAATCAAACTGCTAAGTCAACGCAATCAAGAGATACGGCCGTTTATGCCGAACATTTTGGCACTCGCAAAGGAATCACGACATATAGGGTATTTCCCGTTGAGCTAGAATCATGAAATTTGCCAAGAAGCAAAAAAATTATTTTTTCTTTGGGATTATAAACTTATTTGGAGCTGGTAAACTGACCGCAACCTATGCCGGAACTCTCGGTGCGCGAGTCCGACTCGAGTAAATTATCCCACTCTTCAATCTTGTCTACCAATATAAATAGAAGTCAATATCAAATACAATTTTATTGGAACGTCGCGCTATAAATACCGACAAATGTTACGTGATGCATCGCCGTCAAATTGGAAGAACGCATCACTGCATTTAACTATGACAATAGGTGTGTAGAGGTCCGTTAGCCGTGGCCCATGACGAGACATGGTTCACCTGTATTTTACTGCCCTGCTAAAGAAAAACGCGGCATCTTCATTGAGAAAAATACTTTATCAGAAGAAACCAGGGTCCAAAAAAATTACCGCGAACAACTCTACGAGACCGTGTAATTCTGAAAAAAAAATCAGGACCGGACTGGATCGATCCACGGAGAACCGGCGGCCAACTGGGAAAAGTCTCGATATTCCCTGAGGCCAGACTGACGCTGGAAGAAACAGAAAATTGAAAAAAAAATATTAAGAGTCGTAGAAAGAAACGATTTTTTCGTACTCCAGTAATCTCCAGTAATAAATTATTGTATTACACTCTTTCTTTGCTTTTTAGTATTTTATCTCCCTCTGTTCTATGAAGTAATGCGTGCAGGTTACTCTATCAAGTCTCATAATCGAAAATTAGAGCTAAATACATACGATATAATAGTGACATCGAATGCATAGGCAGATGGAATGAATTGGGTTTCCACCACTCGAGAGGCTAATGAATTACACCGTACTTTACAGTACACCCATCCCCCGATTTACACGGTACTTGTTTTACACGTTTTCGCTTTTACACGGTTATCCAAATAAGTTTTTTTTTTCTTTTTATCGCACTCTACTAAATGCTACTGTGATTGAACACGTGCGCTGTGTACACATCTCACGGGGAATCCCGAGCTTATGTGCTGACTTGCTGCACACGCACACTGTGTCTGTATTTCTTCGCATAAAATTAAAGTTTTATCTACGGAAAATTGTATTTGAGTGAAAGTTTCACAGTTTCAGAAAGATTTAATTTTCCATATTCGTAAATTACAAGTGAGTGCATAATTTAGATTATTATAAATTAACGGCTGTGATTAAAGTAAAATTCAGAGGGAAAATATTGAAAAAAATCACAACTGTTAAATAGCAAAATTATGCATTTTCTGCAAGCTTTTCGATTTACACGGTTTTAACTTGAAAATTTTTAATTTTCGATTTACACGTTTTTCTCAGGAACGTATCTACCGTGTAAATCGGGGGACAGGTGTATGTAAACACGTAAGGTGCGCATAGGGAAATTAACATTGGGAAAAAATGACTGGATCAGAGTGAGCCTTAAAATATTGTTTTTCAATTTGACAGATAATATTCTTTTGCAAAATGAATGTGTATACTACCAAAGAAAATATTCAAATGATTACAACATAATCGGACTTTTTTTATTAATGGGACATTAAATTCCAAAAAATACTTAAATATGGTGCGAGATCAAATATCTCCGCCTATTCGTGTTGAACCTAAAGACATTTGGGTCACTGATTTACCAACGCGTATACGTCATACCAGTCAGACAATTTTTGAATGAAATGTTTCCAAACAGATGGAGTTGTTTTTTTGTTTTATTTTTGTACAAAAAAATTAAAATAATGATTTATAAGAGCTTTTTATTATTAAAAAGCCAAGTAAATTAAAAATAAAATAGAAATCCTCAAGATTACCACGATAATTCAATAGAAATAACAATTAATGCAGTCATGGCTAACTCTGATCCAAGTATTCTTTCCCAATGCTAATTTCCCTATGTGCACCTTACGTGTTTACATACTGTATGTATTTTATCTGGGTCTGTTCTATGAAGCACTGTATGCAGATGACTTTCTCAAAACTGACAATCGAAATCGATAGCAAATTCATTCGAAAATCGAAACATTCAATCATTCACACCCCCTATTATTGCCATGCGAAGGAATCATTCGATTATCCAAATCATTCGAAGAACACCCTTTCGATCATTAAAATCAACGATTATTCCCAACATTTCACCTGGATATAAGAACTCGATTTTTGACAAATGGTGTGGATACGGCATCCTTCGGAAGCACGGCAGTGTACCTGTTCAGAGCCCGCGCCGCGCTCGACGGTACCCTCCTCTCTCTGTAACTGACGTAAAAGTTAGTGGAGGGAGTCGGTTACCGCGACTCCGCGCGCTGTTCAGGTGTAACAGCCGTAGGTATTCAGGCACCATGTATCAGTCACCGATCTCACAGTGTTGTGCGTGTGTCTGTATTTTATTTACATATAAAACAATTGCATTGTCTACATTGCAGACAGATGAACCGGGTGCGTGATCTATAAACACCATGTGTTACTGTTATTGTTGTAGGCGGGTATCGGTCTGTAGCTACTTGTGTTTCAAAATCAATCTACCAAATCGGTTTTGTCGTCTAGATCGCGATGTTTGCTTGACGTGTTTGTAAAGCGTGTAGCTATTGTTTCCTGAAGGGGAGGATATTTGTCAACTCTCATCGTATGATGGTAACGGAAAAACGATAGTCTTGTTTGTAATCAATATTAGGACAGACGTATTGCAGCATATAAAATATACACTACTAATGTCTTCCAATAGAATGTTACGATGAAGGAAGGTTTTGGTTGAGGATCATAAATAAGCTTTACGAATGTTACGCTAGTGACCAACGTTCCGAAAAATTTATTTTCATCTTCAGGGCCTCAAGCTGGTCAAAAGGTGGTGAAAATAATTTTTTCGAAACGTTGGCCACTAGCGTAACATTGCGAAAGCTTATTTATGATCCTCAACCAAAACCTTCCTTCATCATATACACTACTAAATTACATGTTCCTGGAAAATATATCGATAACTATAATTGGTATTTACCTACAAGGTGTCCCACGAATTTCCACGCGTAGGAAATGCCTAACATTGTTCTTAAGATATAAGTCAGCTCATGCTTTAGTTCCTTCAGATTGTAAACAATTTTCTCTGAAAATTTATTTAAGCTTGTTCTCTGTCTATTTTATTATAATACTGGCGGTGTCCGGCTCGGTTTCACCCGGGTGCGATAGATATATAATTCTGCAAAATGTATTTCGTGTGCGGCCCGGCGTCTGAACTCATAGCTTAGAGCAAAATCTACCAGATTTGCTTCTGAACTAATAGCTTTGAGCAAATTATAACAGCTGTCGCTACTTGGTACTAAAACAATTTTTTTTTGTTTGCTTCTGAGCTAATAGCTTTGCTGTAAATTTTATCAGATGCCGTTACATGCTACTAAAAAAGTTTTTTTGAGAGTACACCGTAATTTTGTATAAAATCTATCTATATATATAAAATTACCGTGTCACAATTTTGGCCGCGCTGAACCGATTTTAATGAAATTGTATCTTGCTTGATGCAACTTACGCTGTAGGATAGTTTTTATTAAATATTTTATACAAAATTACGATGTTTCTATATGTTTTAGTATAGCATGTAACAAAATCTGATAGAATTTATTCAAAACTATTAGTTCAGAAGCAAACAAAGAAAACTGTTTTAGTATCGAGTAGCGACATCTGTCAGAATTAGCTCAAAGCTATTAGTTCAGAAGCAAATCTTATAGAATTCGCTCAAAGCTACATTTAGTTCAGACGCCGGGCCGCAAACGAAATACATTTTGCATAATTATATCTATCGCACCGCTAGTATTTAATAAAAACTACAAAAATTTCGCGATACAATTATTCTGGTTTCAAAAAAAATCCGTGCGAGAAAAGAAGTTCGTGAACCACTGGTTTAGTTCATTATTTTGTGATGTAAAAAAATAAACGGAAAGGTTTTTGTCGCTTAAAATCAATAACATCATGACATTGTCGCTTGAAGTTTCTGAACGAAGTTAGTAGCGTATACTTCAGCAGTTTATTACATGCAGGCACCTTATTTGTGTTATGCTTGACGTTTTACAACCTTGTCTCTTATCTCATAATACCGGGAATATTTTTATTACAACATACTTATGGACACAATAGAAAACGTGACTTTTCATGTTTAACTGTAGATTAGCAAAACGAGATTTATAAAATTCGAAATTATAGCTAAATTATCAGTGATGTGAAACATCTACTGCCGCGTTTGGATGGCAATACAAACGTGCAGTTGGCGCGACGCTGTGATACCGTCACGTTACGTTTTTTAGTTACTAGAATTTCGTTAGATGACGGCGCGTAACGGTCGCTATGGGTATGATTTTGTTGAAGGCGACATCTAGATGACAAGACGAAATTTAGTTACTAAAATTTCGTTAGTTACCAGAAGGAAACTGACAAGAACGTCAAAAAACTTGCAAATTGTTTTATGCCGGCACTTCACATGGCTATTTGTATTTGTGTATTTGGCAAACAATTACCAAGTGTGGACAGTCTATTTGACATTGGCCTTATTTGCCTATCTGACAATAAGACCAATACCAAATACGCGTTACTGTGCGCTTGTCGGTTTTTCGAGGCACATCAAAGGAGTTAAAAAGGCAAATACGCAAATAAACCGTCCACACAATGACCATATTCAGAAGCGCACGCGCCGTGAACCTGTACGGACGTGCAGTATTTTTGTGTCTGTGCTGTGTGCGAGAACTGGAACAATTACTATTGAAAATGAATTGGGACAATGAAACAGTGCTAAAATTCCTGGAATTTTGAACCTTACGTTCTGCTGCCAAATGTTTGTGTGTTTGCTATTTGACTGCCATGTGTGGATGGTCGTATTTTCCTCTATTTGCATGTTTGCCTTGAACGTCATATATATGGCCAAATACAACAACCACCCAATAGCAAACACAAATAGCCATGTAAAGTGCCACCTTTAATTGAATTTGAAATTTCAATAATAAAAGTGTTATGCAATCGTTATAATTGAAATAGTTGTCACTACCTTTAAGACCGACCTTGAATTCACCTTTCCGAGTTATATTTTCCAGTTTGAATCAGTTGTCTGCTTATAAATTGAACATGGGAAAATAAATGAACTGTGTGTATAAAATATTAATGAATCGTTAGAACGGAACTAATCAATAACTTTAATGGTGTATCATTTGTGTCGCGTGTGCTATCGTCTCTGCGAATCGGAGATTTTTATATGAACTCGAACAAACTGTGTAAACCAAAATTCAATCTACCATTTTAAACTGTGTCTATTCTTCTATGCGGCAGCTGTAATATTCTTCAAAATGGTTTTACATCGGCTAAACCGTAAGTGAACTTTACTTACTACTTTATGATAGTTTTATTATCTCTTAATTGTAATATTTGGGGATAATAACTCCAAAATAATTAAAAACGTATAAAAAAGCGAATGATTTTCTACGTACATATTGTACTAGCGGTCCCGTCTGGTTTCACGCGGGTGCAAAAGAACGAATGGGAGAGAGGCACATGATTAAATAAATTGTCGACCAATTTTTCTCAGACCAATATATTGACAAAAAATAATAAAATTACAAATCAATATAACACAAGATGACGTTATATTTTTATTTGAAGATTTCTATTCAGACGTTAATCAAAGATTTGAGAGGGACATGAATACGCACATTCATGAGATGAATGTTGTGTCCAAACATGATGATCGGAGTTACAGTTCAAAAGGTTTTGTCGGACGGACAAATTTTGAGTTACATTTTGCAACATTTCTCATTGATGCTCCGCTCCTATTGATCGTAGCGTGATATTATATAGCCTATAGCCTTCCTCGATAAATGGACTATCCAACAACAAACAATTTTTTTCAATTCGAACCAGTAGTTCCTGAGATTAGCGTGTTCAACCAAACAAACTCTTCAGGTTTATATATTAGTATAGATTAAAACTATTAACTCGTTGGATATAATACAGATCTTCCTTAAACACAGAAAGTCTACTGTTTCTACATTTACTTATATTTAAGATCTCCAACTGGGTCAAGCTTTAAACATATTTTATTCATTATTTTAATTAGCACCTAGTGTTTATAACACACCAGCCGTATGGAAACGTCATATAAACAACGACATCCTCGTGTTCTGAAACGTTGAAGGGTTACATTTTTGCGCTTATTAATAAATTTATGCCTGTGGCCATCAAACAAAGCGGTATATGTTAGTTTTAGTTATAGTAGATAATGAAGTTTTATTATTCAATTAATAATAAAATCTGTATTGAATTGCAGAATTGCCAAATGTGAAATACTGCAGTAATTTCTTGAGCCGTGCTTTTGAAAAATCGCGCATACTTGTCAAGCATGAGCCTGCACGACCAGCACAGCACAGAGTAAAAAAGCTGAAGGTATGTTATTTAACGGAATAGCGGACATTAGACCAGCCAATCAGAAACGACCGTCAGTCTGTCGCCTGTAATTTCTGTCTAATCGTGCTGGACCGATCTAGTGTGCTGGTGATATATCATTTTCAATAATTAATTTGATAAAACTCGCTCGTTACGAAATCTGCTGGTTTGTACAGATTTCAGCTGGTCTAGTGCGATATCGTGCAGATTGCAGGTTTGTGCTGTGCAGTGCGGGTGGTTTTTAATACCTAGGTATATTATTTATGTAATATTTTATTGAGGTTTGAGTTGTTCTGAAACATTTAGCATTAGCGTGATCAAATAGCGTGCGTTTTGTTGATATTTAGTAGAAATAGCCCACTCATATTGATCAAGATTACGATATTTTCATATATAAAATGTTTTCTAGTTGTCTGAAGTTTGACATTTGCACTGTAGTTGAATAATCAGTTACTAGCTGTTATATGAACTGTTTTAAATTTATTTCTAAAGACCGCTTTAAACGCCGAACTGGGTTGTCAGCCAAGTTGCTGACTTGTGTTAAATAATGATCGTAACTTTTTGTAAATCGGCCTTAATGTAAAATACTTTTACGTAATCATTCATTCATAATTCATCAGATTCAATGTTTAAAATGACAGTGTGGTGTAATGGTCAGCTTGCTGGCCTTTGGATCGTACTGTCGCGGGTTCGAATCCCACCTCTACTCATGGATATATTGTGTTTGTCGTTTAGACCCAGCTTTGATCATTTAATGATACTGGCCAGATACCAAATGGTGGAGCCACTCCCCAAGTGATATTCTCTTGTATATTATGAGCATATGCTCAATATATGTGGACATATACAATTGAATATATCTTTTAAAAAATATTTAAAATTAAAAACGCGTTACTAATATTTAAATAATTTCTTTATTTGTAAAATGTGTATTTGAAATTGAATATTTAGTCTATTTTATTACACACCAGCGGTCCCGCCCGGTTTCACCCGGGTGCAAAAGAACTAATGGGGAAGGGAGGGACATGAGTGCGCACATTCGTCTTAGTTTACCGAGATGAATGTTGTGTCCAAATTTCAAAAGTTTTTGTCGATAAAAAGCAGTATTTATAGTTTTTTTAAGTTATAAATTTCTTCTGAATCAATAATTATACTGTAATTAATAAAATATAATAAATATTTAATTGAAAACTCTGTAGGATAATTATTTTTTATAGGTCCCTATAGTTATAAGTTTTCAAATGAGCTATTAATTAGATTTATTTAATTTTGATTAGTCGTAAATAAAATTAAAATAAATTTAAATGTAAGAAAGTAATGTAGAAAATAAAAAAAAATAAAAATATATCCGCCCAACGTGGGGCTCGAACCCACGACCCTTATATTAAGAGTCACGTACTCTACCGACTGAGCCAGCCGGACTTCTGATGTGCAACGCTAATATTGGTATATTTAGTAACGGAATTTCACCTGAATAGAAGCTTATTTTTGAGATACATTATGCAACATTTTTCATTAATACTCTGCTCCTATTGGTTGTAGCGTGATATTATATAGCCTATAGCCTTCCTCAATAAATGGGCTATCCAACAAACTTTTTTTTTTCAATTTGAGCCAGTAGTTCCTGAGATTAGCGCGTTCAAACAAACAAACTCTTCAGCTTTATTTAATAGAATACCAGTAGTACAGTAGACTTTTAACAACACAACATATCACCGTAATAAATATTAATTACTAATCATATTTAAGTAGAACTCAAAGCTCTAATTATAATTAATAAACTAGTAATGATAGTTAACAATACTATATTATATTTTTTATTGCGTTTTTGTCTATTTAATCATTTGAGAATACAGTCGCGAATGCATTTATTTAATGAATAGACATTCCAACGGATGGATATGCATTGTTGTATTACTCTGATTAAGAATTTTAATTGCGGATAAATAAATTACTTATGTCAAAACACGCACACACAACAAATAGGTTTTACGAGATTGTACTATGTGCTCCACATTCAAGTTGTCACAAAAATACTTACTTGAGCTGCACATAAAAACTGTTACCAAAACGCTTTTGTATTTTTTTAATTTTGATATAGATTTACCGAGTGGTGAGAGTACTAGACTCGCATTCGCGAGGTACCGGGTTGAAATCCCAGCGGGGGCAGATGTGGCTGGGATTTTTTCCTGCCGAGAAACTGTAATTTCTGCAATGGTCATCTTGTTGATGTTTTCTGTGGTTTCCCTCAATAATTCCAGATAAATATCGAGATGGTTCCTTATTCAAGGCCATGGCCGATTACCCGTTAAACCCTCGTGCTCTAAAATTGTCTACCTTATTCTAAAATTCCTTCATTCGCCCATTGCTATTAAGTAAGTGGAAGTTGAAAAAATGTAGAAAATAACGGGAAGTGTGATAGATGGAAAATACTAATGGTGCGAATGGTGTCTGTTATGACATAATGTCGAGAAACGGACGTTAAACGCATTATTATTATATTATTAATTTTAATAGATTTATGTAAGTGACTCTATAGTTTATTCATAACTGCATTCTAAATATTCAGAGGAAGTGCAGCTTGTTTAGAATATCAGTTTGTTTTTTGAGTAATTGTGTTTGATTTTATTGTGTTTAACTATTTCTGTAAACAAACATTAAGATATTTACATGTCGATAACCTAACGACTCTTTTGTGTTTGCAAAACATCTTTTAAACGGTTCTTTTTGCATCTGAATATCATTAATATTAATATTAGAACGCATACACCGTGTCATGTTTACCGTAAACATCATAAACTTTAATATATATAAAATGAATTAATTGTGAAGCTGTGACTATATTCTACGAAATGACTCTGGTGATTTATCAGTATGTTATTACGGTATTTCTAATTACTGAGTAATAAATATAGAAGGTGGAATTGATTTATTCAATGTGATTCATTGGTAATGTATTGATTTTCGGTTTCCATAAGACAAGCAATTTTTAGTTGGCCGACTATATACAGTATGTAAACACGTAAGGTGCACATAGGGAAATTAACATTGGGAAAAAATGACTGGATCAGAGTGAGCCTTGAAATCTTGTTTTTCAATTTGACAGATAATATTCTTTTGCAAAATGAAGAAAATAATCAAATGATTACAACATAATCGAACTTTTTTATTAATGGGACATTAAATTCCCAAAAATACTTAAATATGGTGCAAGATCAAATATCTCCGCCTATTCGTGTTGAACCTAAAGACATTGAGTCACTGATTTACCAACGCGCATAGTTACGTCATACCAGTCAGACAATTTTTGAATGAAATGTTTCCAAACAGATGGAGTTGTTTTTTTGTTTTATTTTTATACAAAAAAATTAAAATAATGATTTATAAGAGCTTTTTATTATTAAAAAAGCCAAGTAAAATAAAAATAAATCAAAATAAAATAGAAATCCTCAAGATTACCACGATAATTCAATAGAAATAACAATTAATGCAGTCATGGCTAACTCTGATTCAAGTATTTTTTCCCAATGCTAATTTCCCTATGTGTACCTTACGCGTTTACATACTGTAGTCACATGAATATGAACATGCGCTCATGACCTACTGTTAAATCGGACGACTAAATAGTTTGCGAATCATCGCTAATTTTAAAAAAAGCAAAAAACTTCTTGGCAATCGCTGGGGTACTACTATTAATATATTTAACGGTAAATCCCGCCTGTATTTTTATTGATTTAATGATCGACTCCATAATGTGTCAGTAGTACTATTTGTACCATATATCTATTAATTAACTATATGAATCATTGCCTTTCTACTCAATGTGCGGTGACTGAACGCAACAAAGCGTATTTAAAATATATCTGCGTCTCTTTCTTCGATGTAATTCCTTGATTTCTCCGATGATAGGATTGGTTGATGTACTTGCATTCAATCTGAATAAAGTATCTTTGTTTCAAAAACTTTGTCTTTTTCTATGACAACATGGGCGTATCCAGCTTTTGGCCTAGGAGGGGGCACATTAGAAATTTCTTAAGCCGGTCCCCTGTGCTTGTTTTGCCCTCGTAAAAAAAGACAAGTATATGTTTGCATCCTGATAGTTCGATTGCAATTTTATTCCTATGCTCAGTATAGAATAAAAGTATATGATTTGTACTCATATTAATGCATTAAAAGTTCAACCGGTTTTTTTGTGATCAATAGCTTTTTTTTCTAGTTTTTATACATTTATGATTAATAACTTATCTATATAAGTAATCTATCATCATGGGAATAAAAGTTCCCATAGAACCTAAAAAAATAATTTAAGTTATTGAAAGTATTTAATGCCAACTTTACTAAACTTTTTTCAGTAATTGATGCAATCAATATAGCACACCTAATGTCTCCCAATTCTCAAATTATCTCTATATTTTTTGTATTCATATTTTTTTTGTCAACTTATACTATTGGTCATTAAATTAATATAAAAAGGAATGAAATATAGTACTCTCGAGAGTTGATGTGTAAAAATGTAAGCTTCATATTGATTTCATTCGGAAAAATTATGAACGTGTCCTAATTTTAATAAAATTTTATTTTTAGTGGCTCTTCGCGTTTTATATCTGCTATTTGAAATAAAAATCAATTTCGTTCGTATTGTATGAACCTATTTTCCAAACTGTTACAATTGATCAATTATTATGCAGTAAACGTGTAGCTTTACACAAATATTAACGAGGTTATGGTCCACAATATGCATTTTATATGTAGATATGGCGCGTTTATCAGTAATCGATCGGCACAGTTAAATTGCATTATGCAACGGGAGAGAGCGTACTTGCCAACAATGTTACTGGCACTGTTTTTTAGCAAATTTTGTCGTATTACAATAAACTTTCTACGTCCTGTTGCTTACTTTTCGGACCATTCAATTTTCTGGACGAGAAAATGTCCTGTGTCGTTTCATCTCGTTGAGGACAAAACCGAGAAAATATTTGTCTCATGAGACGTATGCAGTCTTAATTGATTTTGGAAAATTTTGACACGTTTCGATAAAAAAGGATTTATACTTCTTAATGGGACCAAAAGACAAAAATTCATTTTATTGATATTTGTGTAATTATTCGACATAAACACTCTGTACATGAAAGCGGTGTTAATTATCGTACTGTTCTATAATGAAGCAACGGATAGTAAATTTACAAGTGGGCGTATACTATAAAATAATACTGTTGTGAGTCACAAACCCATTGCATTTATATTTTATACACATTTGAGACCATTGATTTACGGAGTTGACTACTCAATAAACCAAACAAAAGAATGGTGATAACTGTTTGTAATCTGACTTCAAACTTATAGAATGTTTTGGAAAAAAAGCGATTCTGTAAGCATCAATATAAGTTAGTCAAATCTTTGATTAACGTCTGATTAGAACTCTTCAATAAATAAAATTATCGACCAATTTTTCAGACAATATATATTTTGTTAATATATATTGTCTGAAAAATTGGTCGATAATTTTATTTATTGAATATAAGTTAGTGTTTATAGCGTATAAAAGCTATTAATTAATCAGTTTCTATCCTTTGTAGATATATACAGAATATTTTGAGATTATGTTTGACACTGGTATCTCATCAGTGTTGACAAACACGTTGAAATTCGCTGAAATACAACATAGTATAATAATCGAATAGATTTTGTTTGATTTTCATTCACAATATGAGATTGTTTTAATATATCTCTTCAAAAAAGAAGGTTATACAGGTATAATTCGACGCGTTTTTTAAAGAACATTTGTTATTTAATGCATTTGTTGGGAGTTTTTCCCACTGCCTCTCGCCTTATCCTTATCCTAATTTCCTAAAAATTCCTTCATTCGCCCATTGCTATTAAGTTGAAGTTTAAAAATTGTAGAAAATAACGGGAAGTGTGGTAGAAAAAAAAAATAGTAATGGTGCGAATGGCGTCTGTTATGACATAAAGTCGAGAAACGGACGTTAAACACATTATTATTATTATTTAATGCATTTAATATTAGAAGATTGAAGGATGAAACCTGGTGGCATAGAATCAACGAACTATGCAAATACTGAAGGTTATTTTTATTGCATTTTATTGTCTGACGTTTCGGCAATCTTTATTTAATCTTCGGAGAAACGTCAGAAAATAAAATGCAATAAAAAAACTTTCAGTATTTGCAAAGTTCATTGATCCTATGCCACCAGGTTTCATCCTTCTAATATTTAAACAAGATCATCATCACTCTAAATTATTAGAGTTATTTTTCACAATGTATTTAATGACAAGAAATGTTCTCTTATTAAATCGAAAACAACTGCAAATGAGATATTGCGTTCTAATAAAAAAACAGAAATTAGTAATCATTTTTTTTCTATGGATTTAAAAATACTACGTCAGCACAGTGAATGCATAGTCGATTTATTATATCAATGAGACTCACAGTGTGCTCTCTAGTTGAAGGTCGCGACCTGCAATGTGCCATTGCGTGGGACCACTCCACAATAATATGTAAAATGTGTTACACCGTGTTTTAATGGCTTATACATCCGCATTTTAAACTAATATCATATGTGAAATACAATTTAATACCTATTCAATTTGAGTAATAATTCAATGAATTGTTTTCCATTACGAAAGCATCGTTACAATCCCGCAGTTACTAAATCCAAATCGACAAGAATATTTTACTCAGTCAAGTGAAATACTTTGTGTCCCAGAAGTTTCGCAATATAGGATTTTTCGTTAATTGAAACCGGTTTGGGAAATATTTGACCTATGTAAATTTACAAGAGATAGGGATTATTCACTGGCTATTTGTCGGTTATTTGAACTTTACAGAAGTCAAGAACTTTTCTGAACCCTCATATTTTCAGCAATGTAGTGCTATATTGACAAATCCTTTGGGATTTAATATACAGTCTACAGTATGTTCTAGTGATGTAACAATTCGTCGTTGATTATGTAATAGCTCTTATGTGCATAGTTGACAGATTTTACGTTTTTTAGATGGAAAGATTCAGGAAACGAAGCTCTATACACTAGTAATACCTTCAAATTAATTTTACAGTAACCAACAAGGGGAAGTAACTCTTATGTGAAAAGTTGTATCAAATAATTCCTCCAATAAATCCGAAATTAACGTTAAATATTTTTTAAGAAAATACTTCCTCTTAATTAAACATGTATAGTGAAGATAAGTATGAATTCGTAATATACCTCTGAAATTGCTAGTTCTTACCATCCATTGCTGAAATAACCACTTTTTGGCCTTTTCTGCAAATTTACTTTTTGCACATTTTAAGTATTACAGAACCAACGACGAAATATTAAGTTTCTAAAGTTTGACCAGAAATTGAAAAACATGTTTAAAATTTCGAGAATATTATTTTTACTTGATACCTCTACGCGTTCCTGAGAAAAAGGGTCTTGTCAAACAGATAGACAGACAACGGAGTGATACTATAAGAATTCCTTTTTGAGGTACGAAACCCTAAAAATATAAATAAATGTTGTTTTATCCAAGTGTGTAGGCTTTCACGGCCGGTGTTGATCCAAATCTTCGTGGTTTCCGGGCTTGTATAACGTGGTCCATTGGTATTACTACCTGACGTTTTGTCTACAACTGCGGTAGACATTATCAAAGGCGATGTGGTATAGCGGGCGAAGTTTCCTTCTAGGCTGCTCTCAGGTAAGTGTGTCGACAAGTCTGGTCTTTTATAGTCAACGTGCTCGTGTTCTCTACTCGGTCGTAGTATGCTCTTCTGTGATTGGTCGTTCCATCCAGTGGGTTCACAGAAGAGCATACTACGACCGAGTAGAGAACACGAGCACGTTGACTATAAAAGACGAAAGTACCACACTTGTCGACAGACTTACCTGTGAGCAGCCTAGAAGGACACTTCGCCCGCTACCACATCGCCTTTGATAATGTCCACCGCAGTTGTAGACGAAACGTCAGGTAGTAATACCAATGGACCACGGCATACAAGCCCGGAAATGAAGATTTGAATTGGTGTTTTGTTTCTCTTGTAAACATGTTTCACCTTTAAATTGTAATGCTAAATAAACAAATCGTGAACAGTTAGCTGCTTATGACTCCAAAGTCATTAATTAGCTGTCATGACAGGTTACTACTGTTTGTAAATTTTGTACCTATATAACGTAAATGGATTTCCCACGCTCCTCTATATTGGCAGGCGCTGATTACTGATTAGTATTCCAGATTCATAACTCTAAATCTCCAAATGCAGTTAGAAAGTAAGTCCGTTCGAGAATATCTATTGTTCAGTGCATGCGTAAATAAATAAATTAGTAAAAACCAATAAGGAACGATATTACCACAGCTTTCCATTTCTTGATCATGTACAAGCTTTATTTGTTGCCAATTATTATAAATATTAATTAGGTGTTGTGTTATTGATATACTTTTAATATTAATAATAATTTTCATGCTGTGAGAACAGAGAAGTCGTTCTAACCGGGTCATGTATATCGTTTCCATAAACATTTTTAGACCGACATTTTTCTTTTTTTAACACTCTTTTATTGACTTCCCTTGTATGTAAATATGTAATGGAATTTTTCAATTTAATTTTGACCCTCTTGCAGACATCTGACTAGTTTGAAATTTTGTACACGTCTCAAGAACCTATGACAATACAATAATTTATATAAATATTCAGATATATAAATAAACGTGGTCATTTGAGTGTTTGTTTTTAGGGTTACAATTAAAATTAGAGTTTAAACAAAAACTAAAAAAAAAACACTGTTTTATAGCAATGAGGAAAACAAAATAGAATCGTTTTTCTCAAATGTCATTTTTGTGCTGCTCCGCCATTTCGATATCTTAGGCGTCAGAATGATTTTTTACACACAGTATAATTATCTTTAAGGAGGTTGATGCGTTACAGTCCCAATCAAAAGTAAGTCGAATTCTAAATGGGAACTTTTCCATAATAAATTTTTACAAAAGGTTATAAGTCGATGATGCCAATAAATTATTGTCATAAAAGCATAAATAAATATTTTTTTTAATATTAATTAATTATTTCAGTATTTTACTTAATGAAGTAACTTTTGAATTTTTTGTACAAAGTTAGGTTAGAAAAAATAAATGTATGTAAATATCTGTATTTTACATATTTTTTGCAGTAAATAATTAAAAAAAGAAATTAGAAGTAATAAAAATTAAAATTAAATCATTAAAAAGTTGAAAATTCAGTTAAAATTGTCACGAATAAAAGTCCATAATCGAAAAGTGCTAAGGTTTAATAATTTTTTTTATTGATTAAAAGTCTCTAATTATTTGGAAAAAATATTAAAATATGCGTAAGACATCGATGCTTTACATAGTTAGTTTTCGGAACTGCTGACATTATTTGGTTATTTGCAAAAAATTAAAATGTACCGTTTGCATGCTAGGTTGACATATTTTCCATAAAATTACATGTAAAAGTTTTTTTTAATTTTTAACTTTATAAATCTCCTAATGTTTTTGGATTTTTTACAGAAAATTTTGTCATAAAAAAATCTATTATAAAAACTTTATTTCAGATTTTTTTCATATCTTCGTAAAACGGCTCAACCTCCTTAATCATAAGTCATAACTATATTATCCATAATGGATTTCAGCAGAATATTATGTGCTTCCATATATTTCGTATTAATATTGCAGTCAGGTTGATGACCTCTCAACCTCAATGTATTAAATATTCAGTCACAGAGGGTAAAGACATGGCCAACTATACATAAGTAGCTTTAAAATCAATTTGCATATACACACTTTCTTCTATAACGAATAAAACTTTCATTTACATTTTTCATGTCCAAAAATATATGTATTTGAGTATGGAATATACACCTGTTTTTATATCGAAGATAAACATTCGCTGATTCTATTATATTATCGCAGAAACGCGAAATATTTGACATTTTTCTTATGTCAAATATCTAATGGCGCGTTTGGCTGGGAATAAAACCGTGCGATTGACGCGACACTTTTATGGGAAGACGTTATGTTTGTATGCATTGGAGTAAACATAGCTTTAGTTAAGGGAAATATTTGACATTTTTAATGGCGCGTTTGGTTGGGAATAAAACCGTGCGATTTTATGGGAAGACGTTAGGTTTGTATGCATTGGACTAAACATAGCTTTAGTTGAGGGCGAAATTTTGTTACTAGTTAGAGACAGCGCGTAGCGTTTGCTGTGTGTCTGCATTTGATTGTAACATGGCTTTTGTTGACGGGGACATCTATTACTGAGATTTACAATTACTATAACAGTCACGTAAATGGCGCTGATAGTGACTTAAAGTTGCATTGTCCATAGGGCTTTAGGAAGTTAGTATAGAGTCCATAGGCTCTGTAACTTAAAGTTGTATTTGGCAAGCTTACATTTATGTTTCACATGTACTCTGATTTGAAGTAAAAAATTAACATATACATTTTATATTCTACTAGCCGTTACCCGCGGCTTCGCACGCGATTAAGATAAACACAAATACGTTCCTATTATTTGGCATACAGTTACTCATTTCTCCACGTAGAGCCCTCCTAATAAATTTCAAAAGTGATGACATTCGCGCGATGTTGATTTTTTAGACTATTTACCTCTTTCACTCTCTGAAGGGGTTGTTTCTGAAAAAGCACGAAATACGTATTTATTTATTTGTTGACAGGAGTAATCCTGCGCATTTTCGAATTGATACATCTATCTTATATGATTTCTCCATGCAAATTTTGTCGTTACACCCTTTTAGGGGTTGAATTTTCAAAAATCCGTTCTTAGCGGATGCCTACGTCATAATAACTATCTGTTTGCCAAATTTCAGCCCAATCCGTCCAGTGGTTTGAAGTGTGCGTTGATAGATCATTCAAGTCACTGATCTACCTATATTTAGACTATAGCGGTCCCGCCCGGTTTCACCAGGGTGCAAAAGAACGAACAGGGGGAGGGACATGAGTACGCACGTTCATCTTAGTTTACCGAGATGAATGTTGTGTCCAAATTTCATGATGATCAGAGTTACCGTTCAAGAGTTTTTGCCGGACGGACAAATTTTGAGTTACATTTTTCATTGATGCTCCGCTCCTATTGGTCGTAGCGTGATATTATATATAGCCTATAGCCTTCCTCGATAAATGGGCTATCTAACAAAAAAACTTTTTTTCAATTCGAACCAGTAGTTCCTGAGATTAGCGCGTTCAACCAAACAAACCAACAAACTCTTCAGCTTTATATGTTAGTATAGCTGATAGAAGACAGGTACAAAAAAATATAAACAGAAAAAACGATGAAAACTAAAAATTCGCTCTAGGAATCTTTAAAACTGTTCAATTACAGACTAAGATTTTATTTATTTGAATTAATTGAGCTAACGTCTGTATAATTCATTAAAAAAAACAACTCTCACAGTATGTGGATTTTGTAATCCGTTACTATATATACAGACACCGCACAACCATACCATATTATATGTAAAATATATTATAAGCAAACTCTTCAGCTTTATATATTATAATATATAGGTAGATTAAATTGAAGTCGATGGTAGTGTAGATGCGGCTTTATATTCACGGCATTAGTATACAGATATTGTTTCCATTCTGTCATCTGAGACTGAATATTGCACACAGTTGGTACCGCTTCATTTCGCTATTCTCTCTTTTCATCAATTTATTTTTATAACTTGTAAAATTATATTACCTACCTCCAGTCTGCAGGTCTGTTCGTGAGGCTGTGTGTGTGTGTGTGTATGTATGCATTTGCGGTAATAAATCAACGTTTCCGTATGCGCGCCGCGGTAACGCAAACCAGAAATATTTTTTATATTCACAAGAATGACACAGAAATGAATTGTCTTCGAATAAATTAAAGCACGCTTCACATTATGCCGGCACTTCACATGGCTATTTGTTTTTGTGTATTTGGCATATTTGGCAAACAATTACCAAGTGTGGACAGTCTATTTGACAAAGTGTTTGCCTTATTTGCCTATTTGACAAATAAGGCCAATACCAAATACGCGTTACCGTGCGCTTGTCTGTTTTTCGATGCACATCAACGGAGTCAAATAGGCAAATACGCAAATAAATCGTCCACACAATGGCCATATTTAGAAGCGCACGCGCCGTGAACCTGTACGGACGTGCAGTATTTTTGTGTATGTGCTGTGAGCGAGAACTAGAACAATTACTATTGAAAATGAATTGGGACAATGAAAAAGTGCTAAAATTCCTGGAATTTTGAACCTTGCGTTCTGCTGCCAAATGTTTGTGTGTTTGCTATTTGACTGCCATGTGTGGATGGTCGTATTTGCCTCTATTTGCATGTTTGTCTTGAACGTCATATATTTTGCCAAATACAACAAACACCCAATAGCGAACACAAATAGGCTTCTGGCCGCCTTATATAGATTTTGGTCTATGTTCCAGAACGTTCGAATTGAGATTTCCTGTCCTCTCTACTCGTTCGGGTCTCTACGACCTGGTGCCGGCTACCTGCATTCATTGTTGCTTGTCGTTACATGCGTGGGCGCCTCTAACGGTCGGATGTCCGTTACCTGCGTTAATTGTTTGTCCGTTGACCTTCGAGCGTTTAGTAGACTTTTCTAGAAATTCCATAGGCGTAACATTGTGGGGTAAAAATGCGCAACATTTTGTATATCAGTCGAGCCTAACATTGAAGAAAGCATAAACGTTATTGTGAACTTGACTTAAACCAGTTACGTCATCTTCATTTTATTATTTGTAATCTTTTTGTCACTACACTTGCATACAGACTCAAGCCCTTAATTCATTTCGAAGCCCTATACGCACCCAACGGCGCTTCCAGAATATTACATCAGAATAACACACTCACACAAACAAACACGCGTACATCATGCACATCTCAATTACCGAATTATAATTTAAATCAAAAGCGGAATATTGCGGATCGTGATCTGTATTCAACATCCATATCTGGTTATGTGCAAACGACTAGCTCAAAGATTCCAAACCGGTGTGCCGTGGCAATTTTGTACACCGTCGGAAATGTGTTCAGCAGAAAATAAAAAACAGTTTATTGTTATACACTTCGCATGAGGCATATTAAATTAACACATGGCTACCTGAAGACAATCCATCAGTTTGTGATAATATATGCAACCCTATATATATAATCAAATTAACGACAAAAAAAAACTCTAGAAAATGATAAAATATTCATACAATAGATTCCAAGATACGGAGTCATTGCGTTGTTGATTGCCTGGAAACTTTTATTTAAGTAATTCGATAATTTCATTATTCATAAACTTCTGTTTGAGATGTAGAACTGACCAGAATCACTGTTTGCCAGATGCATCGTTAATGAACTAAAGGTAACTGCAAAAAATATTACTCAGCGCCCCCTAAATTTTTTATTTTTATTTAATTTTAATAGAAATTAAACAAAAAAATATATCATGTACTAGCGGTCCCGTCCGGTTTCACCCGGGGATAAAAGAACGAATGGGGAAGGGAGGAACATGAGTACACATTCATCTTAGTTTACCGAGATGAATGTTGTGTCCAAATTTCATGTTGATCGGAGTTACCGTTCAAAAGTTTTTGTCGATAAAAAGCAGTACTTATTTATACTTTTTTTAACTAATATTTTTTTAATTAATTAAATAAAATTAAAATAAATTTAAATGTAAGCCTTAGAAGAAAGCAATGTAGAAAATAAAATAAAAAAATTTAATTTAAATGTATTCGCCCAACATAGGGCTCGAACCCACGACCTTGATATTGACAGTCGTGTACTCTACCGATTGAGCTAACCGGCGCTGTATTCTGACAACGCTAATATGAGTATATTTAGTTAGTGCATTTCACCTGAATAGAAGCTTATTTTTGAAATACATTTTGCAACATTTTTCATTAATGCTCCGCTCCTAATGGTCGTAGCCTGATTTTATATAGCCTATAGCCTTCCTCGATAATTTTTTTTTTCAATTTGAACCAGTAGCTCCTGAGATTAGCGCGTTCAAACAAACAAAGAAACTCTTCAGCTTTATATATTAGTATATAGATTAATGTTTCTACCTTTTTCGTAAAATATGGTAAAAGTGTAAATTAGAAACATTGAAATTATGAAACTGTTTATTGAATTCAGAATTCATCGCCCCCAAATGCCCATGTGGCCATCACCGCTTCAGCACCCGCTAGGGGGCGGTAGTGCCCACTTTGAGAATCACTGATCCGTACTATATCGATTGCGTTAACGCGACCGCACAGAAAAATATTGCTGACACCTGCTTTAACTTACAAAAGAATCACTTGTGAGTCGTCTACTCTATATAAAGATATCAGCAGGCATCACAGTCAATGACATATTATTTTATTGATTTGACATTATCCACTTGTTTTATAGCTTCCAGTTTCTTCTCCAAAAGAACTCGCACCTGCGAGAGTCATTTCCTTGTTATTTCTGTTTCAACTAAAACTTCCAAACACAACACGGGATGCAAGTCACGAAACCTTCATAAACGCCTGTCGTCTATATATATAATATTATTATACTGTAACGAAACTGACTAAACCGTTCTTTGTTGGTGGTAAAAATATTTATTTACAACAATAAACGTCAACAAAACAAACTAAAAAGTACTTCTCTACAATAATGCAAAAAAATAACGGATAAACAACAAGTGATTTCTAAGCAATAATAACAACACTATGTACAAAGTATATATCACACTAACACACCAAATTTATATAGAACACTTATTTAGTATCTATTTACAGTTGTCTATTTATCTCGTAGATGCCAGTATATTTATGTAACGTCTATTTATGTCGTTAACGCATTGTAGAGCTGTAACAAACCGTATGTATTCGTTACTGAGTAACGGGTACATCGTCTGACTCGAAGTAACGAATCGTTACTTACAAATTCATTTCGTTACTCGCATGTTTCGTATCCATGTCAGATCGATTCGTTTGATACGGTTATACGAACACAATGTATTATACTTATAAGTATTCATAAAGTACGAAGTCATGACTTATGTCGTACTCGTATCAGATATGCGACGCGCTTTGGTGCGAAGCTACATGCTTATTGCTTGATGCTGTCAAGTACACTATTGTATGTCGTATGAAAAGTACCGAGTAACGTAACGATACAAAAGTAACGGGTACTGGTTCTTTAAGTAACGAATACATACGGGTACACAATTTCTCGTTACTTTTACAGCTCTAACTCATTGTCACTGTTAACTGAATTCACTGACTGACCCCTTGTTTGTTGCTGCTCTGCTTATATAGATTCTTAAGTCGCAGTCGCAGTCGGCAACAATGTGTGTATTGTTGTCTACGCGGTGCAATAACAGCGTGCGTGTGTGACAACAATGTACGTGTTGTTGCCTACGCGGTTCCGACAACAATATGCGTGTTGTTGTCGCCTCCAGTGGCGTCTCGTTACAATACTTTTTTCTACGAGTTTGGGTTTCAATAATAAACAAAATTTGACTACAGCGCACATGAAGGTAATGTAAAATATAAATTTTTGCAACGGCTGTATAACCGTATTTTGAATCTTTTGCGTATATTAGCGGCTAGTACCTTTGAACTGACTGTATCATCTTGTCGCACACCGTCGGCCCACCAACTCTTTTAGCCGTCTTACATCAGCCCAACTATATACAGAATAATATATTATTTGTGTAAAATGCGTGCCGCGAATTTTCAATTTATCTAGAGGGATAACGATTTCGAAGTTAGTGCTTTAGAGTTGAGAGAACATCGTCTGCCCGCGTCGCACCAAGCCGTACCCCAATATCGCCATACCAATGTCATTCCTTCGCCCAGCATCATCACATCAGCACAACTTGTGTTTTTATTCCCTCTTTTCTAGGGGTGTACGAGCCAAAGCATATTTTAAACATTTTTTCAAAATTGTCGATATTAGGGTAACCCGGTAAATTTTGACACGCTGAATCCAATGAGCACAGGCGCAGCTCTGTATCTTGTCTAGTTTCGGAGATAATCGAGTTTGAAATTTTCAAACTTTTAAAAGCTCATAACTTCGAAACCAGAAGAGATACAGTTCTGCGCTTGTTATGCAACCCTATGTCAAGCCAAACATGTTTAATTACCATCACTACATTCAGCGTTACAGCTCGCCTGGAATCTACCAGTCAATCAAACTGTAAAAGCGCCAATGCTACAAGAAAATAGTTAACAGATATATGAATCATAATTCATCGATTACAGGTAGATCACAAATAAGTATGTAGTACTACTAATCATTAGGGATGAGATTATTAGCTACTTTCAAGTAACAGGTACTTCGGCGACTGCGACTTCCAAATACCTGTGATTTTTAACTGCGACCCGTGATCGCTGGTAACCTATGCGCATGCAGTGCAGATAATATATAAGCGACCAGCGTTCGCCGATCACATGAATGACTGTGCACGTGCAGAGCAGAGATGTTAATATATTGATTTTAGCGAACAGTGATCGCAGGTAAAATATCGTTCGGTGCTAAAACAGCCCATGCACAATATTTTTATGTATTAGTATAACATTACACCTAAAAAATGCATGTAATGATGCATTATTGAAAGGTACGACTAAGTTATAACTATATAAAGTATATATTTTACATTAGTGATCACATTTCTTTATTAAAATGGGTAATACATTTAGTTAAAAAAACCGGTAGTGAAATAGCGCATGTGACTATTATTTTTTTGCTTAGCCGCTGGTTGGTAACAGGTAGCTACTCTGAAGTCACTGCAGTGAACCGTGAAATCCAAATATTAGCGACTAAGTAACAGGTAGTGAAATATCACTCATCTCTACTAATCATTAAACATACGAGTTCAGTGAACTGAGCTATGTATAGAACATAAAAATAATACACGTATTGTATGCCATCAAACAGAACAGTTGGCTACATACATCGTTTATATGCCATTTGTGTATGACCACTAAAGTCTAAACTGTACATTCAACATTGCCCAATGCTCTAGTCTAACGTCTGAATAGCCAATATCGAACCTCTCCGATTTCGATCCGTTGCTGGGTTCCAATTGATAGGGGAGGCGTGTTATAATACGCGTCACGAATCTAAAAGGCTCGGAAGTTAGATGCGAATGCGGGTTTGCGCTTGTACAATTTATTAAAAACTACAAACTCGCAACTCAACTCAAACTAAAATAGCAATAACAACTTGACAATAGCGTACTCGACTGTACTTTAAAGCAGGAAAGCGACAAGTGACAAAGGCAGCGAGCGATCACGGCCAATCACCGACGAGCGTACGTTCCGTGCAGGTAGCTGGGAGATGGTGGGAGTCACAACGGCTCTGAAATGTGCCTTTGCGACGCTGTTTGTGACTAACTTCCGAACCTTTTAGATCCGTATTATACCCGATAGATACAGAAACATGACTTGTTCGTAATAGAAGACATCTGGGTACACGCTTTTCTCCTGAATGATTCGTAAAAAAATTGTAGATTGTAGTCCTTCGACAAAGGAATAATCCCAAACATGACAATTATGAAACTGATTTCAAAATACGGTTTTTATAAATAAATACTCGGTTATTATTATTATTTTGAACAGTCTGTGATCTTTAAGGAGGTTGATGCGTTACAGTCCCAAACAAAAGTAAGTCGAATTCTAAATGGGAACTTTTTCATAATAAATTTTTACAAAAGATTATAAGTCGATGATATCAATAAATTATTGTCATAAAGGCATAAATAAATATTTTGTTTTAATATTAACTAATTATTTCAGTATTTTACTTAATGGACTAATTTTTGAATTTTTTGTACAAAGTTAGGTTAGAAAATCTTTTATGTAAGTATCTGTATTTTACATAATTTTTGGCAGGAAATAAAAAAAAAGAAATTAGAAGTAATAAAAATAAAATTAAATCATTAAAAAGTTGAAAATTCAGTTAAAATTGTTAAAATTGTCAAGAATAAAAGTTCATAATCGAAAAGTGCTAAGGTTTAATAATTTTTTTTATTGATTAAAAGTCTCCTAATTAAATTGGAAAAAATATTAAAATATGCGTATGACATCGATGCTTTACATAGTTAGTTTTCGGAACTGCTGACATTATTTGGTTATTTGCAAAAAATTAAAATGTGTCGTTTGCATGCTAGGTTGACATATTTTCCATAAGACTACATGTAAAAGTTTTTTTTAATTCTTAACTTTTTAAATCTCCTAATGATTTTGGATTTTTTACAGAAAATTTTGTCATAAAAAAATCTATTAAAAAACTTTATTTCAGATTTTTTTCATTATCTTCGTAAAACGGCTCAACCTCCTTAAATATAGAGGATGAAAGTTTGTATGGGGAATCCATCATTTCTCAAGTTAGATATATTAAAATCACAGTTATGTTCACGGCAGACACTAATGTCCACGGTGGATACAGTTATGTCCACGGTGTTCCTCACGCCCGATTAGTTGAGCCCACCCTCCCCACCCCAAAACCACCTGAATATATTGAAATTCACATTCTTGGTCTAGCATTTAAGATACAAAAATAAGTAATTGTTATTACGTAATATGTACAAACACATGAATTCATGGATGTGAATAATTAATATCTATTAACTGTTATTATGTATTGAATTGAAACAGCTGTGTTGTAAATTAAATAAACACAGTAACAAACCGTAGAACTTCGTAAACAATGTAGTCTGTCGGAAATGTGATAGCTGATTAATGTATAACTAGTGTGACCTGTGCGAATTATTCGCACTAAATAAGTTTAATAATTATCACTTTACAAAATGATTTTTTAAATATGATTGCAGGTATTCAATTCGTTTCTAATTTTGCACACTGCTTATAACGTTCTTCTTTTTGTTGTATTACAATATGAAGCTCAGATGACAGATCGAAGAAATATTTTACTAAAATTGTCATATAGAGGCGCAAGTACCAAAATCGTTGAGCTAAGCCATCAGATGGCATCATGCAGCATTTCTGTGACGTTGTTCAGCGTTGCTCGCTGTTTCAAAATTACAGCCGTCAGATGGCAGTATGCAGTATTGTGTCTGTATATGGAGGTCAGATGACAGATCGAAGTGTTGACGTCAGATGGCAGACGTTGTTCAGCGTTGCTGTATTTTAGTGAATTTACAAAAACAAAAGCAATAATAAATTTTTTAGTTGTCGATGTCGGTAGAGCAAGCAATTATCTGTAAAATGATATATAATTGATGTGGAGAAATTGTGTGGTTTTTTCTAAAAAGGGAGGCAAACATCTTTAACCTTAGCGTATTATATTATATATGATTTAGCCATGTTGGTGTAACTGTAAAAGTTGATCGACTATAATATAACCTCAAATATATTAATAGACGCTGATGCCATCGGATATTGAAATTCTCTCATTCTAATAAATTAGCAATAGTCAAATAAAACATAACGTCAGGACAATGTCCAACAAAAATGCATGTGCCTTAACCAATAACTAATATACAGTATGTAAACACGTAAGGTGCACATAGGGAAATTAGCATTGGGAAAAAATACTTGGATCAGAGTTGGCCATGACTGCATTAATTGTTATTTCTATTGAATTATCGTGGTAATCTTGAGGATTTCTATTTTATTTTGATTTATTTTTATTTTACTTGGCTTTTTTAATAATAAAAAGCTCTTATAAATCATTATTTTAATTTTTTTGTACAAAAATAAAACAAAAAAACAACTCCATCTGTTTGGAAACATTTCATTCAAAAATTGTCTGACTGGTATGACGTATGCGCGTTGGTAAATCAGTGACCCAATGTCTTTAGGTTCAACACGAATAGTCGGAGATATTTGATCTCGCACCATATTTAAGTATTTTTGGGAATTTAATGTCCCATTAATAAAAAAAAGTCCGATTATGTTGTAATCATTTGAATATTTTCTTCGGTAGTATACACGTTCATTTTGCAAAAGAATATTATCTTTCAAATTGAAAAACAAGATTTCAAGGCTCATTCTGATCCAGTCATTTTTTCCCAATGTTAATTTCCCTATGTGCACCTTACACACAAGTCACCTCGCGTTAATAATTAATTGGTTATTACGCTGGAAGACTGTTCATATCTTTATCAGTCGCACAATATCAATTGACATCCATTGAATGACGTCATCCCCCTACTACTATTCAAAAAACACGAGGTCACTGATAATTATTTTACGTAATATATTTTTTAATGTAATTAATTGATAAATCCTGCGTACAGCTGTTTCGGATAATAAATATTCTACTTTCTGAACATGAGTATGAGTTATCCCAAAAAATATTTACTCTTCAATCAGTTTAAAATTCCTCACAATAATAACCACGATTTCGGCACATCCTGTACAATGTGCAAAGACGGTAGTTATATATACCTATCTCTCTTTAACTCCCATAGTAAATGCATATTGTGTCACCGACTGCGTTAGGTAATTGGATTGTTTGGATGTGTGTTTTGGTTAATCTGTGAAGCCTTTTATAAACCAAGTTGTGTCACCCTGCAATACCAGTACATTAGTGATGTGTCGCTCCTGAGCGAGACATAAAGAACGACTCCCTTCTCGGAGCGGAGCGAGTCGCTCTTTTTTTGTGAATGACTCACTTACGCTTATAAAAATAATAATGTTTATTGTTACACTATTATATCTTTGTCAACGATGTCAATGTGAATGGTTTAAGTCACTGTTAAGCTCAGTACTATTACTATAACAGTGTGTAATTCAACATTAAATGACTCAGCAAAGATAACTCCGTACGTGCCTCTGTGGCCTGTGCTGTGTGCGCTCTGTAAATGTGCGAATGCAACAGTACAGAATAGCTCAGCACAGAGCAATGGCGCTCGGAGTGAGTCATTCACAAAAAAAAAGAGCGACTCGCTTCGCTCCGTGAAAGGAGTCGTTCGTTATGAACGACTCGCTCAGGAGCGACACATCACTACTGCCAACCTAAAATATACACGGACCGAAAGTTATAGTGTATAAAATAAAATTATACCGTTTGAATATTGTTAAAATGAAAATTAATATTCTTGAAATACCAAACGTGTGCAATAAAACATTTTAATTTTTTTCATGACAGCGAGATGGTTATCTGAAGACTTGTTTGACTTGAAAACTATAATTAATTTCTGACATTTGAACTTTCCCTTTTTTATCGCGAACACGCGACTAAGATTCATATGATCGTCTTATAAAACATCTTAGTGTTTATGGTTTGATTGTAAAAATTTCTCACTAATTAACGATGATAAAATATTGTGTGCAAGGTCAACCTGTAGAAAGTTCAATGCTGGTATAGAAAACGAACTTAACGTTTGTTAACAGAAATCGTGTGAAAAATGTGAAATCTTTATTATAAGTATCATCATTCATTTCGTGTGAAGTGCCACGTAACTTTTTAAAAATATGCATATTTACACAGTCATTGATGATACTGGTTTTGTTGAAAGTGACGAGGAATAATTTATCTCATAAAGTGATAAAAATCATTGGAAAGTAAAATTTTATGTAGGCTATCGCATGTTAATAAATATTTAATTATTCACGTGTGTCGTCTGCTATTAAATATTTATATTTATTACGTGCATAGAATTCTAAATTCGAGGATTATCTATACTTCTATACTAATATATAAAGCTGAAGAGTTTGTTTGTTTGTTTGGTTGAACGCGCTAATCTCAAGAACTACTGGTTGAAATTGAAAAAAAAATATTTGTTGGATAGCCCATTTATCGAGAAAGGTTATAGGCTATATAAAATCACGCTACGACCTTTAGGAGCGGAGCATTAATGAAAAATGTTGCAAGATGTATCTCAAAATTAGTCCGTCCGACAAATATTATCAGGTGAAATGCCTTACTAATATTGCAATATTAGCGCGTTACGTTTACAAGCCCGGATAGCTCAGTCGGTAGAGCGTAAGACTCTTAATGCCACGGTCTTGGGTTCAAGCCCCGCGTCGGCGAGTGTATTTTTATTTTTTTTATTTTCTACATTGCTTTCTTCTAAGGCTTACATTTCAATTTTTAAAATTTCATTAGTAGGTACTAATTAAAATTAAATAAATCTCATTTGAAAACTGTTACAACTATAGGTACCTACCTATATGAAAATAATTTTCCTACAGTGTTTTCAATAAAATATTTATTATATTTAAAGAAATTTATTACTTAAAAAAAGTATAAATACTGCTTTTTAACGACAAAAACTTTTGAACGGTAACTCCGATCATCATGAAGTTTGGACACAACATTCATCTCGGTAAACTAATTATACCGCTATTTAGGAATCCAGTTTTCACTTAGGTTTGTGAATTTGAAGGAACGCGGTGTCGCGGGGGCGGAGTTTAGAATTAAACCTTAATGGCTTAAGTGGTTCATAAACAGCGATAAGTATCGACATTTTGCAAATGTTAGCTGTTTATGCGATAACTGATAAATGACATATCGAATAACTAAACTGGTGTATTCATTAGCGTATAACCCTGATTTAAGATTATCCACAGACATATTATGCATTAGTCTCAAATTACATTCTGTGAACAGAGAAACAGTGTCTATGCAACACAGGATAGTGTACAGACGGATAGACTGTGAACCCTGCACGTCTACCGAATGCAGGATGATGCACAATCTAATTAGCACGCTGCATGAAACATGAGAGTACGTACATTATTAAAAACACTACCATGTAACTAATGCAGCCATTCACGCATACAGCTTGAAACAAAACAATCTAAATTATATTTAATTTGAATTTATTACCTTGTGGAAGTACTGTACGGCTTTTGAGGCAGACAAACGAGAAAAACTATCTAAGAGTGACTTTCTAGAAAACATTAGAATAAATGAAGAGTCGCACACAACACCAAGAGACCTCTGTTCCGATGGAATTAACCAGAATTAGGCTTCTTGTTAACGACAACGGATAACGGCCCGATTTTTATGACGGGCCGACGCGCAGTGTTCAATAGGTTAGTGTGGGTGTTTGTTAACGCGACCGTTGCAACAAAACTCAACGGATACCCGCACGTCGCCCCTCGGCGCGACGGCAGTCGTTTCATAGAAGTGTTGACGACGACAGATGTGCGCGCACGTCTTTACCTATACCTACCTACCTTGTGCTGCTCATTGTGAATATGGAGTTTAAAATTGATATTGATATGGTCTTTCTTTAAATCCTCCATTAGAGTATGGAATACTCCATAAGAATCTCTTTCTAATAAAATAGGATGAACCCATAGCTTCCTCCTTTTTTTCGTAGCTGCTGTTTGATTGTATAAATAGTAGGTAGGCTAGAATGAGCTTTTTCTTTGCACTCGACATAACGTACTTGCACTTCTTCGCCCTTCAAGTATAGAACTGATATCGATAACAACGGACGCGCTCACGTTATATTAGCGGATCGTGTACAAAGGTAACCGTTTCGCGTCGGCCCGTTACCCGTTGACTAAAACGGTCGTTTACAAGAGCCCTTAAGGGTGCATACTGCATTGAATTAAGTCTATTGTGCTCCCCTGATAAATGTAGCATTCAGGAAGAATATTTTGTGCTTCTCTTTATACAGTAACACGCCTAGTTTATTCTCTCGTGATGTTTCCACATTTCAAAGGAGCCTTACTTAAAACTTACTGACACGAGGGATTACATTGCAATTCTTGACGTTTTCTTCTGAAAACTGCTATATTTCTTTTGGTATTTAATATTGTGTAGTTTATTTCTCCATTTTCCGCAGATTATATATTTTCTATATAAGTTTTGAGGGAACGTGCCGTTTGGTATTCTTTTGACAGACAAATATCTTAAGTAAAAAATTGTTATTTCCAAGTCATTGCATTCAAATTAACTGATTTAACTGACTACTCCTTTATGGTACTATGCTTTGTTTAAAATTCCCGTCAAACCCGATATTAAAGTTATTCGATCATTAGAACATGTCCGTCTACGCTGATGACCGCAGCTGTTGAGCGTCTATAATTCACAATCTCCCTCTCTAGAACATGTCCACATAAACATTTGAAATTTTAATATGTTGTCTACGAATATCTCTTACTAACAAATATATTTTTTTTTAATGTTGGACGTCTAATTTGTATCACTTTTAGTTTCAGAGATACGAGCATTTATTTCTATTATTTGAGAAAAACTTAATAACGCCATAACTTCTAA
Source organism: Xanthostigma xanthostigma (assembly GCA_963575645.1). Classification (NCBI taxonomy): domain Eukaryota; kingdom Metazoa; phylum Arthropoda; class Insecta; order Raphidioptera; family Raphidiidae; genus Xanthostigma; species Xanthostigma xanthostigma. The sequence goes on along the minus strand of OY754469.1, from coordinate 47,777,816 downwards.
ACGAGTCATGATACAGAGGTGGGAGTGGTTGAAATCGATTCAGCGCGATTTTTTCTATAAGAATAACCTCAGTTATAAGTCGTTTGTAAACAGAATCTCATAAATTTATGAGTTTTCTTAAAAACGGAGAAAGTAAGAGGGGGGTCCCCTTCTTACATAATTGAAAAATTTTTGCAAAATAACTTCGTCTGATATTGTACATACTTATAGAAAAAGTCATTCTGAATCGATTCCGACCATCCACAACCTTGTATCTATTTTAGTTTCGGAGATATAGCCAATATAAACTGTTTAAATTTTTATACCTTTTTAAACCGTCGTAGCGTCTAAACTAAGCGAGATACGAATTTGCGTTTAGGCCTATTCGATTCAGCGTACTTTTTTCTATAAGGCACGTTAATATTACGCATATTTGAAAAACTTATATATATTTCCAAATATCGTAAATCTAATTATAAGAAAAATCGCAGGTTTGTGGATAAAAGTTATATTTATAAATGTAGGTACGCCTAGAAATTTAGACTTTTCATTTTCATATTGTACTTGAAAAAGTCTAAATTTATAGACGAAACGACGTACATTTATAAATATATTTTTTGTCCACAAACCTGCGATTTTTCTTATTAATTATTATCGATGAACACGATTATCTTATGTGTATCGTAAATCTTTTCATGTTTTCATTCGTTTTGCAAATCTGCGTTTTTTTAAGGCACTAAATGATTTTTGGCCGGTTCTATATTAACCGACTTTATAGAAAAAGTCATTCTGAATCGATTCCGACCATCTCTTGTATCTCTTTTAGTTTCGGAGATATAGCCAATTTAAACTGCTTTAATTTTTATACGTTTTAAACCGTCATAGCGTCTAAACTCTAAACTAATCAAGATATGAATTTGCGCTTAGGCCCAATCGATTCAGCTTACTTTTTTTGGCTTGATTTTTTTAGTTTATAGCTTGCAATAATTTACTAAAAGATTACAGTTACTCGAATCGTTGCGACGCATAATATGCCTATAATATTGTTGTACGCCGTATGAATATCAGTGTCGTCTGTTTTGCAAATCCTGCTTAGTAGATGTTGACAGGCCGTGGCGACAGCACTGACTCGCAATAACACCATATCGCAGTTGTCTCGGTGAAGAACTAATCTATGTCCCCGGAACGATGGTCTCGAACAAGTACCAGGTATCGCCTCATGGCGCGAAGGGAAAGATATCACACTTTCGGCCAGTGTGGTGTATACTATTTTTCTTCATACCTCGGTCGTAAATACATTAATTAAATAATTACATAAAAACACAGATAAATTCCAAACAAAAAGTTTTGAGGTTATACATAAAAAATTTCAAGAAGCTTTGAATTTATACGTAAATACACAAATGACAGCTGTTCTCGCGGCTATTAGCTAAAATGTAATAGGGTTGCTATGGAAACGTCTTCTAAACAACAGTTGATTGGTTGTTTTTGCTTTACTACCGCACTTTCGGCACCAATTATTATAATAGAGTAATAGTCAGAGTGCCCGTCGGCAAAAATTTTATTGATACATACTCTCCCCAAACTTTGTATATGGCTTCATTAGGCCTAGTCTGACACCTATTTCCTCTATGACTTTTCTTGATTTTGGGGCGTTTTCCCTATAAAGTTTCCTAAACATGTCGTTTTGACGACATGTAAAAATGTATACATACTGTTTGGTTTTTTAATTGGATAGCTTAAAAACTTCAACCAAAACGCTAAAATAATGTTCTCTGACAAATAACATGAGCCATTTAAAATGTCTGACACCTCGAATATGTCGAAAAAATGACTATAAGAAAATTTATGAATAACCAGCTGATTTTCTCAGTATCTTATATTTGAACATTACAGAATCAAATTTTCATATTGTCTGACGGGGATAGTTTTCCTATTTTCCAGTCTGACGCGTCAAAGTTGTCGATTTCATGACTATAAAAAAATTTATGAATAACCAGCTGATTTTCTCAGTATCTTATATTTGAACACTACAGAATCAAATTTTCATATTGTCTGACGGGGATAGTTTTCCTATTTTCCAGTCTGACGCGTCAAAGTTGTCGATTTCATGACTATAAAAAAATTTATGAATAACCAGCTGATTTTCTCAGTATCTTATATTTGAACACTGCAAAATCAAATTTTCATATTCAATTTAATTTTGCAGTGTTCGACATATTCTAGGTGTCAGACATTTTTTTAAATGGCTCATGTTATTTGTCAGAGAACATTATTTTAGCGTTTTGGTTGAAGTTTTTAAGCTATCCAATTAAAAAACCAAACTTTATAGGGAAAACGCCCCAAAATCAAGAAAAGTCACAGAGCAAATAGGTGTCAGACTAGGCCTAATGAAGCCATATACAAAGTTTGGGGAGAGTATGTATCAATAAAATTTTTGCCGACGGGCACTCTGACTATAAGCTCCCAGAGCCGCCAGACACAACCTATTTTTAAATAAATGAAACCTTACGTTTTGAGTAGTGTTTTATGTACTTAGAACGCTTGGCGTACCTCCATCATTGAGTCTGTGACAAATGTACAGGTACCAGGTGAGAAAGGTGAGTAAAAATAAGAGTCACTTAATTTAAATTTAAATGGCTGATATTTATATATGTTTTGTAAAATATCACTATAAATTAGTGTCCAGTATCGCCAGTCACTTTCCGCTGACCACAACTTCTGACAGACGCTTTAAAGCTCAGAGAAAAATTAATGAACTTCACTTATTTTTAAATGCTTGATTTTTATATAATATGTTATTCAGACACCTATTACAAAATTATATTTTAACAGCCAGACAAATTGTAATGACCAAACATCCTCCCAGACGTAAAAAATAGTCAGCTGTTAGTATGAGCGCGAGAGCTTTATGTATGCGTTTTAGGGCAAAATACTAACCGTCTTCGATTTTACGTCTGGGGGGATGTTTGGCCATTACAATTTGTCTGGCTGTTAAAATATAATTAAAAACCAAGAAGATTTGGATATACTATGTTCGTCTATTTGATTTCTACACGCTGTTATAAAAAAGAATCAACTTAATACGTTCAAAGTATAATGTAGGCGGATTAAAATTCAGAGGCCTGTTTCAAATAGGGCACAATATAGTGCAGAATCGGGGTAGAGCGTGGCAATATTCGTGCTCTTCTAATTTACCCTTCCGCTCCGTCACACCGATTTTCTCTGCGCACGACCTACGCACGACGACGCGCACGGCACCTTTAATGCCCTAAGTCGCACTGACTTTAGTCACGCTTGTTGACTTCGAATATGCGCCACAAAGAAATGTTTCCTTCCTACATTTCTTCTCCTTTATTACTTTTTTTTTTTGCATATTTCATGTGACAGATTTTTATATTGTTGTACATAACTTACTGTATTATTCATTTTAAAAATTTACATCGGCATAAATTTAGCATACGATTTAATTTAATATTAAACGCTTTATATTAGCTTGGGTTGTAAGTAACTATGTATGTATGTATGTAACTAACTACCGTAACGGAATCTTTGAGCATAATTTTCACCAATTTCCCGAAGTCTGATTAATTTGAAACTTTGCATACGTATCAAGGACCGATGACAATGCAATAATTTGATAACAGTTTCCCATTATCCTTATTAGGACCCCCAGGATTAATAAATTCTTTTATAGATCCTCTGTAGTAAACGCTTTATTTTCACCAATTTCCCGAAGTCTGATTAATTTGAAACTTTGCATACGTATCAAGGACCGATGACAATGCAATAATTTGATAACAGTTTCCCATTATCCTTATTATTAAACGCTTTATATTAGTTTGGGTTGTAACTATGTATGTATGTCCGTAACGGAATCTTTGAGCATAATTTTCACCAATTTACCGAAGTCTGATTAATTTGAAACTTTGCATACGTATCAAGGACCGATGACAATGCAATAATTTGATAACAGTTTCCCATTATCCTTATTAGGACCCCCAGGATTAATAAATTCTTTTATAGATCCTCACTAAAAAGTGAAAAATAAAATATAGTTTAAAAAAAACTAAAAAACACGCTTTATATCGGACTAAAAAGTAAAAAATAATTGTTTTAAAATAAGCTTAAAAAGCGTTGGGCGCTCGATGTACGAAAATGTGGAACAAAGCGCCCCACGCTTTTTAAGCTTATTTTAAAACAATTATTTTTTACTTTTTAGTCCGATATAAAGCGTGTTTTTTAGTTTTTTTTAAAATATTCTGTACTTATAGGTTAGAGTACGATAACTCAATTTGCAAAATATCCATTGGAAATACCCAATTATTAAACGCTTTATATTAGTTTGGGTTGTAAATATGTATGTTGTATGTATGTTGTATGTATCTAACTATGTATGTAACTATGTGTAACGGAATCTTTGAGCATAATTTTCACCAATTTCCCGAAGTCTGATTAATTTGAAACTTTGCATACGTATCAAGGACCGATGACAATGCAATAATTTGATAACAGTTTCCCATTATCCTTATTAGGACCCCCAGGATTAATAAATTCTTTTATAGATCCTCTGTAGTAAACGCTTTATTTTCACCAATTTCCCGAAGTCTGATTAATTTGAAACTTTGCATACGTATCAAGGACCGATGACAATGCAATAATTTGATAACAGTTTCCCATTATCCTTATTAGGACCCCCAGGATTAATAAATTCTTTTATAGATCCTCAGATTAATTTGAAACTTTGCATACGTATCAAGGACCGATGACAATGCAATAATTTGATAACAGTTTCCCATTATCCTTATTAGGACCCCCAGGATTAATAAATTCTTTTATAGATCCTCAAACTAAAAAGTGAAAAATAAAATATAGTTTAAAAAAAACTAAAAAACACGCTTTATATCGGACTAAAAAGTAAAAAATAATTGTTTTAAAATAAGCTTAAAAAGCGTTGGGCGCTCGATGTACGAAAATGTGGAACAAAGCGCCCAACGCTTTTTAAGCTTATTTTAAAACAATTATTTTTTACTTTTTAGTCCGATATAAAGCGTGTTTTTTAGTTTTTTTTAAACTATATTTTTTATTTTGAATAACATATATAACAGTATTATTAGCCGTTTCGAGTGCGGAAAATTGGTTTTTTAAAAATTAATTTTTTGCGCAGTAAAACGGGAAGGCGTTTTGGGGGAGTTCTTTAAAAAAACGATTATGGGATCGTGTATACAAAGTGAGATAGTAATACAGTAATTCTGAACCAGTTTTTATGACGTGTATATATGTGATTTCTGATTGGTTACAATCAAAAAATGACAATGAAAGACGAAAAGTTAGTTTTTACGTATTTTTGAGGAAATTTGTGAATAATCCGCAAAGTTTTTTTTTGAACGTCAAAATTTAGCGTTTTCTATGACTTAAAAAAAAGTAAAAATTTGCTTATAGCATATATCTCTTCTGCGCATGCGCCGATTTTCCCCAAAAACAATAGGGCTCTTCATATTTGTATACCAAACATCCTCCCAAAATTTGGTTTCAATCCGTTCATTCGTTTGACCTGTATCGTGTTCACAGACTAACAGACACAGAGTTTTTCCAAAAATATGTTGGATTCGGGGGACCTCAAAACAGAAAACAGAAATTGTTTGAAAAGTGATTTTTGACCTAAACTAGTACTATTCCCCACTTGTGGGTTTGAATAGTAAAAGGGTACAAGGGTTTTTCTTCACGATATTCATAATAATAATCATAAATATTAATGTTCAGGGTTAGTTTCTTTTGTCAACCATTCTTTTGTATCACGATTACCAACTTCTATCGAAAGTTATTAAAAGTTGGTTTAAAAACAGTTCGCTTTTAAAAATTTAATTAAATCAGGAAATATCAATAGGTACAGAATATAAAGCGGAAACGGAAGATATAATATTTTTCAGTATTATATAACTGTTTAACATGGAAATCACATCGAAATAAAGGAAATAAATATCGGTTTATTGCTGAAAAAAGAATCATAATAAAAAATCCACCACTAAAAGTTCTGTACATAAATTTTATGTACAAAACATAAAATTTCAATACATCGATTCCTAAATCACAATAAGGATTTATAACTGGCATTACTGTGTGACGTCACAATTCAGAGTAGAGTCGTTGCTTGTTTTACGACCAAATTGTGTTGTAATATTATATTATATACCCACTTACATATTTACAGCTCAGGCGGTGCATTTTCTTCCACTTCATATTATATTTGAAATGGTTATTCGAATTAAGGCAGATTTTCTTACATGGGAGTGACTTTAACCTGTCAGTATTGAAAATACGTACAAAAGGATCTAAAAGGTTCGGAAGTTAGTCACAAACAGCGTCGCAAAGGCACATTTTAGAGCCGTTGATACTCCCACCACCTCCCAGCTACCTGCACGGAACGTGCGCTCGTCAGTGATTGGCCGTGATCGCTCGTTGCATTTGTCACTTGTCGCTTTCCTGCTTTAAAGTACAATCGAGTACGCTATTGTAAAGTTGTTATTGTTATTTTAGTTTTGTTGAGTTGCGAGTTTGTATAGTTTTTCAACAGACTGTACAAGCGCAAGCCTGCATTCGCATCTAACTTCCGAGCCTTTTAGAATCGTGGCGCGTATTATAACTCAAAATTATTGACATATGCGGTACCAAATACCACTAGGTGACTATAGAACACAATAACTGGATTAACCTCTTTATAAAGAACTATAGCGGTCCGTCCCGGTTTCACCCGGGTGCGATAGATATAATTCTGCAAAATGTATCTTGTTTGCGGCCCGGCGTCTGAACTAATATGGCTTTTAGCAAATTCTACCAGATTTGCTTCTGAACTAATAGCTTTGAGCGATTTAATTTTAACGCGATAATATATAGCCTATGCCCTATGTTCATCTTGAACATTGATGAAAGAAAAGTCGGATGAGTAGTTTCGGAGATTACCCTCCGCATACACACAAGCTCACAAAATTCGCACTCTCTCTTTATAATATTAGTATAGACTTCGAATTATAATAAATATAGTTTAAAAAAAAACTAAAAAACACGCTTTATATCGAACTAAAAAGTAAAAAATATTTTTTTTAAAATAAGCTTAAAACAATAATACTAAAAAATTCAAGTATTATTGTGAAAAAAGCGTGGGGCGCTTTGTTCCACATTTTCGTACATCGAGCGCCCCACGCTTCACAATAATACTTATATTTTTTATTCATTATTGTTTTAAACTTATTTAAAAAAAAATATTTTTTACTTTTTAGTTCAATATAAAGCGTGTTTTTTTTAAACTATATTTATTATCTACTTTTTAGTTCAATTTATTGTCAAAAATTTGCCGAAAAATAAACAATTTTTTTTCGGCGTGGACGGGATTAGAACCCACGACCCGTGACTCCGAGAGTTGACGTCAGCGAAGACCCGTGCCTTAGACCGCACGGCTATCCACTGTAGTTACAGTGCTGGCATATTATACGACAGTAATAAGCCACTTGCTGTAGTCCAAACGAAAGTTACAAACAAACATACATACAGACAAACTTACAAGTGAAGTTAATATAAAGCGTGTAAAAAAAAGCAAAAACAAATGAGGTACATCCTTCTAAATGTAACGATATAAAACTAAATGGAACAAAGTCAGTTCAAAAATAAAGATATAAAATAGTGATTAAACACAAAAAAAGTTAAAAGGCAGTGGAACAGCGCAAGTAAATTTGACACGAAAAAAAGTGTGTAAATTCATCAAGCCGGGGCTCAATATTAATTATTACATAACGACAGACGGCGCGCGGGTAATGCTACTTGCATTGTCACGGTAACAGGGATGAATAATTGACGACACGGGACGAGGCTAATGAACATTATGTTGTTGTAAGAGCGGCACTAAAGGGCTGCAGCCTCATACTATAAAGGCCGCTGCACACGAGGTTGGTTTTGCCGCCAGATTCCTTGCTACTTTTCAAGCGCTGGTTTTTGCGTGTCGGCTTCACACGATGCATGCATTGAAGTTTGCTTTGTAGATGGGTTTGGTGCGCGCGCAATGATAGGATGCTTTACTGGCCAGCAGTGTTTCTAGCAGCGTTTTTAGCCTCGTGTTCAGCGGCCTTAAGGAGGTTGAGCCGTTTTACGAAGATAACGAAAAAAATCTGAAATAAAGTTTTTTTAATAGACTTTTTTATGACAAAATTTTCTGTAAAAAATCCAAAATCATTAGGAGATTTATAAAGTTAAAAATTTAAAAAAACTTTTACATGTAGTCTTGTGGAAAATATGTCAACCTAGCATGCAAACGGTACATTTTAATTTTTTGCAAATAACCAAATAATGTCAGCAGTTCCGAAAACTAACTATGTAAAGCATCGATGTCTTACGCATATTTTAATATTTTTTCCAATTTAATTAGGAGATTTTTAATCAATAAAAAAAATATTAAACCGTAGCACTTTTCGATTATCGACTTTTATTCTTGACAATTTTAACTGAATTTTCAACTTTTTAATGATATAATTTTAATTTTTGTTACTTCTAATTTCTTTTTTTAATTATTTACTGCAAAAAATATGTAAAATACAGATATTTATATAAATTTATTTTTTCTAACCTAACTTTGTACAAAAAATTCAAAAGTTTTTCCAGTAAGTAAAATACTGAAATAATTAATTAATATTAAAAAAATATTTATTTATGCCTTTATGACAATAATTTATTGGTATCATCGACATATAACCTTTTATAAAAATTTATTATGGAAAAGTTCCCATTTAGAATTCGACTTACTTTTGATTGGGACTGTAACGGAACATCCTTAAGTGTGATAATTTAATTATGTTACGTCCAGCGAACCGGGCGGGTACCAGATAGTTATATATTACGCTACAAGGTATAAATAAAATAAAAAGATCAGTTTATTGTCATCCAGTTTACAAGATTACAAATCTGTGGTTCTCGATCGGTATGCTATATTTTGGACACACCGTAAATGCATAACGTAGCGTGTTAACAAGTCTAGAGGTACGTATTAATTTTAGATCGCAATAATTAAGCACAAGGAAACGATATTGATATGTATTATATATTTAAAAGGGCTCAGCTGGTCGGCTAGGACGCTAGGACCGTGGGTGTTATTCTGTGTACATATGCACGGGTCAATGAAAGCTGGGTTCGCCACCCGCGCTTGTTTCGAAACTAGGACACTGCGGCTTATAGCTCAAGCTCTCAGTACGCATATATACAGTTTTACTATAGGGATGTAAAGAAACTAGATTCCTTGCTAGATTTGCCTACTAGTTTTCTAGCGCTGTTATTTGTTCGCTTCACACCAGACGTCTTGTCAAGCTAGTTTTGTGAATAAATCGTGTGCGCGCGCAGTGACAGTTCGAATATAAACGCGGAACAAAACGTGTCTATTGTCTAATTGTGAGCAGAATGACGCCATGTTGGTTTGTGGGCTCACGTGACAACTGCTTCCTGATTGGTTCTTGCTCACATCTAGCAGCGGACCTGGCAAGGAAAATAGCCCCTGTTCTAATTTTGAGAGCTAGCAGGCGAGCCCGCAGTGACGTCATTTCCAGCTTCGTAGCTAGCAGAACTCCAAGCAGTGTTTCTAGCGTCGTTTTCAAAACAAAAAAGAAATATTTTGAGACCTTATTTTTAATCCGTTATTATACTCAACTCGATTTTTTTGGATTATATTCGAGTTCTCGGGTATTCACACACCCCTAATTATTATTATACACAGCGCTGTGCTTATGTGATGGAATAACATAATCGTAACAGTTATTTGGAACCGTTATCGAAGTAACATTTTATGAGTTGCAAATCGAGACGGAATACAAAATTCTTTGTATATATGTGTGTTTGTATGGATTAAACTTAAAAACTGTTCGACGGTTTTTGATGAAACTTTTTTTTAACTTTTCTTATGGTTCCAGAAGTGCTATAGGCTATATTTTATTTCACTCTTTTATCGCAAAGTTAATTACATTTATTTTTTGGCATATATACTTGTGTATACAAATACCTACATAATTTCTCAACATGTACTCAAGGCAGATTCCTCTCGTGTCTGTGTTATATTACCAGTACATATTATAAGCCGATTCAAGGTCATTCGACTTCTGACTTCGCACGACGGGCATGGTACAAGTGCTCCTTGCCGGAGACTTGACTTCCACGAATAGCAAGATATATGTGACATAATTCCAGATTATATATTCATTCTGTTCTCATATAACAGGATACTGTTCTTCTCGGACAATGCCGGTTAAATACGCCTATATATTCCATTAAATTAAGTTCGCGACAGCCTAATATCTACAAATCCAGGCGAAACCAGACCTGGCTGCTAGTTTCATAATAAAATCCTGGGCTCCTGATCAAAAATAATGTTATTTTAAAGTTTTTTTCTTTATATTTCGTTGTACGGCAATTATTCTTGTGTTTCTGTGTATAGGTATTATGTTTGTGAGATAGCCGGATTCTGGCATCGTCTGCGTTGTTATCGTAATTAGAGGCTTATCCTATAATATATAAACTAAATTGGACTAAAATGACCTATTTAAAATGGCGAACGCTAAATTCTTAAACTTTGTAGAACAAATCGTTATTTATGTTATGAGACAGCGTTGCCATTTGGCTGGTTGCATATTTTTTTTAGTAACATTCATTTATTTCGTACTAGAATTTCGCATGAGACTAAAATAGAAATATATTATATATTTGATGTTTGCTGATAAAAAACCTTATTCTATTATAAGGTTTTGTATCAGCAAACATAAAATATAGTAAAGTACAGTACGCGCCACGAATCTAAAACGCTCGGAAGTTAGATGCGAATGCGGGCTTCCTCTTGTACATTCTGTTGAAAAACTACAAACTCGCGACGCAACAAAACTAAAACAGCAATAACAACTTGACAATAGCGTACTCGACTGTACTTTAAAGCAGGAAAGCGACAAGTGACAAAGGCAACGAGCGATCACGGCCAATCACCGACGAGCGCACGTTCCGTGCAAGTAGCTGAAAGGTGGTGGGGGTATCAACGGCTCTAAAATGTGCCTTTGCGACGCCGTTTGTGACTAACTTCCGAACCTTTTAGATCCGTGGTGCGTACTGTACTATTCAAACAGTGTACGTGTCAAAGATCACTTATGTATATACTCTGACAATGTGTGAACTCGCAATTGTACCTACTGTTAGCTACTAGACAAGACACAAAAATTATTAATAAATTATCATTCAGTTTGTAATATATTTTATTTAATTCTTTCTATTCATCGTCTGATGGCTACCAACAACCGCGTGTGTCCATGTACTTTACGTGTTGGCTGGTTCCACGCGTCCCCTCGTGTCATTGGTCAGCCGCATGTCACGTGTAAAGGCACAGCTACACTCGTGGACACAAAGAAATACCACAGCTTGTGTACACTGTACAGTATGTGCACTACGCCTTTCTTACACTACTTACATGCGTATATTATTATATATGATTGGGTGGCGTCATTATGGAGGCATTTTTATCCCGAACAATCACGATACGCCTAATTATTCAGTAGAAGTTGATTCACCACCGCGACGCCCGACGGCGACTATGTGGCGGGGTGCGGTGGGCACGACATAGACACCAAGGCGCCGCGACATCGAACGGCGCCAGCACGCAGGACGTCGTACTCACCTTCGTACTATAGAAATCTGTGGTCACAAAGCGAAATCGAGTATGTCTCATTTTTGGTATTTATACCTTCTTCGGTTAGATTTATTTATAATTGATAATAATAATAATGCGTTTAACGTCCGTTTCTCGACTTTATGTCATAACAGACGCCATTACTATTTTCCATCCATCACACTTCCCGTTATTTTCTACATTTTTAAACTTTCACTTAATTAATAGCAATGGGCGAATGAAGGAATTTTTTTAGGACATTAGGATAAGGTAGACAATTTTTTAAAACACGCGTTGAGACACAACCATCGGCAATAGCCCGCACGACAGGCAGCCTTTGTGATATTAAGTCATTGGAGGGCGAAGGGGTGAGTGGAAATTTCGGGTTAAAGTCCCGACAGTGACATTGTTGGAATGCAATTTTTTCTTATGTAGTATTGTAATTGTAACAATGTGAAATTTAATTATTGACAACAATTTTTTTTAATGTGAATGTATTTTGACGAACTACAGTTTTTAATAGCCTAAGTTACTCCTTATAATATTGGCTATCTGCTGTGAAAATCCCGTCAAAATCGGTCCAGTCGTTTAGGAGATTAACCGGAACAAACAGACAAAAACTTTAAAACTTTAAAAATGGTTCGATTGCGATTTTATTCTTATATGCTCAGTATAGAATAAAAGTATTATAATTCCTTTTTGCCTTGTGCTTACAGATTGTATATCTATATAGGTGCGTGACGTTGATCGACTTACCCAATGACATTGAATCGACTGCTTGCAAATTGTACATGAATACTAACTACATTCATTACCTACTCACACTTTAACGAATTCCGAAGTCGAGTCGTTCCACACTGCTATTGAACGATAAACGATAAACTATATAATATAATAGGTATAGAAGAAACTGGCTATGCAGGGGATTTGTCTATCATGATGATTTTGCCGATATTACAGAATGCTGCATTGGCAACCGTTAACGCAACGTTTCGAGATGAATATTTATAATTAACTAGCGGTCCCGTCCGGTTTCACCCGGGTGCAAAAGAACGATTGGGGAAGGGAGGAACATGAGTACACACATTCATCTTAGTTTTCCGAGATGAATGTTGTGTCCAAATTTCATGATGATCTGAGTTACCGTTCAAAAGTTTTTGTCGATAAAAAGCAGTATTTATACATTTTATAAGTATAGATAATAAATTTCTTTTAAAACAATAATTACTGGAATTAATAAAATATAATAAATATTTAATTGAAAACACTGTAGGATAATTAATTTTATATAGGTACCTATAGTTATAATAGTTTTTAAATGAGCTATTAATTAGATTTATTTAATTTTAATTAGTCGTAAATAAAATTAAAATAAATTTAAATGTAAGAAAGTAATGTAGAAAATAAAAAAAAAAATTAAAAATATATTCGCCCAACGTGAAGCTCGAACCCACGACCCTGATATTAAGAGTCGCGTGCTCTACCAACTGAGCTACTGAATGTACGATGTTAATATTGGAATATTTAGTTAGGGCATTTCACCTGAATAGACGCTAATCTTGAGGTACATTTTACAACATTTTTCATTGAAAAAAAATTGGTTGTCTGTAAAGTCGGTTTACGGACGATAGTTTTACGTGATAACGTCATAAAGAAACATTGAACCATACTCGTAAAGTTTTGAAAAATAACTTTTTTTATTTTTCACATTATACGTATACGTTTCCAAACATTTATTTTTACATATTTAAATAGTAAAATTAAAGTTCTAACCAACTGTAGAAACGGTTTTTAAATATAATGAACTGTTTTCAAAATACACGCAATTTTAATAAACGGACGGTCGGGTGGTGTGGATTTTTCACTCCCTTAAATATATATACGAGCGAACTGTGACAGTCTATTGGAAGTTTGTGTCTTGTGATCTTTATTAAGTAAATTTTTGTAGCTGTCAAACTTGGGCCGATCGTGCTTCTCTATCGCTTATACTGCGCTCTCGCTTGCACGCACAGGATCAGGCGGAACGTGACACTTTTTCGTACATGCAGCCGGTGTTCCATCAATTTATAAGATTGGTGTTTCATCAATTTATAAGACGTTATCACGTCAAAAACAACTTGGGAAATAGCGGACATTCTATTGTATATGCTTGATTTTTGATCTCAATTTTAGCATTAATATTTTCAATCTCTGAAATGTTTTTGTTACAAAATATCTAGAAATCATAAAGTTACGTATTTGTCAAGAACCGTATGACATTGTAACTAACGGATGGTGTTTCTCTATTTGCAGAGAACGGTTTGCTGAGCTATGAAAACCCGAACTACCATTTGGATCCGGCCCGTCTGGATGACGCACTCAATTCAAACACAGACGAGGATCTGTACGACGACTTGTATCACGAGTTGGACACCGTGTGCAAGATAAGCAGCGGCGGTGGCAACAAGCACCAGGCGCCGGGGTCGGGAGGACCGCCCGGTCGTCGGACATACGCCGCACTTGACATCGGCTCAATGGGGGTCGACGTTACCACGGGACCGGTCACCAATCTCGATTCGACCGATGGATTTACAGATAATCGCAGGTTAGTAAACGCATCACAATACTATTTGATACACGGATAAATACAGGGTGGTCGCCGAAATTCGTTAAGATGAACTTAATAACTGTTTACGTAACTTTTTTGAATGAGAGGCAATTACAATTTACTAGTGTGACCTGTGCGAATTATTCGCACTAAATAAGTATAATAATTATCACTTTACAAAATTATTTTTTAAATATGATTGCAGGTATTCAATTCGTTTCTAATTTTGCACATTGCTTATAACGTTCTTCTTTTTGTTGTATTACAATATGAAGCTCAGATGACAGATCGATGAAATATTTTACTAAAGTTGTCATATAGAGGCGCAAGTAGCAAAAGCGTTGAGCTAAGCCGTCAGATGGCATCATTGCTGTGACGTTGTTTAGCGTTGCTCTCTGTTTCAAAATTAAAGCCGTATGCAGTATTGTGTCTGTTGTATTACAATATGAAGGTCAGATGACAGATCGAAGTGTTGACGTTGTTTCAAAATTAAAGCCGTCAGATGGCAGACGTTGTTTAGCGTTGCTGTTAATTAATTAATTTACAAAAACAAAAGCATTAATAAATTTTTTAGTTGTCGATGTCAGTAGAGCAAGCAATTGTCTGTAAAATGATATATAATTTATATGGAGAAATTGTGGGTTTTTTTCTAAAAAGGGAGGCAAACATCTTTAACCTTAGCGTATTAATATATATGATGTTCTTTTTGAATATTCACAATTTATATTTAAAAGGATTTATCGCTATTTATTAATAGATTTAATGGATAGATAGATAGAATGCTTTCTTGTGACAGATAAGTTTATATAATAGAGGCAAAAGAACAGAAAAAAGCGAGTGCGCTTTAGACCACACAACTGAAGTAAAACTTCTTCCTGCCATAATTTGTTATTATTCACCCGAAAATTCACAAAATATGAACTTAACCTATAACTTCACTCTGTAGCACATATCTACAAAGACGAAATGTTTAAAATATAATTTTTGATTAATTAATAGGCAAAATATGTATATATATTTATTAGCATAATTTATAATACATTTAAAAGGATTTATTGACTAACCTATATTATTTCCCGTTACTAAATGCAGCAAAATTCGATGAAATGTATTTTTGATACAAAAACAACTGTTTTCATTTTAAACGTCAAATAGTTGTCTAAAAAAAAATTACTCCCCTTATCCACGCCCTTGTGCTTTGATATCATAATGCTTATCATGAAAATGTCGCGTATTACTGCAATAACTAGGTACCCTATTGTTTAATTAAGAATTAAAATGAAGGAGTAATACTGCATAATTAGTAGTTAATTTTCCTCTGAAAAATGGTGCAGATTGGATTACGTATGCATAATTGGCCGTTATTTTCCATTTTTGCCAGTGAATCTACCAACTCGGTTTCGACATATTTTTTTTTTAAACAGTTTTCACAGTTAATGTTTTTCCGCATGTGTCCCATTTGGCCCTGTACCAGAAATGGCCCCAGAGGCAATGCAGAGACTTTCCGCTCGCGCTGTTCGACAAAACGATATTGATTCAGACTTTATATAGATCCATCTGACATCCCTGACCATGTTTATGCAATGAGGGGGAACCACAAGAACTACACAAACATAACAGATACTATGTCCATACGGGACACGCTCAAGTTACTAGCTGACGAGTATTTTTATTTTTATTTCGTCGTAGCCAAGACAAGGGCGTAGATATTTTTTTCTGAGGGGGGGGGGTAATTATAAAAGCGTAGGTTGTGATTAATAAACGACCATTGAAGCTAGACCCCACGCTTTTATAAGTATGAACTTAATTTTTTTTAAAACATCTTTAAAAAGTTTTTTTGACGTGATAACGTCTTATAAATTGATGAATCACCAATCTTATAAATTGATGCAACACCGGCTGCATGCACGAAAAAGTGTAACGTTCCTAACGTTCCGCCTGACCCTGTGCGTGCTTTTCTCGAAAACGGCCCTAACAATTTGGATGAAATTTACTGAAAAGGGATTTTGGGGGGCAAAAAATCGTTTTAGCTAGGTCTCATCTCTCGAAAAAATCGTTTTCATACAAATTTTATCATTATAAAAATCAATTTTTTGACGTATGAAAATACTTAAATATTGTAAGTAGGTTTTGGAATTTTATATAAACAGTGAAACAATTGTTTTCAA
Organism: Xanthostigma xanthostigma; assembly: GCA_963575645.1. NCBI lineage: Eukaryota > Metazoa > Arthropoda > Insecta > Raphidioptera > Raphidiidae > Xanthostigma > Xanthostigma xanthostigma. The sequence goes on along the minus strand of OY754469.1, from coordinate 47,761,405 downwards.
AATATTATGACAATTAATCTTTGAGACTTAAAATAAATACGAAAGAAAGAAAGCTAAAAAAAACAATTATTATTATAGGTGGTGAGTATTTTAATACATAAAATTAGCCTAAATTTGAAGCGAAAGATGCAATATCATAGATTCGAATTATTATAATTATTATATCATATATTATGTAGAATTTAGGTTATGTATTACGGAATACGTTATCACGTAAAACTGTCGTCCGTAAACCGACTTTACAGACAACCAATTTTTTTTTTTTAGCTTATATTTTACTAACGGTCCTGCCCGGTTTCACCCGGGTGCCAAAAGAACGAATGGGGGAGGGACACGCACGTTCATCTTCGTTTACCGAGATGAATGTCGTGTCCAAATTTCATAATGATCGGAGTTACCGTTCAAAAGTGTTTGTCGGACGGACAAATTTTGAGTTACATTTTTCATTGATGCTCCGCTCCTATTGGTCGTAGCGTGATATTATATAGCCTATAGCCTTCCTCGATAAATGGACTATCCAACAAAAAAATATTTTTTCAATTCGAATCAGTAGTTCCTGAGATTAGCGCGTACAACCAAATAAACAAACAAACAAACTCTTCAGCTTTGTATATTTGTATAGATTTCTGATTGGTCTACGATTACCACAATGTCAGAATGAAATAGTTCCGACAGATTAAAAATACGCGAGTTTTACTGTGCTGTATAATTTTCGAGGCGTTGGAATGGACACAAAATTAAAAATTTCAATTGCGAACTTGTTGAGCTTCCCTCGTATCATGTTGTGAGTGCCTCTCCCTTACATCAATATACAGATATTGGATATACAGAAACGCATACATACAATGTATGTACCTGATATGTATGTATATTTGTATATAGTAGTATTTACTTTATCCATATTGCGTTTTCGTTTGCTGCTAGGGAAAAAGCTTTGGTGTATAAAAAGAAAAACTGATAGAAAAGATATCGGTCGCAAGTCTTACAGTTATTACGAAGTTTATTGCTACCAACGCTGTATGCTGCACCCAGCTACATCTGATATGAGCTTTCATATTTTTTCTGTTTACATAATCAGTTTCAACCCAAAATATAACACATACATATCTGTCTGCATCAAATCCAAATCGGATAAATATTCCGCGACAATGGGTTCACCCAAAATATGACGTCGTTCGGTAACCGTGCATTTTTTTTTTGTAAATTGCTTAAAAATAATAATAATAATAATGCGTTTAACGACTTTATGTCATAACAGACGCCATTCGCACCATTACTAATTTTCCATCTATCACACTTCCCGTTATTTTCTACAATTTTTAAACTTTAACTTAATTAAGGTAGTGCGAGCGCCAAGGCAACTTTAAACAAAAGGCTTGATTTTTTTTTATATTTCGGTAGATGGATGATATGTTTTCATTGATTTCTCCAAAACTAGTCGGTGGAAATTAAAAAGAAAAACTATTTAAATTTAAGTTAAAACCTTAATAAATTATTGAAAAAAGATATTTAATCTTTTTAATTAAATATCTTTTTAATTAGTCGGGCACAACGGTTTTTTTTTTGTTTTCAATAATTTATTAAGGTTTTAACTTTAATTTAAATAGTTTTTTTTTTAATGTCCACCGTCTAGTTTTGGAGAAATCAATAAAAACATATCATCCATCTACCGTTTTACCATAAAGCCAATGTTAAATATGCCTACATTTGAAGTCATTTATTTATTTAAATAGTCGGGCAAACCCCCTAAAATTTTCAGAATTGGTTTAGACTTAGCCCAACTTCATATAAAAAAAATCAAGCCTTTTATTTAAAATTGCCTTGGTGCTCGTACTACCTTAATAGCAATTGGCGAATGAAGGAATTTTTAGGAAATTAGGATAAGATAGGCAAATTTTGAGCACAGGAGTAATCGGCCATGGCCTTGAATAAGGAACCATCTCGATATTTATCAGAAACTGTTGAGGGAAACCATGGAAAACCTCAACAAGATGGCCGGTACAGGATTACCGTTTCTCGACTAAAGGCAGTGGGAAAAACTCCCAGCCACATCTGATTCCGTCGGGATTCGAACCCGGTACGTCCCGAATGCGAGTCTAGTGCTCTCACCACCCCGCTCGGTGTAAATTGTTTAACAAGATAAAACGTTTTTAAAGTCAATCAAGACTTCTCACGCTGCAGACATGTTTTGGTTATATTAAGTCCGCTGTACACGAGGCTAGATTTGCTGCTAGGTTCCTTGCTGGATTTCACTACTAGTTTTCTAACGCTGGTTTTCTTAATTACTATTATGTGTTCGCTTCACACGAGACGTCTTTACAAGCTTCGCATAGAATAATTCATTGAAATTCTGATCCCAATATCCTCTTTAATCTGACACAGTTAGCATGCATTGTCTGTGTGTTTCGTAAAGTAAACAATTGTCCTAGTTATGAAATATTCTTTTATTGCATTAAAACATGAAATCAACTAATTATCTTGTATATTATTTCACATAATATTAAAATGAAGTTTCGATGCATTTGCTTAACCTATTTTGGCATTGCTCTCAGGCTTGTATTGTTGGCAGGTCGATATCGCGATATTATTGAGGAATTACGTCATGATATAATCAGGGCCGGATTAACCCTGTCCAGGCTCCTAGGCAATAAAATCAGGTCTTTTCAAGTCGATGAAGGGATGTGAGTAACTTCCAGATGATCGGCTCCAGGCATCCTGTTACTTCAGTGTCTTATGTGATATTGTAACAACATGATTACTTTGACTAGATGCTGCAGCATCGCCTTACCTTACTCGTTAGCTTTATTGAAATGGTCCTAATGAATAGGTTATAGATAATTGATGATCTAGGTTTTTTGATGGGTTAGGAAAGAGAAATGAGACGTGGCGTAGTTATTTTAAATTTTATCTTGTTAAATGCAATAAATTACAATAAACAACGAAAGAAAATAATATTGTTGTTGGGAAATTTCATACAAATTTTTTAACAAAATTTTCGTTCAATGAAAAGTTTTTTTCTTGGTGCGTGCACGGGCCCCTAGTCGATGCGGGAGAGATGCGTGAGATTTTTTTCGCAATTTTCGGGCTCAAAAATATTTCCAACTCCTGAAAATGGTTAGATTGGGCCCATTTTAAATAAAGCTTCGTGCGCTGATGGACTCCAAAATGTGGATCAAATTTATTTTTAATCGATTAAGTCTGTCGAGAGTTATCGTGCTCTATATATAAACATTTCCAAAAATCAGGGCCGTATCTAGAACCTCGTGAGGCCCGGGCCAACAAGTGAAATTGGGCCCCCCATGTAGAAATTAAAGTCCTTTTTTTCAATGGGTTTTCTTTACATACCATTCTTGAGGTAATTAGTGGAAGAGCTCCTAAAAGTGTGAATACCTTCGAATCCCTAAAAAATAGGCAACGAAAAGGAGCTCCTTCGGGGCCCCGAGGCACTGCCCCGCTTGCGCTATTCTCGGTACGGCCCTGCCCAAAATATTCAGAAGGCCAGAAACATCGACAAATTTCGGGCCAACCCCTAGATCCCGCCATCCGACTAACGCCGATAGCTTATAAAAAAAAATTTCGATGTTTCATGGCCTTCTGAATATTTTGGCAGAACATTTTGACGTATTTTGATTATGATCCCAAGTAAAGAAATGTCCGTCTGACCTAGATAACTGCATCCAATCCCGTATTTTCCAAGAACACATTTTTCATTACGAATCGCGAGGTGCTAGTGGGCGGGTCCGGAACACGACACTAAGTCCGGATGAAGTAGGAGACATGGCTATCGAGTCGCGAGGCGGCGTATCGCTGACAGACGTAACATAAGCGGTCCGCGAATACTGCAGTGCTTTTTAAAAGCGGCGTGGTATCGATCCCCGCGCTGCACTTGCATGTGCAGTTTCAATGTTAAGGTGCATTTTTATAGGCTCATTCATAACGCCTTATGCGCACGAATCGTTTTTATAATTGTCTCCGTTTCATTCCGACTGCGCTGTACCTATGTGTGCATTTAATTTATCGTTTCATTACATCGGTAACTTAAAGCCTCGTGGAAACACTGCTTGGACTTCTGCTGACCGGTAGACTGGGTACGAGGCTGGAAATGACGTCACTGCGGGCTCGTCTGCTAGCTCACAAGATATTATTTGAACAGGGATTATTTTTCTTGCTTGCTCTGAGAAAATGAGCTTACTCAGGTTTAATAGGCAAAAATATTCAGAAGGCTACGATTACGAAACGTCGAGAAATTTTGGTCAGACCCCTAGGTTCCGCTATCCAATTTGAAAATAACATCGTGTTTTATTAAAAATAGCTGTCCCGCCCGGTTTCACACGGGTGCGAAATAACGAATGGGGGGAGGGACATGAGTACGCACATTCATCTTAGTTTACCGAGATGAATGTTGTGTCCAAATTTCATGATGATCGGAGTTACCGTTCAATAGTTCTTATGTCGGACGGACAAATTTTGAGTTACCATTGATGCTCCGCTCCTATTGGTCGTAGCGTGATAATATATAGCATACAGCCTTCTTCGATAAATGGACTATCCAAAAAAAAAATAATCTTTTCAATTTGAACCAGTCGTTTCTGAGATTAGCGCGTTCAACCAAACAAACAAACAAACTCTTCAGCTTAGGTACAAAAAAATATAAAAGTGATAAAAACTGAAAATTCGTTCTAGGAATCTTTAAAACTGTTCAATTACAGACTAAGTTACGATTTTATTTATTTGAATTAATTGAGCTAACGTCTGTATAATTCATTAAAAAAACAACTCTCATAGTATGTGGATTTTGTAATCCGTTACTATATATACAGACACCGGACAACCATACCATATTATATGTAAAAGATATTATAAACAAACTCTTCAGCTTTATATATTAGTATATATTTAAAAATTACTCGAGATACTCGAGAAATCCTGGTCGAGAAACCAGATTCCCTGGTTCTACTGAACGCAATGGACTATTTCTCATTCAAAATCTGCCTATTATTATACTATGTTGTGAATAAGAAATGTCTGGGACGGGAGATAAAGGAGTAAATCCAGTAGCCTATGGGGCCAGCACGAGCTATAATGTATGTAGCTCCATAATACAAACATATAATAATATCACAACGCCCTTTCATTCATTGTCCAAGCCAGTTTTATGGGTTCACAGAATGAACATAAAACTGTAATACTTTCAGCGCTAATGCCTGTCTGTTTCGTCGCGATTCTGTTGCTTTTTGAACTATCAGCAGGGGCGCTGATGGGCCAGAATCCTAAAAATAATTAAATATTTGTAAACGAATTCACTTCTTAGAGATTTATTTAAAGGAAAAAATATGTTATAAAATAAATTAATTAATTTCATTATATGAAAAAATATTTGTTTGGACTGAGATTGGATCCCGAATCCTACAGGTAACGCCTCTAGTGGGACAGCGGAAAATCAGATTCGAATTCTAATAGATCGATATTTTTCCTTGAAATATACGCTTACCTACTTACAATTTTAACAATTTCCAAAGTGCTACGTAATGTATTTTAACATGCTTTACCTGTTTTAAATTTGATTCTAATAGTCTAAGATCCCGATTTGGCTCGATCTTCGTTCATCGAGTTTACTAATGAAATTTGATATTTGATAATATGTATAACGTATTATTAAAGAAAAATCGATTTGGTTGACATTCAATTTCCTGGCACAGCTATTTTTAATAAAAATATAAAATTGTTAATTTCATTTTATTTATTTAGTGTTAAACATTATATTTGTTATTCGTTGCCATGGTTACCTACATATAATATGCGCTCCACATGTTCGCAATAAAATTATCTACATTTTCATATATGACAATATACTGTTGGATTTTTAAAAGAAGACCGGTCTATGGAATGTAGTCCTATGACCTTATTGCAGAAGAGCGCACATGTATTTTATATTACATAATATTAGTAAAAGGTAATGATCCTGGAACCGCTTCTATGCAATAAGGGAGTCCAGTCGACCAAACGTTTAACAATTGTGTTATCGCGATAATTGTACTATTGCTATAGCTGTACGACTATACAGCGACACTTGCTAACAGTACAAAAAAATCATACACCAGACAGTACATAGGCGTGCGTCCACGGACTAAGTTGAGAGGTGTTGTCTGAATATCATCAAAATGGAAAGTAAAAAGGGAAAAACAGTTAGAAGTGGCGCTAGCGAATGTAATTAAAATGTGCGAGTTAGAGGCTCAAAATAATGCCTTAAAATTTAAAGCTATACATTGTTTGCATGCCGTGCCATGCGCCGCCTATGAATTCCGATAATTTGGGAACACATCAGCGACTTCTTGCCCTTTCCCCACCGGTCTTCTTTCGCCGATCGCACAATAGAAAAACCTATAACTGCAATATATTAATTCGAAGGTTCCTGTCGACCTGGTTTTATGTCAGTAATCAAAATGTCGACCAAACTTTGGCATTTTATATACTTCTGATTGGTAATTTTATCTGAAAACCCGATACCTACATTTCAGAAATAAAATTAACAACTTTATTTTTTTTTAAATAGCTGTGCCAGGAAATTAAATGGCAACCAAATCAATTTTTCTTTATTAATACATTATCAAATTTCATGAGAAAACTCGCTGGATGAAGGTCGATCCAAATCTTGTACTGTAAGTAGACGCTCTTTATAAACGCTTATTTTATTACCGAAAATATAAGATACCCGTTAACTCCACCATTTGACACTTGCCTTCCACCAGAACAATACAATAAGATTTTTGTGCTTTTAGAAATAAAAAATTCCTGAATACCTTATTCTTCTAACATTAAATATGTGTTTATTGTACATTTTTTTGAAGCAAGAACATTTTCTAGAGTGTTTTTTTGAAAAAAATTGTTACAGGGAATTGTTATTAGAACACTGACCTCTGTAATTGTTTGTTGGATTGAACAACGCCTGGGAAATAAATAATTACAGCGCCATAATTGTGTTATAAATGTAATAATATCATACAATGTTCAATGTGAGGCACGAATGGCACTATTTTGGCCGGTTTCTTATCAACGGCACGCGACTTGAGCAGCACTATAAATAGGCATGCTGTTATGATTAGATGGTTTGAAGGATTTTGAACATAATAAAACGTTAGCATTTCGACGGAGTTCGCAAACCTTTTATTAACTTTAGGCGCGACCTCAGCATAGCTGTAGCGTCTATATAATGCACTCACCTTGTTTACTGTGCTAGTTTACATCTGTGATCAAATAAAGCGAAAAAATATAGTTTAAAAAAAACTAAAAAATACGCTTTATATCGAACTAAAAAGCAAAAAATATTTTTTTTTAAATTAACTTAAAACAATAATGAATAAAAAATACTAGTATTATTGTGAAAAAGCGTGGGGCGCTCGATGTACGAAAATGTGGAACAAAGCGCCCCACGGTTTTTTCACAATAATACTAGTATTTTTTATTCATTAATTATTGTTTTAAGCTTATATTTAAAAATTACTTTTTACTTTTTAGTTCGATATAAAGCGTGTTTTTTAGTTTTTTTAAACTATATTTATATTTCACTTTTTAGTTTGATTTATTGTCAATAATTTGCCGAAAAAAAAACAATTTTTTTTCGGCGTGGACGGGATTAGAACCCACGACCCGTGATTCCGAGAGTTGACGTCAGCGAAGACTCGTGCCTTAGACAGCACGGCTAACCACTGTAGTTACAGTGCTGGCATATTATACTACAGTAATAAACCACTTGCTGTAGTCCAAACGAGGTTACAAACAAACATACATACAAACTTACAAGTGAAGTTAATATAAAGCGTGTAAAAAAATTGTTGCCATGCGTCATATCCATTATTCATTTTCGATTACAGTATTACACGTTTCTAAATACAGTAAAACCTCTGTAAGTCGAACTTCAAGGGAGACGTAAAAAATTCGAGTTAGGTATAGAGTTTTAAAATTTCGACTTTGCAAGGAAATATTCGACTTGTAGAGATTAAGATTCATTCTAATTTTGAGTTGCTATGATACAGAGGTTCAATTTTTTTTTCGAGTTATGGAGGGAAAATATGTACCGAAATGGCTTGTAGGGACTCATTGATTATTTCGACTTATGGAGGGTTGAAATTTCGAGTAATGCGGGTTTTGGGGCCTGAAAGGAAGGGAACAAAACGTTTTTTCGAGTTTTATTCATTTTTGACTACACGTTTCTAAATACAGTAAAACCTCTGTAAGTCGAACTTCAAGGAAGACGTCAAAAAATTCGAGTTATAGAGTATTAGAATTTCGACTTTGCAAGGAAATATTCGACTTGTAGAGGTTAAGATTCATTCTAATTTTGAGTTGCCATGTTCGAGATACAGAGGTTTAATCTATTTTTTCGAGTTATGAAGGGAAAATATGTATCGAAATGGCTTGTAGGGATTATTTAGACTTATGGAGTTTGAAATTTCGAGTAATGCGGGTTTTGGGGCCTGAAGGGAAGGGAACCAAACGTTTTTTCGAGTTTTGGAGGTTTTCGACTTATCGAAGTTCGACTTAAAGAGGTCCTACTGTAATTTGAAACCAAATCATATAATTTCGAATAACATCCACGCATCCACAAAACTGTAATTTTTAAAAAAACTTTTTTTAAAAAGAAGTTATGTTAGAGCAGCGGTTCTTAAACTGTGGTCTTTAGATTTTTTCCACTATGGTGCTTTATGAAATTCAGTTTTGAGTGAGAAATCGATTGCGAATCCGCCAGTTCCTGGTGTATTTAAGAACCGCTGCAAAACCTTCCTGCATTATGCTCGCATTCACTTACCGTTGTCTACATCTGCCATTGTCCTGCTTGTTGCAGGAGAGCGTCGGGCGACGTCAGTGGTGATGTCGATGACGACCAGTGGTCGGACGAACGGCTGAACGGCAACGTGTCCGCAGCTTCTGCGCTGCCGCCTCCTGCAGCGGCGGATGACGACAAGAGAAACACGAGCATGATGCAGGTCGATCTGATCGGCGCGCGTCCCCAGAGGCACCGCCCCGACCTCATCTCCGACACTCTCAAGTACGTAAGCCGACAGATTATATTCGAAGCACGAACCCTACATACTCTATTTTACTCTTATATATCCACTGTACTGCAGGTACCTAGTTACTTTGTTTGTTTACACTCGAGCGCGCGTTCAATGTTTGCTGTCGCGATTGTTGTTCTGTACTTTACCGCTCGATAAATAAAATACATGCCTGCCAACGGCCCTCCTTGTTGCAGAAACTGTTATAACACTTATGGGGACCGAGCTTCGTGATTTTCACGCCAACTGGTGCTGAAAATGTTCATTTTATGGGAGCATTTATTCAAAATATAATTATATCTTATGAGCAGGCTTTGGATCAAAAAAATTGCAATTATATGTCAATTAGTGACAGTTTGCTTTTCAGTTATCGAAAATTACAAAGTAAAATACTAATATTATACAAAATATTATATTATAAAGAAGAAATTATTTATACATAGCGTAGTTTTTACATTATACACTGTTGTTTGCGGTTATGACAACTTGCCCATTTAAATAACCTTCGACAACATCATATACATGACCAGAATTATATAATTTTTCGCCTTTTGAGCTATTCTGTCCACGAGTATTAATTACAGATTGAAATGCGTACTTCTTATTTTTTCAAATAATTTCCATTGCTTACTAATATAAAATCATCCCATTTACTTCATTAATTAGATACTAGAGAGCGCCAACTTCGCCAGTAGTGCTGCCTCTATGTTTCACGCACGGTCCCCATGGCGGCGATTGTTCGCAACACTCAGAACCGATTTTAATAAAATTTTGTAAATATGTCTTGCTTGGTTCAACTTATGCCATGAGATAGTTTTTATGAAATATTTTTGTACAAAATTACGGTGATTTCTCAAAAAAAACTTTTTAGTAGGTAACATGCACGACATTTGATAGAATTTGTAGCTATTAGTTCAGAAGCAAACAAAAAAAATGTTTTAGTACCAAGTAGCGACATCTGATAGAATTCGTTCAAAGCTATTAGTTCAGAAGCAAATCTGGTAGAATTTGCTCAAAGCTATTAATTCAGATGCCGGGCCGCAAACGAATAATATTTTGCAGAATTATATCTATCGCACCCGGGCGAGACCGGGACGAACCACTAATATATATTATAAAATTGCATATGAAACTTGGTTTGTAATTTTTTTGCTCTAGTTATGGTTTAGATAGGAACCCACGACTTGAACTTTTTCTCCCTTGGAAGGAATCTGAAAGTCCAAAAGAGGCTAAAATCTGTAAATCCGTTATTCAAAAGACAACAAAAAATATAAAATTATGAACAAAATGACATAATGTTTTACTATAACATACATTTACTCATAATATATAAAATTAACAACTGACCAATTATTTTTTCTTCCGCCTCTATTGCGCGTATTAATAAAACTTTTTTGTCAATACACAAAAAATTTCTTTTACTCGCCATGTTCACAATTTGCAAGTTTGCTAAGAATATGATAACTTATCGATAAGCGCAGCTAAGCTAAACATATGAAAGATAATAACTAACAAAAGAATTAATTTCTTAGAATCTTCGGTACGCATGATGCCGACAACAAAGCAACAAAATAACAAACAAGTACTGTTTATTCCTTAATGATGACGTATTGTTGTCGTTATTTAGAGTGTTTCGTTATTTAGAGTGTATCATTGTATGAGCAACAAGGTAAACCAACTAGAGTAAAATAATTTCGACGTTTTAAGGCGTTTGTCGTTATATCGAGTGACGTTAAATGGAGTTTACACTGTATATATCGCCTTGACTTAATTTTTCTCGTATTGCGTTCTGTTGTGCTTTCCCTTGTCACGTTTTTGATACACTGCCCATGCATTTTTTATAAGAACTCGCCCGATGGCGCAGGTACAAACTAAACGTTTAGTTGAATCATTTATCAATTTTATTCTCATGTTGTTTCATTACCTTTTCACAGAAACGATATGAGTTATGACCATGAAAACGTGATATATAATTGAAAACAACAAATTATCATATATATTAATACGCTAAGGTTAAGATGTTTGCCTCCCTTTTTAGAAAAAACCTCACAATTTCTCCACATAAATTATATATCATTTTACAGATAATTGCTTGCTCTACTGACATCGACAACTAAAAAAATTATTATTGCTTTTGTTTTTGTAAATTAATTAACAGCAACACTGAACAAGTCTGCCATCTGACGGCTTTAATGTTGAAACAACGTCAACACTTCGATCTGTCATCTGACCTTCATATTGTAAATACTGCATACTGCCATCTGACGGCTTTAATTTTGAAACAGCGAGCAACGCTGAACAACGTCGCAGCAATGCTGCATGTTGCCATCTGACGGCTTAGCTCAACGCTTTTGCTACTTGCGCCTCTATATGACAATTTTAGTAAAATATTTCTTCGAGCTGTCATCTGAGCTTCATATTGTAATACAACAAAAAGAAGAACGTTATGAGCACAGTGTGCAAAATTAGAAACGAATTGAATACCTGCAATCATATTTAAAAAATAATTTTGTAAAGTGATAATTATTATACTTATTTAGTGCGAATAATTCGCACAGGTCACTCTAGTGTAAATTATTTAAGTTTATCGCATCGCAAGCGCAATTTGTTTAAGGCTTCTGAAAATGAATTCTTGCCAGCAGCTAAGATTTAAAGCTGAAGATTTCAATTTAAAATGCTCATAAGGAACAAACGTGTTAAACAAGCATTAAAATCGTATAAAACAGGTAATACCAACGTAGCAAACACGTATTTTTCGCGCGTCAATGTTTGCCCAGCACATCAGTGGCGCCGCCATTATCGATTGCCGTCTACACAGAACTATGTATATAACGTAGAAGCAAGTAAGCGAGACAGAGAGTAGGGGATATACGGAAAGCTTGTTGCGGACGAGCTTTTAGAACCAGTGTTGCCAATTCTACAGACTTTCTCACCATACTACAAAATTTTATAGAATTTTTTTTTTGAAACGCACCTAATCATAAAGCAGTAGTTGATCTAGAGCAGGGGCAGGTAAATCTTTTGATCGCCGGGTCACATAGCTGATGAAAATTTGACCACGGGCCGAAAATTTGCAGAGCAAAAAACAAAAAAAGGTTCTCACATTCTATTTCCGCATTTGGAGAGCAAAAAAAAACTCTTTAGGTCCTTTTTGCTATTTCTTTACTATTTTTCTAAAATTTATAAAATGCTTCACGGGCCGGACAAAATTGTGCTGCGGGCCGCCATTTGCCCAGGCCTGATCTATAGTGTAATGTAATACTTTATGTACGAGTCGTGACATTATGGAAAAACGTGCGTCAGCGATTTTTAAACAGTCACGCGAGCCACAAAACATTACGTTAAAGATCTGGACACGCGGCAGGCAAGTTCAACAAAATAAAAGAAAGCAGCAGCCCTGTGTTATATTACACGAACCGCATTTGAAGCCACTTTTGACCCCTTAATAACTCAAAACTAACTACGGGTACAGAGAAAAAAATAATTTTACAAATCACTTTTGAATGATAAATAATTTCTTTACAAAAAGTAATGATATCCCATCAAAAAACAATATGTGAAAAGGGAGCTAAGTTCAATATTCAATTCAAAAATAATTGGGATCTAAAAAGGTGTCAAGTTTTTACTTGGCAAGTTTTCGTGTTTTTTATTATGATTTATACCTAAACTTCATATTTATATGTGTGAAAACTTGGCACCTTTTTAGATCTCAATTCTTTTTGTATTGAATATTGAACTTGGCTTCCTTTTTCACATATGTTTTTGATGGGATGGTTATTACATCCTATAATATAGGTAGCTGATTTTCACTTCATAATAATATTTCTGACAGCTAGTGTCAACATTGTATGCGATCATATTGCATTTCATTTCGAACACTAGTGCGAAATGGATCATTTTACTATCGCTACATACTAGACAGTCATGAAAAGCAAAAATAGTTTTCAGGGACTTTTTTAAATACAGTTTTTATTACGGCGAGAAAATCGCATACATTTGCTTTTATGGAAACGTTTTTTGACACCGTCATATTACGACCGCGATACTACCTCTCTCTCTTCCGAAACCTACTTGACTTTTCATTTAGTTACGTTGGCAACACTGCTTTTATAACGTTAGTAAAAAGCTTTCTCTCTCTCTCTCCCTGTCTGTCCGATTCATGCGATGTTCATTCCGTCGCGGAGGTTGGAGAGCCGACCGGGTGTTTTTGGTCGGAGCTTAACTTTTTTGAAATTGTGTTCTGTCGCGTTGTTTTTGTTTCGTAACAATGTATAACAAGGACGTGGACTGCGTCGGGACGTTGATCGACGATTATGTGAAAGGGTTCGTAACGTATTTCGTACATATTGTGCGTAATGCATATATACTATCTGTTACATAAGGTTGTGGCCGGCACAATATACCGGCATATACAAAATATGTACCTACGTCTTTATAGACACATACTGAGTGTTCATACTTGAAAGTTCGTAGCCATAATCTTACGTTTCATTCAGGTCTTTTTAGATTAAAAAAAACGTGTTAATAAATCAACTTGTTAGAAAAAAAAATTAATGACGATAAGTCCGAACGATTTGTACAAATACAGTCTGTCTATTTTTCGTCAATTTTTTGTAATTTTTAAATACCATTTTGATCATGCCTAAAATTTAACTATTCAGAATTTGTGTATACGAACGTATAAAATAATAAAGGAATCTTTATCTGTAAATGTGTTTTTAGTTATTTTGCGTAATATAGTTCTTAAGCAATTTCGAGACAAAAATTTTTAGAGAAACAATGTTTTTATAATTCAGGTACTTGCAACCTGTCAGACAAGCGTAGATATGAGGGGGAGGGGTAAAGAGGGTAATTACCCCCCCAGGATCATAATAATAAAAAAATAAAGCTGAAAATAATACGAATGCCTGGCTAAAAAATAAAAATTAGAAATACTTTTTGAAAGAGAATTTGTAAAATTAGTTTAAGAATTAATATTTTGCTTGACACCTTCATTTACTTTAAACTTTAAAAAAATATTGATATTTTTGCTTTACAACCCCTTCCCCTGCAGAAAAAAAATATCTATACCCTTGCTGTAAGAACTAACTCCTGTATTTTCAACATCTTCATTTTTTGTTAATTTGAGGTTAAATGTTGTCAATACGTATTTTTCCGTTGGCTAAGTAACGCCGGAGGAGACACACTGCGTGAGAAATAGTAACTAAAAACTCGAGTAAAACCAGTTGAAAATAGTTGGAGTTGAAAATACACGACTCCGACTGTACTTTGTTTTTATTACATCAAATAAACATTTTACAATTTTTTTTGTTACAGTATATGCGAGAAATCGGCTAAGCTGCGAGATGATCCAGACGGGAGCGATAATGACGTTCCCCATATCCAGGGACAGATCAACAACGACTTGTACGCCGTGCCAGTTAAGCGACGAAATCACCAGGCCAGTCCACCAGGAACTATCCCTACGGATCCTGAATCCCCCGGCCAAGAAAGATCGGACGAGAACCTACCTCCCGGATGGGAGAAACATGAAGGTCAGTAATCAAAATTTAATGATTTTTTCTGCTTGAAAATGATTAATGAAATAGATACATTCATTATTTATGTCGAATAGTATTATAGTTGTAGAATTTAGCTAATTATTGTATTTATTCATCACGCGTGAGTAATATATAATTTCGGGGCCCTGCAAAATTCGGGAGAAATAATAAATTACTTCATGTTGACGCGTAGAGTGCGAATAATGAGCCGAAACTGCACGGTAATATATTACTGCATAGTTTCTGGACCAATAGGAACGCGCCAAACTTTTAAATAAAGTATTATGTGCGACTATTGATTTCACGCTCATGGAATCTTCTCCTTCTCTCACTAGTCGCACAATATACTATTTTTCCATCACAATTTGAAAAGTTTTTAAATTTTTCAGTTCGAATTAATTTTTACTAATTTTTAATAACATTAATTTTATATATCGAGACCATATTTTCACTACTATGTTATGGTAAAATTCCGCCTAGAATTATTATTCACTGAGTATATTCCATAGAGATATAAGTAACCAGAGTACGCTAGTTCGTATGCTTGCCATAATATAAGTGAGTATCATCAGTTGAGAGAGAAAGCTGCAGAAAACCAGATATTTGTTTACTCAAATCAGCATTGTTTTGTATCATTAGTTATCATAGAGATAAGGAACTTTTTTCTCTCTGAATTGCAGACACTTTCACGGCTCACTCGCGTACTCTAGTATAATATCTCTATGGTATTATTCACGTCCTACGGCTTCATCATACGGCATACCCGCACCTCCACCATATTGGCTCGATGTGGTGGAAGTACGGGTAGGCCTGTTAAGCTAAGCTCCAGGTAATAAATATCTCTTGTGTTGCGGTAATTAGTAAGGCACATTACTTTTTAAAATTATGATATTTATATACGAAAATAAATTTCGGAAAATAACGGTTCTTATTCTTGTAGAAAAAAAATTCTTTCGTGTTTGTTCTCCTTGCTTCTGCACGAATTTTTAAGTTTTTGTTTCTACAATCGCGACCCGTGACTCCACCATATTGAGTTAATGTGGTTGAGGTACGGGTCGCTCTAGAATGGCATATCAGAAAAGGTCTGTTTTCAATTAATGCATTTATAATTATTTATAATTAGGCTTTTGAAAAAAAAATAATTATCGATTTTTTTATTGTATTTTACTTTATTATAAATAATATTGATAATCGATGCGAAAAACTTTCAAAAAACTTTTTTTAAATTAATTATAAGCAATTTAAAATTGATAAAATATTTAAAAAAATCACGTGACTGCAAACGCACTAAAATTGTTTTTGACAGTTATGACGTCATAATGGTAAAATGTATATAATAATAATAATAATAATAATAATAATTTCTTTATTTCTGTAATACTACGTGCGTAGTGTAGAAGACGTCATTTACATAAAGGTATGATACATACAAAAATACAAATTAAGATCTCTTGGTTAATTTACACAAGAAGAATTCGTCGATACTATAAAAATTATGACATAGCAACACAGCTTTGAGCTCATTTTTGAAACTCCGTAGGCTTAGATTTTTTATTGAGATGGGTAAATGATTAAATATTTTTATAATAATGTTCATGGAGCCTTTGTTGATGGTGAGAAAAGTTGTTATGTAGTTGTTTTTAATTCTGGTACTGTATTCATGATGGCGTAAATTGTTCATAAAAAGCTGCGGATATGTTTTGCAGAAGATAGAGCACTCATATACGCAGTATACTATCAATGGCTTCTACATGTGTATTGACTAAAACATTATGACGTCACATTATGTTCGGGAAATGTCGGCGCGTTCTCGGAACTGGGTACAAAAATTTATTTTTAATTTGATATAACTTTTGAATTATAACGAAAATAAAAAAAAAGAAAAATAGTTTTGTTATAAAACTTATATACGATCTTTCCATTTATGACAAAAAAAAATTTCATTCATAAGCCCAATTATTATGTTCAAAAACTAAAACCATATTTTTGTAAAACAAAAAAATTATTTCAAGTGTAAAATTTATAGCTTGGTCATTGAGGATGTCGTTAATTATAGTTTTTACACCAAACTACAAAATTTTTTGAACTTTTAAAAAAACGATGTGAAAGCGTAGTGTGTTCATTTTTTCGAGATTAATATTTTTGTGTTTATTTAACTTTGTAAATTATTAAAATGTATTTATTTATTTAGTTCTAATCCATTTTAAATTTATATTGTTCTTATTTTATTACAGATAATGATGGTCCATACTATTGGCACATAAAGAGCGGTACGATCCAAAGAGAGCCCCCAGAAATGCCTCCCAGTGTGAAGGATAATAAAAAATCTTCAAATAAGGATACGGAGAATGTGCGTAAAATATATAATTTAGCCAAGTCTGTAGGCTTTCACGGCCGGTGTTGATCCAAATCTTCTTGGCTTGTATGCCGTGGTCCATTAGTAATTTCTAGGTGGAAATACCAATGGACCACGGCATACAAGCCCGGAAACCAAGAAGATTTATATAATTTAGTTTTTTTTTATTACACATTTGACAGATCATTGCCCAGGATGATTTTTTTAAATAAATAAGGATTCTACTAGGGATGTGAAAAAATAATCGATTTTTATTTCAATCGATTATTTTTTTCTTATAATCGATTTCTTGTAATCGATTTTATTTATGACAATAATCGATTTTTAATGAATCGATTATAAAAATTACACATTTTAATCGATTTTTGTAAATGGTGCCATCTGTGCGACAGACGATTTTTTTTAGTTTTTTGATTCTTTAAATTCAAAGTTTAAAGCATGATTTGTTTTGTATTTTAGTTTTCATACCAAAAACTTGTCGGTTTTGATTCTTATCGTTTGGTTTTATTTTTCTTGTAAATTACAATTTGTAATAAAATGTCAATTTTTTACTAGAAATTGTTTCAACAATTATAATCTGTATCAATAACCATAAGGTTGGCATTTTGGTTATTATTATTATACTTACCATTTTAAATGATTTTCATTCTAATAAATTTTTAATATTATTCTCTTAGTTCTGTTATATAGAAAAAATCGATTTTTCTACAAAAATCGATTATTTCTTTTAAAATCGATTTTTTAAAAATGTCATAAAATTCTATTTCTATGTTTATAAAATGTCGGCATCATAATTTTATAATGTTTTTATTGCTATACCACTGTAATATTAGTACAATGTTTTTTTTATAGACGCTGAAGTACGATACAGGGATGATCACATCGGTTACCAGAAGTAGTACCAGTTCTGCTTTGGACATGGACTTAGAAGACAGAAAAAGAAAAGACGACTTGGCATTCAAGTAAGCGAATTGCTATTAACACTTAATATTCTTTACTCAATGAAATGATATACGTTAAAAGTTCATTAACAAAAATAAAGTTATTCGCCATGGGAACTGATTCCAGTGCTCCCTGGTGGCAGAAAATGAAAGCTGTGTATGCTTTAATCAATTTTAAAGTAAACGTTCCATAATTTATTTATAGTGGATAATAAATTCGAAATAAATATTACTGATATTATTAAGTATTTGGGTAATTCTAAAAGACATCTAGTATAGAAGGAGAACAAATGTTTAAAGCGAATCACATTATAGTCAGGGAGCAGTACATTTTTGGAACTTTGATTTTTCTTCATCAATTAGTTCTTTTCTTTTCTGTTTATATATCTATATCAATTTCTTTTTTTTTTTCATTTTTTCCATTAAATAAATTTTTTTTTTCCATATTCCGTAATGATAAAAACTTGTTAACTGTCATTATGAAATCCTTTTTAACCTAACTAAATCCTTTTTTTAAATTTATTTGTAGCAATGATATAAATGCATTAGAAATCATAACATGCACAGATCTCAGATAAGAATAAATATGTTTCTTTAGTTCACTCATTTAACTGTCAGATGAAATATATAAATGAGATTAAAGCATATACAGCTTTTATTTCCTGCCACCAGAGAGCACTAGAATCAGTTCCCATGGCGAATTGAACAATTAGAAAAAAAATAGCCATCCAATTGATCTTAAAAGAGAAGAAACAAAACAAGTTAGATAGATAGATATTCATTTATTTGCATTTCTACAATAAAAGAGTTGCATACGTCAATATAAACAATAGCATTCAATAAAAATAATAATTAAATAAAATTATCGACCAATTTTTCAGACAATATATTGACAAAAATTATAATTCACTTCTGAAGATGTCTCGAATCCGGACCGAAACGTAAATCTATCGAATTATAATTTTTGTCAATATATTGTCTGAAAAATTGGCCGATAATGTTATTTATTTGAAGATTATCAGACGTTAATCAAAGATTTTAAAAATAATAACTGTTAAATTGGGAACAATTTTGTAGACAACGTCTATAGTGGCCAAAGGATCCAGAAAAACGCGTTTACAGATATTAAATTTGCATTTATTGACTAACGTTTCGAAGGATTTACCTTCATCCTCAGAGTACAAATGGCGTCAAATCTATACTAATATATAAAGCTGAAGAGTTTGTTTGTTTGTTTGAACGCGCTAATCTCAGAAACTACTGGTTCAAATTGAAAAAAAAAATTTTTTGTTGGATAGCCCATTTATCGAGGAAGGCTATAGGCTATATAATATTACGCTACGACCATTAGGAGCGGAGCTTTAATGAAAAATTTTGCAAAATGTATCTCAAAAATAAGCTTCTATTCATGTGAAATGCACTAACTAGATATACTCAACTTAGCGATGTGAGAATACAACTTCAGGTGGATCAATCGGTAGAGCATGCGACTGTCAATATCACGGTCGTGGGTTCAAGCCCCACGTTGGGCGAATGTATTTTTATTTTTTTTTTTATTTTTTACATTGCTTTCTTCTAAGGCTTACATTTAAATTTATTTTAATTTTATTTAATTAATTAAAAAAAGTTTAAATACTGCTTTTTATCGACAAAAACTTTTGAACGGTAACTCCGATCATCATGTTTGGACACAACATTCATCTCGGTAAACTAAGATGAATGTGTGTATTCATGTTCCTCCCTTCCCCATTCGTTCTTTTACACCCGGGTGAAACCGGACGGGACCGCTAGTATATAATATTTATACTCTGAGGATGAAGGTAAATCCTTCGAAACGTTAGTCAATAAATGCAATTTTAATATTGTAATTGCGTTTTTCTGGATCCTTTGGCCACTGTAGACGTTGTCTACAAAATTGTTAACAACTAATTTTTGGATCGCTTGTTTCTTCAATAATTGTTCAAGTTGGAAGGAATATGTTTGTATACTTAATAGCACACTTCTTTTACAGGAGACGCAGTTATCCAGCCAGAGCAGAACCAGATTCCAAGGAACGCCCAATAAGGTTCGCCGTAAGGTCTCTTGGTTGGGTGGAGATAGCTGAAGAAGACTTAACACCTGAAAGAAGTAGCAAAGCCGTAAACAAGTGCATTGTAGACTTATCACTCGGAAGGAATGATTTGTTGGATGTCGTGGGCCGATGGGGAGATGTAAGCCAATTTCAAACTATTTCAATTAGTATTTTAAAATTATAATTCTACTGGAATCCGGCCGATACAGATAGAAATTTATGTGATTTAGTAAATTGAGCATTTCAATTGGATTTTATTACACGCTTTATATTAACTTCACTTGTAAATTTGTATGTATGTATGTATGTATGTAATGTATATAAGTATGTATGTTTGTAACTTTCATTTGGACTACAGCACGTGGTAGGTATAATATGCCAGCACAGTAACTACACTGGCAGCCGTGCGGTCTAAGGCACGGGTCTTCACTGACGTCAACTCTCGGCATCACGGGTCGTGGGTTCTAATCCCGTCCACGCCGAAAAGAAATTATTTTTTTTTCGGCAATTTTTTGACAAAAAATCGAACTAAAAAGTGGAAAATAAATATAGTTTAAAAAATACTAAAAAACACGCTTTATATCAAACTAAAGAATGAAAAATAAATATAGTTTAAAAAAACTAAAAAACACGCTTTGTATCGAACTAAAAAGTAAAAAATTTGGAACAAAGCGCCCCACGCTTTTTAAGCTTATTTAAAAAAAAATATTTTTTTACTTTTTAGTTCGATATAAAGCGTGTTTTTTAGTTTTTTTTAAACTATATTTATCTGTAGTGAGAACCGATTTTTGAATATTGAAATTTGTTTATTTTCATAGGGAAAAGATTTATTCATGGATCTGGATGAAGGTGCTCTGAAACTCATAGATCCTGAAAATCTCACAGTACTCAATACGCAGCCAATCCATACGATCAGAGTTTGGGGAGTGGGGAGAGACAACGGAAGGTATGTACCTCTACACTATCTCTATTCAAATAACTTTTATTAGTTGTTAAATAATTATATTAGCGGTGACATTGTGATGATAACTAGAATTGGTAGTTATCTGTTTGTAAAGAAATCTTGAAAATTATTATCTCATTTTAAAATAGTTTTTTTTAGTAATTTTTCATAAGTTTTCAGCATTGTTTATTGATTAGTTAACATATTAGACGGAGAGCTGGCTACGGAGAAAATGGGTGACTCGGTGCAGAGCTGAAAATTTGCAGAATAATAGGAGATAGTACAAGTAAGTAGGGAAAAAATTGCCAGAAGGCTAGGCGGAAGATAAAGAGCCGCCAGAAGGCGTTAATGTTGCGAAAAATCAGTGCACTTCTGGCAATTTCTATACTTATTCTGTAATTCAAAACTAGATTATATCTTCTTTATATATAAAAATGTCACATGTTTGTCCGCGATGAACTCCTAAACTACTGAACCGATTTTAAATTTGATTTGCACACCGTGTGCAATTCGACCCAACTTGAAAGATAGGATAGCTTATATTTCAATTTATAGTCGCAATATTATTTTATTGCAAATTATTTGTCTATTCCTTGACAGTCATAATTATCTGTTGACTGGATTGAGTGAATATTCAATAGATGGCGCAACGAACTTAACAACCATATAAGATGGCGATACCTGTTGACTGGATTGAGTGAATATTCAATAGATGGCGCAACGAACTTAACAACCATATATCTAGATCGAGGATGTAAAAAAACTGAATATCGTTTAAAACAAATGCTTTTTTTTCGAGCAGGACGGCGCAGCCGGAGTGCTCGAAATAGAGCAAGTGTTTCAAAGACCAGTTATCCACGAATACTTTACGCTATTTTTTTTCGAGCACGACGGCGCAGCCGGAGTGCTCGACATACACACATATACGCCCATGTATATTTTAAAATAGCTAGCAATTAATAAAATAGATAGATAGATGTTCCAATTAAATTGTTTTATTATTTCACTTTATACGTAGCGAAGCACGTACAGGGCCGCTAGTATGATATATTATATTATACATTATATAGTTATAAGGGCATACTGAAAATTCAAACATGATATAATAATTACATTCGACAAATATTCAAAATTATTAATGACATTTTGATAGAAATAAAATTAATCGTCATATATTTTCATTAATAAAATTACGTTGTTATAACAACGTAATTTTATTAATTTATTTAATTTTATTTGTATCAAAATGACATTAATAATTTGGAATATTTGTCGAATGTAATTATTATATATTTGAATTTTCAGTATGCCCTTATAACTATATAATGTATAATATATATAACATATAATCTAGTTTTGAATTACAGAATAAGTATAGAAATTGCCAGAAGTGCACTGATTTTTCGCAACATTAGCGCCTTCTGGCGGCTCTTTATCTTCCGCCTAGCCTTCTGGCAATTTTTTCCCTACTTACTTATACTATCTCCTATTATTCTGCAAATTTTCAGCTCTGCACCGAGTCACCCATTTTCTCTGTAGCCAGCTCTTAGTCCATAATATGTTTTGTTTACGCGAGGCTTGACACAAATGTTAACAGCGGCTTGTTAAGGGTGTTAGATTTTGCGAATCGGCTAAGCCGTTGACATTAGTGCTGTATAGTTCGCGAATGAACTAGTACAAAAGAGCGCTGAGTGAACTAGTTCGCAGCCAATCAAGAAATCAGTTTGTTAGTTTAATTGTTTACCACGCAATGAAGATGGCGAACGATAAAAATATTAATATTGTAGAATCTGTACGATGCTTTTTTCTTAGTTAAATATCCTTCCAAAAATAAATGTAAGAAAATTTCTATTTTTTGAATTGACATTTTTTTTCGCTACTTTGCAAGTTTCACTATTTTATCCTACTTTTTTTTCTTTTTTCGCGGCAGAATTATGAACTAAATTAAGCGCTCTTTCAGTGAACTAAAATAGTTGACATATGTAAAAACTCACTTGAAGTTAGTAATGCATGTCGTTCTAATAATAAGGGAGTAAATAATCTGATTTGATGAACTTCATTTTGGCAAGGACCATTAAGATATTGCTTCAGCACGTTTTTATTCCCGGAGTTTCTTGCCGACGTGTATCTTAACGTCGATTAAAATGCCAATAAAAACCACGTTTAGTAAATTAACTCCAGTTATAGAACTATAAATGTTAAGGAACCGCTGTTAATACAATGTTGATGATCTTGCGTAAACAAATAATGTTTACGTAATTATTCACCATGACGAAATGTTCTGTATTGAGATTCGTAAATCTACTGATAGGTACATAAATAATCTTGATTACTTTTTTATTTGATGTCTTATTGTATAATTGATACAAATAATATTGGAAAAATAGCGGATTTGCAAGCCAATTTGTAACACTCCATTGTGACTTGTATTTGTTATGATCCAAGATTATCTTCAAAACTAAGTGATTGATCGCAATAAACACAAAAGCAAATTATGATACGCAATCTTCCAATCTTTTTCAAACGCTTGGTTTTTGTGTTAACAATGCAAGGAAATTTCAAATAACTTAATACCTAAAATAAATATTCTTTGTTTAATTTCTTATACTATTATAAAACAATCTTATATTTGACTTGTATAAAGTTTTGATGCGTGTAAATATACTTCATATTTCTTCATAAGACGTGCATTATTGAATTACAAATTGAAAATCGATTGATTGAACTTGTTATATATGCTTGACCACGTTTATATTTAGTAAAGAAATGTATGTGATTATATTTTAATTCGTTATTTTGATATTTTACCGACTTTCGCAATCGATTCTTGCAAATTAATAATATTTTCCAATTTATATTCGTCACGAAAAGCATACTGGCCGATAAAATATGAAATTGGAGATATTGATAATGTAATAATTTTCTTTATTGGGTTAAGAACTGATGCTTCTATCCTATATTTAACATTGTAATATTTTTGTAATAAAAGAAAGTTATTTTTTATTGTACTCAAAAATATTTTTATTTAAACAAATTACAATTATTGTACAAATTAATTTAATGTTAATCTAGAAAAGTCTAATCTTGGAATGCCATCAAATTGCAAAAAATCAAAATCATTCTATGGCTAACGTAACTGATTACATTGCATAATATATAAAATTAACAGGGCTTTACAAAATTACATTTTAAATATACCACAAACATAATTTCAATTCGGAACCCAAAGGAATGGTGAGACCTCTGGTGAGAAATGCGCCGAACTGTCCTAAGGTGAGTTTTTGACAGGTAAACTATGGAGGCATAAGGTAAACATTGATGGAGGCTAAGTTAGCCTCCATCATGCTTTTCTAAATCAATGTTTACCTGTCAAAAAAACCCCCCTTAGGACAGTTCGGCGCATTTCTCACCAGATGTCTCACCATTCTTTTGAGTTCTGAATAACTGCCATTGACAAACTAAGTTTTTGTATAACGGATTTTTATGTTCAAATTATAATCTGTTCCGAAGTTAAACTTATGCAATATGACATCTTTTAAATTAATTTAGCTATAGAATTTTAGCTAATTATTGTATTAATTGTTTGTGGTGCTGGGCTGACTTCAACAGAGAAAGGTAATGAAACAATATTATATTTTGTTTTTATTTTTTTATTGCTTTATTCAACAGGCGCATGATAACGACTATGGGTAGTTGATTGCTTATGAACACATTGCGTGAAAATAGATTATCGCAGATGATTTTTTGAAACATAATATAATGCTCGGACTATCCAGAATCCGACACTTCTCTACATTTTAAGTTTACGTTTGTGACCCATTTTACAAAATAAGATTATTCACGATCAGTTTTCTAAATATGCTTATATTTTTACGTAAAGTTCTCTGCACACAACGCTGCCACTAGGTTCCTTGCTAGATTTCACTACCAGTTTTCTAGCGCTGGTTTTCTTAATTGCTATTATCTACTCGCTTCACACGAGACGTCTTTACTATCTTGCTCTGCAGGTAGATTCGCTGCGCGCGCAGTAACAAAAGTGCATGTTTATTGTCTCTGAACAGAACACACACTATGGCAGAGTGTTTGTTTGTGGGCGTTTGTTCAAGTCGCCCACGTGACAAGATACTGCTTCCTGGCTGGTTCTTGCACAGACCTAGCAAGAAAAATAGC
This sequence comes from Xanthostigma xanthostigma, assembly GCA_963575645.1. Taxonomy (NCBI): domain Eukaryota; kingdom Metazoa; phylum Arthropoda; class Insecta; order Raphidioptera; family Raphidiidae; genus Xanthostigma; species Xanthostigma xanthostigma. The sequence continues at coordinate 47,736,331 of OY754469.1, read as the reverse complement.
CCCTGTTGTAATTTTAAAACCAATCTTGTGAGCTAGCAGGCGAGCCCGTAGTGACGTCATTTCCAGCTTCGTATCCAGCAGAAGTCCAAGCAGCGTATCTAGCCTCGTGTGCAGCGGCCTTACGTGTTCGAGTTTTACAGTCAAATGTCCGGAAGCCTTACCCGTCTGTATTTTTGGAATGTCCGGGTTTATGAAGCTATACTATATTTTGCAGTATTTTATTATTCCGCTTAAATACGTTAATATAAACAGAAATAATGCTATTTGTCTGAGATTTATCTATAAACAGTATGTAAACGCCTAAGGTGCACATAGGGAAATTAGCATTGGGAAAAAATACTTGGATCAGAGTTAGCCATGACTGCATTAATTGTTATTTCTATTGAATTATCGTGGTAATCTTGAGGATTTCTATTTTATTTTGATTTATTTTTATTTTACTTGGCTTTTTTAATAATAAAAAGCTCTTATAAATCATTATTTTAATTTTTTTGTACAAAAATAAAACAAAAAAACAACTCCATCTGTTTGGAAACATTTCATTCAAAAATTGTCTGACTGGTATGACGTATGCGCGTTGGTAAATCAGTGACCCAATGTCTTTAGGTTCAACACGATTAGGCGGAGATATTTGATCTCGCACCAAATTTAAGTATTTTTGTGAATTTAATGTCCCATTAATAAAAAAAAGTCCGATTATGTTGTAATCATTTGAATATTTTCTTCGGTAGTATACACATTCATTTTGCAAAAGAATATTATCTGTCAAATTGATAAACAAGATTTCAAGGCTCACTCTGATCCAGTCATTTTTTCCCAATGTTAATTTCCCTATGTGCACCTTACGTGTTTACATACTGTATAGTTAGCACTGCAAAGACAAGCAGTCAGATTTTGGATTATATGCATTTTTTTACTGCATGACTATCGGCGTGTCAACTTGTTTTTCTTAATCGACGGTCAAATTGTTTTTTCAGAGATTTTGCGTACGTAGCTCGCGATCGAACAACACGCAAACACATGTGCCATGTATTCCGATGTGACATGCCGGCGCGCACGATTGCCAACACGCTGAGAGACATTTGCAAGAGGATCATGATTGAACGCAGTCTTCAGCAAAACCTTGCTAAACCCATCGATATTGGTAGTCGATCGGGCCTGGCAACTAGACCGACAAATTTACCAACAGAACACAGACGATCACATCGAAATGGACAAGCCCTCGTCAGTAAGTAACAAAAAACGCATCGTTAATAATTGTTAATTTGCATTTTAAAAATACATAAAGACAGGTTAGTCACAGACCTGGAAAATTCATGGTATAGATCCCAGACCCGCCAGACCTACGTCATTTCAGTACTGATAAGATTTTATCAGTAAATGTACAATATTTAGTGTTTTATGTACCTTTGAAACCTGTTATCTCTAAAAGGGCTCCGGTTTCAAGCTAGCAAATTGAGCTTTTGAATGAAATTTTTTTTTGTCATAAATGGAAAGATCGTATATAAGTTTTATAACAAAACTATTTTTCTTTTTTTTATTTTCGTTATAATTCAAAAGTTATATCAAATTAAAAATAAATTTTTGTACCCAGTTCCGAGAACGCGCCGACATTTCCCGAACATAATGTGACGTCATAATGTTTTAGTCAATACACATGTAGAAGCCATTGATAGTATACTGCGTATATACATTTTACCATTATGACGTCACAACTGTCAAAAACAATTTTAGTGCGTTTGCAGTCACGTGATTTTTTTAAATATTTTATCAATTTTAAATTGCTTATAATTAATTTAAAAAAAGTTTTTTGAAAGTTTTTCGCATCGATTATCAATATTATTTATAATAAAGTTTTAAAATACAATAAAAAAATCGATAATTATTTTTTTTTCAAAAGCCTAATTGACATACATTCTTAACTAAATATTGTACATTTACTGATAAAATCTTAGCAGTATTGAAATGACGTAGGTCTGGTGGATCTGGGATCTTGGTATATTATGAAAATGCTCTAAGCGTCAAGCAACTGTTTGAAAAAGTGCCATTATAAGTACTTAAAGCGTTATGACAAGCAGGAGGTTGAGCCGTTTTACGAAGATAATGAAACAAATCTGAAATAAAGTTTTTTTAATAGATTTTTTTAAAACAAAATTTTCTGTAAAAAATCCAAAATCATTAGGAGATTTATAAAGTCAAAATTTAAAAAAAACTTTTACATGTAGTCTTATGGAAAATATGTCAACCTAGCATGCAAACGGTACATATTTTAAATTTTTTGCAAATAACCAAATAATGTCAGCAGTTCCGAAAACTAACTATGTAAAGCATTGATGTCTTACGCATATTTTAATATTTTTTCCAATTTAATTAGGAGACTTTTAATCAATAAAAAAAATTATTAAACCTTAGCACTTTACAATTATGAACTTTTATTCTTGGCAATTTTAACTGAATTTTTAACTTTTTAATGATTTCTAATTTCTTTTTTAAATTATTTACTGCAAATAATATGTAAAATACAAATATTTACATACATTTATTTTTTCTAACCTAACTTTGTACAAATTAAGTAAAATACTGAAATAATTAATAATATTAAAAAAAATATTTATTTATGCCTTTATGACAATAATTTATTGGTATCATCGACTTACACCCTTTTGTAAAAATTTATTATGGAAAAGTTCCCATTTAGAATTCGACTTACTTTTGATTGGGACTGTAACGGATCAACCTCCTTAAGACGAATTACCTATTGAAATTAACCGTCATTTTTTTTTTATTTTGTAGCCCAGTCTTTTCCCACACCTATGGAAGAACCGAAGAAAGTTCTGAGGGCACAGTATTTAGGTAGTACGCAAGTAGCGCAAGCAACAGGAATGGATGTTTTAAACGATGCCATAGACTTATTAGCACAACGTCCGCCTGAAACATGGCAGCATGTAAATGTAGCCGTCGCTCCGTCAATGATTTCTATTTTACAGCCAGGGGTAAGTAATTATAGCTAAAATTTTTGAATCGTCCGACTCGGCTCACACAAATAATTAATCCGTCGCGTTTGCAGGACGACAACAAATTAATAGCAGAATGCCGGGTCCGTTACTTGTCGTTTCTTGGAATCGGCCACAATGTCAAACAGTGCGCATTCATAATGCATACGGCGCAGGATTTGTTCATTGCGCACATATTCCACTGTGAGCCATCATCCGGTGCACTATGTAAAACAATTGAAGCTGCCTGCAAGGTAAGTCGAAGTAAAACCATCATAGTGCCATTTTTATATGCTCGAATGGGTAGCTTACAAATCGCGTTCATGGTGACAGAAATGGAAACTAAACGGTTACTGTTTTTTTGGTCTATTAAATTATTAAAAAAAGAAATTATTTATATGTGTTTCGTATGTCTGCAGTGCACACATCTTATCGACGACAAATTTTAATAATCAATTTTTCTTCATACCTCGATCGATAGTACATATTTTCGGCATCAATTGTAAGGCAGAAAGTGTAACATTTGCGCATCGGTGGGATTACGCACACTGATGCGGGAAATGCGTACGTTCGGGCGGCAATTATGAAAAAAATAACCTATCAACTTTTGTTTAGTAGCTAATAGTCGTGATCAGCTGTCATTTGTCTTTTTAAATATTATAACCTCAAAGCTGCTTGCTTAGAATTTATCTGTGTTTTTATGTAATTAATTAATTAATTGATGTCTTCAGCAATAAAGTAGTGTTGATCCAATAGAATGTTAAGATGAAGGAATTTTTCGAAACGTTGGCCACTAGCGAAACATTGGTAAAGCTTATTTATTTATGATCCTCAACCAAAACCTTCCTTCATCGTAATTAATTAATGTATTTAATAAGCGTACTTACGACCGAGGTATGAAGAAAAATAGTATACACCACACTGGCCGAAAGTTTTATCAAAATTTCGACGCTTGTGGTGTAATATACTATTTATGTTACAGTTACGCTATCAGAAGTGTCTAGACGCTCATCCGCAAGGTCAGGGATTGGGAAGGGGTCAGAGCGGAGCGCACACTCCGAATCGCGGCCTGGGCGCGACTCTCAAATCGTTAGTCGGATCTCTGACGGGCAGACGAGCTCGCGGCTCAGAATCCTGAGACGAGGCACAATCTCTGCAGGAGTTGTGGCCGTTGCCTGCAGAGCGAGAGGTGATTCCGCATCGTCACCTGCAGTCTCCGCTCACTTACAAGTACCTCTGCGGGGGAGGCAGTCCCCCGTCGGCTAGTCTACGTTCGCTTCTGTCGCCCACGTTGGACACGCGCAGACACCGTCAGCTGGCGCGCTGGGACTCCTCCGCCTAGTGACCTCGAAGTTGGTCGATTGAGAACGAAATAACAGTTACAGTGCTGAAACTCGTCTACCTGTTAGCTCCGACTGCAGCTGACATCGGCAGAGCGCCGTTGTTTTCTTGCCTTGTGTCCACGATGTGCAGAGAAAAGCGTACGATTCGAATGTTCACTATGGTATTGTAGATATTTATCACTATGTAGTTACCAGATTTTAAAATGAGATATTTTAATAAAACCTATTATTAGAGTAAAATATTTACTGGTAGTTAAAGTTGTGTACCATTATTATCGAAATGAATAACGAATATTAATATGAAAAATTGTTGTCTAATGCCTGTTTGCGAAAAATTTTTGCAGCAACGTCGAAATTATTAGTTTTTAAGGTTAATATAACTGATAATCTCAACAGTTGCTGTGAAATATTTCAGTTAAACAAAAAATAAAGTAATAAGACTTCAAAAGTTCAAATACGTAATTTCATAATTATGATATAAAATAACAAAAATGTTATTATGTCGACAAATCCAAAGAATAAATAAATTATAGTATATGAGTGTTCAATTTTTCCGATGATTTTTGTTTTAATCGTGCGAAAAACTTTCTTCGACAATGAACGTTAAAAAAAGTAGTGACTGTTGCTGGTTGCAGAAAAACTGATGAAATTAAAATATAAATCAAAAAGTGCGGGACCCAGTTTGAATTTCACTGTATTACTGTATCTAAACACTTTGCCTATATCTATATATGTATGTATATTACATATATATATATATATGTATGAAAAATAAATGTTGCTTTCAAAATGTTTGAAATGAATTGTATATTGTTTATTTGCATTTTAGTATGTCTTAATCATATCAAAGGACAAAAATCTGTACAAAACTAAACGATTTTGTCTTCTGCAGTATGTTTTGTTTTATTACAACAAATTACCTTTTGTGATCTGTTATCGAACTGATTTAGATCGAAATGAAATAATAACGCTGAAAGGTCGAGAAATAAAAATCCTAAACACGATTTTTTGTTTTGTTACAACGATACATTCTAAATTATCGATAAGGAATCGTAAAAGGTTAAAATAATGTAAAACAATGATTGAAAGAATTCAATAATATCGTTATTAGTTTTCTTTGTTTAGTTCAAATAATAATATTAATAATGTGTAATCAAATCAGCATTTGAAATTAAATAGTTAATGCTGTAAACGTTTAGCATTTAGAAAACACCAATCTGTTTCTGAAGCATCTCTCTAAACAATAAATTAATTATTGTTTAAATGTCTCCATGTGAATATGTGAGTCAAAATATTGTAAATACTTTACAGCCTGTAATGGACATGCTTGAATCTCCTTCAATAAGCAGTTATTTCGTACATTTTTATATTTTAGTTTTTTTTTTGTAGTCTTTAGAGCTAGACGTCAATTTTGAAACATTAAATGAGGAAATAGATTTCAGAGTTCAAAATAGGTTTGTTCCAAGCAGCCGCGGACGGTAACAGAACCTTACACAGTCTTGTCACTGCGCAAGACTCTTGCGCACTAACTCAAAAATCGATACTGCGCAAGACAGTCTTGCGCAGTAACAAGACTGTGTACGGTTCTGTTACCGTTCGCGGATGTTTGAAACAAACCTAATGTATCAACCGTATATTGATTGCTTCAAAATTTTAAATTAGTTTTTGGAAAGGAAGATATTATTTGAATTGTAAGCCACTAAGTTGTCATAAAATATACATATCATTTTCCAAAAATTTTCTCTGAAGTATAACTTTGTCATCTAAGGTTAAGTTCGTACAAATTACAAATTTAAAATTGAACAATCGTATGCAAGCGTTTATGTTGCTCTAATTTTAAATTTTTAAACTGTGAACCGATCCTCAACATTTTTAATGTATTGTGATATTAAATATAAATAATAAAGAATCTCATAAACTATTAACTCAATGAAATTACATTATACCATACCAATTAATAGACAATACAGATACATCTGTTTTTATTATTTAATTTTTTTTTATTTATTCCAGTGTAAATCGTAATTTTATACGAATGTAATTTCTACTAATTTTTAAGTCTAGCTCATAGACTTATTTCTCAGTTGATATACTTTTTACAATATGGCTGTATTTTATTGAGTATTTTTAAACTTTAATAGAAATACACAAAATTAGTTAATGAATGTTTTGATTTTAGGGAAAAAATAAAACAAATGAGTTTTGTTGTTTGCACAAATCAGTAATATAAAAAAAATGTATATTCTCATTGTTTGATGCAAATGTTGTTATCCCCTAAAGTAGTATCATTTAGTAAGCAGGAATTGATGTTAAAATAAAGTACTTAATTAAGTTCTAAACATTATAAATAAGCCAGTGAAACGCAAAGCGCTTTCTCGGCTGCCTCTATTCGTCAAAGATAATGTGAATACATATTTATTTGTACAGCTTAATTGTATCGATATAAATTATGTACAAATTTACTATTCATTTGTAATCATTATAGACTAAATAGAAAAACTGCTAAATTTAACCGGAGCGACAATATAAAACAGAAAAGAATAGTTAATTATATTCTCAAATGTAAAATTTGAAAAAAATATTGATATATCATTTTTAAAATCGTCATAATATCTACCTACATAATACGTGAATCAAAATCATATTTAAAGTTAACTGTTAAAATACTCCATAATTTGACTTTTGTTTTAAATAAGATTCTTACAGTTTTTATGTATCGGGCTTTTATATATACCATTTTATGAAAATGATTCCTTTTCTGTAGCAAGTTCATTGTAAAAATTGTGACTAAAAATGTATTCTACAACATTTATAAAAACATATAAGCTCTGTTCCGCGTTTTCTGAGAACGGTCACAGTCTTGCGCAGTAGCTAAAATGAAACTGTATCGTTTTTTGTGCTACCGCGCAAGACTGTGACAGTTGTGTTACCGTTCTCAGACAGCCTGGAATAGAGCTATAATTTGATTCTACGATTTTCAAATAAGATATTGACTTTATCATGTTTTTATTCTAGTGAATGTCTTATTAGAAATAAAATTATACATTATTATGAATGCTTAAAATATCTGCTGTATTTATTTTTTACAACAATATATTTAAGAGCGCTTCACTGTTGTTTCCCAGTCATTTGTTTAAACATATGAACAAATAAATTGCGCATTATGTAAGTGTCCTACTTGAAAAACATTTTTTCTACTGAAGATATTTCAAACCTTACTGATATTATTTTTAGAAATCAGATTCAATTATTATTAGTCAATTTTTATACATTATTAAAAATGCTAGTCCAGATCAGCATGGCATTATATCATTCCTTAACCTCAAAAAAATAGAAATCTGTGTGATAAATGAGTGGAAAAAAACAATGTCCTTGAAGTGTCCGAGTTTGTGTTCAGCTCTTTTTGAGATACAAAAACATTAGACGATCGTGAATATTTCTGTTAGCAGGCTGTGAAACATGAAAGTGAACATTCTTAGAATATGTGATTGTAAAGGTCGCCTTTTTTCTGGAACATTGCAATTGTAAAAGTATCAGATGTTTGACAGTAAACAATATCAAAGTCAAGCTGGGTTCAGTTATAATTTTTATTAATAAAAAGAACATGTATAAATCATTGTGTCGTAGTCATTACGATTCCGAAATAATTTACAATTTTTAACATATAATAGTTGATTTTCTTTGAAGAATTAAACGTAATTCAGAAGAATTTATTTTTAATTTGTGTCAGTCCATGACGATTGACTGCATAATCAAAAAGAATTGGTGTTAAGGTTAAGATTAAACATTGAAGATGAAAGCTATCAATAAACTAAGATCCGAGTTTGACTTTCTTGAATATTTTTTGGCAGTTCCGTAGATTTGGAACAATGTATTGCATTTTTCTGTATAAAAATGGCAACAATGTCGATTGCGATTATTTAAGAAAATGTATAATACAGTCATGTTATTTTTTTAAACACTCTGTAGGTCCAGTTTAAAGGGAAATCAATGGACGCAGCTAAAAAACTTTCTGGTTTATTGAAAAACTAAAAATCAATTTTTAAAAATCAAGTGCCATCCTATTTATACCGTATCTTTGATATCACAGTGTGGATCTCCAGTAATTTCTCATGTTATGCGATGGTCACTTTCCGGAGAGAAAAGTAATTGCTCCATCTTACACCTTCCCTGCAGTACGTAACTCTCAATAGGAATATATTAAAATCTATCCCAATTCTGAGTAAAATTATAAAACGTGAGATGGTCACCATGTGGTTTAAAAGAGCTTGCTCGAGTATAGTTCAGCTTCTGTGCCATAAGACATTAAAACAAAAGAACTATGAATATGACTACTTTTCAAAAATGTTATAACCTCAAAATATGTTTTATTTGTAAACGCATTGACTTTAATCCTAAGAAAAAATTATATCAATGCCAGGATTTATAACCGAATCCTCTACTTTCTCGGAAGTGACGTATAATTTTTTTTATGACTAAAATCGTTTTAAAAAATTATTGCGTTTATAAAACAAAATAGCAAATGTGCTCGATATGCAGCACATTTGCTATTTTCAAAAACGCACGGATGTCTTATTTTCTAATATTGTCTCCAATATTTTTATTATTATTTTATCCTGGGGGGGGGGGCAAATTTTCAACTCTACGGTCTACCATTACCAGCTGCCATTTACACATAATTTGAAAACTGTTCATAGAAACGAAATCGATCAACACGACTTTCTGGAGAAATTTCACGACAAAGAAAATATGTACATTATTGTTATTTGTACGTGAACAATTAATATTCTAGAATGGGCCAGGCCCACCTGGCCCCCTCTCTTGTTACGCCAATGGCTAAGTTCGTTGTTTTTGTTTATATAATAATATATTGCAACCAGTTTGAAAACAACAATAAGTGAATAACTACAATAAGGAATCAGTAATTTTCTTACACGTCAAACGTAATTATTACAAAAAATGTTTACATAAGTAATGTGCTTTTTATATTGAATGTTCAAAATAGCAATGCTCAAAATAGTAATTGAAAAAAGGTAGTGCATCTCTGATACTATAATAATTTTACAAATTTTTGAGATCAAGCTAAAAATCCGTAAAGTTAAATAATAAATTGTATAATCGAAGTTTGTACGAAAAGAATTGAAAATTCAAAGATCGCTATATGTGTAGTTGATAAAATATTATGTAAAGATAAAATATACTTTTCGGTCAGCACAATGAAACATATTTTTTGTACATTTTCAGCAGAAAGGAAAAGCATAGTAAGTGAATAGGTCGCTGTAATTCAAATAATTGATATGTAAATATTAATTTTCGGTACCGAAATGAACAAAAAGTAACTTCTTAATACGTCAATTTTACCGGGTGTCCTATAAAGAACTGTCCACCATCTTGCGAACAGTTTGAGGTTATTATTTACAGTAAACGGGAAACATCTCAGGAAACCTATTTTTGTACGGTGTTGTAACGCTTCTTTAAATAATATTTCTTATTTAATACTTATCTTATTTAATTACTATTTGCATTCTTCAAAATCAATCACTTTTCATCTGTAAAAATAAGAAATATGGCGGATTCAACTCCAAATTACACTGGAAAAACGGTCTATTGATGGGGAGCATTGTGTATCCACTTGGAATCGTTTTTAATGTGTATTTCATTGTACTGTTTGTAAATTAATCAATTATTTTCTTCATTTGACTTCATTTTTTACTTCTAGTGCAATAGAGGTATAATACGCGCCACGAATCTAAAAGGCTCGGAAGTTAGATTCGAATGCGGGCTTGCGCTTGTACAGTCTGTTGAAAAACTACATACTCGCAACTCAACCAAAATAAATTAACAATAACAACTTGACAATAGCGTACTCGACTGTACTTTAAAGCAGGAAAACGACAAGTGACAAAGGCAACGAGCGATCACGGCCAATCACTGACGAGCGCACGTTCAGTGCAGGTAGCTGGGAGGTGGTGGGAGTCACAACGGCTCTAAAATGTGCCTTTGCGACGCTGTTTGTGACTAACTTCCGAACCTTTTAGATCCGTGGCGAGTATTATACTTATTTACAACTCGCGGGGTCAAAATACTCCTTTATGCTGTTATGTTTCTTGTTTATTACTACCCCAGACAGTTCCCGAAGTACTTAGGCTATCTCTTTTTAGTGGGACACATGGAATTGAACTATATTTGAAATGATAATAGCAAAATATGATATTGCCGTTAACTCGGAATGGACACCTGCTAGATAACTAAAATGCAACAAGTGTGTGAGTGGAATGCACACATAACCTATATATAGGCTATTTTAATTCGGAAAAGAATTAACTATATAATTTGTAAATGTATTATTTGAATTACTTAATGTATATTTCTAAAAAAACGATTAATGTATGACGTAAGAGCATATGGTTAATTAGTATATTATGTACATATATTTAAAAAAAAATGTTTGAGTGAAAATGTTACTATGATGAACAAGATCTATGAGTTGACGTAATTTATCAATATTACAAAAATTACTTCTAATTGAAATTAACATTCAGTTACAAGCAATATTTAAAAAAATAAATGCATTACGCTTTCGTTTATGATTTTTTGATAATAACAGGGTAGTTTATTTAAAAAAACGAATACTTTCCAGAATAAAATTTTTCGTAACATCTTGCCTTCGCTCGTTCCATGTATTTAACCATTTGTTACTCAAAACTTTTTTTTTTCTTTGCCTTGCAATATAAAAACCCGGGTTATTGCTCAGCTACATTCAAACTTTTTTGTTTCTGTTTTAAACGACACGAGAAAATCGATTTAAATTTGTAAATAGTAATAATTATTGATGAATAATTGCAATTAATATTTATTATTTTAAAATCATAAAACGATAGTGTATATTGTATTAATCAATGTAATTTTGATATTTTTTGAATGAAAAATATAATAACCTTGCTTATAGCTTCATAACGTACAGGATGTACTAATTATATTGACAAATGCCATGACCAAAAAAAAAAAAAAAATAATAATAATAAATAACTTAACATTTATTGTCAATAAATAAACTGTTCTGGTGTGCAGCAGTTATATCTTGTAGCAAAAAATGCAAATTATTAATTATTATATTTAACATTAACCAATGTTGTTCTGCTTGCACTTTTAGATAGAGCAGATCTACAAAAATAACAAACGCCTCTTGTGAATAAAATGCATATTCATTTCTTTACTATGTGTTTCATTAATTGTTCGTTCAAGATTAGCTATTGTAGTCCTCTCCATCAACCGATTTAACAATCGGAGTTTTTGAAATGAATATTTGGGAAAACTTTGCCGTTGTTTTTTGAAGTGAAAACTTCTTTAGCGGCGTTGTACACTTTTTTTGTAATGGGTAAAAAATGTTAAATTCGCGTCAGATCGTCAGGGTCACGTGTCCTGGTCGAAAATGCGTAAGACGAAAACTTTTATTTACACAACGTTAGACATCTAGCGTTGAAATATCGTACATAAAAATGCAATCTATGATACAAACCATTTTGATCGAAAATTCGTAAGACGTTAATATTCAAGTTTTCACAAGGTTTTTTTTTAAATGGTTTCTCTTGAATATTGTTGAAATACATTTTATTACTTTTATTATCGAATAAGTGACTTAAAAATGACATAAACTGAACTGATTTGCAAAACGTGACGTTCTAGTCAGAGTGTCCGTCGGCAAAAACATGAACCATTTAAAATGTCTGACACCTCGAATATGTTCGACATATTCGAGGTGTTTAAATGGTTCATGTTATTTGTCAGAGAACATTATTTTAGTGTTTTGGTTTAAGTTTTTAAGCTATCCAATTAAAAAAACAAATAGTATCTATAAATTTCTACATGTCGTCAAAACGACATCTTTCGGAAAATTTAGAGGGAAAACGCCCCAAAATCAAGAAAAGTCATAGAGGAAATAGGTGTCAGACTAGTCCTAATGAAGCCATATACAAAGTTTGGGGAGAGTATTTGTCAATTAAATATTTGCCGACGGGCACTCTAAATATCCCACACGTGGCACGTGTGATAACAATTAATTGTTTATAACATTTTAATTACCGCTGAACTTCCATAAACGATGTAGATATCAATGTTAGGAATGGATCATTTTTTTTACACCATATGTACGGCACATAACTTTCTAGCGCATCTGTAAAATATATACCTAATTATATTTTATATTATTGCATAATAGGAATATATACACTTATTACGTGAATGATTGCTAATACTTTTTATTATAATAAAAAGGTCATTCCACAGCAGTCTTTGATCCAGTCGTCACTTGTATTGTGGTTTCACTTTGTTCTGTGGTAATTTTGATTTTATATACATCAGTTAATGATCAAGTGTTTAATAATATACAAAGCCAGTAGTGTTTGATTTATAGGACATGGGAGGCAAACGGACATATTGCATTAACGTTCGCGCGTGTCATTTGTTATTTACCTATCGCAATCTTAAATGTAAACAAATACATCATAAAGTGAATTAAAACATTTCTTCTCTATGGTGGTAAATCGTTCAATTAAAATATAGTGTCATAAATATCATTGAGATTCCTGTTTGAAGAAAACGAGGTAAGTGAAATCACAAATTGCAATTTTATTACTTACTTGCTGTACCCGGCCACGCGTTACAGTGACTCAGTTTTGGTTTGCGTGTGTTGCTGTTGAGTTCAACAGATGGCTCCCTCGTTGCCTCGAAACATTTAGTATAGCGTGTGTTGCTTTAAAGTCCTTCAGATGGAGCCGCATTCAACATATAGCGCCCTCGTCGTAAAATATTTAGTTTAGCGTGTATTGCTTTGATGTCCAACAGATGGCGTTGTGTTTTTAAACTTGCCTGTTACTTATTAACATTTTTAATCGTAGCAAACGAACATTTTCGGATTTCCGACATCCAAAAAAATAAAATATACTTACCTATGTAATCTATACTAATATTGTATAAAGCTGAAGAGTTTGTTTGTTTGTTTGAACGCGCTAATCTCAGGAACTACTGGTTCAAATTGAAAAAAAAATTTTTTGTTGGATAGCTCATTTATCGAGGAAGGCTATAGGCTATATAAAATTAGGCTACGACCATTAGGAGCGGAGCATTAAAGAAAAATGTTCCAAATGTATCTAAAAAATAAGCTTCTATTCAGGTGAAATGCACTAACTAAATATACTCATATTAGCGTTGTCAGAATACAGCGGCGGCTAGCGCAATCGGTAGAGCACAAGCCTGTCAATACCAGGGTCATGGGTTCGAGCCCTACGTTGGGCGAATGCATTTTTATTTTTTTTTATTTTCTACATTGCTTTCTTCTAAGGCTTACATTAAAATTTATTTTAATTTTATTTAATTAATTAAAAAAAAATTATTACTTAAAAAAAGTATAAATACTGCTTTTTATCGACAAAAAATTTTGAACTTCGATCATCATGAAATTTGGACACAACATTCATCTCGGTAAACTAAGATGAATGTGTGTACTCATGTTCCTCCCTTCCCCATTCGTTCTTTTACACCCGGGTGAAACCGGACGGGACCGCTAGTACATCATAAATAGCTACTTATCTTGAAATACTGTAACAATAAATTGTTATAGGTTTTTTGTTTCTGTTAATAATCAACAAAAAATATTGATTTCATAATGATTTTAATATATTCAATACAGAAAAACGCACAATCACATTTCCTTTGTTTTAGAAAACCATACACAATCACGCTTTACAAAAGAATATACACACTGAATTTTTTTAATACTCTATCATAAGTTGATAACTTTACAAAAATTCCAAAACTTAGGGCACGCAAAGTTCCTAATAAAGACGTTTAAGTTACCCTAAATTTTGGATCACTTGCGCAGTGAGCAATTTTATTAGTTCACTAATTTTATGTATTACTTCTATTTTGTCATATTTTTTACTTTTATGATCTTCCAATACACAGGAAATAAACTATTCATAATATTTATTAACAAAGAATGAATAATAATTTGCCTTTAATGACATTAAAAAACTAGTAAATAAAAAAGTTAAAAATAGCCATGTTTTTTTAGATACAGATATATTTCTCTATCAAACTAAATAAAAAAATATATATATGCAGACATTTAAAAGAAATAAGTTGAGTGTGGCATTATATTTAAGTCGATGTTAAAAAATTAAGATTGTAGTATTTCTAGAATTAATTTTTTTTTTTTGTTTATTGCAATCTTCAAAAAAACATTCCACTTGTTCGATATTTTAGTTTAGTTTTCGAGGGGGTGGATTAACGAGTTAGTACCATACTTTACAAAGGGTACTGAAACAATCGTACATAATTATCGGAGCTTTAATGAGAATTTTTTTACTTTTGAACCGGACTATGCTCAAAGCATCTATACTTCTATGGGAGAATCTCGTTAGAGATTCTCTCCTGTGCTAAATTCCGCATATAAAATAAAACAAATATTATTATATACATTAACTGATTTAGGGATGTACGGCACATTATATTGTTCTTAGAATATCCTGATTCGTGCGACTGTCATTTTTTTTATGTTCCCCCGAAAAAAAAAAAAACTTTACGGATCTTTTCATCGGTTATACGTACAACAATAAAAAAATAATATCTGTAAATAATAAAATTTTAGCAAATAGCAATGAATCACAAGTCAAAATTATTCATTTCCTTGACAATTAATTGTAATTTTTACAACATTAATTAGATTAGGACGTATGAGCTTTTGAAAACATTTTTTTATTATTACAGTTACAACTTCTAACTAATGTAATATGATTCAAACCGTAAATTAATAAATAAAAAAATACTTATTAATGAAAAAAAATAGTACTAATGAATAACATTGCAGTAGCATTAAATATAAATACCAAAAATATATTCAAAATCACAAAAATAAAGCAAATTTTAAAAATAAATTCTCGTATTTTTATATTTAAACAATATACATTTTTAAATCGTTTAATTAATATGTGTAAGTTATTCACGTTGTCGAATGACTACATTCGCATCATTAATATATATATACATGTATCTATTTTGCAGCATTTTATACTAATTAATCCAGCATTATTAAAAGGAGTTCAAATAGAAACGTCAAAACAGCTGATAATTTGACATTTTTTTGAGTTTTAAATCCCGATCATTTTATTTTAAATATTAGCACGGCACAGTCCAAATAGAGTAGATATTTGAACTTCGATACTATCAAAAAATTGAATGCGGTTTGTTCTTTTGTTTTCAACTGCACGCGAACATAAAATTAATTCAACCGCAAAAGTTGGTAATGTTTAAAAATTCCAAGTGCCCAGTACGTTAAAACAAACAAGACATTTTTATTTACATTAATGTTAAAAAAAATATATATATAAATCACAAAAACTCTTTGATTGGTGTTTTTAAAATCTTATTGAAATCAAATTTGGAATGTTTCGCAATTCAATCTATAAATTGACTTCGATTTGGAACATTTCAGAGAGCTAGTGTTGGGTCTATACTAGTGATGTGCCGGATCGTTAAAAATGTATATCCGCGGATACGGATCTGAGTATGGATTTTTGGTTTCAAGATCCGCGGATACGGATCTTAACTTTCTTAGAGTACGCGGCGGTAAATATTGCAAAGCGACCTTTGGAAAGAGACTATCTGTTATGGGAAAAAGTTATTGACTTCTTTAAGAGTTTACTCTCTTAACAGATTGTCTCTTTCCAAAGATCGATGTGCAATATCTCATTATAAAGATAGTTGATTTAGTACCTTTGAGTTATGTACTATTAGTATGGTACTCACTACGATAAATGTTTGCAATATAAAGGTGCCAAATACGATTTAAAAAAATAAAAAATAATCTGAATGGAATTTAACAGGTTTTCATTATTACCTAATCACCTATATATATAAAATTTCATCTATGAATTAAAAATTAATAAGGTAAAAGATCCGCCAAAAACTAACGGATACGGATCTTTCTTCTCCCTCGGATATCCGCGGATACGGATATCCGGCACATCACTAGTCGATACAGAAATGCACCACAATGTGCAGCGACGCATTAAACACACTGTAATAATTTGATCAGATTGCAATAAAAGATAAATTGCACCACTCTATTGAAATTTACCGTGCAAACATTTATTCGTTGATTTATATTCCGCATTACATGTTCATTTAAATATTTTAAATACATAGACATTACACATTTAAAATGTATAATACATAAACAATATTTATTTCTTCGACGAAATAAATTAGTGAGATTATTTCAAACCATGTTGTTTTACACCGAAAACTAAATCAAGCTGGAACGATACTCCGGAATGACATTCCAACATGAAATAATTTATTTTAAAAATAAGATAACAAACTTCATAGATAAACTAAAACAAAAATGAAATCAAAATGGCACAAATAGCTTTGGATCATTATTGAAATCATTTCATTCATCGTTCCAGCATTTTTTAAAAACATTTTGAGCGTTAACTTTGTTACTCTAAACGAGTATAAAAATATGATTTACTGTGTTCATTGCAACTAGTAAAAATAAAATGTAGCATTTTTAAGACTACTTTTAAAAAATATATCATTTTAAATAGAGTGCAAAGCATGTAAATATTCATTAATAAATTTGACTCACGTAACCAAGATTTAATAAAAGAATAGTAAGCGTTCTTGGTGGCTGCTCGACAAAAGTCTCCAACCACGTTTTATGTTGAGATATTGAATTATGGCCCGTACACATATCAGCAGACCTACACAGAAAAACAAAAATAACCATTCTGAACAGTCGAAGGCTTAACATTAATACTAACATTGAATGGCTATAGAATACGATTTATAGCGCCCATGGTGGCGAATAGCGGAATTTTAGATGGACTGAAATATTAAGTGTATGTGTTACGGTTAATACAATAAAGTAGTTTATTCGCGAATTAACCGGCTAATACCCGAATTAACCAACGTCAAGGATTGGTTAATTCGGGTAATTAGCCGATTAATTCGCGAATTAACTACTTTCTTGTATTAACCGTAACATATGCATATCAAAACATGGAACTGCCATAAATTAAAAATATAATACACATATTATGTAGCTACGGAAATACTTATCGATCCATCAAAAAGGCTACGATTCACCAGTGTGCGATTCTACCTAGGCCGATCGTCCACTGACTACTTCCAACAGTCAGTCTAATATTTTCTACGGAGATGCTGTAAATCTCCATAGAGAATATTCCAGACAGTTTGAAGCAATCAGTTTCGATTCATGACTAATAGACGGAGAGCTGGCTACGGAGAAAATGGGTGACTCGGTGCAGAGCTGAAAATTTGCAGAATAATGGGAGATAGTACAAGTAGGGAAAAATTGCCAGAAGGCTAGGCGGAAGATAAAGAGCCGCCAGAAGGCGCTAATGTTGCGAAAAATCAGTGCACTTCTGGCAATTTCTATACTTATTCTGTATTTCAAAACTAGATTATATATTATATATATTACTAGCGGACCCGACGAACTTCGTACCGCCTAACATTATTATATATATATATATATATCTATATAATTGGAACATCTATCTATCTATTTTATTTATTTTAAAATATACATGGACGTATATTATGTGTGTATGTCGAACACTCCGGCTGCGCCGTCGTGCCCGGTGCAAAAGAACGAATGGGGATATTTGAATCTTTGATTAACGTCTGATTAGTACTCTTCAATAAATAAATTATCGACCAATTTTTATAAGATCAACAACATTTTCGATATGAATAAAAAAAAGTATACTTACAACACAAAATCCGTTGTTATTGGAAGCTCGTGTCACGTGTTGAGTACTTTTGAGGTTATAAAATCACTTGAAAATTATTTAATGATGAAAAATGTTAAAAGTATATAAATCAATGTTTTTTTAATTTTTGACAGAATTTTTTCAAATCATACATAAGGCTGTTTATATTTAAAACCATGGATACGAATTTAAATTTATTGACTACGTTTTAGTTAGAAATCATTTGTATGGGAAAAAGAAAAGGGCTATTTTTAGGGTTTTTCCAGCAATAATTCTAATTTTTCTCGCCGTAAAAACCATCCTTGAACTTCAACGAACATTTTAAAAAAGATTTGGCCAAATTGGTCCAGGCGTTGTTGAGTTATGCGCTTACCAACACATTTTGCGATTCATTTTTATATTATAGATACATTATATAGTTATCAGGGCATCATCATATATTTTCATTAATAAAATTACGTTGTTATAACAACATAAGTTTATTAATTTATTTAATTTTATTTCTATCAAAATGACATTAATAATTTTGAATATTTGTCGAATGTAATTATTATATCATGTTTGAACTTTCAGTATGCCCTTATAACTATATATATATAATGCATAATATATATAAATATATCATCTAGTTTTGAATTACAGAATAAGTATAAAAATTGCCAGAAGTGCACTGATTTTTCGCAACATTAGCGCCTTCTGGCGGCTCTTTATCTCCCGCCTAGCCTTCTGGCAATTTTTTCCCTACTTACTTATACTATCTCCTATTATTCTGCAAATTTTCAGCTCTGCACCGAGTCACCCATTTTCTCCGTAGCCAGCTCTTAGTCCATAAGGACGTAATAATATAATTACATACCAAATGCCATTATTAGCCACCACAGCCAACTATTTTCTCGAGAAGCAAGATCAGTAGAATGTTTCACAATTAAAGTCCATTTAGCCAGCGACAATCCAAATCCTGACAATGCGCCGTAACGAGATGCGATAGTGTGACAAAAGCACATCAAAACCAAAAATCCAATCCAATTGAAAAGGAAAGCAACTATAAAAAAACAGAATAAATTAGCTAGATAATGAAGGATTACAATATTTTTAGAAAGTTCCCTTTGATTCGAAGCAGTTACTCAAACTACAGTATAATATAGTTTAATGTTCCTATTGAAATGAATTTTATAACAGCTTGTGATATTTTTACAATAAAATATATGCTCGATAGTAAGAAAGCATATAGGTTTCAATATAATAAATTACTCATACTGTTTACACAATAATTAATAAGTTGTGAAATTAGAGACATGACATTATGGATAAAATAAAAAGGTGGCACTTCACATGGCTATTTGTGTTCGCTATTGGGTGTTTGTTGTATTTGGCAAAATATATGACGTTCAAGACAAACATGCAAATAGAGGCAAATACGACCATCCACACATGCCAGTGAAATAGCAAACACACAAACATTTGGCAGCAGAACGCAAGGTTCAAAATTCCAGGAATTTTAGCACTGTTTCATTGTCTCAATTCATTTTCACTAGTAATTGTTCCAGTTCTCGCTCACAGCACAGACACAAAAATACTGCACGTCCGTACAGGTTCACGGCGCGTGCGCTTCTGAATATGGCCATTGTGTGGACGGTTTATTTGCCGTATTTACCTATTTGACTCCTTTGATGTGCCTCGAAAAACCGACAAGCGCACGGTAACGCGTATTTGGTATTGGCCTTATTTGTCAAATAGGCAAATAAGGCCAATGTCAAATAGACTGTCCACACTTGGTAATTGTTTGCCAAATACACAAATACAAATAGCCATGTGAAGTGCCGGCATAACATTTTAGATTGAGTAACCAATCTTCTTTCATTTAAAAACAATAAATATCTTGTATGAACACTGATCAACTATCAATGTGGTTGTGAACTGTTTTTTTTTTCTTTTTCGTTTTTAATACAAACAGTGAAATACAGCAATTAATCTCATACCCAAAAATGACGTAAAAAACATAAAATCTGTCCCCAAAAGTCCGGTCTCTGTGTCTCCATCTTGAGCTTCTGGATCGATAGCCAAAAATGCAAGTGGCTGATTTGATGGACGAGAGGATGGAGGCTATAAAAAATGATTCAATGTTGAGACAATAAATTGGGGAAAATATTGGCATATAAACTGCGTTTAGTTAGCGTTCAATTAGGAAAAGGTCACGATTTTTCAAACCCATGTTTAGATTGTTTTAGAGAGCCAATGAACCCGCGACCTTTACCAAATACGAAAAAATAATTGGGTTATTACGCCAAAATATGAAAAACAGCAATTTTTATGGAATATATTATACTCACTCTTGTAACTGGAGTTGGTTCTCCTTGAAGCGTTTTCTCTCTTTGTACCTCTTCATAAGTAGGCAATTTTGTAGCTACTTCGTAAGGTGGTGGTGCTGAGAAATCTAGCTTCGGAGGAGGAATGTCTTCATTACTAAGAACGTTTGACTGATTTGTAGCATAACCAATTGCCGTTATATTAGTATGAGGGATAGAAGCTGGTGGACCAGAATGATGTAGATCCTCAGTCATTGGTGAATTCTAATTAATAAACAAAGTAATTTTAAAGTAGGTATATCAATCAAGATTTTGACATAAAATGTCACAAAGAAATGATCTTTGATATAGAAACTTATTTTTAAAGAATATAATATATAATACACGAACCACTTCATATGCAGTATTTCGATCCATTTTATAAATATGAATTATGGATATTGCACTAATAATTTGAAATATTTAAACAATCATTACACAAAAATAATCAATGGATGATGGCATGTCAATTTTTAGTACAGATTGCGTTGCTAGCAATCAGGAATACCAACTGTGAAAAGCAATAAAATAATTCTATGTTAGCAGGTAGAGAAACATAAAAAGTATAGTACAATTTTTGAAGGCTTTGTAATTTTAATAATTTAAAGCAAACAATACATTTTTAGGCGCTAATTAAATACACCCGCTTTGTCTGTACGTCTGTGACATACTTTTTGTTTGAGTCGTGCAGCACAAACGGCTCAATTAACCAATTTTGAAAAACTTTTTTGTTCCATTCTTCTCAACAACGAAATTTGAGGGCTGAGCAATTTCTTTCGTTATATGGCCATAAAGTTTGCGTCAAGGTATAAGGATTGAGTTTTTATAAAATTGTATTACCAAAAAAAAAAAAAAAATAATAAAAAAACCCGAAAATTATATATTACTTTTTAACGTATCTACTATATAATTATCTTTTTTTGGACAAATAAAAATCTCTACTGACTACTGTTAGCTGCTGTTAGTTTAAATTGAAAAATTGCAATAAATGTGTTTCACTACCATTTAAAAATTTGTACATCGTGGTATAGCATAATGCAATAGTGTGAAAATCAGAGAAATGCAATGTGAATAATAACGTACATATAATAATATCCAACATAGTGCTCAGTTTTACAATCCCAAATATTTGCGTTGTGCAAATAAATATATAGTCAAAACATTTTAATACCGAATTGAGCGTCTCTATCATGGAGCATAGATAGAGGAGGACACGCATCTCTACGGTTTGCAAAGCAATGCAATAATTAAACGTCCTTGCTCCCGTAGCCCTATTTTTTTTAAGTTGATCGGACATGCTGATTTATTGTGTATGTGCTTTCAATGTTACAAAATAATTTTTTAAGTTAATTTTTCTACATAGAATATTTAGCCGTCCTATTCTAAAAAGCAGTAAAAGTACTAGATTATTAATTAATTAATTATTAGTACTAAACTATAACAATTATCTTTGAATTTTGGTCCTTGTTCAAATGTAGAAATTTCACAAGGTATATTTCCGTCTCTACTCTATACTCCACGATCTCTATGATGGTGTAACTTTTTTAACGCAGAGGCGCTGCGAGTGACTTGTTTTACTGTTTGACAAGGTGGCTAAACTGGTGTAGTCATGTTTTGTTTAGTGTAGATTGTAGCGTGCTTAAGGCGAGCGAACAGTGTGTTCCGCGACTTCTAAAATGGTGTATGTACGGATTTACAGTAAAATAAATATTGCTTAGTGATTTTGTTATGTTTTAATTTGTGTGTACATAAATCTTAATTCTAAATTTTAACAGGTCTTTCAAAAACCCATTAAAATTTTGTGTTTTTCACTTTTTGTGTTGTGTGTAAAATGTTTGTAACAAGTTAGAAACTTATTAAAACTTGTGTTTTTATTATTTGTGGATTAGTGAAAGTCGACGTGGTGGATATTATTATCATATTACATTACTGACGATAGAAGCACATCACGGTTCTTTGTTTAAGGTAAAATATTTGTATTTTTAATTTTTATCTTAATGCAAATTTTTCCACTTGTTGCATAAATATTAACCCTATTTTTGTTGCAAATCGAAGATGTTCAATTGTTTTGTATCATAAATATTTAATATTGTGTTACTGTCATGTCATTTAAACAATATTTTACCACTAAATTTATTTTTTTACGATAGTTATATATCTATTTCCATACTTCGATTTATTATTATGATCTTATTAAAGTTAATATAAATAATTAGTTGCAAAATATGTAAACAATAATATGGAGAGGTTATTTTTTGGAACTCTTAAGTTTTTAAAAAAATCTAGTTCTTAAATAATAACTTTGACAGAATTGTTAACAAATCGGTACGTTTACTTTAATTAGTTTTTTGTTGTCCTTGCACTTACTAAAATTTCTTTTATACCTACGCTAGCTAATAAAATTTTAAAAAAATGTTTAACAAAAATAACTTTTTTTATTATTTCGTGATTTGCATTCGTCTTTAGCAACTATTCGGAAACTCAGTTGCATTATACTAAAATTCCGTCACTATTTTTGGAATACGAGGGGACAGTTTTTGTCGTAGCTATTTTTAACGCTTCAGTCATTATTTAATAAAAGTTTATAGGTACCTATGCGTTTTGAACCAATGAACTTTTGAAGATACTTTGTTACAAAATAATATGAAATGGTTAATAATAAGTTTGTCATATTACGAAGTTAATGCGTACCTTTGCCAGGGCCGTAACTAGGCAGGGGTAACGAAATGTTGAAAAAATACGTGCATAATTTTGTTTGAGAACTTGTCCGAAAATAGTGGACTACATCCCTTCTGCCCTACAACAACATAGTAGCTTTATTTAATTCATAAAATTTAGTTTAGGGGAACCCAGTGATAAGGTTTTGCCCTCTGCCCCAAAAAAGCTAGTTACGGGCCTGACCTTTGCAGTCACTTAGTTTTAACGCCCCTCGTACACATCGTTCAAAACTGAAGTTTTTAAATGCACACGCCAGGAAATTCGGATGTGAAAAAAGTACCTACCCACACAGCTGCAAGCAAAAATGTAAAGTGTTATAAATATTTCCCTTTTCCAAATCATCTGTCGGCTCCGTCTATATACTAATCTATATTACAGATATTTCGTAATACCCATTAATATTAATAATTAATATTTCCATTTATGAAAGCGGAAGATAATATTATCTATTTTTTATTTGTACATATCTGCGGAGTGTAAATACAGATATTTTTTTAACAAAATTTCATAACATAATTGAACGTTCAGACCTTAAGGGCGCTCGAACAGTAGAGAATCTCAACTGAAATTAACCCTGAACTGAAATCGCGAGTTTTATGAAACTCAGGATATTTTATACAATACTTTAATAAATAAAATTATCGACCAATTTTTCGGACAATATATTAACAAAAATATAATTAATACATTAACGTTTCGATCCGGATTTGGACTTTCTTTAGAACTGATCTGAAAAATAATTAATAATTAATTTCTAATTCGCTTTATATTATTAATTATTTTTTATATTAATTATATTTTTTGTCAATATATTGTCTGAAAAATTGGTCGATAGGTAATTTTATTTATTGAAGAGGTCTAATCAGACATTAATCAAAGATTTGAGTATTTTATATTATATCTTGATGCTGATACAACTCGTGTGATTGTTGAAATTCGCTGACTCTCTTAAACTGTTCTCATTTCGGCATTATGCATACAGTATTATGCATTTGTTTTGTATGAGAAATGTCGTGCATAAATGGCATAAATTGATGTACGAGTCTGCATCCTACAATGTTGTAAACGTAGTCAATTTTCTTCTACAGTTTTAAAATTTGCATGTTTGCGATCGTCACGAATCTATAAGTCGAGTTTATTGTACTTTGGTTTAACATAAGACTTAAAAGTGCGCTGTTTTCATTTGCAGTCTGAGATCGTAAAATTGGCGAAGTATAAAAACATCTAACCTTAATATTTATTCATATAGCGACACACATAATAAGACATTTATATATAACAGTAGCGCTGATCATGGCATTTCTTAAATTATAGAGGTAATTATGAAAAATCGATCAAATGCGAGTTACATTTGCACGCAGAGGACTTCGTATTTAACCAGATATCACCTAAAATTACTTGGCTATATAGGAACACTGAACCGAACCTTCCCAGAAGCGTCGCAATCTTCTTTCTGATGCGCTTATCTCAGAAACCAGCAGAGCTACTTTGATGATATTTTAAATTTGTAAGGGAACACTTCTCTCAAATGTGGGCAACTCAATTTGCGATTTTACCTCTCATGCAAAATTGAGCTAAATCGGTGCAGTGGTTTGGGTTCTAGATTCGACTATATGCAGAGAGACAGACGATGGACATCATTAAAAAATACATTATCAGGTTCAGGTGGGAATCGAACACATAAGTCATCATGAAACCCAGGGCCACAGCGCGCTTGAAACCTAGTAAGGCAAAACCAGCCCTCGTGTTCAGCGACCTTATAAATGAGAATTTCTGTCGCGTTGACCTTATAAGTACGACGGACAGTACAGAACGACAAGACTTTTCCCCTTGTAAGTTTTGGTATAGTACGCGCCACGAATCTAAAAGGCTCGGAAGTTAGCAGGCTTGCGTTTGTACAGTCTGTTGAAAAACTACAAACTCGCAACTCAACCAAACTAAAATAACAATAACAACTTGACAATAGCGTACTCGACTGTACTTTAAAGCAGGAAAGCGACAAGTGACAAAGGCAACGAGCGATCACGGCCAATCACCGACGAGCGCACGTTCCGTGCAGGTAGCTCGGAGGTGGTGGGAGTATCAGCGGCTCTTAAATGTGCCTTTGCGACGCTGTTTGTGACTAACTTCCAAACCTCCTAGATCCGTGGCCGCGTACTATACATCGATCGAAGTGCTACATTAAGTGAAACAGTTGCATATTAATTTAAACGTAACACCGATTCCTAGAAATTAATATGAACAATATTTTATTGTAAGTTGCAGCAAAACGACGTGTTGAAAAAGTAACAATATTGTTTTATGGCATTGTTAAAGAAAAAAAGAACTGTTTTACATTATTAGTTATTACACAATGCTTGATTTATCGTTTTGTTGGGTTGGTGCAGTGCATATTATGGAGAATGAGTGACTGAAGCGGTAATCTCGCTTCATAACTGCGTGTTGGAGCGGCTCATCGATGACGCTTGTTCGAAGACTATCCCATAACTTCAAAAATATTGAAATTTGTCATATAATAAACTAGCGGTCCCGCCCGGTTTCACCCGGTTGCAAAAGAACGAATGTGTGGGAGGGACGTGAGCACGCACATTTATGTTAGTTTACCGAGATGAATGTTGTGTCCAAATTTCATGATGATCGGAGTTACCATTCAAAAGTTTTTGTCGGACGGACAAATTTTACATTTTGCAACATTTTTCATTGATGCTCGACCGCTCCTATTGGTCGTAGCGTGATACTATATAGCCTATAGCCTTCCTCGATAAATGGACTATCCAACAAAAAAATGTTTTTTCAATTCGAACCAGTAGTTCCTGAGATTAGCGCGTTCAACCAAACAAACAAACAAACTCTTCCCCTTTATACAATTAGTGTAGATTAGTGGCCGATTCTGCGAAGAAGTCTTTTAGATATCGCTTCCTTCAGAGTGAATGCCAATATTTCGCACATGCTCCTCGACCCTGTATGACTTAACAAGAACGCTTGTGGCAGCAAGTTATGGTTCTGAACCAGGACTCAGTATGTTTACAACTACCTGCCGGCCAACTAACGGAACTTGTAAATGCGTCTGTGACTTAGGGCTACGAAAACTATAATACCTATACGTACATATTTTGTTTAAGGGCCCCTGCACACGAGGCTGGTTTTCCCGCTAGATTCCTTGCTATGCTAGGCGCTGGGTTTCGTGATGACGTATGTGTTCGCTTCACACGAAAAGCTGACTTTGTAGATGGGTTTGGTGTTCGAATGTTAACAAAAGTGAACGTTTATTGTCTCCGAACATAACACTATGACGCCATGTTTGTTTGACAAGATATTGTTTTCTGATTGGTTTTGCTCAAAACAAGCCGACAAATAGGCGCGAAAAATAGGCCCGGTTGTAATTTTGAAATCCGTCTTGTGACCACGCACGCGAGCCCGCAGTGACGTCATTTCCATCCTTGTAGCCAGCACAAGTCCCAGCAGTGAACCAGCCTCGTGTGCAGCGGTTTTAATAAATTGATTTTTCGAATTATTTTCACTATATCGACGAGCGTGGATTCTAACCTTGAATTTGTTGAAAAATGGATGCCATTTAAAATATTTATGAAATGCAACGCCTTCTGAGTTAACAATGTGAATAACTAATTATTAGAACATAATACTTTGGACAGATGCAAACGTCATTTTTGACATCTTTTACCATTCCGACACCAGGGATGAGCGGATTGAAACCAAATTTTGGGAGGATGTTTGATATGAAAATATGAAGTGGTCTATTGTTTTTGGGGAACGTCGGCGCATGCGTAAAAGAGTATAATAGCTCCTATAATGTTGTTTTATATAAGACTTTGTTTTTTTCCATCGATACATAAATGTCAGCATAGTTTTCCACTTGAAATCAGTTACGAACTTTAAGTTTTCCTGTCGTATTATGATCTGATAAATACTAACTGACGATTGGTGTCTTTCAGAACCAGGTTGATTTTATAATCAATCAATTGACACATCCTTTAAAATGTTTATTATATTATAAAATGATAGTGTCTGCAGTGTATTAAGAATGCCGGTTGATTTTTAAATAGTATAGCTGTATTTTTATAACATATACAAACTTAATAATGCATATAATATGGTAGATCAATCCTTTAATGTGTACTTTTGTGATTCATTTTTTACGGCCTTGCCACGAAGTCTAACCAGGAAACCCAGCTCGAGCGTATAGCGGTGGACCGGTATCTGTCACATGAACCAATATGGCGTCAGCTACTGGGTAATGCACACACGTTCATGGCTTACATGTGTGTAGTGTTTGTGAAGTTAACAACTTTGGTAATAATGGCGAAAACAAGCGGAAAGAACCGACATTTTCCCGGGCGCAATCTCGCGTGCGCCAGAAAACGATCCGTCTCGAAACAGCAAGCATGGCTAAAGACTTCGTGGGCCCTGCCTATAATTTCCAAATTTCGAGTTTGTAAGCTTTATTGTTCCTGAGGTTTCGTGATGAATGAGTCAGTGCACTGAGTGAGTGGTATTTCGCCTATTTATATTAAGATAATAATAATAATAAATTTATTTCAATAAATATAGTACAAATAATATATAATTGCTATCTTATGTATGAAATTGATCCACCCAACTTGGCATAGCCAGTGCTAGGGTGGATTAAATCCTAGATTTAGAAGAAAATCGATTAATTTAACGCATCTCTTAAAAAATGAATTTATTCTTGATGTGCTGTTTGAAAAAATTACTATGGAAGTTACAAAATAAATACAGCCAGCAAATATCAAACCTTTTAAAATAAACCTTGATACAATTATTATTAATTTAATACGTTGCTCGCAGGCGTTATTCCATATCTTCGACTGCTAAAGTGACGTAATTTTGTGTTGCAATTTCCTTAGCTCGTGTCGCCGTCAGGGGAACTACATCTTTAAACCGCTGCTGTTTTATTTTATAAAAAAAAAATATTTTATTTGCAGTATTACGTTTTAAGTATTAAGCCGTCATACTGTTTATATAAAATTTATGCAAATAAAAAATCAAACAAAATATGCGTGTAAAGGAGAAGATAAAATGTCCTTGGGTGAATTCGGGTAAAAAATCTATACTACTCTATATACTTCTATATTATAATACTAGCGGTCCCGTTCGGTTTCACCCGGGTGGAAAAGAACGAATGGGGGGAGGAACATGAGTACGCACGTTCATCTTAGTTTGCCGAGATGAATGTTGTGTCCAAATTTCATGATGATCGGATTCAAAAGTTTTTGTCGGACGGACAAATTTTGAGTTACTTACATTTTGCAACATTTTTCATTAATGCTCCGCTCCTATTTGGTCGTAGCGTGATATTAAGTTTATAGCCTATAGCCTTCCTCGATAAATGGGTTATCCGACAAAAAAAATGTTAAAATTCGAACCAGTAGTTCCTGAGATTAGCGCGTTCAACCAAACGAACAAACACACTCTTCAGCTTTATATATTAATATTATAAAGAGAGAGTGCGAATTTTGCGAGTTTCTGGAGGGGAATCTCGGGAACCACTGTGCACCTATTTCGCGTTAAAATAAAAGCACTTTTAGTGGAGACCAATTTTGCAACGTAAGTCGACGAAAAAACGGTGGCAGTTTACAAATTCGGGCGGAGCCACCCAGTATGTTATATTATATATTAAAACAATTTTTTTTTGAAGCTTGTGCAATAATCGTCGAAATTAAGAAATTTGTCACCGTAACAAAAACAATTCATTGGTTATGTCCGTTTTGTAACAAACACAATAAGCTCTGTAATTGTTTATCGTTAATCAGTGATATTCGCAATTAGTGATTCGTTACTAATTGAATTATACAACTGAAATTGCAGTGTAGATAGGTATAAATAATTGATGAAGTAAGTAAATGTTTTAATGTAGACCGTTGGACTTTGGCTCTATACAACAAAATAAAATATTGTACACTGTACAACGCTGTTAAAATTCAATAATGAACTACCTATGCCATTCAGTGTAACACCTGGTAAAGCGAATTGTAAATTGTAATAGTAGGGTTTATTTGTATATATACAAATTGACTCAAAATAATATGTTTGAATTTTGTTACTTATTCTGATTTACTATAAAATACGGAAAATTCACAGATAAATAAATGTAGCTTTGCTCACATTTTTTTGCTGTCCACAACTAATCACATTCTAAACTAACTTGGTGAAAACAAACAATGTTGTCAAACTGCAACGATAATCGAATATATATATAAATATACGTGTAAACTCTATATAGCGAACTTCTATTTAACGAAAGACTCCTTAAAACGTAGAAACTATTTAGGTGTTTGTTTGGTTTACTGTATATAGCGTAACAACCACTCTCACTAGCGAAACAATACTCATTATTCGGACCCCAACAATGGGATTCCTAGAAATGTGTTAATTTGTTTGTTGTAAGAAGATGAAGTGGATGATCTTGAGCCACCACCAAGCATTTGAACAAGCAAATTTAATGATCCCGCTATATCCCAAGATACGAATAAAATACAACAAAAGATACAATAATAAGATACTGCCATTATAAAAAAATTGACAAACAAAGTTAACAGATATAATTTTGGTATGTACATTTTTTTCACTTGATTTAGTCAAAATTAAAACCACTATCTATTCGTAAAATTATACTGTTTTCTTTTATTCTCCGTTTAACGAGAACTATAACGCAATGAATTACCCGGTCCCTTCGATTTCGCTATATAGAGCACTGTAATTGATACCATAAAAATGGTTTACCACAGTGTAGCGATTCTAAGGATTCCTTATTTTATTATGTTTTTAAATTATTTTTACCTCTTTTTTTTACAGTATTGAAAATTAAAAATTTAAAGTTCGGCCCTGCCAATTAGTTATTTAAGTGCACATTTTTTATTATGTAATGCTTTTAGCTGTGCTGTTTCTCGAATAAAATTTTAAAAAGATCAGTTATATTTCAGCGTCTATAAAAAAAGAATAATTTTATAAGAAATAATAATTAAAATACTTTTACAAAAAAAAATAAATTTGTATATTTTTAATCTAAAGCAAATTGTTTCAAATAAATTAGTGTCGTTACAATTGTTCGCATTATTGGGCCCAGCACCTTTATTCTTCCTAAATCCATCCCGAACAATTTCGGCACAAGTTAGAAATCAGTTCGTTTACCCTACATATTTACATGATAAGTTGAGTGTTTTCCATAATAGAATATTGAATAACACAAATATTTTTTTATAAAATAAACAAAACAATCAAAGCACCTGTAAAAATATTTATTATGCCGCATGTATAATTCACTATTTGATGTAAGTATATTCCGGAATACCAGATTTTACTTTTATTTCAAAAGTTTTGATAGAAAATCTGTGATCTTGAACTTTTATATGTAAGTTAAGAAAGAACAGTTTAAAGAAGTTTGCAAGATAACGAATAAGAGTTTTTACAGTCGGTATTTTATAATTCCTTTATATTTGCTTACAGATTACAGGTATATTTATTGGTTTAATGATAAAATAAAACTGTTATGATAATATCCGCGATGCTATAATATTATTCATATTCTTCTGTTACAAATAACATTTTAAAATCTAGTATTAAAGAATGCGTTTTCATGTTATATTTTATTTTAAATGGGTTTTTAATTAAATGTTTAATACGATTCTTTATTCACCCGCATAACTATATAGCATTTGAATGTATAGGTATTAATACAATTTCAAAATCAAATTTCTCTGAAAATGACGATAATGCTTTTAAAAATGAACTAAAAGTAATATATTATATCATTGTTCCCACATTTTTATGTATTATTTATCTAAATAAATTAGTTAAAATCAAGTGAAACGACAAAAATAAGTTTAACATAAAATTTAAATAAAAATGTTGAAGAAGCTATATTTCTAAGTATTTTTAACATAGATTTGTATTTTGTAATGAGAAAAACTCTAAAATTCTGCTATAAACTTCCCGTAATTTGAAATGTCCTGAAACTTTGGGATTGATAACACCGGCCAGTGAAATTTTGAGACAATCTTTGTACAATATGTACATTTAATCCGTGACCGTTTTTATTAATAAGACAGACCAAGCGTGTCTGCTGCGTGGCTGACTGCCTTGCTACCTGTTCTGAACGAACTTTAAGGTTAATGGACATCAAACCACATCACCCCGCTCTCTTCTCTTCATTGTCGATAATAATAGATGATGTTATTGTTAACCCACAATTAATAACGTCTTTTTTAATCCAGTTAAGTATCTGGACATCCCCGATTCGGAATCCGACAGCTTAAACCGTTGGTCGGTGAACCGAAAAAGTTTCTTTACAGATGAAAACAAAAAAAATTGACGTATGAATTTTTTTGATGTGAAATATCTAATGACGCGTTTGGTTGGGAGTAAAACCGTGCAAGTGAAACGTTTACATTTTCATTGGCGCGACGCTGTTACGTTTCATAATTTCATTCGGGCTTGCTGTGTGTGTATCACATTTTTTTTTTCGATACAAATATGGAAAAATAAAATTGTGACGTTTCGTCTTAAAAATTGTAGAAACCTTGAATGATCATTAAGAAGGTTTTTATTGCAGCATTATTACATTGTTCATGACATTTAGTTTTTATTGGAAATATGTATAATTGTATTTATTTTTTTTTTGTGTATTCTTAACATAAGCTGTCCTCATTTCAAATAATAAAAAATCATTAGTTGTTGAAATATTTAACAATGATTGTTTTCATACAGCAAGATCATTTTACGAAATTTTTTTGTATACCTACAATAAACAGATACATATTTTGTTTAGGTCATTAGTCATTATTTATTTAATCATTATTTACGTATTACTTATTCTTTAAGCCGTTTATAATTATTTACAAATTCTTTACTAAATCGTGAGTGAGTAGAATTTTCCAATAAACAATTACACTTCGTGATTCTACTTAAGCAATATTTGTGTATTTTATTTGGGATACGTGCTATATTAAAATTTACTTTTTTAAACCTTATTCGTGAAAGTTTGGTTCAATATTCGAAGCTACCTATGTCAATTTCATCAAGGAAAACAATTTTGAGAATTAATATTTAGTATTACTACACACCGAAATCCCTCAACAGTGAACATACAGTGTAAACTCTATATAGCGACACTCAAGAGAGAAGAAATAATCAATTAATTTTCTTTTTACTATAATATATAATATATATTTACTCATAATATATAAAATTTACAACTGACCAACAAACAGCTGAGCTAAACATGTGAAAGATAATCCCAACAAACAAAAGAACGAATTTCTTAGAATCCTCGGTACGCATGATGCCGACAACAAAGCAACAAAATAACAAACAAGTATTTGCTTAATGATGACGTATTGTTGTCGTTATTTAGAGTGTACCATTGTATGAGCAACAAGGTAAACCAACTAGAGTTAAGTAATTTCGACGTTTTAAGGAGTTTGTCGTTATATCGAGTGACGTTAAATGAAGTTTATCCACTGTATATTTGAATAATTACCTATACGTTTACCCTGATTATACTACCTAAGAGTAAATAATATTTTTTATCGATTATTTTAGCTGTGTGTGCGCGCTAGAAGCGCACCGACTGCGTGTACAGGAATTAATATAACAATTGCTTTGAACTAGATACGACAGCCAAGTATCAGGTATAGGTATAATGCGTTGTGTTTAACTTTTTCCGTATTCGAGTTGAGGTCGGTTAGACCCATTCATATTAATATATGCCTTAATATTGTTGCTGGCAATTGAATATATTAACCCAGATACCAAAGATTCACTGTTATTTACGCGGTTATTAAATTGTAATCGGTATTTGTATTATTCTCTATTGTTAGTTGAGACTTTAAGACTGCTGGAAAATTCGGGGAGTTTTATTGATAGAGAAATGCAACAGAATTTGGATGAAAGTCGTCAATTTAAAAAAAAAAAAACTTACATAAATTTAACCTACAAAAAAGTCACTAAAAAGAAGAAAATAATAAAGTTGTCGGATATTTAGGGCATGTGTCCAACTTGTCTGTCTTTCTGCTGTAGAAGACCGATTGACTGATTTTGATAAAACTTGGTTTTTTAACGAACTATACGCTGCTTTTTATTTAAATTAATATTTCCGTTGAAACCGGCACTAACGCGATCGAAATCGCATAGGAAAATTATCCCTGATATTAAGCAGCCATAGACTGAAGTATTTGTTATTATTTTGCACATATAAAGCGCGTTAGAGCTAAATTTCGTTCATACAAAAGTTATATCTAAGTTAATTTCACACGGAATCCATTCAAATTTTTTGAAAAGAATAGATTCTGTTCTATAAAACAGAACCATTTTTAAATCGATTCGAGTTCGCAATTGCTACTAAAAATGTAATTGAAAATCACGAACAGCAGTTGTCGGTTGGTCTGTACGTACGTCCGAGCTCTACAGATCGCAATTTTGGTCGGATCGCCTTGGTTTTATATTTTATTTTAATTCGAAATTAATTTTTAGTTGCGTATTAATTTACAGTCGTATTAAATCATTTACCATGCGCCTATACAACCAACTAAACAATCTAAAAGACACCTTCACAGAATTTAACAATGACAGTGAAACTAGTTAACAGTTCACAGCCTGTAAGTTTAAGATTAAAATCTTAAGAGTTTGCGTAAAAACAATGTACATATAATTAAGTGAAATTATATATTTAAACAAAAGACATTGGTATGGCCATGTACCGCACGTGAACATTATAATTGGTGTATAAACAGGTGTATTGAATTAAACTATATTATGACGATGACCAGTT
Organism: Xanthostigma xanthostigma; assembly: GCA_963575645.1. Classification (NCBI taxonomy): domain Eukaryota; kingdom Metazoa; phylum Arthropoda; class Insecta; order Raphidioptera; family Raphidiidae; genus Xanthostigma; species Xanthostigma xanthostigma. The sequence continues at coordinate 47,702,326 of OY754469.1, read as the reverse complement.
TCCGTTTAAATTCCGAGACTCTTCAACTAGTAACTGGATAACTTTGGCTTTTTATGCAACTTGCCCAATTTTGTTTCGATTCGAACAATTATATTTTCTATATACAGTAAAACTGATGTATCATGCATTATAAACTAATTCTTCTTCACTCTGGATTCGTGGCAGTCATAGACCAATCAGAAAAAACCTTTATTAATTTGAGGTTAAGGATGATTGTTGAAGCTTATTTTATACCCAATTTCGTTAGTTTTTTTCTGGAAAAAGTAATATAAATTTAATTAGGAGAGTTTAGGCGTCTTTTTGTTAAAGATAGAAGGTACCAAAAAATTGTTTCTTAATTTTCTTTCAAAAAATCCGAAAAAGGCAAAGGGCAGTAAGTGACATTTGTTGAAAAATGAGTTCATACTGAAACCAACGACAGCAGTAAGTGCTGCAGCAATAATTTTATTGTCTTTAAAAAATGTTTCCCCCATGTTTTGGTTTCCATAATCTAAAATTCTGGACGGTCAATACATTTTTAGTAAATCTTGATTTATTCAAATTCATAAGTTGGTCACGTACTGCCTTTTGCCTTTTTACGGCAGTATAGCATTAGTGCATTATGGGTCACCTTACATGCATATAAAACAACTTTTTATAGGAGGTGGTACAAAAAAGATAATGATTTAAAAAATATAAAATATACAAATATTGCAATTATGCAAACTCATGCATAGGTACTTGTTATATGTATTCATTGAATGAAAGCATCTGCGTGTATAGAGTAAAAAAATAATGATTAGGTTGCTAAAGATGTGCATTTTTTCTTTGTTTACCAAATTGTTGTGAAAGTGATATATTGTTATATCTATTTCACAGTATTTGATTCAGATTTTTATAATTACTAGAAAAGACGATTGCACCAAAACTAATAATTATTTCAATTTCTAAATAATAATTAATGTTTATTTATGGGCATTCCTGTTGAAATGTAGTAATAATGCTTTCTCGTTTTGTACAAAAAGAGGTAAATAATTGAAATTATTTGCAGGACGTGGAGCTCTATTGAATTGATTGTGATTTCAAAACGAACTATTGGCAAATATAAATTATATTTGTAAATTATATGGAAGAATCATGTAGAAAATTTAAAAAGTAAGCTTTCTAGCATGATTTATTTATTGAGAAAACTGTCTAACAATGTTGACCAGTACGTTTTAAAAACAGCGTATTTTGCATTATTTTACTCAAAACTTTTATATGGACTTGAAATCTGGGGCAATGCCGCCTCTGCATATAAAATATTTTTATTACAAAAAAAGGCGGTGAGGATTATGTGCAATGCTAAGCCGCACGACAGTTGCAAACCATTGTTTTTTCAATTAAATATTTTAACCTTACCAGCCCACTATATTTATAAGAAAACATTCTGATAATTTTGAGAGTCATACGTCCCTGCACCATTATAACACTAGAAAAAAAGAAGACCTTATCGTTCCTTTTTTTAATACGAAACACTCAACATATGGACCTAATTATTTAGGAATGAAATTTTTTAATAAATTGTCTTTGGACCTACGTAATCAAAGCCTTATACCTTTTAAAAAAACGCTTTTTAAATATCTAAGTAAAGAATGTTTTTACACGTATAAAGAATTTTTAGAAGCGAGCAATGCTCCCTAAATACTACGTTTACATATATATTTTTTTTCTGACGTGTTTTTTAACAATTATTTGTATATCTAAACCAATAAATCTATCTATCTATCTATCTATCTATCTATCTATCTATCTATAGAAATTAATTTAGTTTGTAACTTGTTCAATAGCAGAGTATATTTCCACTATAGTTATTTAGGAAGACAATTTGCCTAGGCCCTAGGCCAATAAAAAAATTTAAAGCACCTTCATAAAATGTTTCCGAACGGGTTCATGTAGAGGTATTTAGAATATGGCAAATTCACTGTTGTCGCTGTCGAGCGGGGTGCAGCTCCGTGAGGAAAGATTGGCATACGGTGGAGCCGAAGGCTTCACTGCTGTTAATTTTTTTAATATGTCATTCTCATTTTGACTTATTCAAAAAATTAAATTATATCCGAGCTGGGAGACATCCTATCATTATATATAGGGTGACCGGTAATTGCTCGTATTCGTCTCGGGAGAAGAAACTATGACTAATTTGGAAGTATTTAACCTTATCACTTGGGGGGGTCGGAAATGCGTCTTTTTGTTAATGATATTTAATTACTTTTTTGTTCACAATATGCTATTAAAGCGTGTTTTTTATATATTTTTTAAAATGATATTATTACGCTAAAATGGAAAGAGCTGAGGATCCCGCACTCGATTCTAAGTACGCCGATTAATTTATAAGAGAGTTATACACGCGCAATTTGTTGTTCTTATCCAAGTGTGTAGGCTTTCACGGCCGGTGTTGATCCAAATCTTCTTGGTTTCCGGGCTTGTATGCCGTGGTCCATTGATATTACTACCTGACGTTTCGTCTACAACTGCGGTAGACATTATCAAAGGCGATGTGGTAGCGGGCGAAGTGTCCTTCTAGGCTGTGAACGACGACACAGTTGGATTAAACGTCTCTACGGGGAGAACATGTCAAAAATGTACCGACAACTGGAGGTTTGTGAGCAGCCTAGTTAAGGACACTTCGCCCGCTACCACATCGCCTTTGATAATGTCTACCGCAGTTGTAGACGAAACGTCAGGTAGAAATACCAATGGACCACGGCATACAAGCCCGGAATCCATAAAGATTTGTTGTTCTTGTTTATTTCGTTGTCAAACTAAAGCCGAAAAGCCAATCCTTATGTTACAACACGTATGATTGTATCGAAAATATTCGACATATGCAATTTGTTTATTGATTTTGTTAGTATAATCACTGTTTAAATGTAATTACCACAAAGATTTCTAATTTGAATAGTTGAACATGCATATTACTTACGAGTAGATACAAATCGTTTGCTTAATATAAGTTTGTTTACTGGATAATAAAAAGTGCAATACATGTAAACTTTTGCATAACAAATAATGTATTGTTGAACATTTAAAACATAAATTAGGACGTAACGTAATTTGCGTGTAGAAAGTGTAAAAAAACTTCAACTCTATGTGTGAGCTCATTCATTAAGTTTATCAATGACACAGAGCATTGATTGAAATTTATTGTCAATCATTAAAATTGATCACGATGAATACTTCATTATTAGAGCAGAAATTTTTTGACAGTTCTACAGAACAAAAGAACAGCTGATTTTATTTATTTTCAAAATATTTCTACAAGTGTCTTCTAAAAATAAATAGAATAATAAACTGTTATAAAAAGTATGCCATTATTACCTATATAAAAAACAACATTATAGCGTAAGTATATATACGCCGATTTACCCCAAAAACAAGGCTATTCAAATTTGATTTCAATCCGCCCATCCGGACAAACAGATTTCCAAAAAATATGTGTTTTGGGTTCAGGGGCCTCAAAACGAAAAAGTATTGTAAAAACATAAATTCCCGTTTGTGACGGAATGATAAAATATCAAAAGAAAGATAGGAATTTACTATTATTTTTTTAAATATAACTAAAGACTTTTTTACAGATCTACAGTGCAACTGTAGGCTATCTGATTTGTTGTGCTGTCAGCTATTTTATTGTAGTAATTATTTATACAGTTTAATTAGTAATTACCATTTTTTTCTTATAATTTCATAACTCGTGCGGATTTAACTGTTTTAAAGAACCGTAAATGTTAGATATAAATTACCGCAGTTCTAAATTACAATAACTGTCCGTTATTCATTTGATTCTTACTCACTAGATAACAAGTGAGAATACCTGTTGCATGTAGGTATAGTTAAAAAATACCTCGACAATGTCGTTGCTTCTTTGTTGATGCGGTCATACTTTTATCACCGTGGAAAGAAAGGAAGCTATTCCAGTGATCTTCAAACGTTAAATGACTAAAATGCTGTATCATCATATCGTCGTTGGTTCTGTAATACCTCTTATGTGCAAAAAGTAAAATTTGCAGGAAAGGCCAAAAAGTGGTTATTTCTTAGCGATGGATGATAAAAACTAGCTATTTATTTTACCATGATTTTGTCGAAACGGACGTGATTCTTTCAGATACAGATTTTCGGATGTATAAATATTTTTATGGGACTAATAAACGCACGTAGATGATGTGAAACAGGAAAACTATCATTGTTGCTCATGTTCTTATTGTTCATTACGATATAGATTATAATAAATGTAGCTTCATGCGAGTTGATTTATACTACAATCACTCATATAGCGGATTCCAGTAACGGAACATTTATTTAAATTTTAAACTTTGCTTTCGAACCTGGTTTTTTGGAAAGTTGTGTCTACAATTTGTACCAGTGTTACTTGAGAAAAGCACCCAAATCTATCAAATTCTATCAAAATGTGGTCTGACTGTCTTTTTTTAAATTGTATTTATTGAACTAACTCCTATATTGATTGAGTATTTGGAAAGAATAATCCGTGGCATAAGGATCGAAAATTCCACGGAATTCTTTCCAAATACTCAATCATTAACTTCAATGGGTCACAGTTACTCTATTTATTGAATAGAGTCAAATTCACGTAACCCCTATATTCTCAATTCAGATTTTTTTTTTTTTTTTTTTTTATTTATGTATGACCACGCATAACTTTTTACAGAAAAGTCCGATTTTGATAATTATTTTTTTGTTTGAAAGGGTATACCCCGAAGTTGGTCCCATATAAATTTGGTAAAAAAATTCCAACCCTAAGGGTAGGAAAACAGGGGATGATTGATTGTTCACTCACTGATTGTAATGTATGACCACACATAACTTTTTACAGAGTGGTCCAATTTTGATAATTATTTTTTTATTGGATAGGGTATACCTCGAGGCTCGTCTCATATAAATTTGGAAAAAAAACTCCTACCCTAAGGGTGGGAAAATAGGGGGTGATTTATAGTTCACTCACAGATTTTCATGCTTTGTGTATTACAATTATAAATTATATAGCCACAAAAAATTATAAAATAAAAACTTTTTAACAAAAAAATTAAACCGCCGAAAAACTGAAAAGCAAAAAATAATAAATCTTTTTATTTAACTAAGTTCTATCTAAGTAGTTGAACGTATGTGACAGTCTAGTATATCTAAGTAATTTTGAGTCGGCGTCAAACCATCAATGAACAAAGATCACTAAAAGAAATAACCAAATCAAATTAACAATGATACGTGAAATCTCCAGCGATAAACATTAACATTCCAAACATGCGCTCTCCACACAATCACTCGCAAAGACGTGTGCCCTCAGTGTGCCCGTTCGGGTTGCTCTGTCGCTGACATTAACTTCGTGAACGCTCAGAGATTTTCGGCGAAGGATTGTTGACGCCGACTCAAAATTACTTAGATATACTAGACTGTCACATACGTTCAACTACTTAGATAGAACTTAGTTAAATAAAAAGATTTATTATTTTTTGCTTTTCAGTTTTTCGGCGGTTTAATTTTTTTGTTAAAAAGTTTTTTTACTTGTTAAAAAGGAGTTAAAAAACTGTGTTTAATCAGTTTTTTTGCTTGTATCCCCAGTATAGTTAGAACTAGTTATATTTTTTATTGATAATATTTTAAAAGAGATAATAATAATAATGTCTTTATTGATTCAAAAGGGTTTTGAATATTGTAAAAGAGATAATGATTCGCGAAAAAGCTAAAAATAATTCTCCATCTATTGTAAAATTTAATAAAAAAATAGTAAAGTAGACAAGTCGAGAATGTCCACGGCTAAGAAAATGTCTAAAAATATCCAACATATAGATAAATATACGAAAAATTGTCACTTATTTGCATTTTTCTATTTTTTTTATTGATTTGAGCAAAAACTGTCTCCTTCTTCTAATTTTCGAATTAGTGGAAACTGAGTTCGTCTTTTTACTGGCCTACTATAAATAATGACTATAATTTCAAAGTATTAATCTTTACAAAATTCTTGCAATTTTTGATCACGAATTCTTGATCTATAATGGAAGAAACTAGAAAGTCGCGAAGTGTAAGTTTGCATGCGAGATCAGAATCACAAAATTCAATAATATAATAAGGCGGCGCCTATGTTTTATTTATGCAATTACATAGTACGTAATCTGCAATGAATATAAATTGGCACAGAACTACAGAACACCGGGCTGAGCAGAATTGCTCACATTTAATTAAGTAGTATTTTCCCACGGAAGAAATGTGCCTTCAATGTAAATGATATGTACGTATCTGCCGGTTTAAGGTCGGTTCACAAATTGAGTAATACATAACAAACTTTTCTTTTAACCCGAAATTAAGGCGGTGTTATAATCAAGTATGCCAAAACTACCTTCTTCTTTTCGTGTTTGTTTAATTAAAACTAGTGCGACCTGTGCGAATTATTCGCACTAAATAAGTATAATAATTATCACTTTACAAAATTATTTTTTAAATATGATTGCAGGTATTCAATTCGTTTCTAATTTTGCACACTGCTTATAAAGTTCTTCTTTTTGTTGTATTACAATATGAAGCTCAGATGACAGATCGAAGAAATATTTAACTAAAATTGTCGTATAGAGGCGCAAGTAGCAAAAGCGTTGAGCTAAGCCGTCAGATGGCATCATGCAGCATTGCTGTGACGTTGTTCAGCGTTACTCGCTGTTTCAAAATTAAAGCCGTCAGATGGCAGTATGCAGTATTTACAATATGAAGGTCAGATGACAGATCAAAGTGTTGACGTTGTTTCAAAATTAAAGCCGTCAGATGGCAGACGTTGTTCAGCGTTGCAGTATTTTAATTAATTTACAAAAACAAAAGCAATAATAAATTTTTTAGTTGTCGATGTCAGTAGAGCAAGCAATTATCTGTAAAATGCTATGTATATAATTTATGTGGAGTAATTGTGTGGTTTTTTCTAAAAAGGGAGGTAAACATCTTAAACCTTAGCGTATTGTATACAGATTGTATCAAATCAAAACGGTCCATAGAACTTATGTGTGTAAGACAGAGACGATGTATAAAGCAGTAAGTAAGAATGAGTTAAATGATCGCTAATAGTTACTGTGGTTACGTAAATAAATAATTACGTACACTGTAAATCTTTTTACTAATTTATCAATTAAAACAACTAAACCGTAATAATTCGTATTATTATTTACATCTGGTACAAAAGTTTTAACAATACTTTTAATAATTAATTTATTAAATGTTTAAAAAGACCTCCACGTTCTGCCAAACAATATCCTAATCGATTATAATAAATAGCCATTTTATCAATAATTTCACTAGTGCATACTGACATTTGATAAAATTGTGATTTTTACTGTAGAAAGCAAAGACGATACTATCAGATTGTACAACCACAGTAACTATTAGCGATCATTTATCTCATTCTTACTTACTGCTTTAGTGCTTTATATAATATCGTCTCTGTCTTACACACAGAATTTTCTATGGACTGTTTTGATTTGATACAATCTGTATATGATGTATTTAAGAGGATTGAAAAATAATCTTTGCACTCTTCATCTAATTGTTGAGGTTTTCCATGGTTTCCCTCAATAATTACAGATAAATATCGAGATGGTTCCTTATTCAAGGCCATGGCCGATTAGCTGTCAAACTCCTATGCTCAAAATTTACCTACCTTATCCTAATATCCTAAAATCCCTTCATTCGCCCATTGCTATTAATTAAGTGGGAGTTTAAAAATGTAGGAAATATTGGGAAGTGTGATAAATGGAAAATAGTAATGGCGTCTGTTATGACATAAAGTCGAGAAACGCAGACCATAATTTTTTTAGCTAAAAAATCTTACTCTTAAATGTTAATCGCGTTTTACCAGAAAGGTGAAGCAATCATAGAGCACTTGTTTAGCATTCTCACCACCATTAGACAAAGAGAGAGAACTATATAGTTACTCATGGAACTAGACGTCGCGCCGTCTTCTTACTTTATCCGCACACCGCACACTGTGGAAGTACGATGCGACGCCGTCAATCACGTTTTAGTAGAATGTGATTGAATTATTAATTTTCACCTCGTTTTACTTTCAATCAGAGAGAATCGACTGTTTTTTATGTAATTAGATTCTCCTTATTCAAATGATCACACGCGAATGCCCTACTTAACAACTGTTTGTACTCTTGTTTGTTTTCTGTCGTTAACATTATTTTCAAACTCCGTTTAATATAGAAAAACCATATATCTATTAATTAACTATTTGAATCATTGCCTGTCTACTCAATGTGCGGTGAGTGAACGCAACAAAGCGTATCGAAAATATATCTGCGTCTCTTTCTTCGATGTAATTCCCTGATTTCTCCGATGATAGGATTGGTTGATGTACTTGCAGTATTCAGTCTGAATAAAGTATCTCTGTTTCAAAAACTTTGTTTTTTTCTACGACGTTAACATGGGCGTACGCAGCTTTTGGCCCAGGAGGGGGCAAATTAGAAATTTCTTAAGCCAGGTCCCCCGTGCTTGTCTTGCCCTCCTGGATGCGCCCGTGCTTACGGCGTAAAAAAAGACAGAAGTATATGTTTGCACCCTAATAGTTCGACTACGATTTTATTCCTATGCTCAGTATAGAGTTAAAGTATATGAGAAAAACAAATTCCAACTTGAAAAATATTGATATTTGACATCCATGTTATAAAGAGGTAAGGTTTCTAAGTTTGGATGTAGGAGGTAAAGTGTACTCATCCGATTTCAAAAATGTTGTCACCAATATTTGAAATGGATCTTCAGGATGGACATAGACTATTATATCGCGTTAAAATAAAAGCGCTTTTTTGCTAATCTTCAGATGAACTTTACAATTAAAACTAAAGCTTATAATCTAGTCCCCTAGGACTTAGATCGTTCATATTATTCGGGATAGTCATTTCAATCGATATAACGTACGTAGTAAAAATAATTTATTCCCTTGAACGGACATCTTTAGAGGATTTTCTTTCTTTAATTTACAAGCTTATATCGAGTGTACAGTACGGTGAAAAAAACAATCTGGTTAAACATAAGGAGTCAAAATAATTCTTGAGATGAGGGATAGATGAACTTAAAAAGTCGATAAGGAGTTGATTGTTGTCACTTTATCAGCCACCTGGAATAAGTTTGTATAAGCAATACAATTCGGCCGACGACGCGCGCGCCGTTTTGCCAGCGATCTGGAACGAAAGTTTCTAAGTGGACAAACCGTCGCGACGGCCGAATTGTATGAACACCGTTTAGCCCATAGTTTCTCAACCTTTTTTACATCCGCGGACCACCAAACGTCCAAAAATGTTTTGCGGACCATCAACATTGGAATAAAATAATAAATATTTATATAATTGATTTTTTATTCAAAACAATTAATTTTGCAACACCGTTTGCTGATATAACAATATTTAAGTATATTAAAACAGACAGTAACAAAAAAATATAGTTTAAAAATCCGTAAAATACAACACATCCCAGTGATCCGAGGATCACCGGTTGAGAAACTATGATTTAGCATACAGTGATAATACTGTGTTGTTCACACTGCACCCTGCCAAAATGGCACAAATCAACATCTAATTGTTATGAATTGACACAGAAAAATATAATTTGTTTTTAATAACCATAGTGGCACCGTTAGCGTTAAAAATTTAATGCAAACGATAAACGGCTCGAACTCCCAATAGAAGTAACATTTCAAAAAGTAATGAAAAAGGTAATTCTTTAAGTTTTGGATATTTTTTCTCGCTACCGTATATATATTTGCGTCTGAATGTTTGAGTAAGATTGGAATAAGAAAAAAAAGTTCCTTTTGAGTGAATTTAAAATAGCAGCTATCCCAAGCGTGTCAAAGAAAATCTGTGTCGAGATTTATTCTGTTTCTAGTCATTTGGGAATTTTCCTTTCTTTTTGATAGCGTTCGTTTTTGTAGCTATTTTTTTTTATGTTTTTCCAGAATATAAATACATACGAAGTGAATAAATTTGTTTAGTTGTTTTTTTTTTATGAATCTGTCTTGGGATTAATTCATGTTTATAGTGTTACTAAAGAAAAAAATATTTTCCAGCTTTGAAGGTATCTATATGTCGCCGGGATATTGTCAAACCCGTGATATTATAATTTCACTTAGTGAAATTATAATATCACGAATCTTTGCCAATCGTGATATTGTAATTTCACTAGTGAAATTACAATATCACGGATTTGACAATATCCCGGCGACATATATATATATACCAAGATCTAAATATTGTATATTTACTGATAAAATCTTAGCTGTACTGAAATACCGTAGGTCTGGCAGCTCTGGGATCATGGTCTAATAGAATGTTGACATAAAAAAGAGTGTAGTATTGATATACTTCTTTTACTTCGAGACTTTTGAAAGGTTTGCCGTATGTATCAGTGTGAATCCTTTCAAAAATCTCGAACTATAATCAATTCGGATCGATTACGGTATATAGAAACATGTATACGCTTATACTTCTTTTACATTTTTACGTCATTTCTATTAACCTATTTGACTTGATGTAAATAATTAAAGGGACTGGCATTTGGTATACGTATCTGTCTCATTAAGAAACCTGAAATGTGAAGGACGCTAAACGACGAACAGTCGCTGTGAGTGCGTCGCGACGGGCGGTTATAGATCCCTGCCCTACGCGCGTCGCACTCTATACTCTAGTATATTTGTTACGGTCTATACCCGAATTCGGCCAATGACCGAAATAAATGCGCAAAACTAGTTTTGACCAACGAATATTGCCCAAACCCGAAATCTTACATTTAAACGGGTATTGGGTGTTATAAAATGAGCAAAACTAGTTCTGTCCATTTTTGAACGGACAGTACTAGCTCTGCTTGTTTCATTCAATCAACGTCCGAACCCGAATAAAAGTAGGGTTATGTTCTTGTTTACATATTGAATTGTTCTCTTGAATGTTATAATTAATATAATTGTGGGATATTCAGTCTAATAATTAAGTAAAAATGCAAGGTGAATTCGAGTCTCAACTAGTTCGGCTATTGGAGGCTTCTGAAACAGAATTTTATGACGAAACATAATTACCTTACTACACTAAGTGAGGTTAAGAAAGCAAATTTGTTGAAAGCTGAATTAAAACCTCTGTCTGCTTTACAATACAGAAGAATAAATCGCTTTGATATAATAAGTATCGTTGATGTGGAAAAGTTAATTAAAAAACGCAAAGAAGATTCCGATGCCATACTAACACTGTCCGTTCAAAAATGGGCAGAACTAGTTTTGTCCAATTGAAAATGCGCAAAACTAGTTTTGCTCATTTTGTAACACTCAATACCCGTTTAAATGTAAGATTTCGGGTTTGGTAAATATTCGATGATCAAAACTAGTATTGCGCATTTATTTCCATCGTTGATCAAATTCGGGTATAGACCGTAACATATATAATATGTATAGCGTCACCGAAAATAGAACTTGGAGAGCATCGGCTGTCACAAATACCAAACACTGCGTTCACAACTCAGATATGGGGCTTCTTTACTTATACATTCACTTATCATTTATGCAGTACGTAATACGTCCGCACTGTACAGCGACCGCTCCATAGTCAGGCGCATTCTCACTAAACGCCCGACCCCACGTGGGACTAGAGTTTGCAGTACCGAAATCGAATTTGTATTTCCCGGTACCTACTGGAGGAGATCCAGTACCGAGAAATTCGATTTTTTTTTATTTTCAAAATATTTCCGAAACTATAAAGTTTAGAAAAAAAATTGTTTATCGAAACTTTCTTGAAAAAATAAATATAATAATAAGCCGTTATAAAAAGTATTCCATTATTATATAAAAAACACCGTCTTAGCATATATCTCTTCTGCGCATGCGCCGATTTTCCCCAAACACGATAGGGCTCTTCATATTTGCATACCAAACATCATTCCAAAATTTGGTTTCAATCCGCTCATCCGTTTGACCTGTATCGTGTTCACAGACTGACAGACGCACAGAGTTTTTCCAAAAAATGTTTTTTTGGATTCGGGGGACGTCAAAACGGAAAGATATTGTAAAATTTTTTGAAAAGTGATTTTTGACCTAAACTAGTACCATTCCCCACTTGTGGGTTGGAATGGTATAATGTTTCTCCACTAAAATATGGCTAAATCATATGCAATAATATTTATTTGTGAACGCCCGCTTGGGACCATACACGTTTCTCTAAATGAAATCGATCCTGTTCGAGAAGTAATTGATCGATTGAACGATAGTTTTCTTAGACTGTTTAAATATTATACGTAAATAAAATATTTGACAAGTCATCAAATAAAAATTAAGTACCTACATATATTTTTTGTGTAATAAAAGCGTGGGCTATTTTATATAAATTTTTTTTAATAATTATTTTTGACTCTCATTTTATATCACCAAAATGTATGTTTGCACAAACTGCTGGTTTGACTGTTTGCGTAAATATTTTTCTCGAAATGATAAAAATATTCGTGGTTAGTAAGCTTTAGGGTGTAGTTAGACGTACATGTGTGCTACAATATTTAGTAAACACTTGTGTAACAGAAAAATGTTCCCCTGTAAAAGAATGTACGCTTGGTTACATGAGGCAATTTCAGAAATTGTTTGTTGATGTCCTTAGATTGTAATTAATTTAGTGTTGGGCGATTATGAATGACATAATCGAAATATTTCGATTATGGCCGAATAATCGATCATTCGATTATGGCAACCGAGATATCATTCGCTTGAATCGATTATGAAATATGAAATGAATATTCAATCCCGACACAGTACTATTATATATCGATATATCATTCGGTATCTGCATCTACATGCACTGGGATAGGAAGGCTTTGCTAGCACTGGAGAGTGGGGGTGTTTCGATTGTACATACTTTGTAGTTTGTTGGATCATTCGATTATGGCAACCGAGATATCATTCGCTTGAATCGATTATGAAATATGAAATAAATACTAATCCCGACACAGTACTATTGCTATGTCGACTGTCGATTATAATATGATATATTGATATATCATTCGGTTTCTGCATTAAATTTCAATTTTAATGTTTAACTCATTATGTAAATTGACGATGTATCCATCTAGGGATTAAAAATATATTTCTATTTCTATTCGATCAGATCAGTGATTCCATTATTAATATTGTGTTAAGTAATATTAACAAATCGAAATAGCAAAGTTTGCACATAATTCATAATCGATGTTGTGAATGATCATTCGCTTACACTGTAAAAGTATATAAAACGAAATTATAAACTGCCAGGTTTGCGCATCATTCATAATCGTAAATTCGAATGATCATTCGATTTATCATTCATAATCGATAATTCGAATGATCATTCGATTATAAAAACCGATTATCTCGATTCATTCGATTATTGAAATGTATCGATTATGCCCAACACTAGTAATTATGTATGTACAATGCCATCTTTGGAGCATTGCATAGAATTTGAAATTAACTCGATATTATATAGCCTATGTCCACCCTGAAGGTCCATTGATGAAAAATTTTTGGAATCGGATGAGCAGTTTCGTAGATTACCTCCTACATCCAAACCGACAAACTTTACCTCTTTATAATATTGGCAGTGGGCATTACATTTAAATGTAAGAAAGTAATGTAGAAAATAAAAACAAATTGGAAGTTTATTCGTCCAACGTGGGGCTCGAACCCACGACTCTGATATTAGGAGTCGCGTGCTCTGCCGACTGAGCTAGCCAGGGTTGTGAATGTACGACGTTAATATTGAATAGGGAATTTCACCTGAATAGACGCTAATTTTGATGTACATTTTGCAACATTTTTCATTGATGCTTCGCTTCTATTGGTCGTAGCGTGATATTATATAGCCTATAGCCTTCCTCGATAAATGGGCTACCCAACAAAAAATTTTGTTTTCAATCCGAACCAGTAGTTCCTGAGATTAGCGCGTTCAAACAAACAAACAAACTCTTCAGCTTTGTATATTAGTATAGATAGATGTAAGACCCTCAAATTACTCCAGTGAGTTTTGCGATTCCATTGGCGCTGATAAGTTTGTTTGTATGCGGAACACTAATATTTCTTTCGTCTGTACAACATACCGTTGGGTATAAAGTGTTTTCTAAAAATATGTCTTAAAAGCTCTAATGTATAGACATACGTGCTGCAAATAACTTATATAGATTGGGTAAATGCTGTGGGCTACCGATAGCATAAAACGTATATATATCAAGGCTGGTTTGGCTTACAGTTTATACAGCTGGGGTTTTACTTGTTAATTTAATTTACAACTTCTGTATATATTTACTAAATAGCTTAGACTAAAAACAAACAAGTACGTGATGAAACCATACAGATGAATCAGTACGTGTTACTGACGCAGTGCTGAGTGCTGACACATCAATTCAACGCATTTTTAAACATCCCGTTTAATTCTTCCCGTAATTTATTAGATGGAATTCCACTTGACCTGCCAGAATGTGTTTCTTTATAATTCCGTAAATATTTTACTAATATTATTCTTTAATAAAAACCGGACCAAGCGCGTGTTGGGCACACTCGCCTGACGTATTTATGGGCTATTTGTGGATCGCAATTGTTGCTTGACAAATATCATATCCTGACCTAGAAATGCGTCAGTGCAATATGTTGATACTTATATTAATTGAAAAGAAGTCGAGTATCTATAGATACTCGACTTCATCGTATACGAGTTTATGTGCCTAATAAAATCACTTTCAAAAGTTATTAGTGATAAGCAAAGCAAGACCAAGACTGAGAAATCTTGGTATCGGTCTTGATAAAGTAGTAACACGTCCATTTAACTGTTTTTGGTTATTTATTTTGCTAAAATAACTTTTTAGTTTTTTATTAGCAATGCTACTATTATTAAAATTTTCACTCAATAGTACGCGCCACGGATCTAAAAGGTTCGGAAGCTAGTCACAAACAGCGTCGCAAAGGCACATTTTAGCTACCCGTTCATACTCCCACCACCTCCCAGTTACCTGCATGGAACGTGCGCTCGTCGGTGATTGGCCGTGATCGGCTCGTTGCCTTTGTCACTTGTCGCTTTCCTGCTTTAAAGTACAGTCGAGTACGCTATTGTCAAGTTGTTATTGCTTATGTTAGTTTTGTTGAGTTGCGAGTTTGTAGTTTTTCAACAGACTGTACAAGCGCAAGCCTGCATTCGAATCTAACTTCCGAGCCTTTTTAATTCGTGGCGCGTAGTATATCTCTCTTCAAAAGCTCATTGTTTTCAGCAACCATGAACAAGTATGTAATTTAAATAAATCCCTGGAAGGTGTATTCAATTCCGTTGCTCATCCTTCAAAAAACTTTATTATCTTTTTGTGTCTCTTATAGAACATACGAGACAGTTTTTTTGCAGTTCCTTAAGGAAAACATTGTGAAACAATAATCATTTTTACAACAAGCAGTAGTAAAAAATAAAATATAATGCAATAAAAATGACATTTAGGAGAAATGTGTTGGGAATCTTACAGCTTCGAGATATATTTATTCAACATAAAAGAAGAAAGATATATACTCTGTATTTTGTGAGTGTACAAGGTGTAACTAAAATATCTATCGAGATTTATAGTAAAAAATCTTTTTTGTATACCGCAAATCGATACAATAATAAAATATACATATTACACATTAACAAAATTTACATATCAAAATTTGAGGTAGAAAAACTCAGAAACAGTATAAAATCAGAAAGGCATCTTTTTTACAGTGGGTAAATAGTGTATTGTGCGACTAGTGAGAGAAGGAGAAGATTCCATGAGCGTGAAATTTGCGGTAACACGCGAGTGGAATATTCTCCTTCGATCAATGGTCGCACATAATACTTTATTCAACTAGCACGAGTAATATGTAATCGGGGCCCTGATAAAAGAGGGAAAAATAATAAATCACTTCATTGATTGACGTACCCACCGCCCTCGATGCACACAAGATGGCCCTGACTTTCGCTGAATTGCGCTGCTGTTTTCATATATCCAAATCGCTATCGCGTTCCTATTGGTCCAGAAACTAAGCAGTAACACATTATCGTACAGTTTCGGCTCATTATTAGCACTCTACGCGTCAACATGAAGTAATTTATTATTTCTCCCGAATTTATCAGGGCCCCGAAATTATATATTACTCACGCGTGTTGAATAAAATAATTTTATCTTCAGTATATTTAGTTTAATTCTTGAACTTCAACTCATATTTAACTCCATTTCCTAATTTTATTTGACCTTTACGTTCCCTATTATACAACTTTTCTTTGGTATACATGCTAAACGTTCTATTTTCTGGTGCAAAATCGATATGAACCCCAGAAAATATTTCAGCTAGTCACGATTTGTCCTAATTTCTCTATATCTAAAAGTTAATACAATTAGTAAATCACAGTCGCCTAACGTAATCTATCTATACTAATATATAAAGCTGAAGAGCTTGTTTATTTGTTTGGTTGAACGCGCTAATATCAGGAACTACTGGTTTGAATTGAAAAAAAAATTGTTTGTTGTATAGCCCATTCATCGAGGAAGACTATAGGCTATATAATATCACGCTACGACCAATAGGAGCGGAGTATCAACGAAGTAACTAAAAATGTGTCCGTCCGACAAAAACTTTTGAATCATGAAATTTGGACACAACATTAATCTCGGTAAACTAAGATGAATGTGCGTACTCATGTCCCTCCCACTCATTCGTTCTTTTGTACCCGGGTGAAACCGGGCGAGCCCGCTAGTGTCTTCATATAGGGTGAAGCGTGGAAATGTTATACAGGTGATCTGTAATTTAATATGAAAATCAAAGATTTTCGTGAATCTGAATGCTCGTGAACAAAATTATCGATTGCATCTGAAACCGTCATCTGCAGTATAACGTGATATTGTTCACATGTGCGTGTTTGTAATGAGAAGTCGTCTGTCACGCCACTTTAACCTGTGACCTCGACAACTGCACTCATTACGAAACATAGCCTCGTTTTTGTCATTTCGAACTTATTGTGTCGTGTTTATTCAAAACAATAATGCACTTCCGATTATACGATTGGTTGTTGAATTTTAAATTCTGAAACGCTTTTAAAAGGCCTCATTTTTCTCTGTTTTTGTCACATTTTTAGCTTGTGAAGATATTAAAATTTCAGCAACTTCAGTCTTCATACACAAAAGTATGATAACGTGCTTGAAATCATTTTCATTTTGACGTGATAACGTCTTATAAATTGATGAAACACCGGCTGCACGCACGAAAAAGTGTCACGTTCCGCCTGAGCCTGAGCGTGCAAGCGAGAGCGCGGTACAAGCGATAGAGAGGCACGATCGGCCCAAGCGTCGGCTTGTACGCATTTCTCTCTCTTCTCGCGTGACGTCAGAGAGTTCATCAATGTTTCTTTATGACGTTATCACGTAAAACTATCGTCCGTAAACCGACTTTACAGACAACCAATTTTTTTAATTTTTCAAATCGCGGAACAAGACTGCGTGAAGGTGTGCACATTTGACGATCTTCAAGCGACTTAATCGCAAAGTCACGCGACAAAAATAGCGTATGCGCCGGTCTTTAATCGTAAACATTCCTGCAACCCTGCATTACAATTAAATAAGCTACATATATGATGCAATGTATTTACTATTGAAATGTCAAACACTACATTATCGGTAACACTCAACAATTGCCATGGCAGGTTGAAGCGTATTGCTAACTGTTGAGTAGGATCGAACAGCAGCGTATAGAGCGATGTGTTGCTCTCGATGGAACTTGGGGCCGCCGATGGGGAGGTTTGTTTAGTTGACAGGGAAGGAAATTGACGTTTTAGGATTGTATTGAGTACGCGGTTGAATAATATATATGTTACGGTCAATGTTCGGAATCCGGGCAATGTCGACATTGACCGGTGCATCATGAAACATAAGAGTCGATGCTTGCATCGCAGCTAACATCAAGGTGTGTAGGCTGCTTTAAATCTTAAGGAGGTTGAGCCGTTTTACGAAGATAATGAAAAAAATCTGAGATAAAGTTTTTTTAATAGATTTTCTTATGACAAAATTTTCGGTAAAAAATCCAAAATCATTAGGAGATTTATAAAGTTAAAATTAAAAAAAAAAACTTTTACATGTAGTCTTATGGAAAATATGTCAACCTAGCAAACGGTACATTTTAATTTTTTGCAAATAACCAAATAATGTCGGCAGTTCCGAAAACTAACTATGTAAAGCATCGATGTCTTACGCATTTTGTAATATTTTTTCCAATTTAATTAGGAAACTTTTAATCAATAAAAAAAATTATTAAACCTGAAATAATTAATTAATATTAAAAAAAATATTATTTATGCCTTTATGACAATAATTTATTGGTATCATCGACTTATAACCTTTTGTAAAAATTTATTATGGAAAAGTTCCCATTTAGAATTCGACTTACTTTTGATTGGGACTGTAACGCATCAACCTCCTTAAATGAGCACCACTGTACTAAAAGATAGAGAAGGTGAAGCTAGAATATCCAAAAGTAGTAAATATTCCATATTTATTTAGGTAAACTGAATAAATAACCTAAAATCGTAAATATGGCTATTTGTATTAAATGATTCATTTTACTTTTTCAATACGTTTTCATAAAAAAAACTAGAAGCTATTTACTGCCCAATTAATGAAGTGTTTTTACGCTCGTGTGAACACGTTGCTGTGTTTTTAAGAGTATATACAATATTATTCGTTGGAGGCAACAATTTGTATGAAAATAAGAAAGAGCGATGAGCATTTATCTATAAGGCTGGCAATAAATTATGAGAAGTGTTTAATAATTTGTCAATATATTTTATAGAATATAGCGGCCCGGTCCGGCTACGCCCGAATTGGTAGAATGCCATCGTTATATCGTCGACTTACGTTGAAAATTGATCTTCACGAAAAGCGCTTTTATTTTAACGCGATAATATATAGCCTATGTCCATCCTGAAGGTCCAGTCTAAATATTGGTGAAAAACATTTGAAATCGGGTGGGCGTTAACTAATATAATTGGCTCTCGCATGATGTGAAAAAATCAGTTTCCAATGCTATAAATATTAGAATGATAGTTTGATAGTTGTGTCACTGTGGTGTAATGTAACTCAGTTCGCCGCGAGAGTGGAAAGATTCGGGGTTCGTATCCCGACGGTGACATTGTTTGAAAAAATAAACTAATTTTTCTATGTTGATAGTGTTGTAACAATGGGTGTTTCTTAACAATTGTAGCAAACAGTAGCTATATATTATAATAATTACTAACTGTAACTAAACTCAACCAAAAAGTTAGTATAGATATCTAGCGTGTCTATAAATACGTATATTATTCCATATCTATCGACATTTGTATAAATATAATTTTGACATTATCATTAGTTAATGACATTTTAATACTAACGCGGATTATAATACACCCGACTCACTGATATAGGAATTATTCATTTTGATAATATTCAAGGATGTTGCCTTTTAAATATGCAATATAGTTTTATTCTAATTAGGTAAATGATACGCTCATGGGCTACAATAGTGGCAGGATTCAAAAAGCTACGGATTGAGAACACTTTAAAAGTTCCGTTATCACCACAGTAAATCTTTCAGCTCCCAGGTTCCAAAACGAAACCTGGTGAAAGTGTGAAATAGATTTTCGGTTTGTTATAAAAGAAATGATAATAATAACCCCTTTTTCTGTATCACTTTGTAGCGATAATGGCCACAGATCTGCCAAATCGCATTTGGTTTCCTTGTTAATAATAATAATAAAAAAATAACCCTAGCTTATTAAAATCCTCTGAAATAGCTTTTTTTATGAGCGCCACTGCATTCCATGAGCGATGTTCCATTTTTTTCCAAAGTACCCGCTTCATTTTTTGTACGGTTATTAATATTACTAATAATTTTGTCTTTTCTGTTTCAGGAACTGATGGGCACCAGGATTGAGGTAAATTGAACACAAAAATTTGCTAAGTAAACTTGACACCTTTAGTCTCACTTCTTCTTTGCATTGAACCTTTTCGCACATTTATGTTTTTCGAGGGATTACCATACTTTTTGTAAAGTTAACTTATTCCACTTGAATTAAAAATTATGTAGACACATAATCGTACAGTTATATACCGCACTTCATTATATAAAAATCAGTTCTCCTAACCTCGAAGGGCGCGAAAACTTGCGTACTCCGTTGTGTATTTCAGTGAAGAGTGTGCGGCCTCTATTATTGAAGCGACTTAATCGCAAGATCGCGCGATAAAAAGTACAATGTAAACGGTGGCTCTTGAACAGCCACGTGGCGTGTGCAAACACAGTAATGCATCTTGTTTATTTGAATTGAATGACTGCATCATACTGTCCCATTATTAATGTAACCTTGACATTGCATTAAATGTATAATTGGAGAGATGGCTGTCCACCCCTCCGCTATAAATCAGGATTAGCCATTAGCCTGTATTCGCTAATTACGTAGTTAACATGTTTCCTTGTTTGCGCGGCGTTAATCACCTTCAATTAATTATCTTTATACTTTATTAGCATATTATCAATTTACAGTTTTTTTTTACTTTTTCGGCGCGTTCTGTTATTTTTATATTATTAATGTAAACCAGCGGAAAAAGGAAAACGGCTTTGTTAAAATTAAGGACGTAGTCCTATGTTCAGGCTCGTTTTCAACCGTTATTTCAGAAATTTTTTTTAATATCATAATAATGTACGATGTTTTCAATTTTGTTACATGTTTTTACTGACATCGTAAACTAAGACAAAAAAATTTTTTTTGCTTAATTTTACGCCATTTTATAATTGTTTTTTTAACCTAAAGTAGACAACTTTAAGTGGAGGTAGGTGGGTAGCGCGGGTGATAACGTCACTTGGAGTCAACTGAATTATAAAAATTAAATTGGTTATTGTTTCGTAGGCTTGTGGCTCTATCCCGTACTAGAAATAAGCATTTTTATTGATAAATAACAAAATGGCGGGTTTTAGAAAAAAAAAAACAACGAGAAAATCGTGATTTTTTCGTTGAAAATCGGTTAATAAAAATAGAAATAATTTTTATAATTAAGTAATTCTAGTACCGGACGGAGCTATTGTTGTGTAGAATACCCTGTGCAAAACTGAAAGCAATCGGTTGTATACAATTGTTTCAATCACCCGCGCCACTTAGAAAAACGTAGTTTTGAGAAAAACGCGTTTAAAGTTTTAATTTCAGATTTCTTACATAAAAATAAAAATTAATATTTACACTAATCAGCTATGCCTGGTGTATATTAAACCTTCCGTTTCTTCAAAGGCATCGTTTTCTGTTAATTTGTTTGCTCTACTCTGCGAGAGTATAAGGGTAACGTGATAACAATTGAGAGGTAAGAGCAGGTAAGAGTCTTACCGTAAGACCGTTGCTGCTCTCGACTATATGCTATAGCTTTGTAAATATTTAATAATCGGTCTAAAATTTTTACAGTATTTTCTCAATATATCAGACTTACTAAAAATGTAAAAAAAATAAATTCGTTTTTTCAAAACCCGAACACCAGATTACGTCCTTAAATCCTAAAGAAAACATTTTCTTTCTTGACTGTTAATACGCTTTGCATCGAGTATTGGTATTATCGAACGATTCCCTTCTCTCATCATCTAAACATGATCATACCGTATTCTTTGTTTTTTTTCGGAGTATTAGCTCGAAATACGTAACAGTTATTCAGTAACTGTTTAAGTTAATCACACAATGATCACTGGTTAATTTCATAATACGTTTAACAATGTTGTTAACTTTGACAAGGCGTGCTACAACAGTTTTTACCACGATTTTTATTAACTCGATTTCTTGTATTGTCCGGGTGGAATTTTGTGATTGATTTTAAACTAACTTCCTGATTAGATAGAAACTTGAAATTTTTTACTCAACTCAGAATTAGATGACAATACAAGAAAACGTGGAAATTTTCAAATAAATAAAATTATCGACCAATTTTTTTCAGACCATATATTGACAAAAAATTAATATAAAAATATAAAACAATATAACAAAAGATGACGTTTCGATCCGGATTTTTGATCTTCTTCAGAAATATCTAAAAAATATAAAAATTAATTAGTGTTATTCAAGCCTTATGAGTAAGATTTGAAACGTAAAACGTGGGGCGCATGCAACAAGTTATATAAGAAGTGTAGAGAGTATCAATGAATGAGATAAAACGAATAATGCGCCCCACGTTTTTCGTTTCATATCCTACTCATAAGGCTTAATTATTTTATACTTTTCGTTTTAAAAATATGGTATCTCAAAAAAAATAATTTTTTTTGTTATTTTTTCCGTTAATAAGTCCATTTGCCGAGTCATTTTAAAATAAATAAATAAAATATTCATATTTAAAAACTGGGGCAACTATCCCACTTTTACCCTATAACACATTTCTGTACCGTAAAATACGAACTGTAATGATTCGCATTAAAATTATTATATCCGTAGTTACAATCTATTAATCAGCAATAAAGTTCTTGCAAACATCAGCTGCAGTAACGCTGCGTATAAAAACTAATAACAAATGCTACAAATACTTTTATTTCCTTTTAATATGCTTTCGTTTCACATTTTTTATATAGTTCTTACAAAAATAATATTAATAAATTCACAGTGTGTGCTATAACAATGCTATGTCTCAATTATATCTATAACTACAATCGTTACAAGCATTTAATTTCTCCTGTCCCGTTGTCTGTCTGTAATCAAATATTGCAAGTTGAATTTGATCCACTTCCCGTTATCCGATTGTGCTGAAATTTTGCATGCGTATGTAGTTCCGATGACAATGCAATATTATAATAACTAACTGATCGCTCCGACTTTCGCCCGGTTGCAAATCGGACTTTTAACTACTTCCCATTATCCGATGGAGTTGAAATTTTGCATACATATGCAGTTCTGATAACAAAATAATATTATAATAACTAACTGACCGTTCCGGCTTTTGCCCGGTTGCAAATAGCACTTTTAATAAAGCACACTAAAACTTAAAAATAAATAAACTATTTTTTTTAAAGCAAGCTTTAATTAGTGTTAATAAAGAGAACTAAAATGTCAAAAATAAATTTATTTCGATTAGAAATAAGCCGTTTTGTACGTACTTATCACAGTCTCAAGTTTTCAAATAAAAGCGTGTTACATTTTAATAGCAAGAGAGAAAAAAAGAGGGTGTAACACGCTTTTATTTGAAAACTTGAGACTGTGATAAGTACGTATAAAAAGGCTTATTTCTAATCAGAATAAAATTATTTTTAACTTTTTAGTTCTTTTTACTAACGACTAATAAAAGCTTACTTTAAAAAAAAATTCTTGTTCGTTTATTTTTTTTTAACAGTTTTGAACCGGACCCAGAGCGTGTTTTTATGAGTCGTACGATATTACGAGCGAAACTCGGGCATATAAAAATCTATCAGTGTATATACTGTGAGCTCCGGTATCAACCGGAACATCGCTACCAAGCATTGACTCTACGAAAAATGTGATATGAAGTAGAGAGAGAGTGCTGTATATATCAGCCGTTTTATGGACATCATTATCATCATCATCATCATTGGCTTCATAGACACGCGTGACTCATAATACTGCATCGCCTTTATGCACTACGACTAAAAAAAAATCGACAGTCAGTTCCCCACACAGCATATCAGCCACTATAAAGTTTAGAAAAAAAATCCCAAAACTTTCTTGAAAAAATAAATGAAATAATAAACCGTTATGAAAAGTATACAACGTTATAGCATATATCTCTTTTGCGCATGGGTCGATTTTCCCTAAAAGAAATAGGACTCTTCATATTTGCATATCACACATCCTCCACAAATTTGGTTTCAATCCGTTCATCCGTTTGACCTATATCGTGGTAAGCTCAAAACGAAAAAATATTTTGAAATTTTGAAAAGTGAATTTTGACCCAAATTAGTTCCATTGGTGTTGGAATCGTAAAATTAATCGTTCGCGTAGCTTGAACCTGGAGAACTCGAGTTCGATTCTCGACAGTGACATGTAGTTTTTTTCGTGAAAGAATAAACCGTTACAGCGCTAACGCGTTTATAATTAATGTTATAATTGGTTCTGAATTGAATGACCAGTGCGGAGATGACCACGTGAAACCATTTTATTAATTGTCATAATTGAAAAACGATTTAGGTCAGCAATTATCATCTAAATGGAAATATGGTAAATTAAAATCATTCTCAAATATATAAATATGAAATAGGTATGCTTACTAGGAAAGACTGCTACTCCAATATAATTATTAAAACTAGTGATGTGCCGGATATCCGTATCCGCAGATATCCGAGGGAGAAGAAAGATCCGTATCCGTTAGTTTTTGGCGGATTTTTTACCTTATTAATTTTCAATTCATAGATAAAATTTTATATATATAGGTGATTAGGTAATAATGAAAAACTGTTAAATTCCATTCAGATTATTTTTTAAATCGTATTTGGCACTTTTATATTGCAAACATTTATCGTAGTGAGTACCATACCAATAGTACATAACTCAAAGGTACTAAAAAACTATCTTTGTAATGAGATATTGCACATCGATCTTTGGAAAGAGACAATCTGTTATGAGAGTTAACTCTTAAAGAGGTCAATAACTTTTTCCCATAACATATAGTCTCTTTCCAAAGGTCGATGTGCAATATTTACGGCCGCGTACTCTAAGAAAGTTAAGATCCGTATCCGTATCCGCGGAACTTGAAACCAAATATCCGCATTCAGATCCGTATCCGCGGATATACATTTTTAACGATCCGGCACATCACTAATTAAAACTAGAAGCATTATTATTTTGCACATTATTAATTAGATATTTTTATGGATACTCTGGTTTATTATAAAATTTAAACCAGAAAATCTAAATATTGGAGGCTAAAAAATCCTAAAGTTTCATAGTTCAAAATTTTATAAATTGAACTAACTTCGCCCGAATTTGTGGATTTTTTTCGTCGACTTATATTCACAAAATTGGTCTCCACGAAAAGGGTTGTTATTTTAACGCGGTAATATTATAATGGCCTATGTCCTTGCAAGAAGGTCCATTCTAAATATTGGTGAAAATTGAAGGAGATTTTTTTGGTTAAGGAACAATAGAAATAAGCTTTACTAAAGTATCGCTTGTGGCCAACGTATCGAAAATAAGGCCTCAGGGCCTATGAACATGTATAGTATTCAATTACATAAATATTATTATGATTTCTAAATTATAAATAAATGCATTACAAATCAATATACTTTCATAAAGCTTTTTTCTATTGTTCCTCAACCAGATAAATCTCCTTTAATACATATTTTGGAAATTGGAACACGACTTCTACTAATATTGGTGAAAACATTTTTGAAAACGGATGACTAGTTTCGGAGATTACCTCCTACATCCAAACTTGCAACCTTCACCTCTATAATATTAGTATAGATGAGATTGAAGCAATGGAACTCTGACTTCGCGGAGTTGTGAATTTCATCCAAATTTGAACAATTAAACTTTGGGATTTCTCCGACTCCAATATCTAGATTTCTGGTACGCTTTGTGAAATTGTGACAACATTAAAAAAGATATTTAACCGGAATTTGAAATGTTTTGATTGCATATTTGAGTGCATGTATGATTTACTGGCGGTGATAGACTTTGATGTTCAATTTTCTTATTTCGCAATGACGTTTAGACCTTGCTATAATATATCTACATAGAACGTGGGCGCTATAACATTTTAGACCGTTGCCATGACGACTGGTGGCGAGTTTCTATATTTCAGCAAACACTTTGTTATAACGACTTGACTTTTGCCCGCAGAGTCGCTTGCGGTAATGTCGATTTTGTCGTCAACCCGATCTCTTAATCCGAACGCCACTCTCTTCATAACCGAGTCGTTTTTACCACTTGCTCTTCGTGTATGTCGGGCGGAACTTTGTAATTGATTTTACACTAACTTCCTGATGAGATAGAGACTTGAAATTTTCAACATAACTCGTAGAAAAAAAACTGAAATAGTGATAATGTCACTATTTGAAATTCACTTCCGGAATAGCGAATTCAGGTAACATTTAATGGTCGCTTATATAATTAATGAATCTTTATATTCACTTATAAAATTAGTGAATTTTTATATTCACTTATATGATTAGTGAATTTTTATATTCATTTATAAAATTAGTGAATTTTTATATTCACTTATATGATTAGTGAATTTTTATATTCATTTATAAAATTAGTGAATTTTTTTATTCACTTATATGATTAGTGAATTTTTATATTCACTTATATGATTAGTGAATTTTTATATTCATTTATAAAATTAGTGAATTTTTATATTCACTTATATGATTAGTGAATTTTTATATTCACTAATTCATATTGTGAGTATTCGCTAATTCTGCGTGGTACGATTCTAGCATTAACAAATAATGTAATTTGTGAAAAATCACTGATTCATGTTTAGAGAGTAAGGTTGATTTTGAAGTTGAATCGTTAATTGTGATCGTTGATCGATCGACAGACGGATTGATGTTTCGAAACCACTGACGTAGACGCCCTCGCATGGAACTGCACAGCATCCTGGAGCGTCGCGACTCTATCCACACACACGCAGCTGGGGAACGAGCGTCGGCGGCGGCGGCGGCGCTTCGATCTGCGCGCGCGGCGAGCACACGACGCGTGACCCAGACCTTGACCTGACCTGCCTTTATGTCAGCCGAGGCCCACCCACTTGCAGATATATACGTATGTTTCGTACTGTACACGTCTCTGAAATTGTGTGCGTTTCTCTCTGTTCTATTCTTCTGTTTCCCTGATACTAGCACACAATGGGACTCGGTGCTCTCGCGCTTTGCGTGTGACGCTGATGATTAGCGCAGAACAAATACGTGTTGTTCAGTGTTTCTGTACAACAATAATGTTGTTGCAGTTGTAAGTACACAGTGTCCAAAAATGATTATGTTTAGTAATTGATTTTTACACAGCTTGTGACATCAGAAGAATTTCTGAACACTAAAACTAAAACCCGACTACTGAAAATTATGAAACAAGAAAATATTCTCATCTGAGGATAGCCGTGGTCATATGCCACCTACCCTAACAAAACATTACCTACATTTTAACAGTAGTAAGCGATCATAAGCTCTAGGGCAAAGTGCATCACGCTATATATCTAGAGGGGCCTCATATAATATATGAGATGGCTTTACTTAGATGAGAATATTTTCTTGTTTTATACTTTTCAGTAGTCGGGTTTTAGTTTTCAAACTTAGTTTTTTTTTTTATTTTTTTTTGAACTTATTTTTTATTTGTTTTCAATTTGTTCCTCTCTGGGACTAAAATTCCAAATGTTACCCGGACCATAATAACGATTCGATTGACACCTAAATCGGATGAATAGTTTGGGCACTACAACATCCGTAAATACATATATACATAGACTGCTAAACTCATAACCCTTCCTTTTGGCCTCGCCTTAGTCGGGTAAAAATTAAAGTGGCAAAAGGGTTTGATGAAATAAATATTAAAGTAATCACGATGACGAAAGTGGCCACTAGCGTAACATTGGTAAAGCTTATTTATGATCCTCAACCAAAATCTTCCGTCATCGTAATCTATTGGATCAACACTACTTTATGCTGAAGACATTAAAGTGATCTTTAGGCTTTAAGGCACGAAAGAAGAGCACTAAAAAAATTAAAATAAAATTGAACCTCCTTCAAGAAAGGGTAACTAAAAAGATCGCTGGGAAATCCCTAAGATATTGGTTCAGCAGCATATTGTGGACACTCCAAGAAGACATGATGCTGACTGGGACTTTACATTTATCCCACTGCGGATGGTCACTCTTGTCAAAAAGATATGTTTGAATCAGCAAAGTAAACTCGGATAATCTTTTCGCTGCTTCAAAAAGTCAACTTTACAGTGAAAAAAGACATACCGTGTATTTAGTCGATAATAATAACTGAAATGTGTCCCAGGGATCTACCACGCAGACAATATTCAACACGAACAATTATTAATGGCTGGCTGACACACAAAAGGCGACCGGTTAGTGTGCTTTATCATGCATAAAACAAGCCACTATGACAGTCTGACATAACAGCGACTTGTTGTTGTTGATGGCAATGATGATGTCACTCATATTACATATTATTACCAGCCTTTTATCCGTTAGTAGCGCTAATGTTGTTCAACTTCTTGCCTGAATGTAGTAATGACATTTGCGACATTTGAAATATTGTGCAAAGATCTAAACGTTAATTAATCATACGTGACTGAAATATATATTAAGATATCAGTCAATGACTGCTAAAATCAAGGGTAATGTTGCGACGACTTCGTTTTAATGGCTTTTGACAGAAATCTTAACACGATCTTAGTCTGGTAAAATGTAGATAGATAGATAGATAAATTTTGCATTATAAATAGTTCTTGAGCTTTAGTACTGCATCCCCAGCAGATGATACCGTACTTTAAACGGCTGTATACGAAGGAAAAATATACTATTTTACGAACATGAATACTAACACAACAGGAGCAGATTCTGCGCAGAACAAATATTGATGTCGATACTTTCTTTTTGAGTATATCCACATGTGATGACCAGGGGTTGAAAAAAATATTCGGGTCCAAAAATACCGATGAAATTTTCGAAATCGTGTCAAATTTGAAATTTAACCCTTTAGTAATTATTGAAATGTGCTGCTAAAATTTTAAAAAAATTGGCCCGACAGGACCGGACTCACAATTTTTATGAATATAGATATAGATTTACATACTAAAGAGTGTATATAATTTGGTACAGATGTTGAAATTTGAATTGATATGTAGTATTGAAATTAAGTAAAAAAATGTTGTTTTAAGGGGTGTATTAAGGGATAATTTTTTTTTAATTTTTACTCGGAATAATTAAACGAGTGATTTGTGAATATAATGTCAAAAATGTCGGATTGCTAATTGAAAGCCTGGTGTGCGATTTAAAAGAGATTGTTAAAAGTTGTGCTTTGTTTTCAGTGAAAGACGGAGTGTAGAGGCCGTGGCGGCATGGCAACTGCGGCCACCGTCCCTGTGCCCCACCAGGCCTCAGCTCCACTCAGCCTGATGTCCTGTGTGCGCGAATCCTCGCCCCAAGATCTCGACTCGAGCACCGAAATGGACCTCGACAAAAACGGTAAGTTATTCATGAATACATTAACCTACTAATTTATTAATGTACAGCCCGTACGAAAGTAATACAGATGTTAGACTTTAAAAAAAAATCACGATGAAGGAAGGTTTGGTTGAGGATCATAACGTTGGTCAGTAGGAGTAGCGTAGCATCGGTAAAGCTTCAACCAAACCTTCTTTCATGGTGACATTCTATTGGATCAACACTGCAATACAGTGTGTCCCCGGATTGAGTTCACAATAGGTGAGATTGACCAAAAATTTTCGAATTGGAATTTCATATTTTGGGATTCCGCCCTGCTTGGTCTGAAGCTTATTTTTAGTTTTCTTTCGATTTTTTTAAATCAAGTAGGCCTTTACAGTTGAGCAAAACCTCTTTTCGTTTCAGGTAAAGTACCTTTTCCGTTAATAGTACGCAAAAGTGTCACAAAGAAAAGTTTTTCACAATGAAAAATTATGGCGTTATGCAAATTTTCAGAATGATTGGCCTACTTTGATAATAGAAGTAGAAAAATATTTATTATTAACGATTACTATTAATAAAAATCGCAGGACTGTGAACAAAAAGTTATTTATTTAGTGTACGACGTTTCGTCTATAAATTTAGACTTTTTCAAGTACAATTAATGTGAAAATTTAAAACAATAATTATGTACACTAAATAAATAACTTTTTGTCCACAAGATTATTCCACAGATTTTTTTTGTGT
Source organism: Xanthostigma xanthostigma (assembly GCA_963575645.1). Taxonomy (NCBI): domain Eukaryota; kingdom Metazoa; phylum Arthropoda; class Insecta; order Raphidioptera; family Raphidiidae; genus Xanthostigma; species Xanthostigma xanthostigma. The sequence continues at coordinate 47,672,428 of OY754469.1, read as the reverse complement.
CAAGTATATGAACTTTTGCTTTGACATTTACGTTTTTAGTGGAATATCAACTCTAAACTTGGGTACATTTTTACGTGAAATGTTTTTAGACGGGTTTGTTATTGTCATTTGAATAAGTCAAATTCGTAGAAGTCGATCCTAGAATTAACTCTCAAATATCAAAACAGTCCTTATCTAGAATGATAGGTATTTGGAAAAAAATCCGTGGCATAAGGATCCAAAATGAAGCAATACTGAAATTTTTTAAACTTGCATTTAATGCTGACGTTTCGATACGTTTTATATCTGAAGATGATACAAAACGTATCGAAACGTCAGCATTAAATGCAAGTTTAGAGTTGCTTCATTTTGGATCCTTATGCCACGGATTTTTTTCCAAATACCTATCATTAACTTCAATGGATCACAATTACTCTATTTATTGAATAGAATCAAATTCATCTTATCTAGAATAACAATTGCATCAGACTAGATATTTATGGTAACTGTTACCTTTTTGTGAAAACACATCTTTGCTTAAAGAGAATCACAGGTACATGGAGGTAATGCTAATCCATATATTTTATGTGGCACGTCTTGTACAGTCTTACACCCATAAGTTACGAGTCGGTACATTAACCTGAGATAGTGGTATGTTTTCAACATATATGGCCTCAGTGGGGCCGATACAAGCGAGTATTGGTTATCCCAGAGGACTGGGGTGTATATAAAGAAATATTGCATCCTTTGCAACGATGTGAATCCTTGACTACGTTTTATCTGCACCGTCTCCTTGAACAGCTTTCGGAAGGTTTATTACGAAGAAATCAACATCATGCAAAGCTATGAAACAAATAAAAATTAAGTAAATTGGGTTATTAAACTTTTATTTTTTTATAAACAGACTATTTCATAAGTATTTTTTAGTGGTAGTACAGGGCGAAGTCTACTGTGAACATACTACACCGCGGTTACGATTTTATATATTTGTACAGAAATATGCCCAAAAAAGATATTTTTACTTTGCGATAAAATACTCTTATAAAACCATTTAAAATGTCTGATACCTCGAATATATCGACATATTCGAGGTGTCAGACATTTTAAATGGTTCATGTTATTTGTCAGAGAACAGTATTTTAGCGTTTTGGTTGAAGTTTTTAAGCTATCCAATTAAAAAACAAACAGTATCTATAAATTTTTTACATGTCGTCAAAACGACATCTTTCGGAAAATTTAGAGGGAAAACGCCCCAAAATAAAAAAAAAAGTCATAGAGGAAATAGGTGTCAGACTAGGCCTAATGAAGCCATATACTCTGACTAATATACATAACATGAAGTTCCTAAGGTTCATTTTTTCGAAACATTCAGTACAAGTATTCATAACCGCATTTTGCCTAGACATGTGCTTTGAAGTAATTTGGCTCTTTGCCACATCCGATTTTTTATGAGTTCGACTGTTATACGTATTTTTAGTGTCAACCTTCAAAAATCAATAATATGTTTAAAAAAATGATTTGGTCATGCCTGATATTTCAATATACTACCCGAGTGCGATTCTTAATTTTAAAAATAAATTGTTTAAAATTAACTTTTCAATTACGTCATAAATTTGGAAATTTAAGATAAAAATAAGAAGAAATCCTTATAAAAAAATTTAAAACTTTTGGAAAGGATTGCTTCTTATTTTCATCTTATTTAAAATTGTTTTTTAATTTTATCAAAACTATAGATTTCACAATACTATATAAGAAAATTTACTGTCCAACAATGTCACTGTCGGGACTTTAACCCCAAACTTCCACTCGCCGCTTCCCTCTCCAACGACTTAATATCACAAAGGCTGCCTGTCGCGAGCGAACTATTGCGGATGGTTGAGTCGCAACGCGCGCTTTAAAAAATTGTTTTCTAGCAGTCAGATCATACTGTTTTGTTAGCTTAGATATTTTTTATTTGTTTTTCTGATACAGTATATATAACCAAAAGCTCCACTATTTTTGTCGCTACCGTGTTTCATTACAATCACGTGCGGAGCCGCGGGGAGCAGCTAGTACACGGCGATGTCTGTGCAGGTAGCGTGGGCTAATATAAAACAAATAATAAATTCACGTAATGATACGTTTGTGTCGATAAAATCAATGTGAAACCGTTCACCTTCCTCCTTGTTGTAATATCAAGGCCGATACTAATTGATGGGTGGGGCTTCATTATACTTTGATATTCAATATTATACTCGATGGAAATTGATCTATTGTGGTTTGACATTTGTGCTTTATATAGAAAATAATTATAATTGTAAATGATATATTTATACAATATATGTGAACTTTTCTTGCCATTTTTAAAATGAATATTTAATGTCTGATTGTATTTTGAATGGATATAAATCGAATAAATGGGATTCTACTGTATCTATATGTATAGCCCCAACGACCTGAATAATATGTTCAAGATTTACGCCACTTGTCCTTTAATACAGCGGTTGCCAAAGTGGTGGTCCGCGGACCACTAGTGGTCCGCGAGAAAATTTCGCTGGTCCGCAGAAAAATGTGGAATATACTTACTCATCATGTTAAGTTATGTTTTAAGATGCATTAAAACATTTTTGTACAATTTTTGTTTATTTTGTTTATTTTATTATGGTTTATTAATAAAGCTTTCATAACTTGGTTACTATTAATAGTTTCATTTTATTAACTAGGTACATTTTATGTGTTCTTTGATCACAATTTTTTTTTATAAATATATTTAACACTTAAAAAATCCTATTAGTGGTCCGCGGGATTTAAATTATGAATTAACTGGTCCGTGAGGTCAAAAAGTTTGGCGACCGCTGCTTTAATAGACACGTTGTATATGTGTTACGGTGGATACCCGAATTCGGTTAATGACCGAAATAAAATGCGCAAAACTAGTTTTGACCAACGAATATTGCCCAAACTCGAAATCTTACATTTAAACGGGATTGACTGTAATAAAATGAGCAAAACGAGTTTTGCGCATTTTTAATTGGACAAAACTACTTTTGTCCATTTTTGAACGGACAGTACTAGTATGGCATCGGAATCTTCTTTGCGTTTTTTATTTTACTTTTCCACATCAACGATACTTATTACATCAAAGCGATTTATTCGTCTGTATTGTTTAGCAGACAGAGGTTTTAATTCAGCTTTTAATAAATTTGCTTTCTTAACCTCACTTAGTGTAGTAAGGTAATGATGTTTCGTCATAAAATTATGTTTTAGAAGTCTCCAATAGCCGAACTAGTTGAGACTCGAATTCACCTTGCATTTTTACTTAATTATTACACTGAATATCCCACAATTATATTAATTCTAACATTCAGGAGAACAATTCAATAGGTAAACAAGAACATAACCCTACTTTTATTCGGGTTCGGACGTTGATTGAATGAAACAAGCAGAACTAGTATTGTCCGTTCAAAAATGGACAGAGCTAGTTTTGTCCAATTGAAAATGCGCAAAACTAGTTTTGCTCATTTTATAACACTCAATACCCTGTAAGATTTCGGGTTTGGGCAATATTCGTTGGTCAAAAATAGTTTTGCGCATTTATTTCAATCATATTGACCGAATACGGGTATAGACCGTAACATATGCATAATTCGTCGTCTTCTATATTTTTATCACGGTATTGATACGTACTCATTTATCATTGATTTCGTCAATAATAATAAAGTTTTATCTTATCGATATATTTTCCAATTTTATTATGTTATTTCAATTTATAATTTATTGGAGCAATCTGTTGTTCACTGAACTAAAGTGTTACACAATAAAAGACATTTTGCTAATTCAGTGACTGCATTCTTACATGCTAATTATTAAATTACATTATAATATGAGTGCATGTACATAATACTTGCATGCATGTGTGGTTGTGTGTGTAGTGCGTTTTGATATACAATACAAAAATATTTCGGCTTCCTTATAAGGTAATGCAACTTCATACGTTGATGTTATGTTTAAATAATTCGTTTTTGGAACCAGTATACTTATATTATAAATTAGTAAGGATGTGTGAGAAGTGAAATTTCATCAACTCGAATAGTACAGAGAAAAAACATTCCTAAAATCCGTAAATAAATGTTTTTGCATATCAATTACTAATATTATAAAGAGGTAAAGTTTGTAAGTTTGTATGTACGAGGTAATCTCCCAAACTACTCACCCGATTTCAAAAAATATTTCACCAGTATTTAGAGTGGACCTTCAGGATGGATATAGGCTATATATTATCGCGTTAAAATAAAAGCGCTTTTCGTGGAGACCAATTCTGCAACGCAGGTCATGAAAAAACGGTGGCAGTCTACAAATTCGGGCGACTTACGTTGCAGAATTGGTCTCCACGAAAAACGCTTAACATTAAAATGGGTATAGTATAAGCTATTCTTAAAAGATAGGCATTATGCCATCGCGGACTATTCTGTAGAGTGTAGACCAATAAAAGAGGAACAATTCCACCATATCTACATTGTTTTGTTATACATCTCAAAAGGTTTAGACACAATTTTCAAATGAAAGCTCCCAGTCGACTTGATTTTTTTCTAACATCTTCAACAATTATTATCGTCATATTTCAACCGATTTACACAAAACATTAATTAATTATACACAAAAACCTTCCTCGTTTATCGCTCTTTCTGTTAGTGAAAATCGTATATGAAAATCCGTTCGGTAGTTTTTGAGTTTATCGCGTTCAAACAGACAGACGCGGCGATGGGGACTTTGTTTTATGTCGTGATGAAGTGAAAATCAGCTAGTTTATAGGAGGTACGTGCAAAAATTGAAGTATGTATCTCGATTGTAGTATTTACATTAATATTTTACAGCATTTACAGAATGTCGACATGTGCTGTATATTTCGATTATTTTCAAGTCCGAGAACATATAGAACAATGGCATATGCAATCTAAAGTAGAAGATAAAATTTCACATCGATAAAGTAGATAATTAATCAAATATTACTGTCTTGTACGTAGATCGACTGCTCAAATTGCGTATGAGCTGTACTACTTCAACTAGTGCTTTATTTTTGAAGAAATCAGTATTTGCACACCCCTGTAAATTAATAATAATTTATCAATTCTCGGAAGTTTATTATTTATTTTTATGAAAATAGACTTAAATGTGGATATATTTTTTGTAGTAATATAGTGTCAATATTGGTTTTAACTATTTATTTTGTATTATGAATTATGACTCATTTTATTTTATAAAATATGCTTTATTTAAATTGAAATTTATTGAAATAATCTCATAAATCACTGGAGCATCATATTGTTGATGTACATAAACATTTTTGATTATTTACTATTTATTCGTAAATATTCTGAAAAAGTTTTTTTTTTCTGCTAATATAAAAAAGGATAGGTTAAAACAATAGAAAAGAAATGTTTTGTTTGTTGTTGAAAAAAACGTTTTTAGAAATTGTCGAATTGTACATACAGGGTTTCCAAACATTTTTTTCATAAACTTACTAGAAATTTTATTATTGTTGTAACAGTAAAAACATTCGATTAATTTTTAATCTATATTATTTTAAACCTAATAATTTACATCTTGGAAAAATCGAGGACTTTCATGCAAATAAAAATGCTGACATCGAAATCTAATCTATACAGGACACAATTAATGCAATCAAAGAACTTGGTCTTGATAATAGTATATTGTGCGACTAGTGAGAGAAGGAGAAGATTCCACTCGCGTGCGTTTTACCGCACTCGCTACGCTCGTGCGGCAAATTTCACGCTCATGGAATCTTCTCCTTCGATCAATGGTCGCACATAATATTTTATTCAACTAGCACGAGTAATATGTAATCGGGGCCCTGATAAAAGAGGGAAAAATAATAAATCACTTCATTGATTGACGTACCCAGCGCCCTCGATGCACACAAGATAGCCATGACTTTCGCTGAATTGCGATGCTGTTTTCATATATACAATACAGTCTACCACGGTCCTATTGGTCCAGAAGCTGCGTGCAGTTTTTTTTTCATTATTGCACGCTCGGGCTTGCTACTGCGTTTCTATTGGTCCAGAAAATTCATTATCACACTGTACGGCTCATTATTAGCACTCTACGCGTCAACATGAAATAATCTATTATTTCTCCCGAATTTACCAGGGCCCCGAAATTACATATTACTCACGCGTGTTGAATAAACAAATATATTGATTTTGAAATTGGAGTACAAAATTTACATTTTTAGACGATTTCTCAATATATTAAAGTTGTAACAATGCACAATTAGTTTTTAAAATTATAAGAGAATTTTTAAAATCTTAAAATTTATTAAAAATACAATGCGACCGCCTGGGAGGCGTCTATAGCTTTGTTCGGTGTGTTTTTCTCACAGCGGGGCATTTCGTTTTTCAAAGGTTGGCACATTCATGTTTATAAATTAAACCTCTTTTCATATATGAATGTTATGAAACTTTTACGCAAAAGATGGAATTTGAAATGCAAATCAGCAGTTTCACAAACGTATATCGCATACAGAAATCGGTGAAGTCATATTGCGTTCGTATCAGAACCACGTAATGCACTTTATACGTAATAATATTATTTCATTCAGTTGTCTTTATGAATATTATGTTTTATTATTTCTTTATGTCTGTAGTACCTTTGTTTTGTACAGTTATTTATATACGTAGGTACTGTAGATGACCCATAAAGATTTAACATAATTGAAAATTAAGAATGTTACGCGTGTGCAATATACAGCAATACGAATTTGCGCTTAGGCCCAATTCAGCGCGATTTTTTCTATATAAGAATAACCTCAGTTGTAAGTCGTATGTAAACAATATCTGACAGTTTTATCGTTTTTTTTAAAAAAAAGTAAGAAGGGTACAATATCAAACGAAACAGAACGAAATTATTTTGCAAAAATTTTTCAATTTTGTAAGAAGGGGGGGCCTTCTTACAAAATTGAAAAATTTTTGCAAAATAATTTCGTTCTGTTTCGTTTGATATTGTACAATATACTTATAGAAAAAGTCACTCTGAATCGATTCCGACCATTCGCAACCCGGTATCTATTTTAGTTTCGGAGATATAGGCAATTATATATGTTTAAATTTTTATGCATTTTAAACCGTCATAACTTCAAAACTAATCGAGATTTTTTGGCAAAAGGTTTTTTTATTTTTTTATGATTTGTCACTAAAAAATACTTATAACCCTAAAATTTCACCGTTTACCACCAACCTCTATTTTTTAATAGCGATATTAGTATTTTTACTTTCATCCACAGATGCGCAATAGGGTTGCAAGATATCAATATAACGGTAAATTTTATTTGTTGGATAGCCCATTTATCGAGGAAGACTATAGGCTATATAATAATCACGCTACGACCAATACGAGCTGAGCATCAATGAAAAATGTAACTTAAAATTTGTCCGTCCGACAAAAACTTTTGAACGGTAACTCCGATCATCATGAAATTTCGACACAACATTCATCTTGGTAAACTAAGATGAACGCGCGTACTCATGTCTCTTTTTTTGCACCCGCATGAAACCGGGCGGGACCGCTAGTAATTGTATAAAATATAAATTTCAGCACGTAAAAATAATCTTCGGTATACTTTTTATGGCTTAGCGAGATTGATTCTGCTCGGGAAGCGGGTGCATTCCCTCTCAAAACAATAAAAATCAGATTTGTGTCAAACATAAATCCCGAAGAACTGCGATATAAAAATATGTATTATGCATTAAATGTGCCAGTTTTGCAGTACGTCTAGGTATCGATCAGGTGACCTGTTGAATCGAAACGGTATACGATTACGATGGTAGTCGAGTGTGTCGACGCTTTTAGAACTGGGGCACGACGCTACAGCCGTGCCGTTTCCTCATTCCAATGCAAAGACAGCGCAGCGCGCAATTTGCATTTGGGCAACTTGCTTCGAGTAAACCTTTTTTTAAATTGAATAATTTACATTTCATCAAGTTAAATTAAAACCAATTAACCTGGCAAATGCAAATTATTCAAATGCTCTTTGGACTTCAATTCAAGTAAAAAGACAGAAAGTGAAGAATTTGCATGATATATTTCTCAAGCAACTTGAAGAATGACAACATGATTTGAAAGGCCCATTAAAGTAGTTCACTCGCGACAGTCGTACAGTAAGTACTAGTGATATGTCGGATATCCGTATCCGCGGATATCCGAGGGAGAAGAAGGATCCGTATCCGTTAGTTTTTGGCGGATCTTTTACCTTATTAATTTTCAATTCATAGATGATTTTATATATATAGGTCATTAGGTAATAATGAAAAACTGTTAAATTCCATTCAGATTATTTTTTATATTTGGCACCTTTATATTGCAAACATTTATCGTAGTGAGTAGTACCATACCAATAGTACATAACTCAAAGGTACGAAAAAACTATCTTTATAATGAAATATTGCACATCGATCTTTGGAAAGAGACAATCTGTTATGAGAGTTAACTCTTAAAAAGGGGAATAACTTTTTCCCATAACAGATAGTCTCTTTCCAAAGGTCGATGTGCAATATTTACCGCCGCGTACTAAGAAACTTAAGATCGGTATCCGTATCCGCGGAATTTGAAACCAAATATCCGTATTCAGATCCGTGTCCGCGGATATACATTTTTAACGATCCGGCACATCACTAGTAAGTACCAAGTTACCAACAGTTAGAGATTCTGCGTGCATCTTTGTAAAAGACTGTACCCAGTAACCCAACACATCTCAGCTTTAATATTTACAATAAAAATATTTTTATTTTAAAAATCTATATTTTTAACATGTCGATAAAATTTAGATTTTTTCAAAAAAATTATAATTTTTAAATATAGGTATACAATATGCATTATATAAATAATTTATATTTATTTGAAGAGTTCTATTCAGACGTTAATCAAAGATTTGAATATGCGTTATAGTTTTTAAGAAATATACCTACTAAGAAATAAAAACCGTTTTCGAGATATAGGTATGCGGTATACCATGTTAATTGTGTACATTTTGATTGTTTATATCTCGTTTTATAGACACTAAAAAAAAATCATTTTTTGAAATTAAATATAAGGCACTTTTCTTAACCTTATACTTCATTTTTATTAAATTCCTAAGAAAAGCCGGTTTGAGTGAACTGCCTAAAATGTACTTGAAAAGCTTATATTTGTCAGTGAACTTGAATTGAAGTTTCAGTTTTCATTTCAAATCGGGTCTAAAGCTGTAATAGATCATAATGGTAAACATTGGCATTTATGTCAGCATCAAATTAAAATTTCATAAAAATAAATAGAATGTACAAATTACAATACTTATAGTTAAGTCCTGCCTATTAAAATATCACAGATGCTAGGGCATTCACTTTAATTGCGATCATAAAACATGTAAATAATTGATGAGATTTGCTTAACAATGTTAAATAAAACGTGGTCGGATTATGAATTTTTATTAGATCCAGCAGGTCATCCACTAGAAATAAATAAACGAAAAAAGTTTTGAAGGATATTTATTTGGTTGAGGAACAATAGAAATAAGCTTTACCAAAGTGTCGCCTGTGGCCAACGTTTCGAAAATTATATTTTCATCCTCGCAGGGCCTCAAAAAAAAAAAAAAATAAAATATAATTTTCGAAACGTTGGCCACAAGCGATACTTTGGTAAAGCTTATTTCTATTTTTCCTCAACCAAATAAATCTCCTTCAATACATATTTTGGAACAAAACTTCTACTAATCTTAGAAAAAAATTTTGTTTAAAAACAAACTTTTATTAGTTGTTAATAAAAATGAACTAAAAAGTTAAAAATAATTTTATTCCGATTAGAAATAAGTCGTTTTATACGTACTTAGCAGAGTCTCAAGTTTTCAAATAAAAGCGTGTTTTGTTCTCTATTGTTATTAAAATGTATAACACGCTTTTATTTGAAAACTTGAGACTCTGCTAAGTACGTATAAAACGACTTATTTCCAATCGGAATAAAATTATTTTTAACTTTTTAGTTCATTTTTATTAACAATTAATAAAAGCGTGTTTAAAAAAAAATCGTTATTTTTTATTGATATGAAACATCTATTGGCGTGCCTTGGAAGCAAAACATCACGGCAAACGGCAAAAAGTTAAAAATATTTTTTTTAAAATAAGCTTAAAACAATAATGAATAAAAAATACTAGTATTAGATATTGTGAAAAAAGCGTGGGGCGCTCGATGTACGAAAATGTGGAACAAAGCGCCCCACGCTTTTTCACAATAATACTAGTATTTTTTATTCATTATTGTTTTTAGCTTATTTTAAAAAAATATTTTTTACTTTTTAGTTCGATATAAAGCGTGTTTTTTAGTTTTTTTTAAACTATATTTATTTTTTTAATATAACAGGACAAAAAGTTACTAGAATTTCGCTTAAATGTGTTTCACATCTACTAGGCGTACCACAACGAACTAATTTTTGGTACCACCGTGTATAGTTTGATACTGCAGGTATACTTAGTCTAATATTCTGCTTTGAGTAACCAAAATCATAATATTGCTTTTCTGTATAAGCAGGACAAAATTAAACTTTAAGGCCCGACCTAATTTTCAAGGACTATAGGAACCTTAACGATAAGTATATATAGAAGACCCGCCCTTGTGTTTACTTAGTGTTCTGCCCTATTCCTGTATTATAGTGGAAACAAGCTATATAAACATGCTATGTATGTACATTGTAAACAAATTAGATTGTCGTTTCATTGTTATATACTGTGTAAGGGCAGCGTTTCCTAAACTGGGGTCCCTAAGTGTAAATATAAAAAAGCGAGTGTGCTTTAGACCAGAGTAAAACTTCTTCCTGCCATAATTATTTTAAATATATTTATTAAGAATACCTCAAATTTGCTCATGTTAAATTCATAAACGAACAATAATATGCAGTCGGTTCGTCTCAAAGTTTATCGAACACAATATAACCTCACTCTGTAGCACATATCTGCAAAATATATTTTTTGATTAATTAATAGGCAAAATATGTACATATATTTATTAGCATAATTTATAGTACATTTAAAAGGATTTATTGACTAACCTACATTATTTCCCGTTACAAAAGGCAGAAAAAATTGATGAAATGTATTTTTGATTAAAAAAAAACAGTTGTTTTCATTTTAAACGTCAAATAGTTGTATGAAAGCTCCGTCTTTGTCGCACTCACTAACTTATATTCCCCTCTCAACTTAATGCTCCGTCTTTGTCGCACTCACTAACTTATATCTCCCTCTCAACTTCGATGATGCACTTCCGTAAACGATTCGTCGAGCATCGCGATATGATGCACTTCCGTAAACGATTTCGTCAGGCATTTACCAGCTTATTCTCCAAGTCAAGCGTGCCTAAAGAAGTTTTACTTCAATAAATCACTCTTTCTGTATTAACGGAGTCCGCGACAACTTCGGTTATCTTTAATGGCGAAAAAGTTTTGGAAACGCTGGCTGTGGGGGATATCAGTCATTGTTGTGTAGATAGAGCAGATCTATACACGCGCTTCTGATCACGGCACCACAGTGAATGAGTGAGTCATCGGTCATCCCGTCATCTCATCTAAATCAGTGCTCCGTTTATCCACTTGCCTTTGCTTCAGATCATCGTTCTGTCGCTCCAATTAATACTCTCCAACTGACAGTGTTTCCAGTATTGCGCTGTTTATATGTTTCCTTTTTGACACTACCTTAACACTCGCTTCCTTTCAGAGTTGCCAAACGTACGAAAAATCTCGTACCATTACGAGATATACAGTTTTTGTACGAGATACAAGAATAACAAAATTCTCGTACAATTTTGTACGAGATTTTCCACAATGATGACTGCCTTCGCTAGGTATCAGCCAAAAAGTGTAATAGGCCCCACTCACGATCAAACTTCATCCCACAGTTCAGTGAAGCATGATAATGTGTGGGACAAATAAACACTGAAACCAACACTGAAGTCAGGCATGAACTCATCAAATGCATCTTGATTTTTGAACGACTTTTAGTTCAGTGTTCAAGTAAACTGCTGTGTGTGTGTGGGTTTTTTTTAGTTCAGTTTTTGGAGTTCTGTGTTTTGTACAACCAGAAGCCAAATTTCTCAATGTTGCTGCAAGTCTTTCTTGTGCAGAAATAGATTTTTGCATATTTGTGTCCTGGTTCTTAATAAATAGGGTAACTAATTCCAGTAAATAATTGTAAGTCCAATCAAGCGGTTCAAGATGTAATTCATTAATCAAATAAACATGACTTCTTGAATTACACATTTCTAACAAATTTTTCACCTATATTCTTCTTTTTTTTCTTATTTCCCTGTTTTCAATACAATCCTATAGCTGTGAACAGCCAATCCTCACCATTTAAATAACTCATTTAGTTCTTATTAATTATCTATATAGTATATAATATTATAGTATGTATATAATATATATTTTATATATCTATATACTCGAAGAGTGTATGCCAACAACTGAACACAAAAATTTAAAAAAAATGAGCAGTTTGCATGAACTGTGTGTGGTACCAGTCAGTCTTTCGATTAATCGGTCCAACTTCACTGAACACTGAACTGTGGCATGAAGTTTGATCGTGAGTGGGGCCTATAAGAATTTGCATAGTTACCTACTTCACACACCCCAAAATGATCGACTGGGCGCATCACTAAATGCACTACCTCATCACTATATGAAACTAGACAACTTGAGTGGGGAATCCCCGTTTAATGTATTTATTTGTTGTTGTCCTTATTACACTAATGTTAATCACTATCAGTTCTAATTGTTTCATTTGAATTGACAGCTAAAAGCGCAAAGAATATGACTACTCAAAGTTAAATAGTACAGTAAATAGCATAAATTATAAATTTTATTCGATATACTTTCTTTAAATTCATACTTAAAATTTATACTGTTGAAAGTACGAGATATGTAGCAACACTGGTACGAGAAAAAAAATCCGTCATCTGGCAACCCTGCTTCCGTTCGGCATACTAGACTTTTTATGCCTGCGGTACACATTCACCGAGAGCGTCTATGAATGTGTTTATATTTGAACTGTCACTGCTTGCGCGCCAGATTTATTCACAAAACTAGCTTGAAAAGACGTCTACTGTGAAACGAGCACATAACAGCAATCGAGAAAACCAGCGCTAAAAAACTAGTAGGCAAATCTAACAAGGAGTCTATAGTAGCGTTTCTAGCCTCGTGTGCAGCGTTTTCACGTCACGATATTGTTTAAATGGACATGATATGAACAATGCGTAGTCTATTTATTGTCTATGTCGATGGCGTAACGAATACGGCCACATCGTGTCGTTCTGAACTGCAGCTTTCAGTAAAGTGCAGCGTTCGGTGTTTTGAGTCATCGTATAATGTGCAGAGAGGCTGGCTTGTCGGTATGCGTTTGTTTGTCTGGTCACCTATTACACGGGCAGATAGCCAATAAGGACACGTCATCGCTCGTCTGTGGCGTTGGACGTGTCGCTAATTAAGTGAACGACTCTCACTGTTGACGGTCAAACATCTTGAATAATATAGATTCTATATATCTAACGTTTAAAACTATTTCTTTTAAGAGTATTCGTCCCTGCAAATACCCCCTGCACCCTTCATCTCAAATCTTTTCCCCTCGCCTAAAAACGGTTCGCGCTCTCCCGACGCTATTTTTAAAGCTAGAGGGTTCTGGTAAACGCCAAATGAAAGACAAAGAATCAGACTACAGATCCTTCAGAGCGCAATGAAATTTTGACTCGTGTGTCTGTTAGACTCGCAGGCGCTCATAATACCACAGCGCGTCTATATAATATTAGCGTTCCCGCCCGGGTTCACCCGGGTGCAAAAGAACGAATGGGGAAGGAAGGGACATGAGTACGCACATTCATCTTAGTTTACTGAGATGAATGTTGTGTTCAAACTTCATAATGATCGGAGTTGCCGTTCAAAAGTTTTTGTCGTTAAAAAGCAGTATTTATACTTTTTATAAGTAATAAATTTCTTTTGATTTAATAAGTATTTAATTGAAAACACTGTAGGAAAATTATTTTTATATAGGTAAGTACCTATAGTTGTAAAAGTTTTCAAATGAGCTATTAATTAGATTTATTTAATTTTAATTAGTCGTAATAAAATTTTAAAAAATTGAAATGTAAGCTTTAGAAGAAAGCAATTTAGAAAATAAAAAAAATAAAAATATATTCTCTAACGTGGGGCTTGAACCCAAGACCTTGGCATTAAAAGTCTTACGCTCTACCGACTGAGCTATCCGGTCTTGTAAATGTGGGGCGCTAATATTGCAATATTTAGTTAAGGCATTTCACCTGATAATATTTGTCGGACGGACTAATTCTGAGATACATCATTTCAACATTTTTTTATTGATGTCCCGCTCCAATTTGTCGTAGCGTGATATTATATAGCCTATAGCCTTCCTCGATAAATGGGCTATCCAACAAAAAAAATTTTTTTTCAATTCGAACCAGTAGTTTCTGAGTTTAGCGCGTTCAACCAAACAAACAAACTCTTCAGCTTTATGTATTAGTATATATAAGTACTTTGTAACGCCCACTATTACCGTTGTTTGCAATATGCTGCGCTAGTTCCATTTTTTATAATGTAAATCAGAAACTAAATAATTATGAAAAATGCTACGTATAAAACGATTCATAAATATGAACACGTAGATATATTTTTTCACATATAAAATTACAAAAATTTTATACGCTCTAATTGTTGCTGTCATTTGTTATTCTTTGATAATCACGAATGCTTGTGAATTCATAGTCATTAAGATTATGTTAATATTTATCTTTTTAAACTGAAATTATAACTGGGTAGGCTAGGGGTGTGCAATTACTGTAAAAACTGAGTAGGTATCGGCAGAGGAGATACTGTATAGAAGTTTATTTCTAATGGAACAGTGTGGCCGGAAATTTTAGTTTGTCTTGTTTCTGTTAGATGACAGAACGATCGACGTTTAGTGTCGGTGTACAGAGGTCTCTCATCTTCAGATGTAGCGTTAATCGAAACACAGTAGAAAATAAATATAAGAAATTCATCCATTTCTGTCGATTTTTTTGAGTTGAAAAAAAATTATGAAAAATACAATGATTAAGGTGTGAAGCTTGAGTGCGTCGCATCGCCATCTAGACAATTGGGGTGGAAATTGCGCTTTGGGGTGATCGTCAAATATAACACAGGATTGAACTTCTATATAGTATCTCTTCTCTGGTATCAGTCAAGTTAAAGTCCACCATTTTGGTACATACGATTCATTTAGAATATATAAAAGTTTTCGTAACTATAAGAAAGAATAATAAGTTCAAAAATAAATATATATTATGACAATCATTTTCATATTCTCTAATAATAATTTACCGAAACTATACAAAACACAATTTCGTAAATGTAATGAGTTGTGGCTTTTTTGAAATGAAAACATTTTGTGGCAATCAACCATCTTGGGTCGGTTTCTTTGTTATCTCACTCTAGCCCAGACAATGGATAGCGTCACTTGGTAAGTAGTCCAAATGCTCTATCAGTCCAGGAAAACGCAATTCATAGCTCACACCTCCCTAGACATGTAACCGGAAGTGCAAATGTTATCCAGTAATTAATATTTATTTGATAAAAAAATGTATTTTCGCTGATTTAATTTGCGGCAATAACACAAAATCTTGTATGTCTATTTCTATAATAAATATAAATGTGGTGAGTCATTCTCAGCTGCCTCCAAAATGTACGCACGTCTATAATCGACTAGTTTTGGATATTGGAAAAGAAAAAACGCTTCACGCCTACTAAGGGCCGGATTAACCCTGCCCGGGCCCCTAGGTAATGCAATCAGGTCTTTTCAAGTTGATGAAGGGATGTGAGTAACTTCCAGATGATCGGCTCCAGGCATCCTGTTACTTCAATGTCTTATGTGATATTTGTAACATGATTACTTTGACTAGATGCTGCAGCATCGCCTTACCTGACTCGTTAGTTTTATTGAAATTGTCTTAATGAATAGGTTATAGATAATTGATGATCCAGGTTTTTTGATGGGTCAGGAACGAGAAATGAGACGTGACGTAGTTATTTTAAATTTTATCTTGTTAAATGCAATAAATTACAATAAACAACGAAAGAAAATAATGTTGTTGTTGGGAAATTTCATACAAATTTTCAAATAAAATTTTCGATCAATGAAAAGTTGTTTTTCTTGGTGCGTGCACGGGCCCCTAGTCGATGCGGGGCCGATAGGCCTACTCTGCCTAATGATTAATCCAGCACTGCGCCAAATTTAACTTAATGAATCATTATATTGTATTATATCAATGCCAAAGTAACCTTTTCTGTGTCTTATTTTTTACTCACTTTGGATATCACAGCATCTGCATTGACTCTTGCGTTTTTAGATCGAGGTCAAGATTATTTTTTTCCTAAATGTTACTAACAACCTGACGACTTCTACAATAAAAATAAAATGAACATGTTCTTCACTTAAATTATAACCTTGTTTGCGCAATACTTAAAAATTATGAAGGTTCAAATTGTTGATTTGCTTGATACTGGAACTTTGTTTAACGTTCTAACCAAAAAAAAAATGAACATACAAAAAGTTCTTTAAAAAGATTTAACCTCCTTAAGGAGGTTGAGGCGTTTTACGAAGATAATAAAAAAAATTCGAAATAAAGTTTTTTTAATAGATTTTCTTATGACAAAATTTTCTGTAAAAATCCAAAATCATTAGGAGATTTATAAAGTTAAAAATTAAAAAAAAACTTTACTTACATGTAGTCTTATGGAAAATATGTCAACCTAGCATGCAAACTGTACATTTTAATTTTTTGCAAATAACCAAATAATGTCAGCAGTTCCGAAAATTAACTATGTAAAGCACTGATGTCTTACAAATATTTAAAAATTTTTTCCAATTTAATTAGGAGACTTTTAATCAATAAAAAAAAATATTAAACCTTAGCACTTTTCGATTATGGACTTTTATTCTTGACAATTTTAACAATTTTAACTGAATTTTCAACTTTTTAATGATTTAATTTTATATTTTATTACTTCTAATTTCTTTTTTTAATTATTTACTGCAAAAAATATGTAAAATACAGATATTTACATAAATTTATTTTTTCTAACCTAACTTTGTACAACAAATTCAAAAGTTAGTCCATTAAGTAAAATACTGAAATAATTAATTAATATTAAAAAAAAAATTATTTATGCCTTTATGACAATAATTTATTGGTATCGACTTATAACCTTTTGTAAAAATTTATTTATTATGGAAAAGTTCCCATTTAGAATTCGACTTACTTTTGATTGGGACTGCAACGCATCAACCTCTTTAAAACAAAAAAAAAAGACTAAAAATATAAAATAATCGCAAAGTAATACCTTTTAGCATACAAATATGAATTTGACATACAATCGAATAGTGCTAAATAGTTGCCAAATATGAAATATTTATCTATACAGATAAATAAAATTGAAATGTCTGTAATATAAAAAAAACAGCTTTTTTCTAATTGCATATAACAAAAAAACAATTATTAAAGTTTTTATCTGTCTGTCTGTTTGTTCCGGTAATCTCCGAAACGACGACCGTTTTTGACGGGACTTTCACTAGCCGATAGCTAATGTTATAAGGAGTAACTTAGGCTAAAAAAAATAAAACTAAAAAAATAAGGAACTTTTTCGCAAACTCTGCGAACTGACCAAACATTTTGTCGTGTTTCATCTCAATAGTGGGCGAAGCCGCGGGGAGCACCTAGTTATACAATAAAATTGTCACCTTTAGGATTGAACCAGTTTCGCGAAATTAATGATTTCATTTTTGTTTCAGCAGAACCGTCAAAGAAACGGCGGTTTCATCCATTTCGCGGTTTGCGAAAGATGTTTCGTCGGAAAGTCCGTCATTCCGGAGGCGACGAGAATGTTCCGGGTGGCGGTGACATGCTACGACAAGCGCCATTAGAGTCGAGCTGTGGAACACCAAATATGGACACCCATCGCAGTCGGTCAACGAGTGAACTATTGGCGGCTGATGAACCAACGCGAAGAATGTAAGTTTTTTGCATTCATCGTCATTGATTTTTACTAGCGATCTGTTCCGGTTTCACCCGGATGCAAAAGAACGGATGTGGGAACATGAGTACGCACATTCATCTTAGTTTACCGAGATGAATTTTGTGTCAAAATTTAATGATGATCGGAGTTACCGTTCAAAAGTTTTTGTCCGACAAACAAATTTCGATTTTGAGTTTTTTTTTTGCACACCCTCTATATAATAACTGCTTTTCATGCATATGTAGTGGTTGTATATAATAATGGTATACTTTTCATAACGGTTTATTATTCTATCAATTTTTACAACAAACTCAAAAAAAATTTCTAACCTTTATAGTTTCGGAAATATTTTGAAAATGAAAACAGTCAGTGGTCTTTTGTACTGTAGAGCTGTCAAAAAGAAATTAGTTGGGTAGCTGACAAGCCTTGGTTAATTTTTTCATGACATATTATATAGATAAAACCAATAGTAACTATATTTAATACTAGTCATTACCCATGTCCCAGAAATTTTATTTTTTTTATTGTAATATGTCAAATGTCATATTTTTTTGAAGTTGGGATGGTCCCGTCGCCCTCCAGTTGGCTAGAATTTTGTGTCGTATCGTACGCACCTCCACCATATAATCCCGTCCTCCCACCACATTTTAATATTTACATATTATGCAAGCTGCACAATTATTCAACACTCGGTGGTTAGTTCATTGAAAAAACAATGTCAACGAAATTAAGGAGGTTGAGTCGTTTTGCGAAGATAATGAAAAAAATCTAAAATAAAGTTTTTTTAATAGATTTTTATATGACAAAATTTTCTGTAAAAAATCCAAAATCATTAGGAGATTTATAAAGTTAAAAATTAAAAAAAACTTTTACATGTAGTCTTATGGAAAATATGTCAAGCTAGCATGCAAACTGTTCATTTTATTTTTTTGCAAATAACCAAATAATGTCAGCAGTTCCGAAAACCAACTATGTAAAGCATCGACGACTTACGCATATTTTAATATATTTTCCAATTTAATTAGGACACTTTTAATCAATAAAAAAAATTATTAAACCTTAGCACTTTTCGATTATCGACTCTTATCTTGACAGATTTAACAATTTTAACTGAATTTTCAACTTTTTAATGATTTAATTTTAATTTTTATTACTTATAATTTCTTTTTTTAATTATTTACTGCAAAAAATATGTAAAATACAGATATTTACATAAATTTATTTTTTTTAACCTAACTTTGTACAAAACATTCAAAAGTTAATCCATTAAGTAAAATACTGAAATAATTAATTAATATTAAAAAAAAAATATTTATTTATGCCTTTATGACAATAATTTATTGGTATCATCGACTTATAAACTATAAAAGTTCCCATTTAGAATTCGACTTACTTTTGATTGGGACTGTAACGGATCAACCTCCTTAAGTCACATTACCGCAGTGAAATAAAGTCATTGGAGAGTGGGGGAATAAATCATAATATACCGGGTGTTTTTTTTGAAAGCTTCGGACGTTTTGCTTTAAAAAACAACGGGTTGAATAAAAAAAAAGTTCGAACGAAAGTTGTTGGGTTTCGAGAGGGAGATCGTTTGGACACAATAACCACCCCCCACCACGTCACCTCTTAGCACCGGAGGGAGTGACTTTTGTTTTTTTTTTAAATGGGAACCCCCATTTTTTTTTTTTTTTTTTGTATGTGAATATGAACATCTTTTGTCTGTTTTTTTTTTTTAATTTGACTTTTAGTTTTTAGTTGCAAATCGCTAATAATGATTTTTTTAATGAACTTTTGGAAAAGAACTATGAGCCGAATTCGTTACCATGGAGAGAGTTTGGTCTCCACGAAAAGCGCTTTTATTTTAACGCGATAATATACCTATAGCCTATGTCCATCCTCAATGTCCGTTCTAAATATTGGTGAAAAAAATTATGAGGATGAGTTTCGGAGATTACCTACCTCCTATACCCAAAACTTTACCTTTTTATAATGATTAGTCTAAAAATTTAGAATGATTAATCGAAAATTATTGTCATTTCTCGGTTTTACCAAGCCTACTTAAAGTAAGTAGAATTAACAAATTATTGTTAATAATTTACAGGGGTAGCGGCGCTCTCTGCAACGCAAATACCGGGCTGAGCGTATCGCACGACAGCGTGTTCACGGGGGAACCCCAGTCGGGTTCCGACTTGGAATTGGACACGGCACAGAGTTCATCGTCGCTGTCCATTCAACAATTGGTGCTTCCTGGAATACGGGTAAGATTTTTCAATTCTTATTAAAGGTTGCTTTTTAGTTGTGAACCAGCCTTAAAACTAACCGTTTTTGAGAACGAAAATTGGTGTTGTCGTTATCGATTCATTAACCGAAAAAAGGAGACGGTTCTATGTTCGACTGTATATATTTTTTTTTATGTATATTCACCGATTTCTCCGTCAGTTATGGACCGATTTTCAAAATTCTTTTTTTATTCGAAAGAGTGCACTTCCGAGGTGGTCCCATCGGAACCAAGTCAGAGTCTGATGGTGGAATCCGGAGAAATCGAGGGAAACTCTCAAATTTTACCCATTGCAATACTTCATAAAATAACTGCATAATTTATTGAATAAATATCTAACACTAAAAAGAAAAAAATAAAAATTTTTTAACAAAAAAATTGAACCGACTTCAAAATATGCACTAAAAAGTAATAAAATAATTACAAATATTGTTATTTTTGGAGTCGGTGTCAGCCAAGGAAACACTACAATATACCTAGCAATAATAACACCGACTCCAAAAATAACAATAATTATAATTATTTTATTACTTTTTAGTGCATATTTTGAAGTCGGTTCAATTTTTTTGTTAAAAATATTTTATTTCTCTATAAATTTTACATTCTCTTTATGCGACAAAGATGAGTAGGTACTTTCAATAATCTTTTTACACAAGCAAGGGGCGCGTCAAGTATGTAGGTACGGATTACATAACCAATGAATGTAACACTATCGGGCTAGGTATTAACAAGTACCTACCGTTTGATCGCAATGCATCATGGCGTTTTTTAAATAAACCTGTCATCACGAATTGTATTACTTGCTTTTCAAAGAGATAATGCAATACTTTTAAAAGCAATATATCGACATATACAGTACTGTACCGTAGCTTGTTTACTGAATTTTCAATGAAAATTTTACTAAATAATGACACGTATTGGAAACAAGGTAATAATAATAATGCGTTTAACGTCCGTTTCTCAACTTTATGTTATAACAGACGCCATTACTATTTTCCATCTATCACACTTCCCGTTATTTTCTACATTTTTATTAACTTCAACTAATTAATAGCAATGAGCGAATGAAGGAATTTCAGTACATTAGGATAAGGTAGGCAAATTTTATGCATAGGAGTCTGGCAGGTAATAGGACATAGCCTTGAGTAATTATTGAGGGAAACAATGGAAAACCTCAACAAGATGGCCGGTACAGGAATTACCATTTCTCGGCGAGAGGCAGCAGGAAAAAGTCCCAGCCAGTGGTGGAATCTATTTTTTTTAGAATAACAAACGTTTAATAAAACAGTTACACACACAAACGAAAAGTACTTCTCTAACGTAACAGAAACAAAACAACAAATTCTAACTAATAAAATAAGAGACTAAGTAATTAAGAATACAAGTCACTATCTATGTACACAAAATATTTACAACACCGTTACACAGAAAAATTTAATTAGCACACTTATTTATTAACTATATACAAGAGATTATTTATGTTAAACCAGATTTATATAATCGAAATCAATGGTCTATTATACCGCACTCTGCACTAGTTTGACTATGAGCTCACTCACACACGAAATCTGACTGTCTGACTTCCTGGTGCGACTTCCGCCTGGTCGAATGTTCCAGAAGCATCTAGCTGGGCCGAGAACCTTCCTACACTTGCATGCCCCCACAAAACCCTAATACCTGCGTTCATTGTTGTTGTCTTCTAGAGTCAACAGAAAGCAGTGGCGTGTAACACTATCAATTAAGTGGACGTTTAAAAATGTAGAAAATAACGGGAAGTGTGATAGATGGAAAATAGTAATGGTGCGAATGGCGTCTGTTATGATATATTAAGTCGAGAAACGGACGTTAAACGCATTATTATTGTTTCCAAAAATCTCGTCTCATGCGAAACCCCACTTCAAGCAGTGGATATATATTGCCGTCTAGTTAAATCCGGCACTGCTGACTTCGAATAATGTTGCATATAGGGCTTCTGCACTTGCACTCCGGCGGTAATGTGATACTACGTCGTGCAGGGCGTGGGAAGCCGTACCTCGGTGCCGGTTGCCTGACACAGCCTTCACCGTATTGTCTCTCCCTGCACTGGATATCAAGTTCACTATATGCAATTTTAGCATGTGATTCGTAATTGCACATTAACTAAATGCGTTTATGTTCCGACCCTTGCGACTCTTCTGCTATATTTACATAATTGTTCAAAAGGGACCTGCTTTATTGAACCGGCGGCGTGGTGATAGCGCTTCATTTGTAGCGCGAGAATAAATATTTTGCACGATCCCCTGTAAATAACCGCCTCTTCATGTCTGTATGGCGGTAGTATTATAGCTCTTTTCGGAATAAAGTAGTGTCCGACCGAATCTAGTTTTTGCCGCCGAAACCGAAACCGAATTTCGGTTTCAGTCTCAGTTTCGGCTATAGAATACAATCCCGGGATCGTACTTGGCTAATCTCGGGATTTTCGGGATTGCCACAAACAGATCTAGTTTGCATTCCGTAATTTGTTGCGCCTTTACAATTACTTTGCCTAGATTATATTAATATTATTTATTACATAACGACAAAAACAATCCTTAAATACGCGGTAAGAATATGAAATCTCCAGATCCTGAAGTACGTACAAAATGAATCGGGGTTAGCAAATAGTATTAGACGTGAAATAAGCCTGTTCGAAAATGGAGGAGTTCGTGGATATCACTAAGAAACAGCATATAAGTTCTATTATCTATTCGTCCAACCAGGGTAGAACCTGAGCGAGCGTTTTCAGCTGCTGCTGCTTATGTTGACAATAAACTACGAAGCAGGCTTGTAAGTCAAACATCGGATGCTTTGATATTTCTGCGATTGTATTTTCGAAATTCTAAATAGTTTTTTTTGTGTTGTCTTTTTTATTTCTTGCAAAAGTAAAGTTTTTTTTTTTGGTTTTGTCTATTTTCTTTTCTTACTATATTGTGCTTTGTGTTGTGCAACGATATTAAAAACATTTTTTAAGTAATTACTCAAGTTTTTTTTTCATTTCAGCCCAATTAGAAACCATATAGTCTAATCCCGGGATACCGAAATTTTCTGTTTTCGTGGGAAAAGTAAACATTATCATAATCAGTCTTTATTTAATTTTTTTTTTAATCAATCACATATTATTCATTTAGCCTCTGATATTTTAGCTAATCATTAACTTCTCATATCATATGTGGGCGTGGTTTAATGCGTTTCTTTTTTGGATCCTTTACCACTGAAGACGTTATCTTCAAAACATTTAATACTTAATTATATTCAACTAAAATTAATGCATGTTTAAAACGGAATTTAATTGATCTGAAATTGAATTCTTTCATCCAAGATTAAACTTTTTTTATGATGATAAAAATTATGTAAAATTTACTTGTATCCCGGTTTTCTAAGAATAAGTGTATAGAAAGTTTAAAGCATACCTTGGGGGCTGCTGAAGTTTTAACATTGTGATTATGTAGTAACATAAAAAGGAGCTTGTCACTCGACACTTCGACGGTGCTGCAGGCGACGAGCGACAAGCGTCTTCCACTAAAAGATGCGTTGACATCTTACTACAGTAAAACCTCGTTAACACGAACTCGTAAAAATCAGGCAAAAAGTTCGTGTTATGTGGGAGTTCGTGTAAACCGAGTATGGCATAAAATACAGTCATTTTTTAAGTGTCAAATCATGATTTATTTTAAGTAAACATTGAATAATTATTTATTATAAATTATCTAATAACATTAATTGTTCTTAAATATTATCTGAGTTTGAAAGTTTGTTTTTATTTGTTTACAAAATACATTTCAATAAATAAGAGGGGAAACATTTTGAGGTATGTTTCTATTTATAGGATTTCGAGTGAATTTTTAATCTCTCAGTCCTTTGTCTATTTTTAGAATGTGAGTTAATTACTTTTGTAATCCCTTAAGCGAATCTTTTCTTTTAGTTGTATTGTATATTCATTGACCAAAATGATGATCAAAATATATGATTTGAGATTTTTTGTAGTTCGTATTATCCGATAATTAACCGTGAAGGGACGAAAAAGTTGTTCGAAGTTCGTATTAACGAGGGTTCGTGTTAACCGAATATAATTACATTAAAGCTTATGTGACCATTGTCGAGAGCAAATTTTTGTTCGCGTTAAACCGAAATTCGTGTTAACCGTGTTCGTGTTAACGAGGGTTTACTGTAGATACCTACATATACAAGTAGGCACATTACAATGTACAGTAGAATCCGGATAAAGCGACTGTTAAGGGACCGGCTATATTACGCCGTACTAACCGGACGACGCACAAAACGGCATGAAATTTTATATAATATAATCTCATTTTGACGTGCGTTGACACGAAGTTAACGCATTGATTCATCAAAAGGGGAAAAAATACTATGGAATTTACTCGGGAATAAAACAGCGTGCATCTGGGAAGGAAGGGAGTGGGTGCATCGAGATAATGCAAGTATTTGCCCTTGAAATTATGAATCATTTTGAGATGTGCGTCGTTCTAACCGAACAACTTTTAATAAATTAAGTCGCTGAAAGCGGTTGATCGCTTTAACCGGAGTCGTACTAAACGGATATACTTTCGCAGTATGTTTTATGAAAATCAAACTTGAGGTTGCATTTACGTCGTTAAAAGCGGTTGGCCGTTATAAACGGAGTCGTACTATTCGGATTCTACTGTAGTTTATCCGGTGAAAAATAAGAATTGTAACACCACGTCTTAAAAAGCCACGCCGCCACTGGTGTACTCTGGTGGTCATGTGGAGAAACAGAGGCAAGATGGCAGCGGAGCGTATGAACTAGGAAGGAGTGTTCATGTTAAAAAAAACTTAAATTAATAAATATGTTGAATTAAGTAATATTCATGTAACAAACTTACGTTAATAAATATGTTGAATTAAATAATAATAATTGTTACAGAATTGCAATGTTATGGAAAATCAGGGAAGCTTCAAGTGGTCATAGAAAGATAAAAATGGACACTATAGTAGATTATTTTCTACCATTTAAGAAAAAAATCTAATAATATACACATATTCTTGATAGATTTTGTAAAAAGCAAACGAGAAATGTTGATTTCTATTCATAATAATGCTTTATAAATTTTATAATTCAATTTTAAGAATTGTTTTATTTTAATCTGTTGGAACGGAACATCAATGAAAAATGTTGCAAAATGTATCCCAAAAATAGTTTCTATTCAGGTAAAATGCCGTAACTAGATATATCAATATTAGGTCGTATATTCACAAGCCCGACTGGGTCAATCGGTAGAGCATGCGACTGTTAATATCAGGGTCGTGGGTTCGAGCCCAACGTTGGGCGAATATATTTTTATTTTTTTTTTTTAATTTTCTGCATTGCTTTCTTCTAAGGCTTACATTTCAATTCTTTAAAATTTTTTACGACTAATTAAAATTAAATAAATCTAATTAATAGCTCATTTGAAAACTGTTACGACTATAGGTACCTATATAAAAATAATTTTCCTACAGTGTTTTCAATTAAATATTATATTAAAAGAAATTTATTACTTAAAGAAAGTATAAATACTGCTTTTTATCGACAAAAACTTTAGAACGGTAACTCCGATCATTATGAAATTTGGACACAACATTCATCTCGGTAAACTAAGATGAATGTGCGTACTCCCTTCCCCATTCGTTCTTTTGCACCCGGGTGAAACCGGACGGGACCGCTACTCAACTCTATTTTTGCACTCTCTACACTGAGTGCAGTGTAGAAACAACATCGTGCATACGTGGTGTACGCCATATCTGTTAGTTGATAAGTGATAAGAACAATGCATGCACCAAGTGGTCGACCGAGTACATTCACCTAACGAGACAAGAGACTGTGCGACTATACAGCTCTGTTATCAAACCAGATTCGAAACTAGTTCTGATTTGATTCATTATACAATTTCCCGTCATAGTGCAGTCATATTAGGGGTTTCACCTCGGAA
Source organism: Xanthostigma xanthostigma (assembly GCA_963575645.1). Lineage (NCBI taxonomy): Eukaryota > Metazoa > Arthropoda > Insecta > Raphidioptera > Raphidiidae > Xanthostigma > Xanthostigma xanthostigma. The sequence continues at coordinate 47,646,132 of OY754469.1, read as the reverse complement.
TGAGAGATAACAAGCTGGAAACTTGTATACACCTTCATTTTGGCGTTCTAAAAGTTGTCTCAAAAGTCTCATAAAATCTCGTGTCTGAGTCGTAAGTTATTCAAGGTCAAACGTCACAAAAATCGGTTTTTTGCAATTATCTCGATTTCTATAGCTCTAATGATGTCAACAGCTATTATAAAAATTGTAGAGCATAAAATTTTCGACAAATTTTGTTCTTAACATTTTTTCATGCGCCCAACCGTTTTTGAGATAGAGAGCGGAACATACTAAAGCAAGGTCAACTATGAATCTCGGTGAACAATACCTTGTATAAAGTTTATTAAAGCTTATTCTCGGTAGATTGTACTCGATTCAGCACATTTGTACAAATAAACATCTATCACAAACTGCAAAATGTCTGCCGCGTTCTGAACCAGCACTAAAAGTTGCTAGTCTAGTGTGCGACATCGTGCAGGTTCGTGCCGTGCTGGTCCTACTGATCCATCCTGGATACGTGTGCGCGGTCTTTTATTAGTAAATTTTGTACATAGTATATGTCTGACAACTGAAGTACTGCTTCATTGATGCGTTTTTTCTTCTTCAAACCGTTCGGAAAAGATTTCAATACAGCGCACGAACGAAGCTTTTGTGCCGTGCAATCTTTGTCTCAAGTGTTTTTGAGTGACGATGAAGAAACAAGTGGCCAAGTGCTATCATACAAGGAAAACTATAGACGCCAACTTTCTAAGCTTGTAGGTGGTTTATAAGAATGAATAGTGCTATTCCGTACGACAGACGTGAACGTTATGCGTTTAGTGAGGATTATAAAAAACAAAATTAAAAATTTTGAAAAAACCCACGACCAATGTAAACGTTGTAATTGAAAAAGGATTAAATAAAATTTTGAAACCTCCCGACTAAAAGGAGATAAGTTATAATCAAAGAAAATCCCTCGGGGGCTGCCATTCGCTGCCCTGAATTAAGAATAGGAAAATATCAATTGAAGACTACAATTATTTACGTACCCAACGTGATTTTAAAGTCGTAATATTTTAATAAAATAAAATAAGACACCTTGGTATTATGGTATGATAAAAATATACGGGATACAAGCCTAAGATATTAAAACAATTTTTATTCACTAGAACATTATGTATTAGTCAACGTTACGGTCCTGAAGAAGACAAGAAATATTGCCGAAACGTTAACCAATAAATAATGTTCTAGTGAATAAAAATTGTTTTAATATTTTAGCCTTGCAGTATTTCGTACTATTTTATAAGTTAATTAGTTAATTTCAGGGCAGCGAATGGCAGCCCCCGACCGATTTTCTTTGGCTACTTACCTGCGTTAAGTCGGGTACTTTTAGAATTTTACTTAATTCTTTTTCAATTACAACATAATTTTTCAAAATTCTTAATTTTGTTTTTTATTTTATTTTAAACTTTTTTGAGATTTCTTGCACTAAGAACCATCACAGATGAATTACAAACCTTTTACAGAAAACCGCATCTGAATTGATCAAGCCGTTTTTGAGATAAATGGCGACATGCGAGTCTGCAAACAAACAAACAATCTCTCACCCTAAACGCATATACCTGCTGCGTTCCGTCGTGGGTAAAAATAGTTTTTTTTTAAAAAGCCACTGCGCGCGCACCAAACCCATAAAATCAGCTTCAACACACGCATCGTGTGAAGCGATCGCGAAAGCCAGCTACATAGCCCGCCCTGAATCTAGCTAGGAATCTAACGACTGCCTGTGACGTTGTTCAGCGTTGCTCGCTGTTTCAAAATTAAAGCCGTCAGATGGCAGTATGCAGTATTGTGTCTGTTGTATTACAATATGAAGGTCAGATGACAGATCGAAGTGTTGACGTTGTTTCAAAATTAAAGCCGTCAGATGGCAGACGTTGTTCAGCGTTGCTGTATTTTAATTAATTTACAAAAACAAAAGCAATAATAAATTTTTCAGTTGTCGATGTCAGTAGAGCAAGCAATTATCTTTAAAATGATATATAATTTATGTGGAGTTAATTGTGAGGTTTTTTCTAAAAAGGGAGGCAAATATTCTTAACCTTAGCGTATTAATATATAAGATATCGGTATCACAACAAATCGTTTTATCACCTCTTATATTCTTTGATGATGCCTTCTTGTGTTTACTGCAATTTGTAAAAGGAAAAATCGCTCATCGTTAATTTACAGCAGGCAGTAACATATTTCTTGAAGATGTTGGGATATTTACATAAACACATAACTTGAAACACTTGATGAAACCATATGGTATTTTGTGCATGTCTAACGAGTAATAATACAATCATCATAGGATACCGTATGTGGAATGTGTTTATACTTAACAACGTACTGTGACAGTGGCGTGCAATAAATTTTACATTACATAATATCGCTATCATGGAAACAATATCAAGTCGTCATAATCGTCCAAGAGCTATAAAAAAATTTTGAATAGGTATTTGAAGCAAGATGAAAATTGTTTATCACTTTTTTTTTAACGTCTGATCACAGAATCGAATACCTGGCGGAAAGGTAGAGGCCTTTGCAAAGCCTTGAATTTTGTAACTCTCCCAGTGCCTCGTTATTGCAAGACTATTATTTGATCTACACACATTTGCCAAATTTCAACTCAATCGGATAACGGGAAGTTGACGAAATAAGTCGGTAGCAAGGTTTGAAACAAGCACGATTAAAAAACCGCGCTCAAATTGCGAAGCACGAACCTGCACGACCAGCACAGCACGGAACAAAAAAGCCTATTCGAGAAGGTAATTAAACCGGCACCTGCAGTGAGTAGACAGCAACGACCATCAGTCGGTCGACTGCCATTTCTGTCTAGCCGCGCTCATGAGCCGATCTAGTGTGTTGATGTGTATTTAATTTACACCGATAACCGAGCGGGGTGGCGTAGTGGTAAGAGCACTAGACTCGCATTCAGGAGGTACCGGGTTCGAATCCCGACGGGAACAGACGTGGCTGGGACTTTTTCCTGTTGCCCCTCGCCGAGAAACGGTAATTACTGTACCGACCATCTTGTTGAGGTTTTCCATGGTTTCCCTCAATAATTACAGATATGGTTCCTCATTCAAGGCCATGGCCAATTACCTGTCAAACTCCTATGCTCAAAATTTGCCTATCTTATCCTAATGTCCTAAAATTCCTTCATTCGCCCATTGCTATTAATTAAGTGGAATTTGAAAAATTGTAGAAAATAACGGGAAGTGTGGTAGAAAAAAATTAGTAATGGTGCGAATGGCGTCTGTTATGACATAAAGTCGAGAAACGGACGTTAAACGCATTATTATTATTTGCATCGATAAAACTATTTGACAACTGCAAAATGTCTACCACACTTTACAAAAACTTGTACTAAAGTTCGTGCAGGTAGTATATTATGTTGGTTTATGCTGGTCTAGTATGCAGGTTGTATTCTTGTGTTGTACTGGTCGTGCAGGTTGATGCTTGACAAGTGTGCGCGGTCTTTTAGAAAAGCAAACATACGCAGTGTGATGCTAAATACTACCGTTTAAAAGTACTTACTGACAGAATACTCGTTTTAATTGAAAATGATTTATAGACACTAATAATAATTATTAATTACTGACTATTGTACAAGTTGAAAAAGAATGATGTCCGTTATAATTTTATTGGGAACAAAATGATTGTTGAGGTTTGTTCCAGTTAGTCTCAATGTTTGATTTGTTAAAAAGCGAAAATTGTCTTAGCAATATACAGTGTCCGAAAATATAATAAAAAGTAGTTTTTGCCCGCGGCTTTGCTCGCATTAGTGTCAATTTTGATGGGAACCTTATCTTACCTGTAGTGTAGTCGGATAAAAAGTTAAAAGTGTGCCGATTTTAATTAAAATCTTTCCAGCCGTTATCACATAATATCAAATAAGAACAGACAGAAACAAAATATAGAGCAACATTGTCTTGTGATTGAAGTACGAAATACACGATCTGAGATATCTTTTTCATTTTTACAAGTGCTTTCAAAAAAAATTGCTCAAGCCATAACTCCGTTATTTATTGTCCAATTTAGAAAACTACAGGAAATCATTGTGAAAGTACTACAAAAAGATCCTAATTCTATTTTTTTTCTACAAGAAATGTCTGCATAATTAATATTGTTTTATTTTTTTTCCTGAATATGAGGATTTGTAAATAGGTTGAAATTTTTTCGAACGAATTTTGCGCTAAAGTCCTCTTCTTGAACATTGTTGTTTTCAGGAAAAATTATCCACCCGCTGAAATTAAAAATATGCGAGCACTTCAAATAAAAAAGTTGAGTATCGTTTGACATTAAAGTTGATAATAAAAAATAGAGAATAGTTACTTCTTACCACAACAAGTTTATTAGTGGATGTACATTTCTCATCTTCAGCAATACACTAAACTAAGTTCATAAACATAAATCTTTACATTATATAGCAATTACAGGTATAAATTAAAATAATAGTACAGGTACTAAAAATTAACCATAGACTTAGTTTAGTGTATTGCTGAAGATGAGAGCATAGCTCTCGAAATATACATCCACTAATAAACTTGTTGTGGTAAGAAGTAACTATTCTCTATTTTTTATTAGATTCAAACCACAGTGCTCCTAATATTTTTGCTTATTAAAGTTGATGTTGAAAAAAATTAAAATTAGGACATTTTCCTGAATTATTTCTTTAATTTTTTGTTTTGAACTTGAACACTAAATAACAGTCACAAGTGCTTTTTAAGGAGGTTGATCCGTTACAGTCCCAATCAAAAATAACTCGAATTCTAAATGAGAACTTTTCCATAATAAATTTTTACAAAATGTTTTAAGTCGATGATACCAATAAATTATTGTCACAAAGGCATAAATAATTTTTTTTTTAATTATAATTAATTATTTCAGTATTTTCCTTAATGGACTAACTTTTGAATTTTATGTACAAAGTTAGGTTAAAAAAAATAAATTTATGTAAATATCTGTAATCTATATTTTACATATATTTTTTGCAGTAAATAATTAAAAAAATAAATTAGAAGTAATAAAAATTAAATCATTAAAAAGTTGAAAATTCAGTTAAAATTGTTAAAACTGTCAAGTCCATAATCGAAAAGTGCCAAGGTTTAATAATTTTTTTTTATTGATTAAAAGTCTCCTAATTAAATTGGAAAAAATATTAAAATATTCATAAGACATCGATGCTTTACATAGTTAGTTTTCGAAACTGCTGACATTATTTGGTTATTTGCAAAAAAATAAAGTGAACAGTTTGCATGCTAGGTGGTTGACATATTTTCCATAAGACTACATGCTTTTTTTTTTTAATTTTTAACTTTATAATTAATCTCCTAATGATTTTGAATTTTTTACAGAAAATTTTGTCATAAAAAAATCTATTAAAAAAACTTTATTTCAGATTTTTTTCATTATCTTCGTAAAACGGCTTAACCTCCTTATAAGATACACTCTGTATAGAATGAAAATAGTGTATCCCATAAGTCGATATACGAGAAATAAACTTTTTTAGGAGCTGTGTGGTTTTCTCTGAAATATCTCGTATATCAGTGGTTTGCTCCAGATTTAATTTTATACCATAACTCTACCAGTGTTAATTTCACAAGCAAGCATGGCGTCATAATATGTGTTCCGTTCAGCGACAATAAACTTTTGTTAACATTCGATCTGTGACTGCGCGCGCACTAAACCCATCTACAAAGCAAGGCTTCAACACACGCGTCGTGTAAAGCCGAACACATATTATTATTATTTATTTAAAGACATAAAGTCATAAAGACATAAAAGTCATCACGAAATCCAGCGCTACAGCACACTTCAAACCTAGCAGCCAAATGTAACAAAGAATCTAGTGGCCCTCGTGTACAGCAATCTTTATGCCTCCACTACACACGTGGCCAGCACCGCCACTCAAATAAATGCCTATCATCGCCGCGATGATTGCCTAGCCCTCCACACAATCGTGCCAGTCCGATTGTGTGTACGGGCGCACGATGCTGGCCACGCATTCCTTTGATGTACCGACAATCAACCGATTACTGCCGATTACAGGCGATTATGTCCACGCACCGACGAATATGCCCTCTACACAATCGTGAGTGCCTGTAAGTGGCGGTGCTGGCCACGTGTGTAGTGGAGGCATTAGAGCATCCAATGCATAAATCATATTATCGATATAAAAATTGCTAAATCGTATTGAACCGTTTTATCAAAACCTATTAGAAAAGGATGTCTGTCAGAATTATTATCGATGCTTTTGTGTAACAATAATACACAAAGAACCCCTGACAAACCTTTTGGGTTTTCGTTCTCGGTTAAGTTGATCGAAAATGGTTTTATTTTATAGTTTAAAGGTCGCTAAAAAAAGTGTCCATGGGCGCATACCTAAAATCAAATAGATTTTTAGCTACAGATATGTTTAGCGAGATTTTAGATATAGGGATATCCATTGAATTCACAATCTTAAAAAATCCTAAGCTCTAGAAATATGTTTTCGAGTGCGCTGAATCCGAATATGACATTATTTTATACAGGCTGACACTTTCCAACAACACCTAGTTTTCGACTATTTTTATATTTCTAAAAAAAAGCACAAAAGTTTAACATGGAACATGTTTGTGTGAATTCAATGGATATCCCTATATCTAAAATCTCGTTAAACATATCTGTAGTTAATCTATTGGTTTTTAGGCTATGCGCCTATGAACACTTTTTCTTAGTGACCTTTAAACTATAAAATAAAACCGTTTTCGATCAATTTAACCGAGAACCAAATCCCATAAGGTTTGTGCGGAGTCCTTTCTGTAGTTTTATTGAGAATTTTGATCGATTTTGTGTCGATTCATTGCATTCTGAACAGTTTTGACAAATTCGTGTCAGCGTAACCGCATCCCAACGAATACCTATATATATAATAATATCTTTACGCTAAGGTGAGTTAAGTATAATAATATTGCCTGTTGCTTATTCTCTAACCTTGAACGTACATGCTGACGCTGACCAATAACCCGCGAGACTGGTCCGCGGTACCACGCCGGTACCAGTTCTACACGACATGGACGGCTCGTCTTTATATAGATGCGCTCAAGAAATATATACTAACTAGCGGCCCTGTACGTGCTTCGCTACGTATAAAGTGAAATAATAAAACAATTTAATTGGAACATCTATCTATCTATTTTATTAATTGCTAGCTATTTTAAAATATACATGGGCGTATATGTTTGTATGTCGAGCACTCCGGCTGCGCCGTCATGCTCGAAAAAAAAATAGCGTAAAGTATTCGTGGATAACTGGTCTTTAAAACACTTGCTCTATTTCGAGCACTCCGGCTGCGCCGTCGTGCCGAGCAGTTTTAAACGATATTCAGTTTTTTTACATCCTCGATCTAGATATATGGTTGTTAAGTTCGTTGCGCCATCTATTGAATATTCACTCAATCCAGTCAACAGGTATTGCCATCTTAAATGGTTGTTAAGTTCGTTGCGCCATCTATTGAATATTCACTCAATCCAGTCAACAGGTTCGCCATCTAATATGGTTGTATTATGACTGTCAAGGAATAGACAAATAATTTGCAATAAAATAATATTGCGACTATAAATTGAAATGTAAGCTATCCTATCTTTCAAGTTGGGTCGAATTGCACACGGTGTGCAAATCAAATTTAAAATCGGTTCAGTAGTTTAGGAGTTCATCGCGGACAAACATGTGACACGTAATTTTTATATATTAAGATTATAATATAAAGCTGAAGAGTTTGTTTGCTTGGTTGAACGCGCTAATCTCAGGAACTACTGGTTCAAATTAAAAAAAAAAATGTTTTGTGGGATAGTCCATTTATCGAAGAAGGCTATAGGCTATATAATATCACGCTACGACCAATAGGAGCAGAGCATCAATGAAAAATGTTGCAAAATTAAACTCAAAATTTGTCCGTCCGACAAAAACTTTTGAACGGTAACTCCGATCATCATGAAATTTGGACACAACATTCATCTCGGTAAAGATGAACGTGCGTACTCATGCCCCCCCCCCCTCCATTCGTTCTTTTGCACCCGGGAGAAACCGGACGAAACCGCTAGTATGTAATATGCAAATCAGAAAGCACAGACAAATTTCATTTTATGGATAATACCAATTCGTATTTTAAATCTATTGCAATTTTCCAATCCATGACTGCGGTCAACACTTGACGCGATATTTCTACCTGCCCACACAGTATTATTTTGTTTTATTTGGCATGTCTGCATCTCAGATAAGTCCCAAGAACAATGAAATGTTTATGACTCCATGACTGCGGTCAACACTTGACTCGATATTCCGTCCCACCCGCACAGTATTATTTTGTTTTGTTTGGCATGCCTACATCTCAAATAAGTCCCAAGACAGAGAAATGTTTATGTAAGGTGTTTAATTACGCTGACTTAATTTACACGCGTTAGAATAGTATGTCCATTGAAATGATCGCCTGAAGGGGTTAACAACATAATTTGACACTTTATTCGCCGCCATTGGTCAGTATAGCCTACGCACACAATGTTAAACAGTGCACCTTTATACAACGTGCAAGCAGTACCTGACATGCTTAAGAACAATGCCGTATCGACATCAAAAATTTTTTTTATCAGAACTGATAGAAAAATAAATAATATATTAGAATAGAATATAATATTTATTTAATAATTTGAGTTATTCTGTGCTTTTAGAAATCGAATTTTTTGAAAATATTTTAGGAGTTGATTTTTAAAGGTCTAAGGAGTTAAGAAATACAAAAAAAATAAATAGATCTTTTTGAAATTCTAAAGTGGACAAGTAGGTAGGTACTTGTCCACTTTAGAAATGAAAAAAAATTGGTTGTCTGTAAAGTCGGTTTACAGACGATAGTTATACGTGATAACGTATTCCGCTCGAATATCATATTTAATAATACATAACCTAAATTTTAGTAGCTGTCAGGCGGAACGTGACACATTTCGGAACGTTACACTTTTTCGTGCATGCAGCCGGCGTTTCATCAATTTAGAAGACGTTATCACGTCAAAAAATCTAAACAGTGCACCTTTATACAACGTGCAAGCAGTACCTGTGACATGCTTAAGAACAATGCCGTATCGACATCAAAAATTTTTTTTATCAGAACTGATAGAAAAATAAATAATATATTAGAATAGAATATAATATTTATTTAATAATTTGAGTTATTCTGTGCTTTTAGAAATCGAATTTTTTGAAAATATTTTAGGAGTTGATTTTTAAAGGTCTAAGGAGTTAAGAAATACAAAAAAAATAAATAGATCTTTTTGAAATTCTAAAGTGGACAAGTAGGTAGGTACTTGTCCACTTTAGAAATGAAAAAAAATTGGTTGTCTGTAAAGTCGGTTTACAGACGATAGTTATACGTGATAACGTATTCCGCTCGAATATCATATTTAATAATACATAACCTAAATTTTAGTAGCTGTCAGGCGGAACGTGACACATTTCGGAACGTTACACTTTTTCGTGCATGCAGCCGGCGTTTCATCAATTTAGAAGACGTTATCACGTCAAAAAATCTATTTAGTTTTTTTGCATTTCTTAACTCCTTAGACCAGGCCTGGGCGAAAGGCGGTCCGCGGATCCGGCCCGCGATGCATTTTATAGATGATTATTAAAATCAAAAATAAGTATTACTGTGTGCCAATATAAATTAGCGCATAAAAGGAATTTTAGAAAAATAGTTGTTTCAAAAAAACTATAGGTACTTAAAATTAGAAAAAGAAATTGTTTTGTATTATATAAAAAATACCGTTTTAGCATATATCTCTTCTGCGCATGCGCCGATTTTCCCCAAAAACAATAGGACTCTTCATATTTGCATACCAAACATCCTCCCAAAATTTGGTTTCAATCCGCTCATCCGTTTGACCTGTATCGTGTTCACAAACAGACAGACGCACAGAGATTTTCCAAAAATATGTTTTTTTGGATTCGGGGGACCTCAAAACGGAAAGATATTGTAAAATTTTTGAACACTGATTTTTGACCTAAACTAGTATCTACCATTTCCCACTTGCGGGTTGGAGTGGTAAAAATTCGATTAACAAAATGTGTATAGATACCGCATTTTTCTTACGGACGGCAGTACCGAGTAAGCTGTGGTCCAGTGGTGTAGTATCTGTAGTGCATGTTATGTACTTTAGTTTGGATGTGTAGGTGATTATCCCCGATGACCGAATCGACTCTCTTCTCGCGTGGAACCCAGAGCACACGCGAAGAGCCGACGAGAGCGCAAATCATGAACCGATAGTTGTGCAGGAAACGCCGAATGTCAAACATTGTACAATTTAATTATATTCCTCCATAATAATTTTATTGTGTACCTACGCAATCTATAGAGCTACTGCAATGTTGATGAGTGATTGGGTGACCTCATAATTTACTAAAAATGTTAACTGTTTTCAACGAAAGTGGTGGGCATTTTGATTGTGTGTGACCAGTGGATGGTGGTTTTCCGGAGTTCAGTGTTAAAACAGTGTTTCATCTTAGTGTTTCGCGTGATGTTTTGTACGTGAAAAGTGAAAATTGGTTCGTATAAATTTGTGAAGTGATCTGTTCTTCAAATGTTTATTTTAAAAAAGTGTTCTTACAAATCACTGTTGGATTGAAATCTTGAAAATTTTATAAAAATCTACAAGATATCTTACATTCACGCACTCTTCTATAACGTTTGGAGCACTCGATGAATTAGAAATATTGGTAAAGTCAGTGCCCCACGCTTCTACACGTTATAGAAGAGAAAGAAATGTATTTTCTACTTTTTAATTCGTGTTTTTTTATTCAGATTTCTTTTAAACCATATTTTTTTAAGGATAAAAGGCGATTCTACCATTTAATACAGATGTATTTTTCTGTTACAAAATATTTTTAAGAGTGCCAGTAATTCTATTTCGAGCGAAATTTAGATTTCTAGTTTAATGCAATGCCCGGGGGGGAATATTTTGTGTTTTGAAATCGCTGTAAATTACCTATCACCACACATAAATATAATAATAATGTGTTCCATTTGCTGATTCATAAATATGTCATGATTCATTTGTCAGTAATCTGTTTAAAGTTCTTATAATCATAATTCTTATTGTTGTTTCAAGTTTCAACCTCGACATTTTTGTACCTCTTACTAAGCCTCTTATTCGCTGCTTCTTTCACATTAATCTTGTTTTTAACAGAAATATTACGCAGTCTCGGGTTTACAAATGTCATTTTCATCAAAATTCAAAACAGTCGTTCTCGAGAGTCTGGTACAAACAGAGCGTTAAACATTCAGGAAAAATATTTTCACAACTATCAAAAGTTTATTCATTATCACATTTAATGGAAATTAATACAGTGTAACCTCTTTATAACGAATCTCAAGAGACCCAGCATTTTTTTTCGAACGCTTCTCGACTTAAATTTATTATGCTACAGTTGAGATTTGGAACAATGATAAACATTAAAATTATTACAAAGGCAACGTTGGTAACATGATTTAGCAATTCTTCATCATCAACAGTCAAAAATGTTGCGATGTCCACTGATAATTTTAAATTTCGTAATAAAATTCGAGTGACATTTTTATAATTTGTACTTTTAGCAAATCCAAATTAGGTTAGGCCAGTTAGTTTTCATATAGGTGATCGTAATTCATAACAAATCTTTGATTAACGTCTGAATAATAATAACAGTTTAATACGACAGTAAATGATATCATTGTAATGAACCCATGTTTAATATTGGTCAATTCAAATGATTTCATTGTTTGATTGTGACTAAATGATTACATCGACAAAAATTTGACTGCATTATGCATTTGATTGCCAGACCAATTAGTACGCAGTCTAAACACATCTTTTATACACTTTCTACACAACTTGATAGATAAATTTCATTGTTTAATTGCAAGACATCTCAATTTTATTTTTTAATTTATCTGGTGAATAAATTCTTTACTGTAAGTAGTTAATTTTGCATATAGAAGGAAAAAACTACTCCAGACCCATATATCTATTAATTTACTATATGAATCATTGCCTATCTACTCAATGTGCGGTGAGTGAACGCAACAAAGCGGTTCGAAAATATATCTGCGTCTCTTTCTTCGATGTAATTCCCTGATTTCTCCGATGTTAGGATTGGTTGAGGTACTTGCATTCAATCTGAATAAAGTATCTCTGTTTCAAAATCTTTGTCTTTTTCTGTGACGTTAACATGAGCGTACCCAGCTTTTTGCCCAAGAGGGGGCAAATTAGAAATTTCTTAAGCCGGGTCCCCTGTGCTTGTTTTGCCCTCCTAGATGCGCCAGTGCATACGGCGTAAAAAAGACAGAAGTATATGTTTGGACCGTAATAGTTCGATTGCGATTTTATTCCTATGCTCAGTATAGAATAAAAGTATATGTCCAGACCCAATTTAAATAACCATTTTTGACCGCAAATCTCAATAATTCCAAGAACTATGAAGTGATTATAACTTGATTTAAGACTAATATAAAACTGTTGATGAAAAAATAATACCTATTATCAAGGTATTTGAGTGTAGTTATTTTTATGAACAAGTTCACGAGAATTTGAACAATAAAAACAACGATTAATTGAAATATGCGTCATTTCTTCTCTTTTATTGCGAATTTTTCAATCAACTGAAAAATAACTACAAACATACCATAAAATATTAAATGCAAGTATTGTTATTAAAATTCCTGTTCAAAATTTATAATATATACTAGTGGCGCAGTCCGGCTTCGCCCGAATTTGTAGATGGCCACCGTTTTTTCGTCGACTTACGTTCCAAATTGGTCTTCACGTAAAGCGATTTGATATAAATACCTAAGTCGTTTTATACGTACTTATTTCAGTCTCAAGTTTTCAAATAAAAGCGTGTTACGTGTCTCTTGTCATTAAAATGAAACACGCTTTTATTTGAAAACTTGAGACTGTGTAAGTACCTATAAAACGACTTATTTCTAATCAGAATAAAATTATTTTTGACTTTTTAGTTCATTTTTATTAACACTGGTTATGAATATCAATCTCATATCGATTAAAACGTGCTCTAGTTCAGTCCGCCGAAGGTTTGGAGAGAAACGCCAGAGGAAAAAGTTGTAGAGGGGAGCTGATGCTATCTATAGTCGCTTCATGGGACGTTGCGAACATATCGACAATTAATGTCGCTAGCTCTCTAACTATAATAAAAGCTTGTTTTAAAAAAAGTCGTTTATTTTCTTCTATAATTGTTTGGATTCATGTTTTGAGGCTTTAATAATACAATTAATTTTTGTAAGAACACATTTTTTATTGTGATTTTTTTAAAATTATTTTTCTTCAATATAGTGTTTGTGATTTATTGTAAATATTAAAATCTGTTCGTTGTGACAACGATAATGTTGCGAATGGTTGGCAGAGTGTGAAAAGTGATAAAAATATGTGAATAGTGTTATATTATAAATTTAATGTATGCATGAAGATAACTGTGATGGGAATGGAGAGCGGCCCCGAGGGCCGTTGTTGGACACGCCCGGCAAGTCGATCAGCCTCCGCCGCCGTCTCCACCTGTTGCAGATTATGGGTGGGTGTTTCACTCTATATACCTACATCATCTCTGTTGCTTGCACCTAAGTGCCGTTATAATATTGTATTAGGTGCAAAACAAGCGACACAAATAATTCAGGTTGCAGATACAACAGCTAAGAGCTTAATTCATGTGTTTAAAAATTAAAAAGCAGGTCGTTAAAAATGCATTTTAATAATTACGAAGTTTTGGACTTAGAGCTGGCTACGGAGAAAATGGGTGATTCGGTGCAGAGCTGAAAATTTGCAGAATAATAGGAGATAGTATAAGTAGGGAAAAAATTGCCAGAAAGCTAGGCGGAAGATAAAGAGCCGCCAGAAGGCGCTAATGTTGCGAAAAAATCAGTGCACTTCTGGCAATTTCTATACTTATTCTGTAATTCAAAACTAGATTATATATTATATGTATTATGCATTATATAGTTATAAGGGCATACTGAAAATTCAAACATGATATAATAATTACATTCGACAAATATTCAAAATTATTAATGACATTTTGATAGAAATAAAATTAATCGTCTAATATTTTCATTAATAAAATTACGTTGTTATAACAAAGTAATTTTATTAATTTATTTAATTTTATTTCTATCAAATTGTCATTAATGATTTTGAATATTTGTCGAATGTAATTATTATATCATGTTTGAATTTTCAGTATGCCCTTATAACTATATAATGTATAATATATATAATATAGGTATAATCTAGTTTTGAATTACAGAATAAGTATAAAAATTGCCAGAAGTGCACTGATTTTTCTCAACAGTAGCGCCTTCTGGCGGCTCTTTATCTTCCGCCTAGCATTCTGGCAATTTTATATTTTTACAATTTTGTCTTAAAACCAAACAAAGTAGAAACTAATGTAATAAAATTTTTAAAAAAATTTTAAAAATTTCATTACATTAGTTTCTACTTTGTTTGGTTTTAAGACAAAATTGTAAAAATGAATATTATTAATAATAATACACATAAAAAGTACATGTCTATCTATCTTTAACTGCGAATATCTCGAAAACCAATGACTTTACAACAAACTAACAAGTGTACATTATTAACTTAGAAAATATCAAAAAAATTAAAATTATAGTCAAAATTAAAATTTAGACAGCGGCGTAACATTTGGAAGGGGCACAAGTATTACTTACTCCTGCCGTACGCCACTGGTAGAGCGTACTGAACTAATTTTTTTATTGTTAGGTGCATTTTATGATATTTAACAAGTGTGCCGATTTGAGTAAAATTATACGGTGTATTAACAAAATTATGGACATTAATAATTTTTCAGTTTTCAACTTCCACACCCTGTATTTCGGAAACGAGCAACATTTTATCTAAGCATATTCCGCTTAATCGTTTTATTTTGAATTGGAGAATCTGCGGTTGTTCTATGTCCCATTCTTAATGGGACACCCTGTATATTGACAAAAAAAAAATTATACTTATATCAATATTCCAAAAGATGACGTTTCGATCCGGATTTGAATCTTCTTCAGATTTAATAAATAATCTAAAAAATATAAAAATTAATTAGTATATATCTACTTATTTTATAATTGAATGAAGTTAATGAATTATCGAAAATTAATGAAAAATTAATAAACGTCATCTTTTGTAATATTGATTTATAATTTTATTTTTTGTCAATATATAGTCTGAAAAAAATTGGTTGACAATTTTATTTATTTGAAGAGTTCTATTCAGACGTTAATCAAAGATTTGAATTTAGTATCTTTGAATTCAACGGAACTATTCAATTTTTTGTACGCAGGATCGCAAACGAAACTGACCGACACCTGGTCGCTGGTAACAGCTAGTAATATATAAAGATCAAATTAGAATACGATTCATAAATATTTATCAAATAGTAAAACAATAATCTTGTCTACTATATAATTTAAATTCAAGAATTTGCTTTTTACTTAAAAAATGCGCTACATGACTTTTTATGAGAAAAGTGTAAATAAAGCACAGATTTAATTATTGTTGTTGCTTACAAAACAAATGAACATTTGAACCGGGCCTGTGCCCACAAACGTCCGGTGTAGACAGTGAACCGCCATTTCCGCCCGCGGCGTTTTGACTGCGATGCGGTCGTTCCGTACAATACCCTGTGGAAATTATACAGGCTTTCTCACAATGAACTGACAATGTCTATTATAATACGCACCACGGATCTAAAAGGTTCGGAAGTTAGTCACAAACAGCGTCGCAAAGGCACATTTTAGACTCCCACCACCTCCCAGCTACCTGCACGGAACGTGCGCTCGTCGGTGATTGGCCGTGATCGCTCGTTGCCTTTGTCACTTGTCGCTTTCCTGCTTTAAAGTACGAGTACGCTATTGTCAAGTTGTTATTGTTATATTAGTTTTGTTGAGTTGCGAGTTTGTAGTTTTTCAACAGACTGTACAAGCGCAAGCCCACATTCGCATCTAACTTCCGAGCCTTTTAGATTCGTGGCGCGTAT
Source organism: Xanthostigma xanthostigma (assembly GCA_963575645.1). Taxonomy (NCBI): domain Eukaryota; kingdom Metazoa; phylum Arthropoda; class Insecta; order Raphidioptera; family Raphidiidae; genus Xanthostigma; species Xanthostigma xanthostigma. Next base: position 47,630,073 of record OY754469.1, on the reverse strand, counting down.
TATACTCTTGCAAAATTAAATAGTTGAAATTTTAAAAATCCATATCTAAATTATTAATAAGAATCGCAGGATTGTGGACAAAAAGTTCTTTTGTTCACAATCCTGCGATTCTTATTAATAATTGTCTCGATGGACACGATTTCTAATATCTATATCTAAACATGTTCGATCTCTACAAAGAACACGACGCCCCCTTTATTTTTGTTTTCTCAAATTTAGTGATGTTTAACGAATTATTACATTTTTAGATTTCATATCAAATTCGATATCCAGTTTGTATACGCTAGGAAAGTATCTTTGACACGCGACCTTCGCGCCAGCTCGTGTTTGATTTTTTCAAAAGTGATTCACCCAAAACTTACAAACACATGGAAACCAGCGTTATTCTTAATTATAAAAAAATATTTACGCAAAATGTCAGTAAAAAAACTACGTAATTGATATACATTTTTAATCTCTAAATTTTTTAAATTTTATTTTTGTTAACAAAATAACAATTATGATATTTTTCATGTATTTAATAATGGTTACAGACGTAAAATAAAATTTAATTACCCTTGACGACGTACTGCTGCAGTCCATTTTTTTCCTCTCTAATTCATAAGAAAATCCAGGAAAACGGTGGAATTGTAATTCTGGATGTTTAGTTGGTGTATCTTTACAGTCAACAACACAGCACTTCCAATTTGATAGCTTTTTCCCCATTTTATTCATCAGTTAATCCTTATTAAAATGCACGTAAAACATATGACACTAAGGTTTTGACTGAACCAGATTAAAAAAAAAAAAAAAAAACACACGAGAGGGCGCAGAAGTCGCCTGTCAAAAGACACTTTCCTAGCGTATTGAAAATTTTAGTCTTGGTACAGTCTATGTATTATTTAAAAACTCTATTTTAGCATTAAATTAACATAAAATTACACTTAAGTTATTTGGAAAATAAAATAAAATTTTATTTGTCAATTAATATTTTGAATATTCGCGCTAAAAAGCTAACTAATTTAAATATATACCTACTTCAATTGTAAATGTTGAATGATCCGTGTTTCGTCACAATTGCGTGCGAAGCCGCGGGTAATGGCTAGTGTCAATATAGCTTTCAATATTTACGGATCCTGTCTACTTGTTATGAGAAATCCCGTATTATAACTAACAATGACAGATAACGCCATGTGGTGTCATATGGCTGAATTTCTTTTATATTTTTAACATGGTACCAGTACGGTCTGAATTACATCGAAAACCTGATCCAAGACACTTTGTTCAAAAGGATATTTTATCCTTTGAAAGAAGAAGTCTCGGTGTATTCATACAGCTTTTTATCGAAATGAAAATAGGGAAATTTTTATTATTTTTTCTTTATTTATTTCAAAATTGAAATTTAACTCTTAATTAAAAATTAGACTCTCAAATTTTAACAAAATCGACCTACAAAATTTATGAACTTCCTAGTTTGTTTAGGTAGTGAATTATTCATTTAATGATGCAAATGTTTATTTGATAAAATACATAAAATTAAGAAAAAAATTTATCATTTTAAGAGTTGCATTAAATTAAATCTTTTGGAATTTAAGGTATCGATATATTACAGTATATATAAATATTAGGGGTGTTCCAATAGTAACGCATGAAATTAATGTTTCTTGTATGTTTACTATATTCACTGAAACATCAAACGAACAAACATTTTTACTAAGTGTTTAAAATGAACCAGAACTCAAATTAAGTAATTATGTAACAGTAAAAATATTCGTTTATAAAAAAAATAATTAATTATACCAATACATTATAGGCCGATGCATTAAAGCTGCGCATTTTTTGATACTTTTTATCGAAGAATCTCGTTAGAGATTCTTTTCTGTGCTAAATGCCGACGAATCTCTAACGTATTATACATTGATTTTGCCTGTCTCCCATATAGCGCCGTGAATATGAGGCCAGTTTCCAAGTTTTATAGTTCTATGACCACGTGATTTTCGTATCACCGATTTTTCGTATTACCACAATAACAGCATATACTGTGAGCGTCCTCGTGACCGAGCGGTTACGACGTTAGGCTAGTAATAACAGGGTCTCGGGTTCGATTCCCGCCAGCATCATTGGAAAATATTTTTTCTACTCCATTTTATTTCCACTTGATATTTATATATAATCATATATTTTTATATTATTTTTTTTTATTTTTAATTTTTTTTTATATTTTTAATTGTTTTTTTTTATTTTTTATGATATATTTTAATTACTTCTACTTTATTTTCAGGCGGAACTTTTGGATGCGGTTCGACGGAGAAGAGGTCGCGGCGACACTAGTGAGGATGAAGAGGATCTTGGACTCCCCAGGAGTCCTTGCAACTCTCCAACAACTGCTGATATACTCCTTGAAAAATCCATTAAGGTAAGTCGTCATTTTTTTAAAACTCTTTTAATCACGTCTTGTCGATTTTTCGATTGTTTTTGAGCTTTCTCGCGTCGACGGCGCGACCGACATAAAGAACCAAAATAATTTCTTAAAATATAATTATAAAAAAGAACAGCAGACTGATATACGATAATCGAGAGTCAAATAAAAAAAAAATTGGTTGTCTGTAAAGTCGGTTTACGGACGATAGTTTTACGTGATAACGTATTCCGTAATACATAACCTAAATTCTACATATAATAATTATAATAATTCGAATCTATGATATTGCATCTTTCCCTTCAAAAGGTTAATTTTATTTATTAAATTACTCACCACCTATAAAAATAATTTTTTTTATTAACTTTCTTTCTTCCGTATTTATTTAAGTCTCAAAGATTAACTGTCATAATATTTAGAAAACAATTGTTTTATTGTTTAAGTATATAAAATTCCAAAACCTACTTACAATATTTAAGTATTTTCATACGTAAAAAAATTGATTTTTATAATGATAAAATTTGTAAGAAAACGATTTTTTCGAGAGATGAGACCTAGCTAAAACGATTTTTTGCCCCCCAAAATCCCTTTTCAGTAAATTTCATCCAAATCGTTAGGGCCGTTTTCGAGAAAAGCACGCACAGGGTCAGGCGGAACGTTAGGAACGTTACACTTTTTCGTGCATGCAGCCGGTGTTTTATCAATTTATAAGATTGGTGATTCATCAATTTATAAGACGTTATCACGTCAAAAATACGAATCCAAATCAAGACATTGATTGGTGTAATTACTTTAACGTTGATTGCATTAAAATATTCAGTATATAAACATAATTCACAGTTTTAATCTTCGACCTACGTGCATTTCATTATAAACGAAACGATTCGTGCTTTGTATGATTAGCGTGTTCGCTTTTTATCTTTCTGGCACGTCGCGAAATAAATCTTTCTTTGTAATATGTGGGGATTATTGTAAACATATTTTTGGGACTATCTCACGATAGTTTTTGAGTAGCCAAACGGTTTTATGAAATTTTCGGTTACGCAAACTTTTTCAGTTCCGACTATTTCGTTAAATAGAAGTTCGCTATGTATTAAAAAATTAAGTTATGCAGTATTTATGAAGTCATATACACTTTTTTTAACTTTTAATACCACTTGTTCAGCTGTGATCAGCTATTCATAGTATAGATAATAATAAAAATCTGTATCTAGTAATAATATGTAACTATCTAAAAAAAATGTATGTCAATAGGGTAATACATTTTTGACGTGATAACGTCTTATAAATTGATGAATCACCAATCTTATAAATTGATAAAACACCGGCTGCATGCACGAAAAAGTGTAACGTTTCTAACGTTCCGCCTGACCCTGTGCGTGCTTTTCTCGAAAACAGCCCTAACGATTTGGATGAAATTTACTGAAAAGGGATTTTGGGGGGCAAAAAATAAATAAATACATTTTTCGAAACGTTGGCCACTAGCCTAACATTGGTAAAGCTAATTTCTGATCCTCAACCAAACATTCAATTTGAAATTTTGTAATCATTGTGGTTTGACACCTAAAGATCGATATTATCGAACATCGATATTTTTATTTCGTTTATTACTAAATTTCGATGTTTCTTGAATATCGCTCATCCCTAATTTTCTCTGAAGTCTGGCACTCTAATAATAAGTTATTAGACTTGACTGTAGATTGATCAAATATAACCGTTTGCATTTTATGAAAACTTCTATTATTTGTTTTAATATCTGAAATTGCAGACTTAGATTGATTTAATAGTAGATATTGACAGAATTCTTTGTGTAAGTACACATTATCATATAAATGAACCGGTTTCCGGTTTTCTTATAATTATTCATGAGTTACTAGTATTAGTAATTTTTGTATGTGATCCATCTTAATTTGATATCAGGCAAGATACGAGATCAGTCGCAAAATCATGGTATGACTGCATACTCGTGTCAAGTCAAATAGAATGATTCATTCCTCATTTAGTCCATAGCTCACGCTGCGATTGATTCAGTTATCCCCACTCTATACTCTGCAGCCAGCCAATAAATAATGCGTTTAACGTCCGTTTCTCGACTTTATGTCATAACAGACGCCATTTTCCATCTATCACACTTCCCGTTATTTTCTACATTTTTTCAACTCTAACTAATTATTAGCGATGGGCAAATGAAGGAATTTTGGGACATTGGGATAAGGTAGGCAAATTTTGAGCTAGGAGTTTGATAGGTAATCGACAATGGCCTTGATTAAGAAACCATCTCGATATTTATCTGTAATTATTGAGTGAAACCATGGAATATCTCGACAAGATGGCCGGTACAGGAATTACCGTTTCTCGGCGAGAGGAAGCAGGGAAAAGTCTCCAGCCGGGATTCGAACCCAGTGCCTCTTGAATGCGAGTCTAATGCTCTTACCACTGCGCTACTACACCGCTCAGCCAATAAAGGAGTATAAATGCTGCACGTTCAGTTTTAAAAACCGGAAAAGCGCAAACCATTTTATAAATGTGAACCAAGGGGGAATGAGAGTATTCCATGTGTAAGCGAGTGTGACTATAGAGGACTGTTGGGCGAACTTGGGACAGGTGACAGCTGACAAGTTTGTTGACCTGCCTCCGATCATTTATATTTATCCAGTTCCAGTGAATGCCTATGTTACCTGACATTTATAAACACTAATACACGCATGTGCAGACTTTAAAACACAATGAATGATGATAAATATTTTAAACTAGTGGTCCCGTCCGGTTTCGCCCGGGTGTAAAAGAACGAATGGGGAAGGGAGGAACATGAGTACACACATTCATCTTAGTTTACCGAGATGAATGTTGTGTCCAAATTTCATGATGATCGGAGTTACCGTTCAAAAGTTTTTGTCGATTAAAAGCAGTATTTATACTTTTATTAACTAATATTTTTTTTTTATTAATTTACTTAAAAAAAGGTATAAATACTGCTTTTTAACGACAAAAACTTTTGAACGGTAACTCCGATCATTATGAAGTTTGGACACAACATTCATCTCGGTAAACTAAAATGAATGTACGTACTCACGTCCCTTCCTTCCCCATTCGTTCTTTTGCACCCGGGTGAAACCGGGCGGGACCGCTAATAAAAAATAAAACTGAAAGTATTACGAATACTTAACTAAAAAATAAAATTTAGAAATACTTATTGAAATAGAATTTGTAAAGTTAGTTTGGAAATTAATACCTTGCTTGATACTTATTACGTGAGTATTTTTCTGTGAAATTAATAATACTTAAAAAATATTGTTTTTTTTTGCTTTACCCCTCTCCCAGAAAAAAAAAACGCAAATGCACTCTGGGAGTGCCGGCAGAAGTGAAAACTTGAATATTAACGTCTATGTTAAACGACCAAAGCGCAGAACTATTAACTTCCAAGAAATTCCGTCTGATGTCGCCAAAACACAACTTATAGTGTAGTTAAAAACCATTCGATTGCATAGACAAGTCCCAAAAATTACCCATACCTCTACTCTCCATCCGTCTTACGAATTTTCGATCAGGTCACGTGTCCTGACGCGAGTTTAACATTTTTTACCCATTACAAAAAAAGTGTACAACGCCGCTAAAGAAGTTTTCACTTCAAAAAATATCTACGCCCTTGTTTCACCGTTCCCGCTGTTATTTGTATTGTCATATAATTATATTGAAGTTGACGTGTGCATATAATATAAGTATTTATAAATTCGCGTGGACAGTGACCTACTGAGATCTTTCTTTTGTGATAGTTTTAGACAGTTACTTTGTCGTAGGCAGACATGACACGTGTTGCGTACACTTGTAAAAGTACCCCGCAAGTTACTGTTGGATTTTTAAAAGAAGACCGGTCTATGGAATGTAGTCCTATGACCTTATTGCAGAAGAGCGCACATGTATTTTATATTAGTAAAATGTAATGATTCTGGAACCGCTTCTATGCAATAAGGGAGTCCAGTCGACAAAACGTGTCGCAATTGTCGTATCGCGATAATTGTACTATTGCCATAGCTGTACGACTACACAGTGACACTTGCTAACAGTACAAAAAAATCATACACCAGACAGTACATAGGTGTGCGTTCACGGACTAAGTTGAGGGGTGTTGTCTGAATATCATCAAAATGGAAAGTAAAAAGGGAAAAACAGTTAGAAGTGGCGCTAGGGAGCTCATAGCGAATGTAATTAAAATGTGCGAGTTAGAGGCTCAAAATAATGCCTTAAAATTTAAAGCTATACATTGTTTGCATGCCTTGCTATGCGCCGCCTATGAATTCCGATAATTTGGGAACACATCAACGACTTCTTGCCCTTTCCCCACCGGTCTTCTTTCGCCGATCGCACAGTAGTTGAACCGGAGATAATTCACCTGTATGTGTATGTGTACAGTTAAGAGACAATCGTTGTTTGATTTCAATGTCACTGCGCCATAATTTTCAGGACTGTCTATTCCATCTATTGCGTGCCATTTTTACACGCTTTATATTAGTTTCACTTGTAAGTTTGTATGTATGTATGTTTGTTTGTTTATAAACTCGTTTGGACTACAGCAAAGTGGTTTATTACAGTAGTATAATATGCCAGCAATGTAACTACAGTGTTTAGCCGTGCGGTCTAAAGCGCGGGTCTTCGCTGACGTCAACTCTCGGAATCACGGGTCGTGGGTTCTAATCCCGTCCACATCGAAAAAAAAATTGGTTTTTTTTTTCGGCAAATTTTTGAGAATAAATCGAACTAAAAAGTGGAAAATAAATATAGATAAAAAAAAACTAAAAAACACGCTTTATATCGAACTAAAAAGTAAAAAATATTTTTTTCAAAATAAGCTTAAATCAAAAAAATACTATAGTGTTATTGTGAAAAAAGCGTGAGGCGCTCGATGTACGAAAATGTGGAACAAAGCGCCCCACTTTTTTTTCACAATAATACTAGTATTTTTTATTCATTATTGTTTTAAGCTTATTTAAAAAAAAAATATTTTTTACTTTTTAGTTCGATATAAAGCGTGTTTTTTTAGTTTTTTTTAAACTATATTTATTCGAAATATTGGCGACATAGAGGAAATAACACATTTTAATTTAGCTTTTTTATAAATCGAAAAATTCTGTTCAATTTTGTGTAGTTTACTTTATGGCCACACATAATATTCCGCGACACTTTTTTGTGCGTATATATGGTCATTTCAACTTTACTTTTTAATAAATTACATTTATTTTTTGTATCACCGGTACATATTCATTAACGGGATTTTTCCATTAGCCGTATCCGAGGTCATCGTTTCTTTTATTTTTAAAATGCATTTTTTTCATTGTACAGTCGAGTCGTGTTGTAAAGGTGAAAATTTTTAGGAAACAGTTGTCTCAAACTGTTCCATTTTTGATGTGTAACATCTTAGCTCTCGATATGGGCAATAATTCAATTTAATAAATAAAATTATCGACCAATTCTCAGACGTTAATCAAAAATTTGAATAATTCAATTTATCACATATATTAATACGCTAAGGTTAAAGATGTTTGTCTCCCTTTTTAGAAAAAACCTCACAATTTCTCCACATAAATTATATATCATTTAACAGATAATTGCTTGCTCTACTGACATCGACAATTAAAAAATTTATTATTGCTTTTGTTTTTGTAAATTAATTAAAATACAGCAACGCTGAACAACGTCTGCCATCTGATGGCTTTAATTTTGAAACAACGTCAACACTTCGATCTGTCATCTGACCTTCATATTGTAATACGACACAATACTGCATACTGCCATCTGACGGGTTTAATTTTGAAACAGCGAGCAACGCTGAACAACGTCACAGCAATGCTGCATGATGCCATCTGACGGCTTAGCTCAACGCTTTTGCTACTTGCGCCTCTATATGACAATTTTAGTAAAATATTTCTTCGATCTGTCATCTGAGCTTCATATTGTAATACAACAAAAAGAAGAACGTTATAAGCAGTGTGCAAAATCAGAAACGAATTGAATACCTGCAATCATATTTAAAAAATAATTTTGTAAAGTGATAATTATTATACTTATTTAGTGCGAATAATTCGCACAGGTCACACTAGTTTTTTATAATTATTTTATCGACGTGTCGCTATATGAATTCTAAATAGAATTAAAGTATTGTCTACACTTTTTGAATATTAATTGAATTGGTTAAGATATAATTGTTTTAAAAATTTCTCTGAGTATGATAATAAATAAGAGAAAGTTCAACGCAGTAACAATATGTAGTTACAACTTATTACGTGTTACACTTACGCATGTATTATTTTCACTAATAGAGGCAGAGCTATTGTTGCAAGTTATTTGGCATTGCCACTGATTGCTACCATATATGGATACTAGCGGCCCTGTACGTACTTCGCTACGTATAAAGTGAAATAATAAAACAATTTAATTGGAACATCTATCTATCTATCTATCTATCTATTTTATTAATTACTAGCTATTTTAAAATATACATGGGCGTATGTGTGTATGTCGAGCACTCCGGCTGCGCCGTCTGCTCGAAAAAAAATAGCGTAAAGTATTCGTGGATAACTGGTCTTTAAAACACTTGCTCTATTTCGAGCACTCCGGCTGCGTCGTCCTGCCGAGCAGTTTTAAACGATATTCAGTTTTTTTACATCCTCGATCTAGATATATGGTTGGTTGTTAAGTTCGTTGCGCCATCTATTGAATATTCACTCAATCCAGTCAACAGGTATTGCCATCTTATATGGTTGTTAAGTTCGTTGCGCCATCTATTGAATATTCACTCAATCCAGTCAACAGGTTCGCCATCTTATATGGTTGTATTATGACTGTCAAGGAATAGACAAATAATTTGCAATAAAATAATATTGCGACTATAAATTGAAATGTAACCTATCCTATCTTTCAAGTTGGGTGGAATTGCACACGGTGTGCAAATCAAATTTAAAATCGGTTCAGTAGTTTAGGAGTTCATCGCGGACAAACATGTGACACGTAATTTTTATATATAAAGATTATCTTCAGGGATCTGTACCTAGATGTTCATCGGTGGAGTTGCTAAAAGAAATGTATCCATAATCAAAAAATTTCGAAGATCTTTCAGATGGATTTCAAATTTAGAACGGGGGCTATTTTTCGTGTTTGCTTGTTTTTGAGCAAGAACCAATCAGGAAACAGTATCTTGTCACGCAATTTAAATCTTACATGTCTCTAGTTCTCGGAATAGATTTCATTTTGGCTGACACCGACTCCAAAAATAACAATTATTATTATTTTTTACTGTTTAGTGCATATTTTGAAGTCGGTTCAATTTTTTGTTAAAAATATTTTATTTTTCTCTTTTTAGTGTTAGATAAAGTATTGCAATGGGTAGGCCAAGTATGCGTGCCTTTGAAATTTGAAAGTTTCCCTCGATTTCTCCGGATTCCACCATCAGATCCTGACTTGGTTCCGATGGGACCATCTCGGAAGTGCACTCTTTCGAATAAAAAAAAATTGAAAATCGGTCCATAATTGACTGAGAAATCGGTGAACATACATAAAAAAATATATATACAGTCGAACATAGAACCTCCTCCTTTTTTGAAGTCGGTTAAAAATACGTAATTACTGAATGAAAGAGTTGCGTGTTCAGCCTTTCGGAATCAATAAAATATCGAATTTGAAAAAGGTTATGTAAATAATTAATGATATCGTGTAAGGTCGGATTTTTTTACGATTGCTACAAATCGAGTATTATATATTTTTAACTGAATTGATTGTTTTGTTGTAATCAATACGCGGTTTCCTGAAACCAGAACATGAAACGTCATTAGTCTAATGTGAATTGTTCCCCTTTAACTTTTGCGTCTCTTTTTTTCTTTCTAATATTCCATATTTCACTTCCTTGTTTTTTATACCCTTCGTGCCTCATGGGTGTAGGACATAGGTATATATACAAGACTTTATTACAGCCTTCTAATGTTTATAAAGGGCTGAGGAAACTTCGTGATTTTTCCAATAATCACAATGTGAATATTTACCCCCAGAAAGGTACGATTACTTTTTATTAAAAGTATTCGTCCCTGCAAATACCCCCTGTACCCTTCATCTCAAATCTTTTCCCCTCGCCTTAAAACGGTTCGCGCTCTCCCGACGCTATTTTTAAAGCTAGAGGGTTCTGGTAAACGCTAAATGAAAGACAAAGAATCAGACTACAGATCCTTCAGGCGAATTTTTTGAAAAACAGTTTCGCCTACGTGTGAAATATTACGTAACTTATTATTTTTTTCAAAAGGTTGTAAGTTTTTTCAGGAATTTTTTTTTCAAAAAAATCGCCTGAAGGATCTGTAGTCTGATTCCTTGTCTTCCATTTGGCGTTTACTAGAACCCTCTAGCTTTAAAAATAGCGTCGGGAAAGCGCGAACTGTTTTTAGGCGAGGGGAAAAGATTTGAGATGAAGGGTGCAGGGGGTGTTTGCAGGGACGAATACTCTTAACCAATATAGTGCAGGGGTCTTTTGATGTAAAGTTGCGGCTCTCCAGTTCCATACGCAAAAAATAATCATTTTATTACATAAACCCTTAAAAATCGTCCAATTGATCCATGGTTGAGTACCATGTTTATCTCTCAGCCATTTCCACTCGCGTCTCACCCGCACAGCCCTCGTCACGACGTGTCGTCCTCGGATATAAGCAAATACTATAATATTGAAACGAAAATGTTTAGTGACTCTTTAAAAACTGGGAAATTTTGTAAATTGTAACTTTTGGCTCTTCCGTCTCAAAAGGTTGCCGACCCCTGGTATAGTGGAATTGTTTTTTTTGCACTTTAAGTAGTTGCTTTACGCACGAGTGCGGGAAACTAAAACAAAACAGGACTTGCTGTATCAATATTAAATTATCTACTGTTTATCAGTTTTTTTTTTTTTTGTAACCTACTTTTATAGAAGTGGCGTTTGTTCAAAAGTGAACTGTCAACAGTTTTGAAAATGAAGTGAAAACCCAGCTATTTTTTATAGAAGGTTGGTGCAAAAAATACCGCATAATGATATTACGACTGATTGGGCTATTAAAACTCGCTGGTACTCATTTTAAACGTAATGTTACGGCAGCTTTATAATCTATTACGACACTAGGTGTATAATCTATTTTGTTATGATTAAACAGACTTTTATTACAATAAAATCTTCTTCTTGTGAGTGATTTTTCCTCAAAATATTTTTTTCAATTTCTTTCGCTGAATATTTTTTATTATTTGGTAAATGCGCGCGGTTTTGAATAACAAATTCCGTCTGTACTGTGTCTAAAAATTGCCGTGATTTGATAGGATTTTTTGAAACGACTGTTTATAAAGACTTCTTCAGAGATGTCCTGACCCTTAAGTTTGGAAAATCCTATGATTGTACATACTAATATATACCTACACAATGGTAGACACGAGTTTCACCCATATACACTATGTATGTATGTATGTATGTATGTATAGTTCGTATTGTTCTCGGGTTCTCTTCTTCCCACACGCTGTAGTAAATAGTCCAAACGCCGATGTACTTTACCTTCGTCATCCCGATCATCCCTCGGTGACGTCACGGGAATAACGTATACACGCGCACATAATCGTTGACCAAAAAAGACATTTTTCACCAATTTAACGGTCTCTTGTCATTTTCATGTTTTTGTACTGGCATTTTTTCCATTCTCAAAATGTAAAAACGTACATTTTTTATAAATACTAATGCATAAAAGTAGCAGCAGCATGTCTGTCATTAATTTAATTTTCTCGCGGCTTTTTCGATGTTGTTGAGTATTTTCCTACGCGAGAACTTGAGAACGACTGAACTGATTTTAATGCAGCTGGGCATACTTGCATTTGGTACTCAAGCTTGAAGATAGAATTTCACCGTAAACCAAACCCGATATGAGCAGAGCCGAAAAAATACGCTATCACAGTCCCTAAATTTATTCCTAAGTGTTTTGCGAGAAAACAATAATTTTATTAATGACAGATAGCGTTTCAATCTATGTAGTAATATATTTAGCAGAATAGGATTATTATTTGTAATCTTTATTGCAATTGATTGAACTCTAAATAGTTTTTTCTTTTTTAATTTTTGCTAAATAATAAATATTGTTTAAACAAAAATGCAATAAATACGCGCGAAATATAAAATATCGAAACGAAATGTTACTGATTCGACCGTAGTGTGACGTCAAAAAACACGTAAACATATGGTTGCCATAGAATTATTGCCTCTTTTTCAATACAAATTTATTTAAACAAAAATTTTTACATATTATATGACGTCACAGATCTCCCGCGCAAAAATGACGCGTTTAAATAATCAAAATAGCTTTCCCAAAAAGAATATTTATTTTTTAATTCAATAAGAATGTTTCAATGAATGATTTCATGTGTTTGATATGAAAATAATTGATTATAAATATTTTCAAAAATTGGGCATAATATACCCTATTATATCTATCGCATCCGGGTGAAACGTGACGGACCGCTAGTAGGTAAATAAAGTCGTATTTTTTAAGTTTATTATACATCGGGGAACAGGATAGACGCTTCTAGTAAAAGAAGTTGAGCTGCAAACCGACGTCAACGCGAGCGAAGTCGCGGGTAAAGGTTGCAGTTAAAAATTATTGTGAGAGTTGAACTGGTTTAAAATGCGGCATGTTAACTATTATAATTTAGCCGCCAGTTGTTTTAAATTTTAATTGACCTTGCTAGTGATTAATTATTTATATAAATGCTTTGGAATTTGCAAAAAGTTTGACATTAGAATAAAATGTGGTGACCACTTAACCGTTACTTTTTCGCGTGACATCCTAAGGCGTAGTTCACTTCCTTTGTTTTTGCACCTAAACAAAAGATGAATGAAATGCAGTACAGTTTTTGTACGTTTTTATAGAAAAAAGAAGTATCAATACTATTTATAAAACTGTATATTTCATGGGGTGTACAATACGCGCCACGAATCTAAAAGGCTCGGAAGTTAGATGCGAATGCGGGCTTGCGCTTGTACAGTCGCAACGCAACAAAACTAAAGTAACAATAACAACTTGACAATAGCGTACTCGACTGTACTTTACCGCAGGAAAGCGACGAGTGACAAAGGCAACGAGCGATCGCGGCCAATCACCGACGAGCGCACGTTCCGTGCAGGTAGCTGGGAGATGGTGGGAGTCTCAACGGCTCTAAAATGTGCCTTTGCGACGCTGTTTGTGACTAACTTCCGAACCTTTTAGATCCGTGGCTCGTATTGTAAAGCCGCGGATATAATATGTTTGTTTATTATTTGCCGTTCTAGCTGTGCAGATATAATTTATTTATATATATCCTTTAATGCCGTGTTCTCTCTATATCCGTTAGTGTACCTGGCTAATATAAAATGTCACACCGTACTGCGAAAAGCTTTATATAGAGTGAAAGTATCGGGTTACTGTGTCAATTTGACCTTTCCTTTATTGGCTTATATTGTGTCAGTGTGTATGACATACGTGCCCATCAGTGTATTGCGTTTTATAATACAAATATCTAACCTTATTCGCAGATTGAAGCACAGACGATAGCCAAAAACAATTTCACAACATGAATTCTTTTGATAGTAAACTAGCGGTCCCGCCCGGTTTCACCCGGGTGCAAGAGAACGAATGGGGGAGAGGGACATTAGTACGCACGTTCATCTTAGTTTACCGAGATGAATGTTGTGTCATGATGATCGGAGTTACCGTTCAAAAGTTTTTGTCGGGCGGACTTTTGAGTTACATTTTACAACATTTTTCATTGATGCTCCGCTCCTATTGATCGTAGCGTGATATTATGTAGTCTATAGCCATCCTCGATAAATGAACTATCCAACAAAAAATGTTTTTCAATTGGAACCAGTAGTAGTTCCTGAGATGTAGTTTTTTAGTTGAATATTAATTGCACATACCGCTAAACTAGCGGTATGTGCTTTATTATCGCTTTGTGCGTCAGAGCTGACTTTCGTTCATATTAGAAGTTATATCTAAGTTAATTTCACACGAAATCCATTCAAATTGAAGCTTTTTGAAAAGAGGAGATTCTAATCTATAAAACAGAACCATTTTTAAATCAATTCGAGTTCATAAATACTATTAAAATTGTAATTGAAAATCACAAACAGCAGTTGTCGGTTGGTCTGTACGTATGTACGTACGTCACGACTCTACAGATCGCAATTTTGGTCGGATTGCCTTGGGTTATATTTTATTCACTTTGTTTACTATCAGACCAGAGCCCTATTTAAATTCACTAAAATGTGTTCAGTAGTTTAATTTTTATAAACAGTTTTATTTTATTATTTTTGACAGCTAATAGTTTAAAAAAACAATACAATAATTGCTGTGTAAATATAGTGTAATCCATAAAACAAGTGCTGCACTTCTATACCGTGATAACACCACTTCACTTAGTAGGTTTCGTGGCGTAATGGTTATGCCGTTGGATCCCCAAGGGCAAGGTCCTGGGTTCGATTCCTTACGAAATAATTGATTTTTTCTTTTTTTTTCTTTTTATTTTGTTTTATTTAATCCACTTAATATTAATTATATATTATATTATGTATAGTTCTTAATTTTTTTTATTTTTGCAAACTTAAAAAAAATATTTTTTCAATTTTTAATTATTTATTTCTTTAAATTTTTAAATCTTTTTAAATTTATTAAAAATATTTTTTAATTGTTATTTTTTTATCATACAGTGGAAAACTTGCGGGATGTGCACTTTTGGTTTTGCCAACTATTTTTAATTTACATTCCTATCTGAAGATGACCTGACCTAGGTCGAAGCGATCGTAATTAATGAAATTAATTTTTTTGATTTGGTCTAGTTTATATTTTTTACAAAAATGTTTAATCCAAATTATGAACTCATAATCGATAAAATCCATTGCTTGCCAGCGGTTCGTAAAAAGATAAATTAATCACGTGTCACTATAACGTATTCGTTTTTTGTTTAACATTTGAAATGTTGTGTTTTTGTGCAAGTCATTTTTTAAATCAAATGCAAAACGATCGTAAATGTCGCAACAGTTGCGTTTTAAATGCATTTGCTTATATAATATTTCTGGCCGGATGACCCGTCAGTGAATGAAAGTTCTTTGCTATAGGTTTAGCCAACCTAAACTAAGATCAGAAATTATTTCGCGAGACTTGATTCCATGTTTCGTTTTGAATCTACGACCTAGAGTCTAACTTAGTTGACAAGCATCTATAATCTGAAATACCAGTCATTCGTCTGTCTGTTCTGACTCTTCAAGCGTTAAGTATATCTACAACGGGTAACATAAACGCAGTTTTTGTTAGTCCGTAGAGTTGGGTAGTAAATAACTTCACGATGAAAAAATTCACTGTAACCAGCCGTCTAAAATAATCACTGTGATCTGACAAGAGAGAACTACGTTCCAAAGTAACGTATGTTGTTCCATGTCAGCGCTATCACGACGGTCACTCTAACCGAGTTGCCGACGTAACGTCCAACCGAGTGTTTGCTCGGGCGGGATCGACGTGACAAAGTCACGATGATTTTTCACTGTGATTTTTGTGTAACTGGAATAACAGTCACTGTGTCACATAGTAACGTCTTTTCCCATGTCTAGTAGCCCGGTCATTTCATGCAATAAAAGTTTAGCTGGGATGGTGATAAGGTGTCATTTTAAAGAGCTGGCGGAGCACTACTAGGAGCTAGAGTGAGACCCTAAAAATAGTTGCCTGCATCGTCGAAAAAAGACCCGAACGTCTACGAACCCGAACGGTGCCTTTTTTTAGGTAACAGAAAGGCTATACTTTATTTTTGAATTTTATAAAGTTCGACGAGCAAAGCCCAAAGGCGCATAGTTTGTCCACATTTATATTCGAGTAGTCTACTGTTAGTAATCTATTATATTAACGTATTCGTGCAGTAACACGAGTCATAGAAGGATAGTGTTGCTTATAATATCTTCGGTTTAGTGAATTATGCAAACAAGCAACTACACAATAATATTATTGCTTACATACCCTATATAGTTGATTTTCCGTGAAGTTGTATAGAGAATTAGATCATTATTTATCCAACGAGAACGGCTGAAGATTTACCTATTTTCGTAGTGCCGTAGTTACGGGATCATCGACGCTAAGGATAAGATTCCAATTTCACGTATACAAAAATACTTTATTTGATATATTCAAAGTGAACATTGATATTCGGATCGTGCCTTTCGGGGCTTCGATCACCTGACACTGCATTTGTGCCTCGAATCAAGATAATCCTCCGATTTTGAAGGAACGCATTTTATTTAAAGTTTAGGTTTGAAACAATTTAAATTATCATCTCGTATTAATACTTAGGACATGAAAATGTGTTATTCTAAAATTTTATCACTATGAGGATTACCCAAGAAGTGCTGAACCTATTTCAATGAAACTAGGGTACAGGAGAGGAAGAGGGCAATCTATCAACGAAGAATTGGTTTTAGTAGACCTGGTATTTGCGATTTTTGTCGGTGACGATGATTCCGCGCCTCTGGGAGGAAAATTAGGCGTTTTTAGTCTGTAAGAACCCTGTACTACCCTGATCCGTGTCTTATGTAAGATTTTCTCCTACCGTAAAAAGAAGATATCGAAATTAAATTTTATCCGAAATCACGGATATATGTTGGTCAACATATAAAACACTAACGGAACATTTGTCCGTAATTTTTTGCGAGTTTTTGCTGATATTTTACCTCATAAGCAAGCCAAACGAACTTGAAATAAAGCCATTACCGGTAACATATCAGCTGTTTGAAGTTTGCAGCCGTTGTTGTAATCGACTGGTAATTACATTTACATTATTGCAAATGACCATGATTACGTAATGGAATACAAAGCATTCGCTAAAATATAATGTTATGTATTGTTTTGTACTGGCCCAGTGCGCCGAGCAAATATCGTGACCGATGTGTTGTAGGTGGTTGGGTATCTATAATGGTATACATATTTGAATACATTGAACGATATGCAGGGCCGCTTTTGTCAGCTGTATGGTTGGCTGATTTGTGGGTTTCATCAGTGTTGCCATAACAGTTGAAAGTTGACTAGATGACCGACAAAAAAAAATGAAATTCTCGTGTACTGATCGGGATCGAGGGTTTTGAGTGTATGAATAGAGAATACAATCCCGGGATCCCGGCCGTTTTCTGGCCCCGAAAATCCCGTGCCCGTACTTGGCTAATCTCGGGATTTTCGGGATTGCACAAACAGATCTAGTTTGCATTCCGTAATCCGTTGCGCCTTGACAATTACCTTGCCTAGATTATATTAATAGTATTTATTACATAACGACAAAAATCAATCCTTAAATACGCGGTACGATACGTTAGAGAATGAAATCTCCAGATCCTGAAGTACAAGTACAAAAGGAATCGGGATTGACAAATAGTATTAGACGTGAAATGAGCCTGTTAGAAAATGGAAGGAGTTAGTGGATATCACTTAGAAACAGCATATCTATTGTCTATTCCTCCAACCAGCGTAGAACCTGAGCGAGCGTTTTCAGCTGCTACTTATGTTGACAATAAACTACGAAGCAGGCTTGGAAATGAAACATTGGATGCTTTATATTTCTGCGAATGTATTTTCGTTTTTTTGTGTTGTCTTTTTGATTTCTTGCAAAAGTAAAGTTTTTTTTTTTTTGTTTTGTCTATTTTATTTTCTTACTATATTGTGATTTGCATTGTGCAACGATATTAAAAATATTTTTTAAGAAATTACTCAAGTTTTTTTTCATTTGAGCCCAATTAGAAACCACATAGTCTAATCCCGGGATTACGCATAAAAAATCCCGTAATCCCGGGATTGAAAAACACGCTCGGGATTATATTCTCTATGTATGAATGAATGTATTTAACTATTGTTTTTTTTAGTATTATATTATGTTTTTTGATTTCGGTTTATCTGATTAGGTATAGAAATTTTACTAATTTGGCAACCCTGGTTTTCATATCATCAGTCTTCTAGTACTGATCACAGAACTATATCGCCGGCAGACAGCTGTCTTTGTATGACACTTCCGTACTTAAACTCAAACAGATGTCATTGTTCAGCTCTACTCATTATAATTGTGAAATTACATAATTTGCTTTGCAAATCTGTTTACTGTAATGAACCACAGTTGCTTGAAACAATAAAATTGTCATTAATATCACAATTCAACAATTCGTTTTTTTTAATAAACAGAGCTTTTAAAATATTTTAGATTGAGTCGTCGGTATTTTAGAACAGTGGTGTCAAAGATACGACCCGCGACCAGAATCTATCCAGTGAGGATTTTACACACCTGACATCAATGAGTTTATCAAAAACAAGAGAGCTCAGGTGTCTAGATCCTCAAGATCAAGATAATTTACCCTTTATATGAAAATTGATTTAAGGAGGTTGAGCCGTTTTACGAAGATAATGAAAAAAATCTGAAATAAAGTTTTTTTAATAGATTTTTTTATGACAAAATTTTCTGTAAAAAATCCAAAATCATTAAGAGATTTATAAAGTCAAAAATTAAAAAAAAACTTTTATATGTAGTCTTATGGAAAATATGTCAACCTAGCATGCAAACGGTACATTTTATTTTTTTGCAAATAACCAAAAAATGTCAGCAGTTCCGAAAACTAACTATGTAAAGCATCGATGTCTTACCTATACGCATATTTTAATATTTTTTCCAATTTAATTAGGAGACTTTTAATCCATAAAAATAATTATTAAACCTTAGCACTTTTCGATTATTGACTTTTATTCTTGACAATTTTAGCTGAATTTTCAACTTTTTAAAGATTTAATTTTTATTTTTATTACTTTTAATTTCTTTTTTTAATTATTTACTGCAAAAAACATGTAAAATACAGATATTTACATAAATTTATTTTTTTGTAACCTAACTTTGTACAAAAAATTCAAAAGCTAGTTGATTAAGTAAAATACTGAAATAATTAATTAATATTAAAAAAAAATTATTTATGCCTTTATGACAATAATTTATTGGTATCATCGACTTATAAATTAAAAAAGTTCCCATTTAGAATTCGACTTACTTTTGATTGGGACTGTAACGGATCAACCTCCTTAAACTAAATAAATAAAGATTTTGATTTAGTATGTGTTTAGTTTTTAATTTAGAGTCTGACTCGCTAACACACCCTAATTTTTATAAATGGCCGTTTACACAAATCAGTCAGACACCCCTGTTTTAAAATATGAAAATTTTCCACGTCATTTCAAAGTTTCTAAAAGATCCTGGAACTTGACTACATTTTTACTACCATAATATTTTAGTGGAAATTTCGCCATTTAAAATAGGTCTGTTCGGGTTTGAATCCCGGCGGCGGCAGATGTGGCTGGGAGTTTTTCCCACTGCCTCACGCCGAGAAACGGTTATTCCTGTATCGGCCATCTTGTTCACGTTTTCCATGGTTTCCCTTAATAATTCCAAATAAATATCGAGATGGTTCCTTATTCAAGGCCATGGCCGATTACCTGTCAAACTCTTATGCTCAAAATTTACCTACCTTATCCTAATTTCCTAAAAATTCCTTCATTCGTCCAATGCTATTAATTAAGTTGAAGTTTAAAATTGTAGAAAATAACGGGGAAAAAATAGTAATGGTGCAAATGGCGTCTGTTATGACATAAAGTCGAGAAACTATTAAAATAGGTCTGTTCCAACCTTTCTAAGAACGGTAACAGAACCGTCACAGTCAGACGAAGTAGCTGAAACGACTGTTTCAGTTTTGGAACACGATTTAGCTACTGCGCACGACTGGCCGTTATGTTACTGTTCGCAGGAACAGAGATCATAATTACGTAAAAAATCTATTCAACTAATTGAAATTTATCGATAGATGTCACTAGTTTCCTCTTCCTATACGAAAAGTACATTTTGCATTGTTGTTTCCTTTTGGCATCATACAATTACTAATTAGGTATATTTATTAATTATATCGAGTCTTTGACCTGCTCGCTACTCCACGTACACTGCGCTAGTCATTTTGTAATTGACTATACATATTATAGATAACAATTAATAATTTCTCGTCTAATAAATTCGCACAATCATATACATTGTTATATAAAAAGTGAAAACCGGTCCTGTCATATATATACTGTCAAACTCAGTTCTGCACTTCTTGTGTATGTATGTGTGTTTCACATTATTAATTCTTTCCGCGAGTTGTGTAAAAAAACAGAAGTGGGTGGGAGCGAGATTGTGTTGGTCGACCTGACAGGTGCCTTTAAACAATACACAACAATGCATCTATGTGTTCAGCTGCTGTGTTAGTTAGTTAGTATCCCAGATTGGCAGTATCTCTACGCGAATAGAAATGCTATCAACATAATCATCTCATACGAAGACGTTATTAATTATTGCTCTCTGCGGGTATTAGTGATTGCGGTGTGCAGTGGTTGGTGATTCTAAATATTCTCTGGTGTGTTTTGAAATAAATGAGTTCCAATGCAGTTATTAATCCAAGTGAATCAAGTAAGTTGATATTCTTGTCTGGTTCAGTGCTCACTTGGAGATATTTTGTTCTGTCAGTAGTGTCCGACCGAAGCTTTGGCTTCGGCCACCTTCGGCGAGATCTTCGGCTTCGGCCAAAATGAACCGAAGCGAAGGTTTCTAACAAGCGCCGAAATTGAACGAACTGTTACGAATGAGCGAGAGCACGATGGACGTGGCGACTTCCAGAAATGATTAAAATTGCCTTTTTAAGTTATATAGTCAATGTAAACCTTATATTTAAAAGTTTTTAAAAATCATTTATATTATTAATTGTAGCTTGTAGCAGTTGTATAGCCAATTAAAACTGACTTTCTTAGGGTTTTTAAGGCTTCGGCTTCGGTCAAAGGTTGTGGCGATAGCCGATTAATCGGCTTCGGCCAGAAATCTACCTTCGGTCGGATACTATCTGTCAAACAGACCTTAAGAACGCTCTAGAGTAGTCATCAAGACGAGATTAACAAACATTTTCTTGTGTCTGATTACGTGACAAGATCAAGTTTACATTTTTGAAATCACGTTTAATTTTACTAATATTGTGGAGTGGTGTAGTAGTAAGAGTACTAGACCCGCAATTCGGGAGGTAGCGAGTTCGAATTCCGGCGGAGGAAGATTTGGCTGGAACTTTTTCCTGCTGCCTCTCGCCGAGAAACGGTAATTCCTGTACAGACCATCTTGTTGAAGTTTTTCATGGTTTCCTTCAATAATTCCAGATAAATATCGAGATGGTTCCTTATTCAAGGCCATGGTCGCTTACCTGTCAAACTCCTATGCTCAAAATGTCCTAAAATTCCTTCATTCGCTCATTGCTATTAATTAAGTTGAAGTTTAAAAGTGTAGAAAATAACGGGAAGTTTGATAGATGGAAAATAGTAATGGTGCGAATGGCGTCTGTTACGACAAAAGTCGAGAAGCGAACGTTAAACACATTATTATTATTACTAATATTATAAAGAGGTAAAGTTTGGATGTAGGAGGTGATCTCCGAAACTACTCATCCGATTTCGAAATTTTTTTCACCAATATTTAGAATGGACCTTCAGGATGAATATTATCGTGTTTATTTTCATGGTTTAACTTATTATATAAATATTATTATAGCCAAAATATTAGAATATTGTACTGTTATAATTAATTGCTACTGCATCGATTGGACATTTTGAAAATGGTAGAAAAATTGAGATACAAGATTTTATACAAACAACAACCATGCATACATATAACACATACATGTGAAGATAATTTAATATTAATAAAAAGAGTTCATTAAACAGCATAGATTATCTGCCCGGTGGCTAATAAACTCGTTACTCAATAGCAGTAACTAGCAACTAATAATAAAATAAGTTGAGAATTGTATAATAGGTAATAATATTGGATTTGCTTATATGTTATTAATTATCAAATAATTTTATCAAAACAAAAGTGAAATGAAGTGTATGTAATGTTACAACTGAAGTGAAAGGTCCGAATATAATTGAGGTTATGTTACGACGTGATAATCTTTTTATCTCTTATTACTTATTAATTTAAAGATATAACAATATTTTTTGTTCTGTAATATTACATTGTTTTATTGTATTTGTTATATAATGGTTATATTAATGATAATTTCAATATCATCGTTTCAATCAGCGATGTTAAATATTAATATTCATTAATTTTATGTTCGAAGGAAAAATTAGATGTCACTGTAGGGATTTGAACTCGTATCAATCAGTTCCGCGCCGGATGTCTATCCGTTACACCACAATAATAGTATAGACTCTACATCACTAACGAATGTAATCTCCACACGCGAATTCTTTTTACTAATGAAGCACAGAAAAAATGGCCTATTAGTGTATTAATTTTTCGGAGAACTTTAACAAAAATGAGGAACATCTAACTGACCGCCGGCGTGGAGTGAAGGAACGTAGACTTGCGAGCATTTAAAACAATGAGTCATCGAACACTATTAAAGATAGGTTAGGTATTATGATCTATGTTGCGGCCATTATTATTTTCTCAGGCGAATAAATATTTATACCCTCGAAATAAGACAGAATAGATTTATATAATTATGTTTAGTGAATTGAATTATCGGTATTTATTCGGAGGAATAGCTACCTCAAGAACAAATGAATAAATAGTTCGGTGAATATGGCCATTAGCAAGGTTGATCTTGAAGCTCTAACTTGCCAAACAGCTCGCTCATAGAGAGATCCATTTGGAAGGAATATTTTTGAATCACCTCGTATTGGTTGCATATCCGTAGGTTAATTGATTAGAAATTATATTATAGATTATTTAACACTTAAATCACATAGAAAGTGAAAACAAACGGTTGATATAGGTAATACTGTCAAATAAGAATATGTTAATATTTTCTAAACATTTTTAAAAAGTGAAATCGATATCCATTATCTCAATGACATTAAAACTACTCTGCCTACGGAATATTAAATATTTCATTTGACATTTTTTGTTAATAAATTATTATCAACAATAATACATTTTCTTATGTAGCTGCATTCTTTAATTATACAATTTCAAACGCGTGTGTATATTTGCATATCGTATGTATGATGTGGTTTATTTTGCAAATTGAGATTAATATAAAATATTCTCCTTCAAATAAATTAAGCTATTTATCCAGGAGGGCTATAGGCTATATAATATCACGCTACGGAGCGGAGCATCAATGAAAAAATATAACTCAAAATTTGTCCGTCCGACAAAAACTTTTCAAAGATAACTCCGATCATCATGAAATTTGAACACAACATTCATCTCGGTAAACTAAGATGAATGTGCGTAGTCATGCCCCTCCCCCTATTCGTTCTTTTGCACCCGGGTGAAACCGGGCGGGACCGCTAGTCCGCTAATAAAACTGTTGTGGTAAGAAGTAATTAATTATTCTTTATTTTTTATTATACAGATTGTATGAAATCAAAACGGTCCATAGAACATTCTGTGTGTAAGACAGAGACGATATATAAAGCAGTAAGTAAGAATGAGATAAATGATCGCTAATAGTTACTGTGGTTACGTAAATATAAATTAATAATTTCACTAGTGAATACTGACATTTGATAAAATTGTGATTTTTACTGTAGAAAACAAAGACGATACTATCAGATTGTATAACCACAGTAACTAGCTATTAGCGATCATTTATCTCATTCTTACTTACTGCTTTAGTGCTTTATATAATATCGTCTCTGTCTTACACACATAATGTTCTATGGACCGTTTTGATTTGATACAATCTGTATGTTATCTACGAATCCGAGCAAAGTTGGACCGGACCGCTATATGTTATACCGGATTAATCCGGTGTTGAATACCGGTAAATGGTGTAATTAATTCGTTCATCTGTTGAGTTATAGACGCATACTTAAAAATTGGGCCTCACCTCACAACAGTCACGCCACAGGTAATTTATTTATAGAGCTCAGGGCATTCAGAAAACGGTTCTGTTGTCTGTTAATGTAACGTTCATTTGTTTGTTCGCATGACCTTTGCCATTCGCGACAGCGCAGAGCGTTAAAGAGTGCGTGCACGATCGACGATTGTGAACAATTGCGAGCGCTGCAATCCGCGCGACCCCATGCTCTACTTTTGCCACATGACCTATGAAAATATAGGTGCGGATAATAATGGCGTTTCTTTAGATATAAATCTTTATTTATCTTATCTCGCCTATAAAAGTAGGTACGATACTGTTTCTTAAGATATGTAAAAGAATTATAACTATAGCGGATCTCAAGGGCAAATGAAGCCGCCGGGATAGCGAGAAGATTTCCAGGAATCGGAATACATTGTTTTCTGCCTATGATTCGCGCCCATCTTATGAGGGATTTTAAAACAACACCGGTTTGGAAATAGAAATGTTCGTTCTCAAAACGAAGTTTAAATATACACTGAAAATAAAACATACTAGTGTGACCTGTGCGAATTATTCGCACTAAATAAGTATAATAATTATCACTTTACAAAATTATTTTTTAAATATGATTGCAGGTATTCAATTCGTTTCTAATTTTGCACACTGCTTATAACGTTCTTCTTTTTGTTGTATTACAATATATGAAGCTCAGCTGATGACAGATCGAAGAAATATTTTACTAAAATTGTCATATAGAGGCGCAAGTAGCAAATGCGTTGAACTAGGCCGTCAGATAGCATCATGCAGCATTGCTGAGACGTTGTTCAGCGTTGCTCGCTGTTTTAAAATTAAAGCCGTCAGATGGCAGTATGCAGTATTGTGTCTGTTGTATTACAATATGAAGGTCAGATGACAGATCGAAGTGTTGACGTTGTTTCAAAATTAAAGCCGTCAGATGGCAGACGTTGTTCAGCGTTGCTGTATTTTAATTAATTTACAAAAACAAAAGCAATAATAAATTTTTTAGTTGTCGATGTCAGTAGAGCAAGCAATTATCTGTAAAATGATATATAATTTATGTGGAGAAATTGTGAGGTTTTTTTCTAAAAAGGGAGGCAAACATCTTTAACCTTAGCGTATTAATATATATGATAAAGGCCGCTTCACACGAGGCTAGAAACGCTGCTAGGAGTTCTGCTAGCCGGTAGGCTGGTTACGAAGCTGGAAATGCCGTCACTGCGGGCTGGCCTGCTAGCTCACAAGATAGGTTTTAAAATAAGAACAGTGGCTATTTTCCCTGCTAGATTTGCTGCCAGGTATGAGCAAGAATTAATCAGGAAGCAGTATCTTGTCACGTGGGCACTTGAACCAACATGGCTTCATTCTGTTCAGACAACAGACACGTTTTGCTCTGTGTTTATGTTCGAACTGTCACTGCGCGCGCACCAGATCTATCCATAATACACGCTTGAAAAATAGTCTCGTGTGAAGCGAGCACTTAATATAGCAATCAAGAAAACCAGCGCTGGAAAACTAGTAGGCAAAGCTAGCAAGGAATCTAGCAGCGTTTCAAGCCTCGTGTGCAGCGGCCGTAATTTTATATTAAACATTTTGAGAAACTCTGTAGATGTTTTCTAATTAGGGATTATCGTTTGGATTTGGAAAAACCCAAAGATTTTAAAGTAATCAAAGTTGACATTAGAACAACCCTTAAATAATAAATAAAAGTATTTATTCTAGAGATCTATTATGTAGGGTTAATAAGAGGTCAGTTGCTTCTGTTAAATTTTTGTCACTTTCTAACAAATTAAATATTACATATGTCCAAAAGAGACAAAAATTTAATCACTGTATGTTGGCTATTCTGATAATAGCTACATAATATTTTTGAGAAAGCATTTCACAAAAACAATCCTTTTGTGTTGTTAAACGTGTGCAGTGATAGCTTAAGAAATTGTGTTATTTTTTAAAAATGTTCAAGATATCAAAAATATCTCGTTTTTTTAAGAAACGTAAGCGACTTGAAACAATTTCTGAAAATGTGACAAACGATATAATTTTTGAAAGGTTTTGTGTAAGTACTTTTCGTTTACGATTTTATGCCTATACTTACTTATGACGTAGTGTCTGATAAAGCTTTTTAAAAGATTCTGGGCTCGTTGTCGATTTCCCTTACCCACAACGTCATTCGCGTTATGATCAGTTTCCAGAGCGTAGCAGGATAAAAAGTATATTCTAATCCATCCTTCGCTCATTGATGTTTTATGATGTCGTTTTAATTTACCATAGTTTAATTTGATATTGATAAAACTAATGATCTTGGCTGTCGATAGATCTTGGATCTGGTAGAATTTATCGCACCAAAAACATAAATGTGAAAAAGGTGCCAAGTTTGATACAACGTACAAGTGGCTTTGCTGAAAAGAACTGATATCAAATATTCAAAGCAATGGCACGTCAATCCGGTGTCGGAGAGGCAACCGGATGGCGAGTGGTAATCTGGGCCTATGAGTGGTGCAGAACCCCCTGGTAGCGGCCAAAGTGACCCCAAATGGACGGGGGCGGCGATATGGGGGTGGGGAAAAATCGAAAAATGTTTGAAAAGGCAACCGGATAAAAATGCGGTTGCATTAAAGGAAATACCCTAATTATATAATAAATTTTTTTTGCCATCCGAACCACGCGGGCCGTTTTTGCACTAGCGAATAAAAAAAAAATAAAAAAAAAACTGAAAAGGCAACCGCTTCAAAATTAGTGAGCATACTTATTGACACCACCAAACGTTGGAAAAAAATTGCCATCCGATCCTGATGGGCAGTTTCGGAGAAACAACCCCTCAAAGTCGCCGAAAAACCGTTATTTTCGATTTTTTCAACAATAAGTAAAAAAAACACACTAAAAATTGTTCAAATCGGATGGCATTCGAAATTTATACTGTCCTAAGTACAAATAATAGTGTGAATCAATGCCATCCGATTTTGATTAAATTTACCCCTATTTAGCCAACCCCCAAAACTCAATAACAATAAAAATAATGCCATACGCTGCATAAAATTGTTGTTTTCATGAGTTTTGGGGGTGGCTAAATAGGGGTAAATTTAATCGAAATGGATGGCATTGATACACACTATTATTTGTACTTAGGACAGTATAAATTTCGAATGCCATCCGATTTGAACAATTTTTAGTGTGTTTTTTTTACTTATTGTTGAAAAAATCGAAAAAAAGTGTTTTTCGGCGACTTTGAAGGGTTGTTTCTCCGAAACTGCCCATCAGGATCGGATGGCAATTTTTTTCCAACGTTTGGTGGTGTCAATAAGTATGCTCACTAATTTTGAAGCGGTTGCTTTTTCAGTTTTTTTTTAATTTTTTTTTCATTCGCTAGTGCAAAAACGGCCCGCGTGGTTCGGATGGCAAAAAAAAATTATTATATAATTAGGGTATTTCCTTCAATGCAACCGCATTTTTATCCGGTTGCCTTTTCAAACATTTTTCGATTTTGCCCCACCCCCATATCGCCGCCCCCGTCCATTTGGGGTCACTTTGGCCGCTACCAGGGGGTTCTGCACCACTCATAGGCCCAGATTACCACTCGCCATCCGGTTGCCTCTCCGACACCGGATTGACGTGCCATTGCTTTGAATAAAAGAAGGTGTTTATCATATAAATACGAGTCATTTATGAAAATTTGCCATCTTCTTAGATCAAACTTCTTCTTTTCAGAAAACATTGTTCTTTGTATCGAACTTGGTCCTTTTTTTCAGATTTACGTTTTTGGTGAGATTTATATTTTCTCAAAGTATTTGTTTCATGTTTACGTTTTATAATTTGTTTTTATATATTACTAGCGGTCCCGTCTGGTTTCACCCGGGTGTAAAAGAACGAATGGGAAAGGGAGGAACATGAGTACACACATTCATCTTAGTTTACCGAGATGAATGCTGTGTCCAAATTGCATGGTGATCGGAGTTACCGTTCAAAAGTTTGTGTCGATAAAAAGCAGTATTTATACTTTTCTTAACTAATAACTTTTTTTTTAATTAATTAAATAAAATTAATATAAATTTAAATGTAAGCCTTAGAAGAAAGCAATGTAGAAAAAAAATAAATAAAAATACATTCGCCCAACGTGGGGCTCGAACCCACGAGCCTGATATTGACAGTCGCGCTCTACCGATTGAGACAGCCGGAGTTGTGTACTCATAACGCTAATATGAGTATAATTTAGATAGTGCATTTCACCTGAATAGAAGCTTATTTTTGAGATACATTTTTCAACATTTTTCATTAATGCTCCACTCCTAATGGTCGTTGCGTGATATTATATAGCCTATAGCCTCCCTTAATAAATGGGCTATCCAACAAAATTTTTTTTTTTCAATTTGAACCAGTAGTTTCTGATATTAGCGCGTTCAAACAAACGAACAAACTCTTCAGCTTTATATATTAGTATAGATATCATTGTACTTCATTTGCGGAACTCAACAAGTAGATCAATGTATCAAATGGGTCACTTGGTGATACGTGAGTTTTAGATTGCCCACGGAGATAGAGGGGGGTCGAAAAGGACCCAAAATGGTTTGGCGAATATAACGGAAATTTGGCACGGCGCACTCCTTGCGCTATGATTGTTAAAAATAGTAATAATCAATTGAAAATATCCAGATAAGTTCAATATCTAGAAACATTCAACTAGCACCGGTTAAAAAAGTGTTGCTTGGTATAAGAAAATGATTGCTAATTAAGGCCTATGCAGTAACGATGATAATTTTGACAGTGACAACGATCTTCGTAGATTAATTTTTTTACATTTTCATTTTCTTTTTCAGGAAAATCCAACCAAATCCCATAGTACCTGCAGTGATGGTTCATTACTTAGTATGGGAAGTTCAGAGATGGATGAGGTATGTGAATATTATAATCTTTTCTCTATGAAAACAAATAGCAATTTAGATGCTATAAATACACATTAAAAGTATGGAACATAGGCGTAGCAACGATTTTATCCTGGGGGGGGGGGCAAATTGTCAACTCTTCCTACTATCACTTACACGTAATTTGAAAACTGTCCATAGAAGCGAAATGGATGCGACTTTCTGGAGACGACAAAGAAAATATGTAGATCATTGTAGATTTATCTTGTTATTTGTACGTGAACAGTTAATATTCTAGGGTGTCCCCCCCTCTTGCTACGCCAATGGTGTGGAAATTATTAACACGTTTTTATTAACTCCCTTTCTTTTTCTGCCATTTTCGCAGAATTTAGCTGCCTTGCACATAATTAAACGCGGTTTTAATTTTTTTTTTCTTTCAGGATTCATACGGCATGCATTCTGGTCATTCTTCCAAAGGATCGTTACACGACAAGCCCCGACTGACAAACAATTTTGATTCGCCAGGTATATTTTAGTCTTTTTATAAATCATTTTTTATTTCCGTGTGTGACAATAGCATAGAAAAGCCTTAAAAAGCCAAGAAAACGATGACAATGCTACTCATTACTTTAAAACTCATTGCGTGATCTTTAAAACGTAAATAGTTGTTAGCAGATTTCTACGAAGTTTTACGTTTTCACGTGAAATATTCAAACATAACTCTTGTCTCTGACGGTTAGTGAAGGTCTACTTACGAATCATTGAGTTAAATTTAACATTTTGTGCCGGAGATGAAATTTAAATTTTGGTGTCTTAATTTATTTTTTTTTTTATAGAAAATGAGTTAGAATTGGGATATACGGAGACGTCGGCCCCCCTGAGTCATAGTGCTGCGCGGCATAAGATGGCTGTGAGACCCAAACGGACCCACGGTGCTCCAAGACGTCGCCGCGTTCAACAGGTGAATACTACTTAACTCTTATTTCGTTTAGAATGTGATTACTTGCCGGCTGCAATAAATGCGAGCAAAGCTATGTCCTTTTCATTTATTTATCTGAGGTTTCAACATCTTGAATGCCAATATAACCTCAACCCTGATTTATTTTTATAGCTGACTTCAGGAACGTCGTTACCCACAACTCCTGAAGTGAATGAAGAAAGTTCGGCTAGGAGTGTAACTCCTGAAGTCATATCAAAACAAGGTTGGTGCCTTTTTTTTAATTATCAAACTTCATTGTTTGTTGTTTAAAGTGTTACTACATCTTGTTTCAGAAATAATTTAACCCTTTCATTTCTAAACGTATGAGTCATTTGGATGACCTGTTAAAATTGTATGAAAGTGAATTTATAATCATAAATCCACTTTCTTTGGATTAGCTTGTAGTCCAAGAACGATCTTCGAAAAATACCCAAAATCTCAAACGGCTAAAAATTTGAGTGGTCATTCTTGGGCTTACAAGAAACTATTCTGACTATCAAAAATTGGTCTAAAAACGAAGCGGCAGAGTTTTTTTTTTAATTTTATTCCTTTTTTACGGCCTTTGAAGTTTTTTATCCCCCCTATCTTAAAATGGGTCCAGATTACGTCTATATAGTTGTGTATAATACGCGCCACGAATCTAAAAGGCTCGGAAGCTAGATGCGAACGCGGGCTTGCGCTTGTACAGTCTGTTGAAAAACTACAAACTCGCACCTCAACCAAACTAAAATAACAATAACAACTTGACAATAGCGTACTCGACTGTACTTTAAAGCAGGAAAGCGACAAGTGACAAAGGCAACGAGCGATCACGGCCAATCACCGACGAGCGCACGTTCCGTACAGGTAGCTGGGAGGTGATGGGAGTCTCAATGGCTCTAAAATGTGCCTTTACGACGCTGTTTGTGACTAGCTTCCGAACCTTTTAGATCCGTCTCGCCGAAAGATTCGTTCATAAATGAACTTTTTTTTTATAAATAAAAGATAACATTTGTTTTAAGATCGTCAAAAACTGCCCGATCATTGAATGTTTTGATTGTAAAAAAATTGCGAATCAGCTGAAATGAAAGGGTTAAAGCGTAAATTTTACTTTTATTTGTAATGCCATGAATTTTGTTTTTTTAGTTTGTCTATTATGACTGCAACTTATGTTTTGAAATGTCAATAATTTTCAATAGATAGGTAACTGTGTTCTACTAATAAAATCAAAATGTTGATACGTTGATTCGTTGGTATGTTTGTTGATGTGGTGTGCATCGTACTTTGTTTTGAAACTCAATTGAATTGATAATATGTTCAACAAAGGTGCATTTTAAAATATTTTAGTTTCATTATAAACTTCTATCTTTTGACTGTTTAAAAATACGAAGAAAGTATGAAATGAAAAACTTCTAAACGCGACGCCAATATTGTCAAGTCAGGTAGATCTCATCGTAAAACATTTTAAAATGTGCCTCTTGCTATCATCTTTCTTTTTCTTGGACAGTAGTCGCGTTGGACAATTGATATTGTACTCTATACTAGTGATGTGCTGGATATCCGAGGTAGAAGAAAGATCCGTATCCGTTAGTTTTTGGCGGATCTTTTACCTTATTAATTTTCAATTCATAGATGAAATTTTATATATATATATAGGTGATTAGGTAATAATGAAAAACTGTTAAATTCCATTCAGATTATTTTTTATTTTTTAAAATCGTATTTGGCACCTTTATATTGCAAACATTTATCGTAGTGAGTACCATACCAATAGTACATAACTCAAAGGTACTAAAAAACTATCTTTATAATGAGATATTGCACATCGATCTTTGGAAAGAGACAATCTGTTATGAGAGTTAACTCTTAAAGAGGTCAATAACTTTTCCCCATAACAGATAGTCTCTTTCCAAAGGTCGATGTGCAATATTTACCGCCGCGTACTCTAAGAAAGTTAAGATCCGTATCCGCGGAACTTGAAACCAAATATCCGTATTCAGATCCGTATCCGCGGATATACATTTTTAACGATCCGGCACATCACTACTCTTTACTAATGTCATAAAGTAATCCCCAAAGCGGCTCGTCCGATTTCAAATTTTTTTTTTCACCAATTTTGAGGTAAACCGGCGCATGCGCAGAAGAGATATATGCCATAACTTTGTTTTTTTATATAATAATGGCATACTTTTCATAACGGTTTATTATTCTATTCATTTTTACAAGAAAGTTTTGTATAGAAATTTTATTTCTAAACTTAATAGTTTCGGAAATATTTCAAAAAAAATCATCAGTTCGTTTGTTCTGTCAAAAAGAAATTGGATATCTCACAAGCATGCTTTAGTTAATTTTTACATGTGGAACTAACTATACTGCGTAAACATCCAAACTAATAATCATAATATTTAATATTAGCTGTTACCCGCGTCACCGCACGCGTCAACAGAAATGTTGTTTTCTTTTATTATAATGTGTCAAATTAAGTTAAAATGGTCCCGTCGCCCAATTGGCTAGACTTTTTTGTGTACTCTAGTAGTGCTGGTCACTGTAATGATCAATAATAATTAATTAATTATTAAAACAGCACTACGACCTACAAGTTGACATTTTTAGAACAATATTGTATGTCTATTAATAGTCGCCCAATGTGAAAGAATCATAGATATATATATTTAATAGATTGCGGATACACTAGCGCCTCCTGTACCTTTCAGTAGCCATTTTGTACGTGTAAAACGCCGTAAAAAGCGCGCGAGATTCAAAAATATTAATTATTTTATAATTTGATTTTATTGAGAAAAACGACAAAACTCACAGTAAACAGTGATATTTCGCTCCAAAACCTATTTTTATACTGAAACGTTTCAAAAATTACAAAATTGAGCATAAATATAATGTAAAAGCTTAGAACATTTTACATTGTCAATTTGGCATCAAGGTTGACAAGCATTGATGCCACTCTGACAATGTAAAATGTTCTAAGCTTTTATATTATATTTATGCTCAGTTTTGTAATTTTTGAAACGTTTCAATATAAAAATAGGTTTTGGAGCGAAATATCACTGTTTACTGCGAGTTTTATTGTTTTTCCATTAACATCATATTATAGAATATTTAATCTTTTTGAATCCCGCGCGCTTTTTACGGCGTTTTCCACGTACAAAATGGCTTCCATATATATATATATATATATATATATATATATATATATATATATATATATATATATATATATATATATATATATATATATATATATATATATATATATATATATCTATGGAAAGAAGCCTAAATATAACTGTTCATTGTGTGCATGCGATACAAATCACATCATAATTTATGTGCTTTGATATATCTGATTGCTGATCGCAGCATGGCTTGTGTTTTCGCTCTTTGCAGAAGCATCTGCTGAATTTAACAAAAACGCTGGCATGATTGGACTTGTCCCCCCTGAAACAAGACTAAAGTCAGCCTCTCTTCCCCTCGGAATAACTTCAGGATCTGGATATTCCCATTTATCTCGAAGTCGTTCAAATGCCGCTTCCGTTCCTCAAGACTCAATAGGCTTCCCTCGTTCGACATCGCATGACAACGAGTTGGGCAAACCTAATAGAGAAGTGTTTAGTACTGTGGGTGAAGAGGACGAGGATGAAAAAACATTAAATAAAGATGAAAGAAAGAAGGAGGATTCATTTTTTGGAAGGCTACTGTCCAGACGTAGTGGAAAAAAGAAAAAGGAAAAACTGGACGAAGTCGATTCGACAATTGTCTTTAAACAGAAAGAATCGGTTTTTAATGCTATGAATATAAAGAAGCGTTTTGATGAAAAAGGACAATATATAACCGAAAGTTCCATTACGTCCGAATATGTCACGTCAAAAAGTAGTAACATTTCAAAGGTGCCGCGATCAGGTCCTGCTTCAAGACAAAGAGTAGAGCCTATAGAAATACCGGCCAGTCCGGAAACGAGGTTAAAAAAGGTTGGTTACACACCACCATTTCTAAGTAATTCGCCGGAAAATAAATGTTTTATTGAAGGAAATAAAAACAAACAGTTGGGAGATATCTCTTCTGCGAATATTCATTCGACAAAATCTCGGTTTATGAATGAAACACATTTAGATGTCGCAGAAAAATCTACATTCAGTCATTCTCAACACAAAGTTTACTCAAAAACTGTAGCTGAAAAATCGTTTACTTACGAGAATAGTCCTCCCAAATCGGAATTAGTAAAAAATGTACCTTTGTCGGCTGTTAAAATGGATATTCCTGAGGAGGTAGAACTAGTCAAGAAAGTTACAGTGTCTTATAATGAATCCAAGTCTGAGGTGAGCAGAAAGCCACCTTTGCCTCAAACTTCTTCTGTCGAACTAAACACTGAGAGCCACAACGTAACAATTGCTTCCAAAACAAGCAATATTCATGTACAGAACATAGCAGTAAGAAGTCCGACGGAACATTTGAATTTTTTTAATAATTCACCTCCCTCTGTTGATTACCATAAGAAACGCATGGATTCGTATATGGAAACTTGTGTAAATGCTTTAAACGAGAATCGTTCCATGAATAAAGAGACAATCCACCCTCGCCAACGTCGTTTAGACTCGTATGTAACCGTCGAACCTCCGTCTTTACCACAAGACGATAATTTTGCCTCAGAAGAAGAATCAATTAAACAAAATGATGATGATTACGAAAAGACTTATTCAAATTCATTTTATTCTATATCACCTCCGAAAACTAATATTTCAGAACAGCATGTAGAGTCCGATATCTCGCATTTGCAACAATCAGTTTCGTATTCGAAATCGCCTCCGAAAATGAACGCTTCTGAAAATATTTACACGAAAAACCAATCTTCAAAGTCTTATTCTTCGTCACCTCCCAAAAAGATTTCGTCTCAACAGCAACAT
Organism: Xanthostigma xanthostigma; assembly: GCA_963575645.1. NCBI lineage: Eukaryota > Metazoa > Arthropoda > Insecta > Raphidioptera > Raphidiidae > Xanthostigma > Xanthostigma xanthostigma. The sequence continues at coordinate 47,595,026 of OY754469.1, read as the reverse complement.
GCATTTACGAAAAATCAGCAGGCAATATCTTACGTGTCGCCATTAAGAGTCAATTCATCTGACATGTATTCAAAGAAGCAGTCATCAAAATCGCGTGTTTCAGTGTCTGGCTTATCGTCATACCAACAGAAGTTATCACAGTTTAATGATACTGTCATTGATAAGACTGATCATGAATTTACATCATTAAATTATTATCCTGATGAATACGTTTCGTCATTCAACGTAAATCCAATCGTGAAGTCTCACAGCTTTAAGCATAAATCAGAATCGATCGAAAAAAGTAATGAAATGCCAAGCTTGCCATGTCATTTGTATAATAATTTTAGCAATAAGATAGATGTAACAAATAATAGCAATTCGTCAAAGCAATTAATTAATTCTGAAACCGAGTTCAGTAAAAGTTCTAGCGACCTGAGTTTTAATGCTCTCAAAGAGACAGATATTCAAAATCAAAGAGTAGATAAATTTGATTCAAAATCTAAAAAGTCGAGTATGAAGAAATCATCATCATTAAGTAATGTTAATAGTGCAGATGCAAAATTCGTGGAACCTGTAAAATATGGTCCATATGAAGTATCGAGTTCTGTTGATTCGTCGCAGGACATGATTATCGAAGAGAAAAAATCAGAAGAAATTAACAAACTTAACGTAAATAAAGCGGATAGAATGGAAACTTCTAAATTACAAAAATTGAGCATATCGAGCGATAGTAACAGTTCTGAAATGCAGACTAGTAGCAAAATTAACGTAAAAAGGGAATCAAGGGTCGTTGACAAAAATGGTGTTCCAAATGTCCCCGAATTTTTAAAAATACAATTAAATAAAGTTGATAGCAAACCAACAGTTAATGTAGTCTTATCAACAAATATAAGTAATGTTGAAGAAAATAAATTTCCTGAAGTTGAAATAATACTTCAAGAAAATATTAAAGTTGAGAATGAGAATCCTGAAATTATTTCGAAACGTAAATTTAGCAAAGATGATGTTGAAATTTTTGAAAAAGATGATAGAAAACTTGATTTGAGTAGGCAAACTTATGAAGAAATTGAAGATGTGATTAAATCAGATGTATCAGTAGTACAGAAAACTGAAAATACAAATGTTCGGAAAATTTCGAACATATCGACTTCTTCAACAGGCTCAACACACTCAACAGTGGGGTTAAAACCACAGTTAAGAAAGAAATCTAGCAGTTTAGAGTTGGGTGAACCAAAGAAAGATGCTATAAAGAAACAGTTGAGTGATGGTTGCGATGTTGAAAAAATAAAAGAAGATCACAAGCAAACTGATAAGAGACAAAATTGTTTTGATAATAATCAAGAAACTGTAGTTCTGAGGAAAAAATCCATTACGACTCCTAAAAACGATGAAGAGCCTGAATTAATGAAAGTTTTTGCTCGTAGATCTCTTAAATTAAATGGTGATAGTGAACTTTTAGGGCAGCAGGTACTTGTTATGCTCGACGACGATAACAAACGAATCAGTAACAATGTTTCAACAGTAACTAGAAAATCGAGAGATAGTGATAAAGAAAATGAGACTGATTCACCTCATGAAGAAAGAAGGAAAACTTCTATCTCACATTTAACCAAAGATTTTCCAGTTAAAAGTAAAGAGATACTTGTTGACTCAAAAGTACATGTAGAAACTAGCGAGATAACATTAAAAACTTCATCTTTTAATAATGTAAAATCGAGTATACCAAAACTCCAAAAAACTGGCTCCAGCTCAGAAACGGTGACCAGTAAAGAAAATGAAAGTTGTAGAATAAACACAGACATTACTATTGAGACAAAAACTGAAAAAACATTGCATACAGTGTGGTCACAAATTAAGAGAGATCGCGACATTGATATTACTAATAAAATCGAAACTTCGAAAAAATTTAATAATTCTAATAAAAACGAGATAATCGATACAAAAGATAACAAAAATGAAGAAACCGGTGAAGACTTTTTACCGATGTTTAAGAGAATTCAACAACGTAAAGAGGAATGGGAGAAAAGAGCACAGCAGGCTATGCAACAAAAGAACTTCCCATGAATACAAATTAATGTAAGTTAATTTTTCATGTTTGCACTATTTTTTATTTAAATTTGTTGTTCTAGTGTGTTGCTGTCTCTTTAAAAGTGAATCTCATTGGCTTGAAAGTGAACTAATCAAAAGCAATCATTTAGCAAATAAACAATTCATTTTTGGAATTAATAAATTAACTAAAAAATATTCAACATTTCCTCTTTAGAACTCCATCGCCCAAAATTTGTAACTTGGCGCTCGTTATCAACTTGTGTTGAGTTTTTATTATTTTTTTTTTTTTAGAAAAGTTCTTTTTTTTGTGCACAATCACCAAATACAAAGGTTTTATTTATTCAGAACAAATTGCGTTATTAATAGGATGAATGCCAATTCTAAAGTACTATGCTTAAAATGATCATCTATACCTACTTTATCTAAGTTTTTAATCTTCAGAAATCATATTTACAGGTAATTTCCAAAGGCACTGTCCATTATTTAAAGCTCTATATTGCAGTACCTATTGGATAACAACGACCAGTACGCCCTGCGTAATTCATAAATTCAAAAAAACTAATCAATAAACAGGCTTATCCGTTGTAATTCTAATATATAATTCCTTTTTACAACGGAAAGCCACCATACGTGTTTTTGAAGTGAAAACTTCTTTAGCGGCGTAGTACACTTTTTTTGTAATGGGTAAAAAATGTTAAACTCGCGTCAGTTCAAGTAAGAACTGGGTGAGCGAGAAAACTCTCTCTATGCAATCGAATGGTTTTTAACTACACTATAAGTTGTGTTTTGGCGACATCAGACGGAATTTCTTGGAAGTTATTATTTCAAACTTTTCTGCGCTTTGGTCGTTTAACATAGACATGCCCTAAATGAATTAAGTTTTCACTTCTGACGGCACTCCCGGAGTGCAACCCGTCTTTTTTTTATTAATATTGTCATTTCTAAGTTTTCAAGTTAAAATTTGTAATTATCCATTGATGCTTCGATCAACCCGCTTTTTTATTGAAATTTTGCACAGCCTGCTATTTAATCTTTCAAACTATAACCTAGGCATATCCTGATTTTAGTTAATCGTGATCGATAAATACATCCATTTTATGGAAGAAAAAAATGATTTTTATAATTTTACAGGTGTCCTATCATCCAAAAGAAGTAAAACGAACCTTTTGCAGTGTTGGAGCTGGTAGTTCATCCATTAATTTGATTATATATAATATTTTAGATATAAATATTTTTATATTTAATAGAGAATCTTACAATGTTTTGAACTGAAGATATTTATTATATTTTTAGTTATTCGACTCGGAAAGCAGTGCATTTATTACAATGTACCTATGTATTATTTTACGTTATAGAAAAATAACTATTGATGGTTATTATAAAATTGTTTGAAAGTTCAGATTTGATAGAATTTATGTAAAAATATAAAATTAGTCATAGTTACATATTTTGTATGTATGTATCCAATTTTTTTTTTATTGTGTAATAGTAATTTATGTATCAAATATTTAGTTATGAATTATTTAGATTTATATTATGGATTAATTTTTAAATAGTGAAAAATATTGTTCGTCAAATTACTTCCTATTTGCTATCAGCCTATTTTCACCTTTTTCAAATACGGGTGTCCCTAAATAAGAAATTAAAAAAAAATTGTAACATTGATTCTTGATTTTCCGGGACAAATCTTATTAATATTGGAAATTTTTTAAAACATTTTAATGATTGATAAAAAAATATTGCTTTAAATTTTCAGAATGCATCAAAGATGGTTTAAATGAAGTAAATATGCAGGGTTATTTATTGTATCTCCATAATATTATGATAGATTACTAGAGTCAATTCGTCGAAACATATTTATGTATCACTGTAAACATCTCTTTCTATTCAGAAACATTTTGTGTGTAATGTGGTATACCTGTTTATTTGCAGAAAGCGTGTTTCAGTTGTTTTCTGACCTCAGTTACCGAGCATCTATTGTTTTCAACCAATCTATTTCAATTGTTTTTACACCATACTGATCCATGTATATTTTGCCTATATGGACTGGTCTACTTACTTTCAGCAGGGAGTATAGATACAAAGGAGAGGAAATGCAATGTTCAAAAAAAAGTGACTTGGATTTAATGAGACACCAGTGGCGCTACTCGTTTAAACCAATAATCATTTAGTACGTTCACCAATGATCATTGACTAAAAAATACGTCCTGGACATCAGCTCTATTTGTGTCCAAAAAATGAGCTATCCGGTGAACCCGTTTTTGTGGACGGAAAAATCATCATCTCTCCTTTGTATCTATACTTCATGGTTTTCAGCGTTATGTGACGCAACACTGCCAGTAAGCTGATATCCTAATGACCAATGTCAAATAGAATTGATGCCATTAATGACTTAAATAATCATTTGCAATGTTATTATGTAAACCAAATTAATTTATTGGTTAAAATTTTGTCAACGCGATAAGTCATGTACTCTAAATTTTCATTTACTTCTTTTTTTAATTAATGGACAAGTTGAAGTGTTCTAAAAAAATGTGTGTTTTCTGTCAAAACTGAACTTTAATATTATATTGTTGAAATATTAGTCAAGTACCTATCTACCTATATGCTATTATTGTTATACATAAGCAATCGAGCGTTTTTAGTGCTTTATATTAATTATTTTATCGAAATTTTCGTGTTAATTGTATTTATTAATATGTAATTTTAAACTCATATCGAAGATCTTATTGCATTTACATAATTCTATTTCGTTATGATGAGATTGGTTTTCTAAAAAACTTTTTGGACAAGCGTTATTAAAATTGTCTGTTCGGTGTTTCAAATTTTAATATTTCTCCCAGAGAGTAATTAATCTTGAAACGGGCTGGTTTTAAAACAAAATTATGTAATATATTTCAGTTTTTTTTTTAAAGAAATCACGCACTTTTTACGTTAATTAGAGAAACTAATTATGTTTAGTTATAAAAAGCACTAGTTAACGCTCAAAACAATTTGCTTATTGTTTCGTTTCCATTTTTATCAAGGGTAATTGATTTTTTATATGTGATTACAGAAAATAATCAGTAGAAATGATATTTTTTTATTCTAATCTGTAAATATATTTTAAATATTTGTATATTTATAAATATTCAAGTTTATTATATTACATGCATTGATTTAATGTAACAATTTTTGTCGTAAATAATGGAGGCAAATAATAACATGTAATAATTAATATTTTACGAAATAAAAGAAAAAAAGCCAGATTATAAAAAAGTCAAAATAAATATTGTATCATTACTGTTCAAAACTGATTAATTTCATTTTCACCAGAAATACTTTTTTGTAGAGTTTTTAACTGTTTTTGTGAAACAGTACAAGAATGGAATTTTTTACTCCATTATAATCAGGTAGGTACATGGTAGGTAATTGTGTAAATTATTTACACAGTTTGGAGTTTTCTCATACTCAATTCATTTTGTAATTTCAATACCCAAATACAGTTTTTGGGGTCCAGTACGATAACACTATGCACCCAAATTTTGAATTTTTTTTTTAAGACATAGAAAACGCTAAATTTTGACGTTCAAAAAAAAAACTTTGCGGATTATTCACAAATTTCCTCAAAAATACGTGAAAAAAATGGAACTACTTTTCGTCTTTCACTGTCATTTTTTGAATCTAACCAATCAAAAATCACAAATACACGTCATAGCAACTGGTGTAGAATTATTGTGTAACTATGTCACTTTGTTTGCAGCTTTCGATTGTGTTATGGAAGCAGGGTCGTATTTAGATATTTATAATATTTGTTATGCTATATTTGTTTAACTTTTCAGTATAGTTTATTCTTCGATATTCAACACTACGAAAACATCTAAACACTTCACAGAATGAGCATAGGTATTTTTCGCGAATTTTTAGACGCACAAACCCTCCATTGCTATCGGACAGTAAAAGAAATCATTTCCTTTTGAAACACATTTTTTTTCACCACTTTTTTTCTGATTTTCTAAAAAACATATATTTAATTGACTATCAATTAAATATACATTTTTGAGAAAACGCAGTTCTATTCAAACAATTAACTATCTAATTCGCATACCCCGTTATCGTTCACCCCGGAATTGTTTTTTTTTTAAACTCAACATTTGCCCCTTCCCGTTTCACTGCGAGACAATTCGCATACCCCTTTATCGTTCACCCCAGAATTACAATTCGCATACCCGTTTATCGTTCACCCCGGAATTGTTTTTTTAAAAACTCCACATTTGCCCCTTCCCGTTTCACTGCGAGACAATTCGCATACCCCTTTATCAAAAAAATCGGTGGTTTTCAATCTTCATGAAAATGTGAGTTTTAAATTTAAAATTCGTTTTATAAATTAAAATTTCCAAATACGACTCTGCCCTGAACGTTCAGTTGTATTTCATTCCAACCAATTGATATTTCTATCTTTGTTTATCATAGATACAGGCATATATAACTTTCTCTTTTCTTATCACTATATAAGACAAGATAGCGATCGCTATAGTAAATAATATACTCTTATCCTATACCATATTTAATTTTTTTAAATTAATTTATAAAAATTAATTTTCCGCACTTAAAACGACCAATAACGCTGTTATATGTTATATAAAACAATAATTGTGAATTTCCAGTGGATATTTTGCATAGCAAGTTATCGTACTCTTACCCAGTTTTTGTACTCAACTCCCAAAATATGCTTGTTTCGCCGCCGCTGTCCATAAGCTAAGTGTGGCGGGGGGCCGCTAAACACGTTTTTCCCGATACCTTTGTATCAAGCCAACATTGTCTATGGTAATGTATAATTTAAGATTGCTCCGCCCCTAAATGATCATGAATTTTTTAACAATAACTATCTTGAACATGGATAATTTTGCATTTTATTTGCCCCATGGCGAAAAGAATGGTCGTGAAGTGCCGTCACAAGCGTCGCGCCTATTTTTAATATCAGAAACCATGCGTGGAATGCAGAGAAAATAAAAACGAAGAAAGCAAATATTAATTGTTAAGCCCATTACACAATGAAAAAAATAAGGTATAAGAGATAAGGAATAGCGGAATCCAGCGATGGCAGCACCGTTAATCAATTCACAATTCAAAAATAAGAAATAAGAATAAAATTTTCGTCGAGATGGAAATCTGTTCCTTATTTCTTATAGCCAGCCAATCACAGGGCATTTTTTCAACGAAGTGTCTATATAAGTATTTAGTATTGTATATACGTTCTAAAAAAACTACCGATCTTTCCTGTGCACTTATATTATTCAATTTGTATGCATCAACCATGCAACACATATCAATGGGTAATGCTAACAATTAGGTTATGTTTTTGACATTCGTGCTTCGTGCACAGACCAGCTGCAGGTATTCAACCGCTGTGATTGGTTGAATATTGTAGCCTATCGCCTATTGTGTTTTGGTTGCTGTGCTATTCCTTGTTCCTTATTCCTTATCTCTTATACCTTATTTTTTTCATTGTGTAATGGGCTTAAAAGACACAAATTTTGTAAACACGTTCCTACATCAGTAGATGGCACCTCTAGTTCACGATGCTACATCTGTTTGCTAATAGAAGAACGTTGAGTCAAGGGTAACCTTAAAAAATAATAGTGAAGTATTGCTCTCTGATGGGTGTTTTTTAAAATTGAAGTGGCCTTATTCATCTGTCACTTTGAGCAATTTTGGATGTCAAATAGTGTTATAGAGGATAAGGTGTGAAAGCAAAAGTGTGAACTGAGTGTAGAATAAATAATTTAATAAGTTTTTATTAAGTGAGAAACATGAATGACGAACTACCGACTGATTTTGATGTAATAGTCGTCGGCACAGGTAAATAAAACATAAAAGTAATAAAGTGACAGCTCTCGTTCACACGTTGTGCCAACATTGTGTTTTGCTGTCAGTCATTTGACAGATGCAGTAATTACAATATGTTTGAATAATTTTTGTTGACACTTTATTTATGTCAAATAGTATTGTTTTTAATTTTAATGGAGTTTACCTCATCGTAATATAATTGGTTATTTTTCCTGTTTTAAAATTGCGACGTAAAACTAAACAGAAAAGCATGATCGTTAACATCTTGAATCCGCTAAAGCAAAAACGATAGACATTTTTAAAATATACTTTGCATAATTAATATTGCGGTTTGACACTTAAATATGACAGATTTATCGACCAAAATTTTATCATAGAGCCAATGTTGAAGACAATACAAGGAACATAAAAAAGAGCTAACATATTTTTTTATTTGTATCCAAATAGGTCTTTCAGAATCAATAATAGCTGCTGCGGCTAGCCGAATTGGAAAAAAAGTTCTGCATGTAGACAGGTACTTTTTCCTTTTGTTTATATCTACTACATTCTTTGTTACAGACTGTTAAGTGCAAAATTTGATTCGATGTGATTTTTCTCCTTTTTGACGTGATAACGTCTTATAAATTGATGAATCACGTCAATATAAAAAGATGAAACACCGGCTGCATGCACGAAAAAGTGTAACGTTCCTTACGTTCCGCCTGACCCTGTGCGTGATTATTAAATATGATATTCGAGCGGAATACGTTATCACGTAAAACTATCGTCCGTAAACCGACTTTACAGACAACCAATTTTTTTTTGTAATAACCTAGTCGTGTCATGTTTCAGTAACGACTACTATGGCGATCTTTGGGCATCATTTAACTTGGAAGGCTTGCAAAAGTTTATCATTCACTGTAATTCAAAACTGGACGTTGATCAGTCTAATGACGCTTCAATTCTTAGTGATGGAGAAAAATTATTTGAAACTAACAAATTATTTTCTATAATTAAATCTCTGGAAGAAACGTGGTATATTCCTAAGTGAGTTGAAATATATAGTGACTAGTGATGTGCCGGATCGTTAAAAATGTATATCCGCGGGTACGGATCTGAATACGGATATTTGGCTTCAAGATTCGCGGATATGGATACGGATCTTAATTTTCTTAGAGTACGCGGCGGTAAATATTGCACATCGACCTTTGGAAAGAGACTATCTGTTATGGGAAAAAGTTATTGACCTCTTTAAGAGTGAACTCTCATAACAGATTGTCTCTTTCCAAAGATCAATGTGCAATATCTCATTATAAAGATAGTTTTTTAGTACCTTTGAGTTATGTAGGTACTATTGGTATGGTACTCACTACGATAAATGTTTGCAATATAAAGGTGCCAAATACGGTTTTTGAAAAATAAAAAATAATCTGAATGGAATTTAACAGTTTTACACTATTACCTAATCATCTATATATATAAAATTTCATCTATGAATTGAAAATTAATAAGGTAAAAGAGATCCGTAAAAGATCCGCTCGAAAACTAACGGATACGGATCTTTCTTCTTCCTCGGATACCCGCGGATACGGATATCCGGCACATCACTAATAGTGACATATATAATATGCAGAGTGATTCTGGAATATTTCAAGGACGTGTTCCGAAACCAAAATAATTGACGTACTTTTTTGCTCGACAAGGGAAGCCGCTGTTATTTCTGATGCGCTGCAAAAATGTAAGATAACTCAAACCGAATCAGAAAGCCAACATGAAGGGTCGGGCGATGCAACGTGTGAAAATATTGCGGCTCAGGAAGAAACGGAGGCCGGACGGAATATTCAACAACGCGTTCAGAATATAAAATGGACGCAGGATAAAGTCATGAAAGATTATCGAAAATTTAATATCGATTTAGCACCAAAGGTTTGTTATGTAGATTATTGAAACGTTTCGGAAACTTTCGGTCAAAATAAAAAACAGTTGTGTGGTTTTAAGAAACCACGACGCAAGTGAAACTTTTATTGGATTGTAGACACTTATCCATCACGATTAATTATAAACAACAATATTCACATGAATACACGAATAAAAACATGTAAACACTGTACAGCACTTGCCCGCATGACAGACTGACTATGTGTTATACATACTACACGGTCAGCTGATGCTAACCATGGGCGCCGCCATATTGGCCTTGGCTGCTCTACTGAGCGCCTACTCCGAGCGCCTTTCACTTTACCCCTACTCCGCGGCCGCCTGTAATGCGACATGCAACAGACGGCCAGAAAAATTCGGGGCGATAGAATAAAAGTTTCACTTTAATAATAGGATCTATAATTTCGTTTTCTTGCGCGATTTTTGGGTGTTTAGTATGGTATCTCAACGGAAGAATGTATTTGTCTGTTTGTACTCAATATCACTTAGGTGAACCAATTTTAATTTAACTAACTAATAGTACTATTAATCGATAACCAAACATAGAACAGTATTTAAAGTCGCTGATAAAGATTAGATCTATAATGATTGTATATCATTTTTAGTTATTATTTTCGCGTGGGTCTTTGGTAGAGCTTTTGATTTCATCGAATATAGCTCGCTACGCTGAATTTCGTAACGTAAGTCGCATTTTAACATGGCTCGACAATAAGTTGGAAGAAGTGCCTTGCTCTAAGGCAGATGTTTTCGTAACGAAACAAGTGTCTGTCGTCGAGAAACGTATGCTAAGAAAACTTGTCACTGAAGATATTCTGGCCGAAGACAAACAATGGAAACCAGAAGGCATGTAAACAGTGTTTATTCAACACGCGTGAGTAATATATAATTTCGGGGCCCTGCTTAATTCGGGAGAAATAATAAATTACTTCATGTTGACGCGTAGAGTGCTAATAATGAGCCGAAACTGTACGATAATGTATTACTGCATAGTTTCTGGACCAATAGAAACACGGTAGCGAGCCGAAACTGTACGGTAATGAATTATTACTGCATAGTTTCTGGACCAAACGCGGTAACGATTTGTATATATGAAAACAGCATCGCAATTCAGCGAAAGTCAGGGCCATCTTGTGTGCATCGAGGGCGGTGGGTACGTCAATCAATGAAGTGATTTATTATTTTTCCCTCTTTTATCAGGGCTCCGATTACATATTACTCGTGCTAGTTGAATAAAGTATTATGTGCGGCCATTGATCGAAGGAGAATATTCCACTCGCGAGTGGAATCCTCTCCTTCTCTCACTAGTCGCACAATATACTATTCTGTTACTTTAAATAATAGGGATGTGCGAGATTGGCCTGTTTGTGTAAATGATTTATTATTATTGTAGATTCAAAAAAAACCTTTTATGATTTTTTGGCGGGTCGTCAATTAACTCCTAATATAATTCATTATGTGCTTTATGCAATGGCTGGGGGAACAAAGGATACGTCTTTTGAAGAGGGCTTGTCTCGTACGCGTTTATTTTTACAAAGCCTTGGCAGATATGGGAATACGCCCTTTTTATGGACCATGTATGGTAGTGGAGAACTACCGCAATGCTTTTGCAGGTAAACAAATTTATTCTCGTTCCGAAATTAATTTAACCCGGTTAAGGAGGTTGAGCCGTTTTACGAAGGTAATGAAAAAACTCTGAAATAAAGTTTTTTTAATAGATTTTTTTATAACAAAATTTTCTGTAAAAAATCCAAAATCATTAGATTTATAAAGTCAAAATTTAAAAAAAACTTTTACATGTAGTCTTATGGAAAATATGTCAATCTAGCATGCAAACGGTACATTTTAATTTTTTGCAAATAACCAAATAATGTCAGCAGTTCCGAAAACTAACTATGTAAAGCATTGATGTCTTACGCATATTTTAATATTTTTTCCAATTTAATTAGGAGACTTTTAATCAATAAAAAAAATTATTAAACCTTAGCACTTTTCAATTATGGACTTTTATTCTTGACAATTTTAACTGAATTTTCAACTTTTTAATGATTTAATTTTAATTTTTATTATTTCTAATTTCTTTTTTAAATTATTTACTGCAAATAATATCTAAAATACAAATATTTACATAAATTTATTTTTCTAACCTAACTTTGTACAAATTAAGTAAAATACTGAAATAATTAATAATATTAAAAAAAAAATATTTATTATGACAATAATTTATTAGTATCATCGACTTACACCCTTTTGTAAAAATTTATTATGGAAAAGTTCCCATTTAGAATTCGACTTACTTTTGATTGGGACTGTAACGGATCAACCTCCTTAAAATTAACAGCGTAATATAAAATTTAATGGCATGTGATTTAGGTTGTGTGCAGTATTTGGGGGTACATATTGTTTGAATCGGCCGATAAGGAATATAATCGTTTCTGAAAATGAAAAGTGTAACGGTATAATAATCGGTCAACAGCGTATTTCATCGCCGTATGTCGTAATGTCGATCTCAAAAGCGCCTTCCGAATTTCTTCCGGCACCTGAAAGTTATGGCGCCGTCTCACATGCAGTATTTATAAATTCCAAGTAAGAAAAATTTAACTTAATTGTCCTGAAATGCTCAACGAATGAACGGAAAGAAAACAAATTTCTTGTCCCGACAGTAGTTAATAATAGCTATGTTCGAACCTCTCTGCGAACAGTAACAAAATCATCACAGTCATGCGCAGTAGCTGAAACGTGTTCCAAAACCGATACAAACGGTTTAGTTTTAACTACTGACTGATGATAGTTACAATACGCGTCACGGATCTAGAAGGTTCGGAAGTTAGTCACAAACAGCGTCGCCAAGGCACATTTTAGAGCCATTGAGACTCCCACCACCTCCCAGCTACCTGCACGGAACGTGCGCTCGTCAGTGATTGGCCGTGATCGCTCGTTGCCTTTGTCACTTGTCGCTTTCCTGCTTTAAAGTACAGTCGAGTACGTTATTGTTATTTTAGTTTTGCTGAGTTGCGAGGTTGTAGTTTTTCAACAGACTGTACATGCGCTAGCCCGCATTCGCGTCTAACTTCCGAGCCTTTTAGATTCGTGACGCGTACTGTACCGTTTGCAGAGAAATTGGAACAGAGCTAATATAGGAGTTTTATGGGTAACAACGCAATGTTTTCAACAGATCTATTAAAGAAACGGAGAAAGAAAATTTGACATTGCTTCGTTTTCCTCCAATTGATGATCATTATCCATGCACTGTTATTGAAGTTGGCCCAGCCGCAAGTGCTTGTCCACAAGAGCTATGTAAGTAGATTTGTTTTACTAGTAAAATTGTTAGGTCTCTATAATCCGCAGTAAAAGTTGAATTGGGCTTTTGAATGAAATTTTTTTTTGTCATAAATGGAAAGATCGTATATAAGTTTTATAACAAAACTATTTTTCTTTTTTTTATTTTCGTTATAATTCAAAAGTTATATCAAATTAAAAATAAATTTTTGTACCCAGTTCCGAGAACGCGCCGACATTTCTCGAACATAATGTGACGTCATAATGTTTTAGCCAATACACATGTAGAAGCCATTGATAGTATACTGCGTATATACATTTTACCATTATGACGTCGCAACTGTCAAAAACAATTTTAGTGCGTTTGCAGTCACGTGATTTTTTAACTTCCCGCTTTAAAAAAAAAAAAAAATTTTTTTTTTTCAAAAATCGGGAAGTTATTGGTTTCACCCCGATTTTCGAAAATCGAGTTTTCGCCAGATCTCGACGTTTTGAGGTCCTAGGAAGCTATTAAAACTATTTTGGCGATGATGTCCGTAGGGCTGTATGTATGTGTGTGTGTGTGTGTGTGTGTGTGTATGTATGTATGTAAACCTTTTATATCTTTTGAACGGAGTGTCCGACTGAAACGCGGTTTGCGACATCTGACGTGATCTTGGTGAACTTAGACTTCCTGAAAATTTGAAACGATTCGGCCCAAAAAATTTTGAGAAATCTTAAAAAAACAAGTTTCAAAAATTTTTTAAAATTTGTTTTTGTAAAATATTTTCTAAACTACTAAATCGATTAATTCCAAAATCTAATCAGCTCTTCTCCTTAACAAACTGCGTCGATTTCCGCAAACCGCATCAAAATCGGTTCATTTGTTCACGAGATACCGTGAACGAAAAAATCGTAAAAAAGTGTTTTTTTAAAATGATTCTTAAAATTTTTATCAGATCGATTTTTTTGTAATAAATTACTTTCTTAGGCTAAAAAAACTGCGTCGATCGCCGCAAACCAGATCAAAATTGGTTCATTTGTTCATGAGATAACGTGAACGAAAAATTAAGAGAAAACTAATTTTTTATAATTACTCGTAAAATTCTTATCAAATCGATTTTTTTGTAATAATTTACTTTCTTAGGTTAAAAAAACTGCGTCGATCGCCGCAAACCAGATCAAAATTGGTTCATTTGTTCATGAGATAACGTGAACGAAAAATTAGGAAAAAAGAAATTTTTTATAATTACTCGTAAAATTCTTATCAAATCGATTTTTTTGTAATAATTTACTTTCTTAGGTGAAAAAAACTGCGTCGATCGACGCAAACCGCATCAAAATCGGCTCATTTGTTCATAAGATATAGTGAACGAAAATTTCGTAACAAAGTGTTTTTTTTTTTTGAGCTCGAAGAGCTAAAAAATAAACTTCTTGCTATATTTTATATATTTTTGAGCGTTTTGAACTCGAAAATAGCGGGAAGTTACAGGGATGGCCTGCAGGGTCAAACTTCTTTTCAAATTTTTTTAATATGTTATCAATTTTAAATTGCTTATAATTAATTTAAAAAAAGTTTTTTGAAAGTTTTTCGCATCGATTATCAATATTATTTATAATAAAGTTTTAAAATACAATAAAAAAATCGATAATTATTTTTTTTTCAAAAGCCTAATTATCCTTTTGTGAAAGCGTTTTCTACGCAGGAAGTAGTAGGTTTTTAAATGTATGTACCAGTGCGTCATGGCTCAATTAAACATTATATTTGCATTTTATAAGTAACTCAAACCTTGTTAAATTAAATTCTCTCCAAGTCGAAGAAATAAGCTATTCCCTTCCGCTCAAACCCAAAAGAACTCGAATGAAATACGATTTTTTCTACGAGTTACTGTGAATACATATAAAGGCCGCTGCACACGAGGCTAAAAATGCTGCTAGGAGTTCTGCTAGCCGGTAGGTTGGTTACGAAGCTGGAAATGACGTCACCGCGGGCTGCCTTGCTAGCTCAGAAGATAGGTTTTAAAATTAGAACGGGCTATTTTCCCTGCTAGATTTGTTGCTAGGTGTGAGCAAGAACCAATCAGGAAGCAGTATCTTCACGTGGGCACTTGAACACCCACATGGAGTCATTCTGCCAGACAACAGACACGTTTTGCTCTTGTGTTTATATTCGAACTGTCACTGCGCGCGCACCAGATCTATCCACAAAACACGCTTGAAAAATAATCTCGTGTGAAGCGAGCACTTAACAGCAATCAAGAAAACCAGCGCTAGAAAACTAGTAGGCAAATCTAGCAAGGAATCTAGCAGCGTTTCTAGCCTCGTGTGCAGTGGCCTTTACATTCCGTAACGCATAATTCGAGTCTCGCTAACTTTATAATTTATATCTTGAAATAAGCGACGCGAAGTGTACAGATTACAGCCTAAGTTTCTTGTCTGTTAGTCTCACTGACTTAAAGTAATAAAATCTTCGATAAGTTGAAAACTTCATAACTCGAAATTTTTTGCTTTTCCCTTGAAATTTCTTTTGGTCACGTATGTTTATTTATTCAACGAAGAAAATGAGTTACTCCGAAAATTCAAAATGAGTACTGATAATTTTCTAACGAGCCTTTTTATTTTTGAGATATACTTCATATGTTCACAAAACAACAAAAAACGCCGAAGGAAGATTTGGAACCGTATGTAAAAAAATTGTTGAAAACTGAACCAGCGGAACCGACAATTAACCAGTACACGCAGACCGATGGGGCCGATATGCAACAAGAAACCAATGCGTTGCCCCAGGCTCTTTGGTCGCTGTACTACAGTGTACCAGATTTAAGTACTGTTAATTTACGATCGAATACCCCGAATAATGTGTATTTATGCGGAGGACCCGACCTCGACTTAGATTTCGAGTTTGCCGTTAAACAAGTAAGTTTCAAGATTTACAGGTCAACCGGTTTCAACATTTTGACGTGATAACGTCTTATAAATTGATGAAACACCAATCTTATAAATTGATGAAACACCGGCTGCATGCACAAAAAAGTGTCACGTTCTGAAATGTGTCACGTTCCGAAATGTGTCACGTTCCGAAATGTGTCACGTTCCGCCTGACTTAAATATGATATTCGAGCGTCAGATATCATCAACCGATTGAGATGAAAATTTGTATACACGTTTAGTTTGAATGACAATGCATGGTTAGCTGTGTGACGTCACTCTAAATCCAATATGGCGGACTTCTAAAGATGGCGGACTAATTTTATTATGTTTTATTTATAAAAAAGTAAATATTTATATGTCTGTTTGCGTTCAGGCAAAAGATATCTTCAAGGAAATTTATCCGGATGAAGAATTTTTGCCAAGAGCTCCCGATCCGGAAGAAATTGTGCTGGAAGGAGACGAGGCTGAAGAAGCAAGCCAAAATGGTCAAGAATCCGGTAACGTTGACCTTGATGATACAGGAATTGAAATTGGAGAGGAACAAACTGAGACTGAAAGTACAGAGTAATATGAATTGTTAATGTTTTTTTGTTTTTTTTAAAGAAAAGTACTTTTTATATATAATTTAATGTTTTATGTCCTATCCAGAAATTTTGGATTCAAGCGCGCCGATTCTAAATTTAAGGTTGACTATATTTTGTTTTGTTTTGTTTTTGCTACAAGATGGCCGTACAAGGGGGATGACGGGGGGGGAGGGCCCGCCATAGCGGATCGACCGACTAAAGATTACTAAAGAATGGCTGGGTCCAGCTGAAATAAATACATTAGAGCTTCTTTGTCGAGCTTTTTATGTGTCTGTGATATTATTTTGTTAGTGTACTAGTAATGAATAACCAATACCATTTGTGCTTTGTCTTACAAGTATTACACCAAATCCAAAATATCTGATTCAGGGCTTACTGTTAGCTTTTTGCAAATAGTCGTTTATCGCTATTTTTAAAAAAATATCTTAATAAAATTTAAAGCTTTATTGTGTAGTTAATAAGGCATTTTTGTAATTATGTTTATGTGTTAATAAAACAAAAAGTACTAAGCACCATACATCGTTATTAGAAATAATTTATTTCGTTTTAAACCAAAATTTACCTTGTACCAAAAAAATCAGCAATATATTTAATACCATTCCAGACGATATTAAAAATGCACTAAACCAGTAGCGTAACTATGAATTTGAGACCCCTGGCACATTTTTTTGAGAGCCCCTAGTCGATTAAAAATAATTTAGTATAATCCATGTGGATAAACTGGGTTATTAGATAATGTTGAAAAATGAGATTTTTCCCATACTGTAGTCAAAGAATGCATTCCTAAATTCGCTACAGTAGCTGTAGCGAATTTAGGAATGCATTCTTAGTATTTTTTTTGGACAATCTTGGAAAATCTTTCGAGTTCGATTCAAATTTGGTAGGCTTATGGAAAAAGACATGCTGAATTCAATGAGCGCACCCAGAGACATTTAATATAAGGAGACACAACATCCCATTCATAAAACACGATTTGTTTATAATCATACATAGTTTCACAGTTTTAAATAAGTTGGAAAGAGATGGCTTTAAAAAGGCAACGTTGTAACGGAAGCTTCTTCAGCATTATACTTAACCAGGGGCGTATGGTTTTTTCGGGATTATTAAAAACAAGAATTTTTAACGTAAATTAAAAATATATTTTGTGTTAATGGAATATTCATATAACATTAGAACATACCTAACAATTGTAAAGCCAGGTTTTACAATATTTATTTAATAAAAGGAGCAAAATTTACTTGAATATCAGTTAGAAGTAATTAATACTGGAGAGGTTCTAGACGCAATAGAAACTGATTTTACGTTTTATTAAAATAATTTACTCTAGAAGATAAAATTTGGTATGTAATTTGAATCATAAAGATTTTAACGTGATTTGTTTTATCGCATATAATCTGGTGGTCAAGCATTTTAATTGCCAAACGTCACTGTGTAGTAAAGTGGCATTTTACTAATCGATTTTAAATGCAATAATGTGCCCTTACTAACAAATGAGAATAATAAACTGGCCACGTGCGAGTAGAACTTGCGAGGAGAGGGTATGTACCATTCCGTTTTTTGTGAAAACTTTAATACTTAAGATTTTCGTTTTAGTTTTCCTGTAAACTATAAGAGGGGGCCCTATATTCGCTATTTTTTCCAAATTTTAGACTCAGTAGTTTTGGAGTGAAGGATTTCGGTACATATTAAATATTTATTCTTTCTTTTGTACCTGACCGCTAAGGTAGGGCAATTTCCGTATCTATATATTTTATAGTTATTTTGAGTAGGTAATAAAAGACAACATCGGATTTTTCTTATATTATTTATTACATATTATCACAAGAATTTTTTAGACAATAATCAGTCTTAAATATAATAATTATTAATGGCATAATTAAAGACTACTGCAAATAAGTTGAGTTTATTTGTTTTACCTGTAAGATAAACGATCAGTAAAAACTGTGGTATTAAATTGGGGATCAGCATCTGGTCTTATTTGCCTTCGTCCAGTTAGTTGAGTAGTCATAATATCGCTCCGATCAAAATAATCTGAACAAATTTGAGCAAACTTTTTGACATGCTGGTTTCGTAAATCCAAAATATCATCCATCTTTGTCTGCGCTCATGATTTACTGGAAAGCTACAACAATATATAAATAAACATTAAAGTATACTAAAATGTGCTGTAAAAGGTAAACGAAATGTTTACCTTCGAAAAATCTAGGTTTAGTAAATAAGTCCAACAAAATTATTTATTCAGCTTAAAGATGAGAAATCTAGCTTAGAATTTAACAATCATTTTTTAAATCCTCCATCAAGATATTTTTTAAAGAAGTGCACATGTAAAATTGTTTTTGCAATAATTTAATAAAAATAATTTTAACTACGTCTACACCACTGCTTAACTTAAAAAAAACATAATCTTACTTACCGCCGAAATATCAATCCGGGATTAGAATAATCCATTTTTTTGCAAACTACGCACTGCCGAACCATTGTAAATTGTCAATACTAATAAAAAAAAATGAAAAATACTTGATTTTCGCAAAATGTCACACAAAGCACATAGCAACACTGCAACTTCCGTAATGACAATAAAAGGAATGCATTGAATGAAAAGTGAATCATGCGTTCATGCAGTGTTGTCACATGTATTTTCCAACAGATGCATTTAATATAAGTTATATACCCTTCGTCTTCAGCTCGCCGAAGTTTGTCAACGTTGAATTCTGATAGAAACGGTGTATGATCAGGTTAAAATGTAAACAGTTGGATCTGCTTATATTAAATATCTCTGAGCGCACCTAGAGGTCTGTATCTAATACCGTTTCGGAGATATAGACGTTCAAATGTTTCTTCTATATTTAAATTTACTATAAATGCCCACAGGACCTAAAGTTGAGGTTATATTTTGATTTGGAGTGTCACTTTCTGTTCTGGATCTGTGCCTGGACAAGAAAAGCGAGTTATTGGAAAATGTCGAAAATCGACTAAAAACGCGATTTTTCCCATAGTATAGCCTTAGTTTTTTTGTGATTTTTTTAAGACGATTTTGGACAATCTCTCCGATCCGATTCAAATTCGGTAGGCTTATGTAAAATGACACGCTGAAGTCACCAAGCCCCTCCGTTGCTTCGTATCACTTACCGTTTCGAAGATAGACGCGTTCGAAGTTGTTTTCTGGAAAGTCTGGAATACGCAACGGATGCATTTAAAATTCGGGGTACTGATAGAAAACGACACGCTGAATTCAATGAGCACACCCGGAAGTCTGTATCTATTACCGTTTCGGAGATATTGGCGTTTAAATGTTTCTTCTACATTGAAATTCACTATAAAAGCCCACAGGACCTAAAGTTGAGCTTATTTTTCGATTCGGAGTGTCATTCAGTGTTAGTATAAGCCGTCTGAACCTGAAAAGCGAGTTATTGGAAAATCTTGAAAATCGACTAAAAACGCGATTTTTCCCATAGTATAGCCTTAGTTTTTTTGTGATTTTTTTAAGACGATTTTGGACAATGTCTCCGATCCGATTCAAATTCGGTAGGCTTATGTAAAATGACACGCTGAAGACACCGAACCCCTCCGTTGCTTCGTATCACTTACCGTTTCGAAGATAGACGCGTTCGAAGTTGTTTTCTGGAAAGTCTGGAATACGCATCGGATGCATTTAAAATTCGGGGTACTGATAGAAAACGACACGCTGAATTCAATGAGCACACCCGGAAGTCTGTATCTATTACCGTTTCGGAGATATTGACGTTTAAATGTTTCTTCTACATTGAAATTCACTATAAAAGCCCACAGGACCTAAAGTTGAACTTATTTTTTGATTCGGAGTGTCATTTCGTGTTAGTATAAGCCGTCTGGACCTGAAAAGCGAGTCATTGGAAAATGTCGAAAATCGACTAAAAACGCGATTTTTCCCATAGTATAGCCTTAGTTTTTTTGTGATTTTTTTAAGACGATTTTGGACAATCTCTCCGATCCGATTCAAATTCGGTAGGCTTATGTAAAATGACACGCTGAAGACACCGAACCCCTCCGTTGCTTCGTATCACTTACCGTTTCGAAGATAGACGCGTTCGAAGTGGTTTTCTGGAAAGTCTGGAATACGCATCGGATGCATTTAAAATTCGGTGTACTGATAGAAAACGACACGCTGAATGCAATGAGCGCACCCGGAGTTCTGTATCTATTACCGTTTCGGAGATATTGACGTTTAAATGTTTCTTCTACATTGAAATTCACTATAAAAGCCCACAGGACCTAAAGTTGAGCTTATTTTTTGATTCGGAGTGTCATTCAGTGTTAGTATAAGCCGTCTGAACCTGAAAAGCGAGTTATTGGAAAATCTTGAAAATCGACTAAAAACGCGATTTTTCCCATAGTATAGCCTTAGTTTTTTTGTGATTTTTTTAAGACGATTTTGGACAATGTCTCCGATCCGATTCAAATTCGGTAGGCTTATGTAAAATGACACGCTGAAGACACCGAACCCCTCCGTTGCTTCGTATCACTTACCGTTTCGAAGATAGACGCGTTCGAAGTGGTTTTCTGGAAAGTCTGGAATACGCATCGGATGCATTTAAAATTCGGTGTACTGATAGAAAACGACACGCTGAATGCAATGAGCGCACCCGGAGTTCTGTATCTATTACCGTTTCGGAGATATTGACGTTTAAATGTTTCTTCTACATTGAAATTCACTATAAAAGCCCACAGGACTTAAAGTTGAGCTTATTTTTCGATTCGGAGTGTCATTCAGTGTTAGTATAAGCCGTCTGGACCTGAAAAGCGAGTTATTGGAAAATCTTGAAAAACGACTAAAAACGCGATTTTTCCCATAGTTATAGCCTTAGTTTTTTTGTGATTTTTTTAAGACGATTTTGGACAATGTCTCCGATCCGATTCAAATTCGGTAGGCTTATGTAAAATGACACGCTGAAGACACCGAACCCCTCCGTTGCTTCGTATCACTTACCGTTTCGAAGATAGACGCGTTCGAAGTGGTTTTCTGGAAAGTCTGGAATACGCATCGGATGCATTTAAAATTCGGTGTACTGATAGAAAACGACACGCTGAATGCAATGAGCGCACCCGGAGTTCTGTATCTATTACCGTTTCGGAGATATTGACGTTTAAATGTTTCTTCTACATTGAAATTCACTATAAAAGCCCACAGGACTTAAAGTTGAGCTTATTTTTCGATTCGGAGTGTCATTCAGTGTTAGTATAAGCCGTCTGGACCTGAAAAGCGAGTTATTGGAAAATCTTGAAAAACGACTAAAAACGCGATTTTTCCCATAGTTATAGCCTTAGTTTTTTTGTGATTTTTTTAAGACGATTTTGGACAATGTCTCCGATCCGATTCAAATTCGGTAGGCTTATGTAAAATGACACGCTGAAGACACCGAACCCCTCCGTTGCTTCGTATCACTTACCGTTTCGAAGATAGACGCGTTCGAAGTGGTTTTCTGGAAAGTCTGGAATACGCATCGGATGCATTTAAAATTCGGTGTACTGATAGAAAACGACACGCTGAATGCAATGAGCGCACCCGGAGTTCTGTATCTATTACCGTTTCGGAGATATTGACGTTTAAATGTTTCTTCTACATTGAAATTCACTATAAAAGCCCACAGGACTTAAAGTTGAGCTTATTTTTCGATTCGGAGTGTCATTCAGTGTTAGTATAAGCCGTCTGGACCTGAAAAGCGAGTTATTGGAAAATCTTGAAAAACGACTAAAAACGCGATTTTTCCCATAGTATAGCCTTAGTTTTTTTGTGATTTTTTTAAGACGATTTTGGACAATGTCTCCGATCCGATTCAAATTCGGTAGGCTTATGTAAAATGACACGCTGAAGACACCGAACCCCTCCGTTGCTTCGTATCACTTACCGTTTCGAAGATAGACGCGTTCGAAGTGGTTTTCTGGAAAGTCTGGAATACGCATCGGATGCATTTAAAATTCGGTGTACTGATAGAAAACGACACGCTGAATGCAATGAGCGCACCCGGAGTTCTGTATCTATTACCGTTTCGGAGATATTGACGTTTAAATGTTTCTTCTACATTGAAATTCACTATAAAAGCCCACAGGACTTAAAGTTGAGCTTATTTTTCGATTCGGAGTGTCATTCAGTGTTAGTATAAGCCGTCTGGACCTGAAAAGCGAGTTATTGGAAAATCTTGAAAAACGACTAAAAACGCGATTTTTCCCATAGTTATAGCCTTAGTTTTTTTGTGATTTTTTTAAGACGATTTTGGACAATGTCTCCGATCCGATTCAAATTCGGTAGGCTTATGTAAAATGACACGCTGAAGACACCGAACCCCTCCGTTGCTTCGTATCACTTACCGTTTCGAAGATAGACGCGTTCGAAGTGGTTTTCTGGAAAGTCTGGAATACGCATCGGATGCATTTAAAATTCGGTGTACTGATAGAAAACGACACGCTGAATGCAATGAGCGCACCCGGAGTTCTGTATCTATTACCGTTTCGGAGATATTGACGTTTAAATGTTTCTTCTACATTGAAATTCACTATAAAAGCCCACAGGACTTAAAGTTGAGCTTATTTTTCGATTCGGAGTGTCATTCAGTGTTAGTATAAGCCGTCTGGACCTGAAAAGCGAGTTATTGGAAAATCTTGAAAAACGACTAAAAACGCGATTTTTCCCATAGTATAGCCTTAGTTTTTTTGTGATTTTTTTAAGACGATTTTGGACAATGTCTCCGATCCGATTCAAATTCGGTAGGCTTATGTAAAATGACACGCTGAAGTCACCGAGCCCCTCCGTTGCTTCGTATCACTTACCGTTTCGAAGATAGACGCGTTCGAAGTTGTTTTCTGGAAAGTCTGGAATACGCAACGGATGCATTTAAAATTCGGGGTACTGATAGAAAACGACACGCTGAATTCAATGAGCACACCCGGAAGTCTGTATCTATTACCGTTTCGGAGATATTGGCGTTTAAATGTTTCTTCTACATTGAAATTCACTATAAAAGCCCACAGGACCTAAAGTTGAGCTTATTTTTCGATTCGGAGTGTCATTCAGTGTTAGTATAAGCCGTCTGGACCTGAAAAGCGAGTCATTGGAAAATGTTGGAAATCGACTAAAAACGCGATTTTTCCCATAGTATAGCCTTAGTTTTTTTGTGATTTTTTTAAGACAGTTTTGGACAATGTCTCCGATCCGATTCAAATTCGGTAGGCTTATGTAAAATGACACGCTGAAGTCACCGAGTCCCTCCATTGCTTCGTATCACTTACCGTTTCGAAGATAGACACGTTCGAAGTTGTTTTCTGGAAAGTCTGGAATACGCAACGGATGCATTTAAAATTCGGTGTACAGATAGAAAACGACACGCTGAATTCAATGAATGCACCCAGAGGTCATTATTTATAACCGTTTCAGAGATAGACTTAAACGCTCACAAACAAACACTATGCCATAGACTTTTGTTACCGATCTATCACTGCGCGCGCACCGAATCTACCTGCAGAGCAAGCTTGTAAAGGCGTCTCGTGTGTAGCGAGCACATAATTAGCAATTAAGAAAACCGGCGCTAGAAAACTAGTAGTGAAATCTAGCAAGGAACCTAGCAGCAAATCCAGCCTCGTGTACAGTGAACTGTCAAACTAGATTTTCTACAACTCAGCATTGTACCTGAAAACAGTATTTTTTCTGGTATACTATCTAATAACAAAGGATTAAAAATTTAAGATAACTATAAAAATATTGGTTTATTTTCACACTTTTTTAAAATACAATAATTGCAGATACAACAAACTAAAATGATACGAGTACTTAATTATAATATTATCAAATAGAATTTTAATTAACATGAGGTGACTACAACATCGATGAACTTCCAAATTCAATAAGATGACATCGTCACTATAAATGTAATAGATGTGTTGTAAATCCGCTGTCAGAACTTGGAACAAACATTTTGGTTGTATACAAATAAATAATTAAAATAATATCTGAAGAGTATAATACGCGCCACAGATCTAAAAGGTTCGGAAGTTAGTCACAAACAGCGTCGCAAAGGCACATTTTAGAGCCGTTGATACTCCCACCAGCTACCTGCACGGAACGTGCGCTCGTCGGTGATTGGCCGTGATCGCTCATTGCCTTTGTCATTTGTCGCTTTCCTGCTTTAAAGTACAGTCGAGTACGCTATTGTCAAGTTGTTATTGTTATTTTAGTTTTGTTGAGTTGCGAGTTTGTAGTTTTTCAACAGACTGTACAAGCGCAAGCCCGCATTCGCATTTAACTTTCGAGCCTTTTAGATTCGTGGCGCGTATTATAAAGTCAGCGGTTCCCAACCACTCGTCCACTTTAATAATAGACTTTGGCAGACTATTGGAACAGGTGTCTTCACTTAATTATTGCCAATTATTATTATTACTGAAACATATTTTAAATTTTATGCTACACTTTTTGTTGTGTCGATTTGTATAGCGCTGTGATGGACTCTCTGAAATCATTCCAGAAATTCCAGGTCCATAATACGGGCGATTGTTCAGCCGATCCCTTCGTAAAAATTTCAACTTCGAGAAGAACATTTGCTAACATTATTGTAGCGCACGTAAAACAAACAATAATACCCGCATAGCACACTTCGTGCAAAGTTCCTTCTTTTACAAACTCGTCTCCTAAAACTCTTCTGAACAAGTTACAAACTCGATGTGCAGCTCTATGTCTGAAAAAAGAAAATCGTTGGGATTCATTCGTTATATAAACTGGGAGTCAGTGAAAATTTCGGCTTGGCTTGGGGGGCGCAATTTCGGAAGGTTCATAGGCGCAAAATATGTAGATGCGGCCACAATTAGTCTTTTGAAAAAAAAATAATTATCGATTTTTTTATTGTATTTTAAAACTTTATTATAAATAATATTGATAATCGATGCGAAAAACTTTCAAAAAACTTTTTTTAAATTAATTACAAGCAATTTAAAATCGAAAAAATTCAAAAGAAAATCACGTGACTGCAAACGCACTAAAATTGTTTTTGACAGTTGTGACGTCATATTGTTAAAATGTATATATACGCAGTATACTATCAATGGCTTCTACATGTGTATTTACTAAAGTCTAAAACTATCCTAAATTTAGTATAAAAAAATATTGTTGACAAGTAATTCTATTTAATAATGTGTGACAAAGCTTTTATAAAAGCCAATTCTGCTAATATACTTACTGTAGATATTATTTATGATCACAGATTTTCTAAAAAATGATACATTTTCGTTTCAATTCAGCTGAGGTTCGAGATGCTAAAGCATCAATGGAAGTTTGTTTTTTTCAAAAATAATAATGCACGATAACATTTTTGATAAATTTCTTAATATATTGACTGTATTCAATCAATGAGAGCTGGTTAAAAGTGTTAAAACACTGTGTCAATTGCATGTGATGATAATAGAAATTAACATTATGACGTCACATTATGTTCGGGAAATGTCGGCGTGTTCTCGGAACTGGGTACAAAAATTTATTTTTAATTTGATATAACTTTTGAATTATAACGAAAATAAAAAAAAGAAAAATAGTTTTGTTATAAAACTTATATACGATCTTTCCATTTATGACAAAAAAAAATTTCATTCAAAAGCCCAATTGCTTAAAATATTTGATAATACGTACGTAATAGATGGTTGGTTATCCTGATCGTCCTCGACTAATAGTCTATCATTGTCGGAATTATTTTCAAAACACACTTCGTCTGAAAATTCTGCCTCTTTGTTTTCAGTTATATCCAACAATTCGACATTTAATCTGAAAATTAAAGAATACTATAATCCCAGTTGGAAATGAAATAATGTTTGAGATCAGCCTTATACTTAAGGTACTTACTCAGATCTACTGGCTCGCGCTGATCTTAAGCTACCAGACGACAGCCTATCTGGTAATTCCGATGGCCGTCGCGCAGAAGCCATTTCTGTTGGTGATGGTGATAGCCGACGTGGAAACATCACTTTCGGTTGGTGATCTGGTGAAGCTGATCCCGGCCGTAATATTGTCGCTATACTTGCTCGTCGCTGGGTTAACATTCGATTGTTGTTACCACTTGAAACCGAAGGTGTACTTGGCGTTCTCTGTCGCGAGGACGCTGCTTTGACACTTTCTGGAGTTGTTGTATCTTGCAGCATTCGTCTGTGTATTAACATGTGACAGTTTAATTTTAATTAAAAAGAAAAAAACATATCTTTGAACTAATACATCAAATAAGCAGGTTTAAGAAAGTCCCACTTTTGGGTTTTTAGCTGTTATTTCGAAAACGGTACGTCGTAGGGAAAAAATTTCTGATACCAAATGAAAGCTCATAAAATTTTCCACAACTTTCATTCTATACACTTTTTTCAAATTCTCAACCGATTTCGAGCTACACGCTTCGGAATAGTGAAAATTTTCGAAAAAAAAATATTTCTATCTCACATTTTTTTATCAAATATTCCTTCAGATCATCTAAATTATTCATATGTACGTGGAACTTATCGGAAATTTAAAAATAAACATACTTTGTACATTGTAATTGCCGTTTGGCGGTGTCCCGCTGCTGTTTAAGATTTTCAACATGGTTCAACATCAGATTGACAGATTGAGCGATGCGACATTCTTGTTCCACAGCGCCGAACGACTGTGCTGACGATGATATTCTACTTGAAGCCAAGAGTAAAACTTCAATCTGCGAATGAACATGCAATTTTTGTCATCATTTACATCTATGCACACGTTTTTATGACGTCATTTACCGTCATATTACGGTCGCTATGATACAGCTATCTTATAGTCAGAGTGCCCGTCGGAAAAAAAATTCCTCTATGACTTTTCTTGAATCAAGAAAAGTCATAGAGGAAATAGGTGTCAGACTAGGTCTAATGAAGCCATATCCAAAGTTTAGGGAGAGTATGTGTCAGTAAAATTTTTGCCGACGATTAGGTAAATACATCATCATCATATACCTATATTAATACGCTAAGGTTTAAGATGTTTGACTCCCTTTTTAGAAAAAACCACACAATTTCTCCACATAAATTATATATCATTTTACAGATAATTGCTTGCTCTACTGACATCGACAACTAAAAAATTTATTATTGCTATTGTTTTTGTAAATTAATTAAACTCTGAACAACGTCTGTCATCTGACGGCGTAACGTTAACACTTTGATCTGTCATCTGATCATCATATTGTAAATACTGCATACTGCCATCTGAAGGGGAACGCTGAACAACGCTTTTGCTACTTGCGCCTCTATATTACAATTTTAGTAAAATATTTCTTTTACAACAAAAAGAAGAACGTTAAAATCAGTGTGTAAAATTAGAAACGAATTGAATACCTACAATCATATTTAAAAAAATAATTTTGTAAAGTGATAATTATTATACTTATTTAGTGCGAATAATTCGCACAGGTCACGCTAGTATACTTTTATTATATACTGAGCATAGGAATAAAATCGCAATCGAACCATTAGGGTGCAAAACATGTACTTCTGTCTTTTTTGAAGTGGTAAGAGCTCGTTGATTCTGATTGGCTAACGCCATAGATAAAGACATAAAACTTTTGATGAAGAGAGATATGTTTCATGCTAATATATATAATATAATATATTGTCGGAATAACCGGGGTATTACATTGAAGAAAGAGACGCAGATATATTTCCGATATGCTTTGTTGCCTTCACTCAACGCACATAGACAATGATTAGTTAAAAATGTTCATCATTGATATTAAATCGACTATTATTATAAAATTTGTCGAATACACTTGCCTTGAGGGAAGATTTATAACAATGTATTTGATATGTACCTGTGCCAAAAGACTGGACACTAGTTGTGTTCGTTCAGCGTCTATACAGAACGGATAGAAGCGATGAATGCCGCTAACCAGACGCGCTATTTCAGACGCTAGGTTATTCTCTGCTTGATCCCGGTAACGTCTAAGTCTTTCCCGTCGCTGTTCCAGAGTGGCGCCGTCTATTGTAAAGGCCAGAGAGAGTGCACTAAACTTATTTTCTATCTCTTGCTGTTCCAATCTTTCTCTGTAAAAAGAAATGTTTGTCAACACTATTGCAGTATTCCTATATTTAATACCCTCTTTATTGCTAGCAAAGATCGGGAGAAAGACTTAAGCACTACGGTGCAGACATTTATACGTCTGTCTCACTTATTATACTCTGAGTCTCATGCGCATGTCCGTGAATGGATGCACGTCAGTTGCAGCGTCAGCTGTGAAAGGGAGGTGGCTTGCTCTATTCCACTTACTAATTGCCCCACTACAGACGCGACACTTGCGCACAACGGGTCAAGTAAAAGGAAAGAGATAGAAAAATAGTCATTTGCTGTCTCGTGTCTTCATGGGCCACGCTCCACTTACGGCCACTAGCAATATAGAAGTTATTAAATATATGGTTTATTCAAAATATTTTTAATTAAAAAACTCACAAGGAATTGTTATTAGTCATTTATCCAAAATTTTGAAGAATAGCAAAACATTTCGAGAATTTAAATTAACAACACACAAAGTTAAATATCTTATTATTCCAAATTTCACGTAACAACGAAAGATTTAAATTTCTTTAGTTTAATTTTCATAGCGCAAAACCCAACCGACAGTTGAAAGAAAAAAGTTGAAAAATCCTCTGTCAAAGCGTCGCTTCAAAAGTTCCACTATAATAATGTTTATTTACCTTGGTCCTTCACCTAAAAGGTCTAAATCACCAAGAATGGAATCAGGAAGACTGGGGAATATGTCCACTTCTTCAGATTCTTCCGGTTTTGAAACGTATTCTTCTGATACAGATTGTGCCCGACTTCGAATATTTGGAGGCTGAAAATAAAGAAAAAAAAATTATAACAATTTCAGTGGAATAATAATTTCGATAACGCTAACATTAAACGCGTATTTTCTATTTTAGAAAAAAGCGATCAAGCATTACCGCACTTCAGGCGCCGAAGTTTCCGTAAACCATTCGCTGGAGTATCAAAATTGGCTAAGTTGCGCTAAATCTCAAAAACAAATTTAAAGTTTCTATTTATCCAAAGACTTAATAGTAGGGTGCAATCTCATTTCATATTTTAATTTATCTATATCATTAATTACATCAATTACAGCTGACTTGAATCTGTCATTTTTATTAATCTATGATCATTTAATGATCAGTTAGTTTGGCAACATTGATATCCTAGATTTTGTTTCACCGAGTTCGTTTAGATTGTGATTTTAATTGCGGGCAGCAAAAAATGTAAGCAAAGCTATAGGTATTCTTTTCATTTATTTATTTGAGTATTTAGCCCAATAAAAATTAAAAACACTTTGAATTTTCTAATAGAGTTTTTCAAATCGTTGATACACGATTATTCATTTCATTTACCATCTGTAAAGCACGCAAAAAATGGAAATATGCCATTCACATCAAAAGTTGTTTTTCATTTATTAAAATATCGGTCATTGAAGTTTGAAAAAAAAAATAGAAAAATAATTCATAAATCATATTTAGACTGAAAGTAAATGACAAATAACATTTGTACGTACCTACAATATATCAAATATTATGTATGCAATATTTGAACTGCCTAGTCTTTGAACTGTCCACAATAAATCAGTTAAAATTGTCATAACAAACGATAAAAATAACAATATTTTTTGTAAAATTACTTCATGCAAAGAGATTTCACATAAAGACACCTTTTCAAAAATAGTTTTAAAACAGAGTGGTGATCTTGAAACATTAAAATTTCTTAAAATTTTTGATTTAGATTTTCGGGCCTATTAAAAAAAACTTTAAAACACACCGGGGAAAGTTTTTGTACACCGTAACCTTCGAGTCTGGAAAAATTGTGAGGGAATTCGTGCGAAGATTTTGATGTAAGACCACAATGTCCAACAGTCTAACACTAGCAATTTGCTCTTGTAATTAGTCAGGAACTTTGTCCGCAAGATCGCCATAATCGGAATTTTATCATTTCATTTTTTCTAAATTAATTTTCCTTTATTTCGTGGCTTGTTTAGTTAAAAATATTAATCTTATCGATTTTAAGGTACTTTACCGTATTCTTCAAACCTTTTTCTTTATCTTTACGTTGAATAGGAGCGAAACATATTTGATTATCTCATCTTAATTTTTGTGCATTCTTTCCAGTTTTGTATGTTTCTTCAATCGATATAATTACAGCATAATAATATTATAGTATGAATCAAAGATAGATACAGATTTTCGAATATAAATATTTAATTAATTCTTTGTTTTCAATTCCGTGAGGAATTTAAGGAAGTAAGATCAAACAAAAATTGCTTAAATATTTACGTTGTAACAAAAGGATTTAAGTAGCACATTTCGAAGGTTATCAACATTACAAGTCAACAAAAGTCTAAAAATGTCAATAATAAATAATTATCAAAAAAGCATCCGTCATAATTTTGGCATTGATCCATGTCCCAGATGTATTATTTCAAAAATAACATTTTTGTAATTTATTATTATCATTGTATACCTATTAAACATTCTTATTTTGAATGGATTTCAAAGATATGCTCCTTGTTTATAAATAATTTTAACATTTTGGCATATGTTAAAACGTTTGGTTCAAATCACTAAACACCGCATTGCAAATCTTGTTTATTTTTATTGAACAAATATTCATTCAACTTTTACACTTCAGATGCGCACGTTGATTTGAAATAAGAGTAGGCATCAGGTTAATCCATTTAATTAAAAACGTAAATTAATACATACCTACTGGCTACTAACTGCTTTATAGGCAATTTGCAAAATATTCATCGGAAATACACAATTATTATTTTAAATAACATATAACAGTATTATTAGCAGTTTGAAGTGCGGAAAATTTATTTTTAAAAATTCTATTTTTTTTTGCGCAGTGAAAAGGGGAAGGCATTTGGGGGAAGTTCTTTAAAAACAAATACGGGGTCGTTTCGATGCGACGGCGTCTTTTTTGTGCAGTGAAAAGGGGAGGGCGTCTGGGGGAGTTCTTTAAAACAGAATTACGGGGTCGTGTATACAAAGTGAGAGAGTACCAGCTGTTATGACGTTTATATGTGATTTCTGATTGGTTAGACTCAAAATACGAAAAGTTTTTACGTATTTTTGAGGAAATTTGTGAATGATCAACAAAGTTTTTTTTTTTGGAACGTCAAAATTTAGCGTTTTCAAAATTTGGACACATCGAGTTAGCGTACTGGACCCGGCAATCTGAATCTTTCCTTTTTAAAAACATTAAAATTTTTCAAAAGCACCAAAAAACCTCTTCAAATAATTTTTTTTATATTTCACGTTGCCAAATTTTTAATTCTAAAAAATAATATGGGTGATCGAGCCCTGCGATCAATTAGTAAATCTATAAACCAGTTCATGTTCACGACATAATTTGTTAATATCGATGTTTCACGGTCAAAATTTCACAGATTTTTGTAGGGGGAAATTAGGTATTTTGAGATTTGAAATTTAGCGACTGATACATCGGTTTTATCTGACAGTTTTTGACCAGAATTTCTTGGATTAGATGCTATCAAATAAATTCCGAATAAGGAAAAAATCAGTCGAAATAGTGACTACCCGAAGTTGTTGAAACTATTGCACCCCACTGTGGTTTTCTTTAAGAGAATAATCAATCCTTAATAATGTAGTCACTAGTTACATTAAAAGACCGCGCACACTAGTCCAGCATAAACCTGCACAGCACAATCCTGCAGCCCGCACGATGTTGCACACTAGACCAGCACAAACCAGTAAATATTAGTGCAGGTTTCAAAATGTTATTGTTTGTTATATAACTATGAAAACATGGATCGGTTCAGCTTGGCTAGACAGAAATTACAGACGGCCGAATGACGGTTATTGTTGGCTGCTGGTTGCAGTTTGAGTGTTGCGGGTGCTGGTTTAATATGCGATAACTTCACGAATATGCTTCGTACTGTGCAGGTCGTGCAGGTTTTGCTAAGGTGTGCGCATGACTTTTAATTGTAATAAATAAATTCATAAATATTGCGATTATTCTCATTTAATTTGCAGCAAGTTTTTTTTTATTAATTTTTCACAAATCAAAATATACATGTGGCCAAAATTAGAAGTTTGTAAGTTAGGGGAAGTCGTATTTCTTCGATGTTTCCTAGAAAAAGATTTTTTTTTAGTTACACGAATAAAAATTTATTACTTTACTCAGAATGAGGAGACTTTAAATAATTATTTAGAAACAATAAATTGCGAATATTTCGTTTTGTTTACAATTCCACGAATTGTTGTTAATATGCTTAAATTATAATTACGCGTGAAGGCGATGCCTGCATTTATAATTAAACTGTAATGAAGAATATGTTTGAACCAATTAAAGTTAATGAAAAATTAACTAACTGAAACAATTAATTAAAACAATGATACTAGACTCTAAACAGTCTAAACAATCGCCGAGATCTATTTGTGGCCATAAAGCAAATCAGATTAGGTCGTATTTTTGACTAAACAAAACTTTTAATAAAAAAAATTGAACCGCTTTTAAAAATCCACTAATTTTCCACTTTTCAAAGATCTTTTAATACGTTGTTTACAAGTTATTAGTGGTACACTATTAAAGGCCGCTGCACACGAGGTTGGTTTTGCCGCTAATTTCCTTGCTAGTTTTCACTACTAGTTTTCTAGCGCTGGTTTTTTTTATTGCTACTATGTGCTCGCTTCACACAAGACGTCTTTACAAGCTTGCTCTGCAGGTATAGATTCGGTGCGCGCGCAGTGATAGAACGGTACAAAAGTGCGTGTTTATTGTCTCTGAACAGAACACACACTACGGCATAGTGTTTGTTTGTGGGCGTTTGTTCAAGTCGCCCACGTGACAAGATACTGCTTCCTGACTGGTTCTTGCTCATACCTAGCGGACCTAGCAAGAAAAATAGCTCCTGTTCTAATTTTAAAACCTATCCATTGAGGTAGCAGGCTAGCATGCAGTGACGTCATTTCCAGCTTCGTACCCAGCCTACCGGTCAGCAGAAGTCCAAGCAGTGTTTCTAGCCTCGGGTGCAGCGGCTTTTAGTTCTAGAATGCTTTACATGTCAGCGATTTAGCCGCGCGATCGAGATGTGTAGCGATCAGTCCCTGCGACTATAGTCGCGATTTCAAGGCGATTTATACATAAAACATTTATTGCGGGAGTCGCGTTGCTGATTGTGAAAAATAGCTACAAATAATGCTAATCATTAGATGCAAATCGTTGTTGCAAAGTAAATAAAATGTAAAATTATTTTTATGACATAACAATATCTTATAATTAATGAGACGACAAAGTAGCTAAATAATAATGATATGAAATGAATAAAAATTAACGTTAAGAAAAGTAATAAACGATAATTGTGTACATTATTAAAAGATAACTATGTATAATCGTCAGATATAGTAAGAGAAACATTAAAAGCCATTTTAAGGATGGTATTTAGAGGTTAAAAAAATTTTGGGCCCAAAAATACCGAAAAAAATCTCAGAATCGTTTCGAAGTTTAATTCTTAATAAGTGAAGATTAAAATGTGCTCCTAAAATTTAAAATCGGCTCGACAGGACCGGAGTTACAAATTTTAGGAAAACACTAGTTTGCGGATTGAATTATATTTAGTGCAGATGTTAGATTGACAATAATTTGGCGATAAAGAGGTGTCTTAAGGGCGTACATTTTTAATTTTAACCAAGAACAAACTCATGTTCACATAATAAAGCCACACCGTCTGTAATAGCAAATACACTATATTGTCGGCGGGGTTTGGCACTGCGACGCGAGTTTTTTCTGTATTATTTATAGAAGAAAAAATAAAATCAATTATTTTTGTAAAAAATGTTAACAGATAGACAACTGTATTGTGGGAAACATAAAAAATGCGGTGTTTCAAGTAAACTTTAACAATTATGGTCAAACCTGAAGGTTGTCTATAAGGACTTGTTTCTTTGTAATACTTTGTATTTAATATCTTGATAGAGCGGAAGTTTCTCAGATTAACATTAAACAAAAGCAAGGCTAATGAACATTAAAACATATATTATGTGCAATACGTTTTTCATGAATTTGTTTTTATTATTTCGTCAACTGACGATAGAGGAATAATTTGTTTCTGGGAAGATACGTATTTTTTTTTCTGTTTACTTCACGCACTAGGGTGCGAAATGGGTCGCTTTACGCCCGATATATATGCATCAAACAGTCGTATTATAGAGGGCAGTGTAAAAAATATTATTACATTTTCTGACAGTCTCATCCGATTTGAAAAACATTTTCATTAATATTTAGAATGGACCTTCAGGATAAACGCATTATTATCGCGTTAAAATAAAAGCGCTTTTTGTGGAGACCAATTTTGCATCTTAAGTCGACGGAAAAAATGGTGGCAAGCTTGTACTTGTACTGTATAAAAACGAAAATAAAAGATAACCTCTTGGCAGAAAACTGACCACAAATAACCTCATAAATATTGAGTTCGTTTTTGAAAGCACATTTACAATTAGACTGAGCAAAATATTTCATTTTTTCTCTTGTATTGTGTATGCAGATTTTGCTAGAAAAAAGTTTTTATTTTAGGCGATACATTAATATGACCTCATCTTTGTTTGCAAAACAAGTCTTTGAGAGGAAAAGACAAACCATTTCAAAACAAATTTGCATAATAATACACTTGTACGATAAACAATTTTATGCATTTACACTTAATTTATAATATTTACTATTTTTCCACATATTTTGTAAAAACCGAAATTCGGAATGTTTTAAAATACTGTAACGAGACAACACTGGAGGGGGCGGCGGTGTAGTGTTGTCAGAGCCGGGTAGACAATAATGCTCGTATTGTTATCGGAACCGCATAGACAACAATGGGCGCATTGCTACGCGTATTGTTATACTAATTGTCATCGGAATCAGAAGAATGCCGAAGCTTCTAGAATGCCGAAGAATGTTCCACGATACGGATGAAGAACTTATATAATCGGCGCTTCGTCACAATGAGATGTAGATAAAACAAACGTATCATTGTACAGATCTTATCGAAAGAAAAATAAGATTTTTTCAATGTTCAATGTTTTGTCAATTACTAAAAATGGTAATAAAAAACAGACAAACTTTGATGTTTTTAAAAAATATTTAAATTTTTTTAGCAGTCTCAAAATCAAATTGCGATTATAGGCCTCCAAATGTTTAATCCACCACTGTTTATAGGTATTACAGGAATCTACCAACGCATAAATCTTTATCAATATTTATCGTTAAAAGTATTGAACTGCTTAATAAAAAGGTTAACTATTCAATATAAAGCAATATCTAATTACGTAAGTACATAATATTATACAAACTAGTTTTGCCCGCGGCTTCACTTGCGTTAATATCGGTTCTCTTTTTTCGTTCACGCTGAGATTTTCACACTGTTTCAAATACACCTTTTCTAAAGTGTATTTAAAAAGGCAGAACAAAATTTTGAGCGGAACATCCCGACAGACTGCTTTAAACATTCTTTATCTATCCCCTTCGAGGCAGACTGCCGGGGTGTTCCGATCAACATTTTGTTCTGCATTTTTAAATACACTTCAGAAAAGGTGTATTTGAAATACTGTGAAAATCTCAGCCAAAATGAGTAGACGTTTTTAACCCTACTAGCGCATATTTAGAGGTTGATTACCCCTAAAAACGACTGGACTTTTGCACTGATTAAACTACATTATAAAGTATGTCACTTCGATGCATAAATCGACTTCCAAAAAGTTCAGTAGCTCTCGGTCTATAATCAGTATAATGATGGTTAAAGCAGTAGTGATGTGTCCACATGACTGTTTATTGGGAGCTGGCTCCGTGGGCTCCGCTCACTAAAAAGAGTCGCTCAGAGGGAGTCGTTCAAAGGAGCGATACTAGAAAGTACGCACTACACAAGAGTGCAGACTGCAGAGGTGTGAACTGTCATCATACATGCTCAGGAGTCACGAAGCATTGCACAGCACAATACACACACTCAGCTCTGAGCTCATTTTAATATGAATCTGATCTTATATTATTCGCATTTCGGATAAACAATAAAGTATAAAAAAAGTTTAACAATAATAATGTTTATTGTTACAATATTATATCTTTGTCAACGACGTCAATGTGAATGGTTTAAGTCACTGTAAGCTTAGTACTATTACACTTACAGTATGTCATTCAACATTAAATGACTCAGCAAAGATAACTCCGTACGTGCAATGTTCACTAGTGTCTCTGTGCTGTGTGCGCTTTGTAAATGTGCGAATGCAACAGTACAGAACAGCTCAGCACAGAGCAATAACGCTCGGAGTTAGTCATTCACAATAAAAGAGCGCTCGCTCCGAGAAAGGAGTCGTTCATTATGAACTACTCGCCCAGGAGCGACACCTCACTATAAAACAGTGATTATCTTAAACTGTTCTTTAAAATCGCTGCGATAATTGTACTATAATGTACTAGAATATAAACTGATATATTATTAATAAAAAAATGAATTATTATTAGCTATATATCGTTCTTTAATTTGACCGTGAACCACGATTTTACAAGATGTTTTAAAATTGTTATCTGCTTATACATTTCTATAGATATCAATTTTCGAGCTTGACAATTTTATGTCGTATTTGAGCAAGTCGGCTATAGTTTGAGGTCCAAGTGGGAAGGGGAGAAGAACTTTTTTCGAAACGTGTATGGAAAAATAAATTATCAATCTCTTTCAGTCGTGATGATTCCAACGGCAGCTTGAATAGGGCTCTACATCGTTTTCACGCGCAAGTGTCGGTTATGATCCGGAACTCAAATGTTTCAGGCACTTTTTGATGCATTGGCTGACGTTTTTCAATGTTAATTTGGTTAGTTAATATCGTTGACGATGCTAAAATTGAGATATCGACGAAAGTATATTTTTCGCAGCTTCCACACGATCAATTTTTCTGGAGTATAATCTATTTTTAGTACACTAGTATTGGACAAAAAAAATTGGCATGTTATGTTTTAATTATAAGGGTTTTTGGCGTCATAAAATTTGTAGCTTATAAACAAATTTTCTCAGAAATCAAAAAAGATCGGAAAAATTTAAACATGCAAAAAAAAACATTTCTATGTTTAGATCTTATTTCGAAGCCACTCTGTATATACTTAAATTATAAATTAACAAATTTTTGTTCTAACATTCTTTATTTTAAATGGATAGTTGTTACGCTGTCAGTATAATTAATATTTATTGAATTCTCTTAGCCTGTCTGAGCAACTAAATAACGACATCTGTATACATTTTGCAATAGTTTAATAATAATGAAGTTCTCCATTTAAATACAGTGTAGAAAAAAACTTAGATTACACGAAAATATATCTCTCGAAATAGTTTGTTTTAAAATAGTTATTGAATTTATAATAACGTACCGATGCGCTGATAAAATAATAACATTTTTAAGTGACATTTTTTTGGCGTCGTTAAGAGGCCAAGTGAGCCGGGGTTCAAAAAAAACTGAGCCTCCTAATCAATATTATCATTATCAAGAGCACAAATCATTGCGCACGAAAATAGTATATTGTGCAACTAGTGCGACAATGCCGCACGAGTTGCACATACTATTTTTTATTACGAATTAAATTAAATTAAAATTATAATTTTATTACGAATTAAAAAAATAAATTAGAAGTAATAAAAATTAAAATTGAATCATTAAAAAGTTGAAAATTCAGTTAAAATTGTTAAAATTGTCAAGAATAAAAGTCCATAATCGAAAATTTTAACTTCAAATGACAGTTTGTTTCGTTGACATTAACACCGTTATTATTTTGTTTTTTTCTCTGAATTTGCGTGCGGAAAACAATAATTTCAGTGCGACAAATAAAGTTTCCGCACGCAAATGAAAATAGCTACTTTTCAACTGTAACAGCATGCATAAAGATATCACTTTTCCCGCATGAGTAATAAAAAAAAAAATGTTTCATTTAAATTAGATATATTGCCGCATAGAAACCAAGGAGGTGTTGGAACTATTTTTGTTTACTAATATATTTTGAAATTTTTATTGCAGTTACCTCGCCTTTTTATGCCATCCAATCCAATCAAAAATAATAATCTAATATAAAAAAATATTTCATGTGCTCCAAACTTTTTTGTACATTGTATAATTAATATAGTTGCACTGACTGTTTACAATAATACTCGCTTAGATTCCAAACAAATTAGTTAAAATGATAAATTCTCGTAACGCATACTTGATCCATTCGATTAGTTTATTAATAACAGCTGCATTATTACTGCTTCGAGTTTACTGCATTCTAGCATTACAGTAGAGACGCGATAATCCGGACTAATTAAAACACAGCTGATCCGGATTATCAAAATGTCCGGATTACTGGATGTAATTTTAATTATCAAGAAAACAAACTAAAATGCTCATATTTTGCGGCTAACTGTTTATTTGAGGCTCCCTTTTTTAATTTGTCAAGAATTTCGTTTTTTACTTGCAGTGATAAAGTAACGTGTGATCGTTTACGCGGCGCCATAGTGCGTTCTCTATGTATTTCTATCTAAGTTTGACAACGACTACATACATACTAAAACCACCTAACTTCTCTCACTTCTCTGGCAACAAATATGTATGAAACTGTTTGTAACACACCGCCGGCCAATAGTGTTGACGCAAATAGTGCCGGTACAGCTACTCAATAACTAAGTATCATGATCCGGATTACTGAAACTGGAAAAATCCGGACTACAATGTACATAATACTATCAAACGACTGTCCGAATTACCAAAGAATCCGGATTATGAAGGTTCGGATTAACGCGTCTCTACTGTACTAGCATTCACATGAAGTAACAAAAAACTTACTTTAAAAACAAAATGGCAATATTGATTGAATGATGGCTTTATTTTTGTTTAGATTTACAATGTTAATCCTTTACAACCGATTCTTTCCGGCGTAACTATCCACAAATTTTTTTGCCGCGACACAGTTTTTTGTTAAAACATTTTCTCTATCAATAAAGATATAGTAGTATTTATTTATTGATATATTTAAGACAGCTTTGTTTATATTGGCTATTTATCTAAATTTTGAAACAACAATTTCAAGTTTTTAAACACTATTTACTATTTTTCTAAAATTCATTTATGCGCCAATTTATATTGGCAAACAGTAATATTTTTTGCTTTTAATAATTAATCATTTATAAAATGCTTCGCGAGCCGGAGAAAATTCTACTGCGGGCCGGATTCGGCCCGCGAGCCGCCATTTGCGCAGGCCTGTTCTAGACCCACCGGTTTAGGCAGTTCGTTGTCTGGCAGTCAGTGTTAGAATTTTATTAAGTAGATAATAATAAATAACTTATAAATGGTTCGGATGCAATAGTATTATTGTTGTTGTTATTGTTGCTGTTATTAACCTCTATAAAAATATCTGATATTTAAAAGTATCGATTGCCACCGGAATAAATTAGCTTCGATAAATCTGTTTTCAAATAATTCTAAAATCCACTTTTAATGCAATTGCAGTCTTGTTAATAAAAAACAAAACAGTAGGATCGATTGTGATAAAATTTCTGTTGGATCATGATGATGTTAAAGCGTTTAGATTGACACCCTAACGACGGCGATAATATTTTTTATTCGCGGATTTCGTGCAGGAAAAAAAATGACCACGCACGTAGGTACATACACACCACCCTACAAATACTGAAAAACAGACATTACGATTAAAATCAAACATTCCAAGAAGACACACAAGATGATGATGACGATGTCCACCAAAAATATAACATCTTAAAATGCATTTTACACCAGGCTATAAATATTATGTCTGTTTTGAGAAATCTGTACAGGCAGGGCCGGATTAACCCTATCCGGGCCCCTAGGCAATGTAATCAGGTCTTTTCAAGTTGATGAAGGGATATGAGTCACTTCCAGATGATAGATTCCAGGCATCCTGTTACTTCAATGTTTTATGTGATATTGTAACAACATGATTATTTTGACTAGATGCTGCAGCATCGCCTTACCTGACTCGTTAGCTTTATTGAAATTTGAAATGGCCATAATGAATAGGTTATAGATAATTGATGATCCAGGTTTTTTGATGGGTCAGGAAAGAGAAATGAGACGTGACGTAGTTATTTTAAATTTTATCTTGTTAAATGCAATAAATTACAATAAACAACGAAAGAAAATAATATTGTTGTTGGGAAATTTCATACAATTTTCAAATAAAATTTTCGTTCAATGAAAAGTTTTTTTTCTTGGGTGCATGCACGGGTCCCTAGTCGATGCGGGGCCTACTCTGCCTAATGATTATTCCGGAACTGCGTGCAGGGTAGTTTTTATTATAAAAATCAATCCTATATTTGTGTAAAAAAATTCAGTCACGAAATTGCCATTAAATTAATTATTGTTTTCCAAGATGTTCACGGTCAAAGACTTTTATTAAATTATCAGTATATTATACTTATAGCTGGTAAAAATAGTTTTAACGTAACTAATTGCTTTAATCTTTTTTAATCTTAAGAGTAGTTTTCATTAATATAATTACATGATTAAAATATACAGAAATTACGAAAATGGTTTTAGTCATCAAAACCACATATTTTATGAATGAAATTTAATCTTTAGTAAATAAAATTATCGACCAATTTTTAAGACAATATATTAACAAAAAAATATAATTAATACATTTACGTTATTATTTTTTAATTATTAGATCAGTTCTGAAGAAGTTCCAAATCCGGATTGAAACGTTAATGTATTAATTTATTTTTTTGTTAATATATTGTCTGAAAAATTGGTCGATAATTTTATTTATTGAAGAGTTCTAATCAGACGTTAATCAAAGATTTTAATCTTTAGTGTCTTAATCCCGCACGAACACTTGTCAAGTATATGTGATAATTTTTTAATTTTTTTTTCTTGGACTATTAGAGTAAATGGAGTGAACTGGCTGTATGCATTTCTTTTTGTTCACAATTTGTATTTTAACTATTTTAAAATATTCAGTTATAATACGCAGTATTTTATGAAATTCAAATAATACCTTGAAGTAAGTAATAACTGTTTATATAAACAAATCTTTTCAGGCGAGTGTAATTTACAGTGAAATACTCATGTAAATAACGATTACTGTGTAAAAGCATATTTGTAATATTATTTGTCAATAGCTCAATTAGGTATGTAAATAAAATATCGATATGGAGAACTATACATACCTTCCATGCTCCAAAATAATTTTTTATGAAAAATTTCAATGAAATTTGCGAATTATTATGAGATATTATACGATATTGTTGTAGGTATACATATAAATGACACGATTCGCTCAAAATCTAATGGGGCATAAACTTTATCTTTATTCCGGTAGGTATACATTGTACAAGGCCGTGATTAGAAAACTGATTTGTTTATTTCATTGACTGAAAATAAATACTGGAAGCTCTGTCTACATGTTTGTATTATGATTTCAGTGTTACCAGAGATTAAGAAAATTTGATCTAAACTATTCACTGACTGATGATTATAGCGAAGAAAATATAAAAGTAAATATTTAATTCAAAGTAAATTTATTATCTATTTGATATTAGCTAAATATTTATGAGAAATTGGATATTGATCATGAAGAGATTTGATGCGTTGGATTTGTTTGTTCATGGTAAGACGGCCTCTAGTTATCGCACTCTGACCTTGACCGAAATAAATTTCAAATATGTAATTCAGATGCA